>JARHVA010000221.1:5805000-6447500 GCA_037957365.1 Torreya grandis | reverse complement strand
TGGATCCAAATAAGAAGTTTGGGTAAGTCATCATATTTTATTACATTTATTGATGATTATTCATGAAAGTGTTGGGTTTATTTTTTGAAGTAGAGTAGAAGAACATTTGATACATTTAAGAGGTTAAAATCCCTTTTAGAGAATGAAATTGATTAGAAAATAATTAATAAACATCTAAAATAAATATTGTCATATTATTGATAGTTTAGGACCTTCTCAATTTGACCAAAACCTTACATTTCACAAACACACACTTGTTTAAGACCATCTTCTCAAATTGTGGCTATATGTGGTCTTAAAGAAGGGTTTGATTATGAGGTCTTGAACTTGGTTCCTTAAATCCATCATGACACTCTGAAAGTATCAAAACTTCCTCAAGGATTCATCTCATTATTCTTCAAGTTCCATTGAAATTTTTTGACATTTTTAGACCTTTTCCTTCTCATCTTTGTACACAGATCTATGTATGAGCATTAGGACTACAGACTTAGTCATCTCCACTCTCCTTCATTGAACTTCAAAAGATTCAAGAAACTTTATTGGTTTTTTATTCATTTCATTTTATATATGCATTTAATCATGCCTCCACATCTACCTTCCTCTCAATAAAATTAGCCTTTGTCTAAAAAGAAGACTTATAGTACTATAACTTATAGGTCTCTTTTCTTGATTGTATAGACTTATTAAAGAGAGATTACTTATTAAGGTCCTTGTAATTGGAGTTATATAAACTAATTTTTGATTATCCTGTGATCTACCTTAATGGTTTTTATATTTATTACTATCACCATACTAGTCTCAAATTCTCTTATTTATATATGCAGGCCTATAGCAAGTTAGCTCATGTACAAGGTGTATGCATAAAAGTTAGAGTCTATACACACATACATATTTATTGATGATAAAATGGAATTAGTCAGTGTTAAATGATTATTTCGGAAGTAACACTAGGCCTTATTTAATGTGTAAAAATAATCAACATGGAGTTTATGACTAATGAACATCCACCTACAAGTATGCAGATCTATGGGTGGATAAGACTATTCAAGTATTTGTTAAAGAGTAAATTTGAATTTCATACTCATAAACTTAGACTCCAACCTATGTAATTATATTTTCATATTCTATATCATTTATTTTCATTTCCAATTAGGCTAAAATTGATATTCGTGCCTGTAGAAAACCATTTATGCACAAACTATGCTTCCAAAGAACAAGACATGACATATCTTGAAAAGATCATCTACAAAGAGTTACCTCTCAAGGAGAGGGAAAATGAATAATAGGAGATTAATGGTATTTACATGAATAATTTAGAACCTAAAAAAAAATTTAGAGTGATAATAGTTCAAACAAATCAAAACACTTGTAGTATGAGTCCCTGAAGCTCCAAAAACCTAAGAAACATTTGCTCTTGTTGAAGACAATTGAGAAGATTGAGTTTATTGATGAAACCAACATTTAAATTACACTATATACCTACAAAAACATACCTCAAAATTAATTATCCTCCATCAAATTCTAAAGCGGATAAACATGAGCAAAATCAGACCTTGTTTGGATGAACAAGACATATTGACCTCCTATCACTCTTAACAATTGTTCATAAATTAGATGAAATGAATATGAAAATAATTACACTAAATTTAATATCATTATGAACCCTAAAAATGGCCAAATTTTTATATTCCAACTTTATCTCTCCTATCCATATTGTGCATTTGAATTTTACATTTTAAGCTTTTGAAGGTAGTATGGAGAGAGGGAAATGTGTTTTACCATTTCAGGACATAAAACTTGATATTAATATTTAATATGACCTGAAGAATCCCAAGATACTCTATAAAACTATTTTTACCTAGAATTTGATCTCCTAAGTCTTTACAATTGTATTAAACTCCCTTCTAGGTGTTGAAATCTAAGATTCTAACTTCCTTCTGACTTTTTGACATAAATGGTAGTTATGTAACTGATCCAAGGAAATAATAAATAGTTATGTATGGATTATTCACTTTGGTGGGATTTATCATACATGAAAGTTATCAAAAATCACATTTATCCTCATATAACATTACCTTAAAGTCCACGAAAAAACCTTAACTTCTCCAAAACATCACAAAATGCTTATACGAGTTGATTAAGGCAAGAAATGAATTTGAGAGATGCCTAAAGACCTATTAAATTACTTGAAAAAGTTTCATCACTCCATGACATGACTAGAATAGTCTAAAATAAAGATAAAGTGTTACCTTAATCTCTACAAATTTACCTTAAACTTTGCTAATAAGACTTTATAAATACTATTTGAAGACTGCTAAGGCATGACAAAGATTTTAACTAGGTTATAAAAATATGAAAATAAATTTTTTACCTATAGGGGTTGACATTTTAACCTTGGACGTCAAAATTGGTCAAAAAATATACTAGTAGCCTTGTCCTTACATTGGAAAGTGGAGTCATTTGCACTCAAATTCAGCTATGACTAGACCTTGATCATGACAAAACAAACTAATTTGACCTCTAAACCAAAAAACAAAGACACCACACATCAAGAAAAATAAATAATATACACACATGTGATAACTAGGGAACACAACACATAAGAAATAAAACTCATATATATAAATAACCTAAACATTTATACCCCCTCCTAGGTTAAAGGGGAAGCTTATACTATCTCTTACTCTATGAGATGAAGAATGACATGAGGCAAGTTACCTCTTAGACCTTGGTCTTGTTGTCTTCATCCTTTCTTTGAATTACACTCATCTTTGCATGATCTCAAGTGAAATGATAGCTAAAAATTGATCACCTATAAAGGTGAACTTATTTTATACTTCAAAAACTCTCTCATGATGTTTATTGGTCCTTGTTCCAATCTCAAACATGACTAATTATTGGTTAATATGGGTAGCCTCTAACTTGGTTCCTTGGAGATTGTCACATTCTACTTCGAGGAGTAAGATAGCCTCAAGAACATCTTTAATTTGACCAATAGGAGCTATAGGCCCTTGAAGTGACTTGAATTCATTTCAAACTTCCCAATGCTTATGCCATAAGTCCTCTTGGTCCATGAAGGTAGCAATAGCATCATCCTCTATTGTGTTTTCCAATCCAATCTCTTGCTTATCCTAAATAATTTATCCATCATAGATTTCGTTATCATGGACTTGAAAACATATTGGCTCACTAGGAACCTTGCATCATTCATCATCAAACTGATCTAGTTCTCCTAGAGGTGAAAATGTCTCAAAAATTTCATATTCCTTTAAGATATGCAAATAAATCTACCACATGTCCTTCAAATCTCCTTGAATTTGCTCATTTGGTTCAAAAAACTTAGTCAACATGATGTCCTTCTCAATAGCCTTTTATTTTTATTCATTATCTATAATTAAATAGAGAACCAATGGTGAATACTTCATCATATATAATTAAATTGTCTTCTTCATACCCTTTTTGACATCCAATTACAGTTGTAACTTCCTCCTCATTTGATTCCCATAAGATAGGTTCCTCTTCAATAAGGGAGATGGTGGGAGTATGATGGATAGGTTCATGAGTTAGAAAGGGAGTATGAGGTATGGTGGGTGGCTCATGACTTTGATTGAGAATGGAAGGATAATTATTAAAACTTGGGGTATTGGATATGGAATATTCTTGTAAGAACTCTTTAAAGAAAAACAAGTTGAGTTTGCCAATGGACACTTCATTATCTTCAACAAGAACTTCACCTTTTTCATAGCCTTTTTGAGGTTCTTCAATAGCTGTTACTTGATTTATAGCCTTCTCAACTAGGACCTTATTCTTATTTTGAAAACCTTCTTAGATAGACCTCCAAGATGGAAAATATATAGGTTCTTGGGAAGAGGGAAATGGAGCTTGAATGGGTACAAGGATTTCTTTAACTTTAGCCTCTTGATCTTGGTTCTCATGCACCTTCTTCATTTTCAACTCCAAATATTTGATTTTATTATCTATACTCTCTTGGAATAGATTTTATTAAAGGTGATTAGTGGATTTATGAGGATAAGGATCACAATAAGGATGGTATTGAATATAAGAGGGATATTGAGGAGGGATGAGAGAGACTTACATAGGTTCAAATTATTATTTAACTTCAAATCCTCAATCTATACTTGTGTAAACTTCATTACTCTATGATTTTACTACTTGATTCTAGCTTGGTGTCTTGAGAAAGAGAAATAGAATCTTGGTTTTCAACAATAAGATGCTCAACAAAAATCACCTCCTTCCTTTGAATTCTCTCTTGGATTGAATTCATATAAGGGAAAGTTTGAGAAACATATGTAGAACTTGAAACACTTTGATACTCACTTGAAATAGTCTCTTGTATAAGAATGGGTGGTGTTGACGCAGTGGATTTGCACCTGGGGTAAGAGGCCGAGATCCTGCCTTTCCACATGCAATAATGGAAACTCCCCTCTCACCTATGGGACTGGTGAAGCTGGAGGGGAGAGTCTCTAGATATGGGCTACCTCCCTCTGATGTATCTTTTAGGGCCTAGTTTCTCCTACTGCTAATAAACAAATGTAAAAAAGGGGGGGATGAAAAGGGAGAGAGAGAGATGCTGAAAACAGAACCTAAGCCTAAAAATGAGAAAGTGATACACCAAAAAATGTGACCCACCCAGCCTAAACATACACTTTTCACCAAAAAGAAGTGCCTATACACTTCATCTAAAGTGGGAAGCTCTTCTGCAACAGTCAGTCATGGGTCTGTGGAAGTACAGGGAGGAAGGAACTAGCAAAGGTGTTCTGGGACACACTTTGACAGCCTATTCACATGCACCTCCATTCCTCTAGGGACACTTCTAGCAAACCTACAAAAGAGAAATTCACAATGCAGTAGACATGTTGAAGTTGTTCTATAAAAATCATCAAAGACAATGACTTAACACTGTAGGAATCTAGAATAATAAAATGCTCTGATACCACTTTGTTAGGATCTAGGAAGCACAATTGATTACCATGTACAAGCAACTAAATGTGAAATTTAACCAGAAGTAACAAGTAACTAAAATTTAGAAATAACACAGAATACGAGAGACAATACCCAATTATATTAATACTCTTCAAGAAAGAAATTGTCAGGGAAGTCCAAGAACAAACACACCTGTTCTAATTCCTCTTGTTGGATCTTGCTCCTCAGAAAGAGCACAGTATGATTACCAAATATAAGCAATTACAAATGTGGAAATAACTAGAAGCACAAGTAACTAGAACTCACCAATAACACAGAATATGAGAGACAATACATTATCTTGTATTAACACTTTACAGAAAAGAGTACAACAAAGAGCCGCCACACTCTTTCACCTTACAGAGGTTTGCCACACCTCAAGTGTATAGTAATTCTTCTTACACAACACTCTCCTACACAAAGAAAATGGTCCCAACAACCAACTCACAAACAGAATTGGTGTTCACCTCTCCAACTAGTCAGTAATAACCCTGTCAGTTCACCAAGCACTCTAAAGTACTTCAAGTTGATCTCCTATGAACTTGCAACCTGTAATTCAACAGAGCATACTCACATGTAGATCTCCTATGAGCTTGCAACAACCTGCAACTCAATGATCTTACAATGGAAGCAACTTACTTGCCTTCCTCTCTATCTCATACATATACAATACATGCCAATGGGTTTATAAATAGATCCCTAACTCAAACAATAACTTAGACTCTTAATTTAGACAATTATCCTCACAGCCAAAGACTCTAACTGGCCTTTACATGTAAACACTTCGTTCACTTAACTAACTGTCCGCGTAATGAGCAGTTCTGGAACACACAGGCGACCGACGTCGGTCCCTGCTTGTCTGGTCCTGTCGACGTCGGCCGACTCCTTGCCGTCGCCGATGGCCTTCTACACTGGTCACGACCGACGTCGGTCCTATTGTCGACACCAGTTCTCCTAAAACTCAACAACCTTCCTGTTCCTTCTGTTTGCAAAGAGTTGAAGCTTTTAGCTCCATAACTCAACAATCTCCCACTTGGAGATAAATAGATGCAACCTATACATGTACCTGTACTTCATCTAGTTTGTTCCCTTGGCTTTGTATCCCTCCTCAAGATCACTCTTGAAGACCAACCACCACAAACCTGTAGTGCAAACCCTATCATCCAAATCACCTGCCACATCCACATCTACAACCATGTAGAAAATAACCTGAACCTGCATAGCATGTGCACCTGCTGCTAGTCCCTGTAAGAATCCACTGAACTGCCCTCCAATGGTTCTCTCCCAGATTGGCTCCAACTTGTGACAACTCTCACTGCTTGGGAAAACTCAGGTTTAGTACATACCATGCACTCAACCTCATTATGTGAATCAAGACACCTGCTCATAGAACTATCCAACCATCGACGTGCTAACCGGTTTCACACAATCATCCTGAAACAAAGTCAACATGTGACCTCCCATGTCTCTAGAACACACTCATGCCAAAGAATCTTGCTGCTCCCAGATTCTCCATGACAAACACCTGAACTAGTTTTACCTTTAGTTCAGCAATACCTATATATGTAACCCTGCAACAAGCACATCATACAGTAATAGGATAATGTAGCTAATATTATCCAATCTGGTAAAGAGAAACACAATGATCAAACCTCCATTGCCCTATAGCTATACAAGACCATATACCCCGATCTTCCATCTCACGTATCCGTTTCCACTCTTCTTTATCCTGAACATCCATTTGTCTCTTAGTGCTTACTTCCAGCTGACCACTCTACCTAAAACACCTGTTTGGTTCTCCTTCAAGGAATCACATCCTCATCCATGCCTAGCTCCCACTATTTTTTGGATCTACCTGTTCTGCTTCTTCAATAACTTCCTGGTCCTATGCCATAAGTGAGCAATAAGTAGTGTAAAGAAGGGAAATGATGAATTTAAGAACTTACTTACACCTTCAGTCCTCTATATGGGTGCTTGAGACACCTTGACAGCTTGTTGTCCACCCAAAATTTGTCTCAGTAACCGATGCTGGTCACGTCTTAGTCTGCACCTGACTGATGTCGGTTCCCTGCGACTGCCACCTTGTCGATGTCATTTTCCCCTGGCTGACACTGGTCGATATTTGCCCTGAGTCACCAATGTCAGTCTGCACATAGCTGACGTCAGTCCCTGTCTGGATGCCGACGCTAGTTTTCCTGCCGACGTCGGTCTCTATGTTTTTCTTGTGAGACCTGACTTTTTCCTGCGAGCTCTTTTTGGATCAAATCCTTGTCCAAATCACCCTTGCTCTGCTCAGAATTATTCTGCATCTTGTGCTGAACTCTATCCATCACCTTCTCCTTGAAAACTAAGGATTTCTTGTTCATGTCACTAACATCGGATTCCTCAAGAAACGTTACCTTCTTCTTCTGCATACAGAAACCATAATCCATACCTTCCAAATCCAAAAGCATATCCTTTGACTCAAGAACAAGCATCTCCTTCTTATCTATGTGACCAAGCCTATCAAGCCACATCTCTGAATCTACAGCTGAAGTAGAAAACCCAGAAAGAGAATCAGTAGTACAAGTAGATAGATAAAGCGTACCTACTTTCTTACCTCTAGCTACAATAAGTGTACCCTTGGTAACCTTCCAAGAGTCCACTGTGAGAGTTACTGTGCAACCCTCATCACCCAAACTTCTAATAGAAATCAAATTCTACTCCAGAACTGGGACGTGCATGACTTCTTTTAACACCCATGTGTTACCTATCTGCAGTTTCAGCTTCACTTTCCCTTTGCCAACAATCTGACAAGGCTTACCATCCCCTACATAAATTTCTCCAAAATCTCCCTGGACATACTCATGAAAAAATTCCCTATGTGGGGATGGATGAAAAGAGGCACCAAAATCTAAAACCCAAGATTCTACTTTATCCAAAGAACATACCAGAGCATCTCGTGTAGCATAATCTACAATATCTGCTTCTTCTTCATGTTCTTCATGCTGATCTGTACCTGACCTGTAATCTCTCTTTAAGTGCCCTTGCTTTCCACACTTCTAGCAGGTTATTCTGCCATACCTAGACTAGGATCTTTTGCCTGTATTAGACCTTGATCTCCCATGCTCTATCTTTTCTCTTTGCCTTCCTTTGCCTTCAACACTCAAAGCATTTTCTGATGATTCACCTGTGCTATTCCTGCGTATCTCTTCATTCAAGATCACACTCACAACATCATCCACTTTTAAGACTTTTGAAGGAGACACAGTATTAAAAACTGCCATTACCAAACCTTCCCAACTTTCAGGTAATGAACACAAGATTACGAGAGCTCTAATTTCATCATCAAATACAATATTGACTAAACTTAACTGGTTTACCAAACCATGGAAATCACTAAGATGGGTATGAACAGATCCACCTTCCAACATTTGCAAATTAAATAAACGCTTCATAAGAAATACCTTATTAGAAGCTAAGGGTTTTTCATATAAATTTGCCAAAGATTCCATCAACTCCACCATTGTCTTACATTGTGATCAGTTGGAAATCACAGAAGATGCCAGACTCAATCTAATAGATCCCAGAGCCTTCCGATCAAGAACCTCCCATTCTTCATCTTTCATATCCGAGGGTTTGCAGTTAACCCCTCCCAACGGTAAGTACAAATCTTTTTGATATAGATAATCCTCAATCTGCATCCTCCACAATTGGTAGTTCTTGCCATTAAACTTTTCCATCCGTAGCTTATTGTCTTCTGTCATTGCTCAACTCCCACTCAAATAGAAACCCTGTGAGTAACCTATAATCAAAACACACTAACCAGATCTAATCCAATCTGTTAGTATCCCAACCAACAGCTCTGATACCACTTGTCAGGGAAGTCCAAGAACAAACACACCTGTTCTGATTCCTCTTATTGGATCTTGCTCCTCAGAAAGAGCACAATATGATTACCAAATATAAGCAATTATAAATCTGGAAATAACCAGAAGCACAAGTAACTAGAATTCACCAATAGCACAGAATATGAGAGACAATACACTATCTTATATTAACACTTTACAGAAAAGAATACAACAAAGAGCTGCCACACTCTTTCACCTTACAGAGGTTTACCACACCTCAAGTGTACAGTAATTCTTCTTACACAACACTCTCCTACACAAAAAAAAATGGTCCCAACAACCAACTCACAAACAAAATTAGCGTTCACCTCTCCAACTAGTCAGTAATAACCCTGCCATTTCACCAAGCACTCTAAAGTACTTCATGTTGATCTCCCATGAACCTACAACCTGAAATTCAATAGACCATACTCACATGTATATCTCATATGAGCTTGCAACAACCTGCAACTCAATGATCTTACAATGGAAGCAACTTACTTGCCTTCCTCTCTATCTCATACATATACAATACATGCCAATGGGTCTATAAATAGATCCCTAACTCAAACAATAACTTAGACTCTTAATTTAGACAATTATCCTCGCAACAAAAGACTCTAACTGGCCTTTACATGCAAACACTTCGTTCACTTAACTAACTGTCTGTGTAACGAGCAGTTCTGGAACACACAGGCGACCGACATCGGTCCCTGCTTGTCTGGTCTTGCCGACGTCGGCCGACTCCCTATCGTCACTGGTGGCCTTCTGCATTGGTCACGATTGACGTCAGTCCTACTGCCGATGCCAATTCTCCTGGAACTCAGCAACCTTCCTGTTCCTTCTGTTTGCAAAGAGTTGAAGCTTTTAGCTCCACAACTCAACAGAAATTACAATGAAGAGATGCCACAATCTTCCACACCTTACAGGCTTCCCACACCAAGTGTACAGTAATTCACCTTCAAGATTTCACTCTCTCAATTACAGTTCCAACACACAACTCAAACACAGAGTTTGTATTCACCTCCAACCAGTCAGTATCACTACTACCAGTACCACTAGTTAGTATCACTACTACCAGTACACAAGTACTCCACGTACTCCACGACCGAGTACACACCATACTCCAAGTAGATATCCCATGAGCTTGCTACACTAGTTGTGTTGCTAATCTCACTGATCTTGCTGCCACCTGCAAATCAACTTGGTTTTGCAACACCTGCAAACCTAGATCTCGCACACATAAATACCTGCAACTCAAATGATCTTACTTATCATGTAGATCTCCCATGAACTTGCAACAACCTGTAATTCAAATGATCTTACAATTGGAAGGATCTACCTTGCCTTCCTCTATTACAGACTTGTGGAACTAGGAGGAGCTACCCTTGCTCTCTTCACACTGAAGGAGCTAACCAAGCTCAACTCTAACTAGCACACTTTACAATACAGCCCATGAGTCTATTATATAGATCTCATGCAAACAATAATTAGACATCCAATTACAATAATTAAATCTATAGCTCCAAGACTAAAATTAGCCTTTAACATGCAAATAATCAGTTTGTTAACTAAGTGTTCATCAACTAGCAGTTCTAGAACCACACAGGTGACCGACGTCAGTCCCTGTCTAGCTGGAGATGACCGACGTCGGCCGATACCTAACTGATGTTGGTTTTTATACTCATTAGATATGACTGATGTTAGTTGATCAAATCGACATCAGTTTTTTTGCAACTCAGCAACCTCTCAACAACCTCCTCCATGTTTACATCAGTGAAGCTTTTAGCTCCACAACCTAACAATCTCCCACTTCGAGATAAATAGCTTCACTGTACCTGTACCTATACATTGTCTAATCTATTTCCTGGCTTGTATCCCTCTTCAAGCTCAATCATGAAGACCAACCACCACACATCCTATGGTGTAACACCTGTCATCCAAGTAACCTACCATATCTGCAGTGCCTGACCCTACATAGCATGTTGACCTACTGTTCGTCCCTCTCAGATACCTGAGAACCCACTAAACCACTTTCAAGTGCTTATTTCCCAAATTGGCCACAAACTTGCTGACAACTCCTACTGCTAGGGCAATATTAGGGAGCACACATGTACTCAACCTCATCATGTGATTGGGGACCCTGTTCTGTGAGCTGTCCATCCATAGGTGCGCTTGCCATTCTGCATCCTGCACTACCTTCACACAATCATCCTATGACAACATCAACTTGTGATCTTCCCTATCTCTAGGATTACTCATGCCAAAGAATTTTGCTCCTCCAAATTCTTCATGACACACCTCTAAACTAACTTTACCTTTAGCTCAGAAAAAACCTTGCATGTGTGACCCTGCATCAATCAAACACACAACATACAGTAATAGGATGATGTTGAAATCATCACCCACTTGGTAAAGAAACCACAGTAGTTACAATGGCATTGACTAAAGCCATGCTTTGTCATCCACCTATCAAACTTGTACCACTATCTTGGAGATTCCTCAAGACCATATGACCTGGCCTTCCATCTCACGTATCCATTCACTCTATTCTTTAACCAAGGAATCCATTCATCTTTTAGTGCTTTCTTTCGGCTAGCAACCCTACCAAATGTTCCATTTGGTTTTGCATCTTAGGAATCAAATTCCTCATTCATGCCATGCTCCCACTGTTTTTTGGATCCTTCCTACTCTATAGTGAGCAACAAGTATAAAGAAGAGGAATAACAAATTTGAGGCTTACTTACCCCTTCAGTCCTCCATATGGGCATTTGAGACTCCTTGATAGCTTGTTATTCACCCAAAATTTGTTCCAGTGACTGACCTCAGTCATCACACAGTCTACATCTGACCGACATCAATTCCATATGACTCTCTTGACTACTGACACAAGTTTTTTGACCGATGTCGGTGTCTACCTATCGCCGACATCGATTCCCTGACTGACGTCAGTCTTACCCTGCCTGACACCACCGGCTCTGGTCTACACATGACCAACATCGGCACTTGTCTGTTCGATGCCAATTCCTCCCGACCAATGTTAATACCTGTGAGTGATGACTTTTTACCTACAAGCTCTCTTTGGATCAAAACCCTATCCAAACTGTCCTGCTCAGAGTTACTCAGCCTTCTCCACTGATCTCTATCTATCATCTCCTCCATGAACACCAAGGCTTTCCAATTTTTAAGTTTGTCAAAGACATCTGACTTCCGCTTAAGAACATGCATCTCCTTCTTGCTCTTGTGACCAAGCCTACAAAGCCACGTCATTGCAATAGAAGAAGAATCAGTAATATAAGTAAATAGATAAAGGATACCTACTTTCTTACCACCTGCTAATCCAAGTGCATCTGCTGTGAGAGTTTTTTTGCATCTCTCATCACCCAACTTTCCTAAATAAATTAGCCACATCTTCAAGACTGGGACCTGCATGACCTCCTTCAACACCCATGTGTTGGCCATCTGCAATTTTAGCCACACTTCTCTTTTGCCAAAACTTTGACAAGGCACACCAACCCCTAAATAAATCTTTCCAAAGTCTTCAAGGACCTTAACATAGAAAAATACTCTATTTCGGGCTGCATGGAAAGAGGCAATAGAATCTATAAAATAAGATTCTGCTTTATTCAAGGAACATCCCAGAGCATCCTGTGCAATAATACCTGCAACATCTGCTTCTTCAGTTCCTTCATGTTGATCTTCTACCAACCAAAAAAATTTCTTTTCTTGCTCTTTCTTTCCATAACTCCGTAATTGATCATTCTTGCTTTTCAATTCCTCCATTCTTAGTGTACTTTCTTCTATCATTGCTCTACTCCCACTCAATCAAAAACCCCTGAGAGTGACTTATAATCAAACACAAACCTGCTCCCTGCAACCTTAGCTCTGATACCAACTGTCAGGAATCTAGAACAATAAACTGCACTGATACCACTTTGTTAAGATCTAGGAAGCACAATTGATTACCATGTACAAGCAATTAAATGAAGAATTTAACCAGAAGTAACAAATAAATAGAATTTAGAAATAACATACAATATGAGAGACAATACCCAATTGTATTAATACTCTTCCAGAAAGAAATTACAATGAAGAGATGCTACACTCTTCCACACCTTATAGGCTTCCAACACCAAGTGTACAATAATTCACCTTCAAGAGTTCACTCTCTCAATTACAGTCCCAACACAGAACTCAAACATAGAGTTGGTGTTCACCTCCAACCAGTCAGTATCACTACTGCCAGCACCACTAGTCAGTATCACTACTGCCAGTACACAAGTACTCCATGTACTCCATGACTGAGTACACATTGTACTCCAAGTAGATCTCCCATGAGATTGCAACACCAGTTGTGTTGCTGATCTCCCTGATCTTGCTACCACCTGTAAATCAACTTGGTTTTGCAACACCTGCAAACCTAGATCTTGCACACACAAATACCTGCAACTCAAATGATCTTACTTACCATGTAGATCTCCCATGAACTTGCAACAACCTACAATTCAAATGATCTTACAATTGGAAGGATCTACCTTGCCTTCCTCTATTGCACACCTGTGGAACTAGGAGGAGCTACCCTTGCTCTCTTCACACTAAAGGAGCTAACCAAGCTCAACTCTAACTAGCACACTTTACAATACAGCCCATGAGTCTATTATATAGTACTCGTGCAAACAATAATTAGACATCCAATTACAATAATTAGATTTGTAGATCCAAGACTAAAATTAGTCTTTAACATGCAAACAACTGGTTTGTTAACTAACTATTTGTCAACTAGCAGTTTTGGAACTGCACAGGTGACCGACGTTGGTCCCTGTCTGGCTGGAGATGACCGACATTGGTTGATACCTGACTGATGTCAATTTTTATGCTCACTAGATATGACTGACATCAGTTGATCAGACTGACATCGGTTGCTCTGCAACTCAGCAACCTTCAACAAGCTCCTCCATGTTTGCATCAGTGAATCTTTTAGCTCCACAACCTAACAATCTCCAACTTGGAGATAAATAGCTACACTGTACCTGTACCTGTACACCGTCTAATCTATTTCCTAGCTTGTATCCCTCTTCAATCTCAATCTTGAAGACCAACCACCACACATCCTATGGTGCAACACCTATCATCCAAGTAACCTGTCATATCCGCAGTGCCTAACCCTGCATAGCATATCGACCTGCTACTGGTCCCTCTCAGATACTTGAGAACCCACTGAATTGCTTTCGAGTGCTTCTTTCCTAGATTGGCCACAAACCTGCTGACAACTCCCACTGCTAGGGCAATATCAGGGAGTACACATGTACTCAACCTCATCATGTGATTGGGGACCCTATTCTGTGAACTATCCATCCATAGGTGTGCTTGTCATTTTGCATCCTGCACTACCTTCACACAATCATCCTGTGACAACATCAACTTGTGATCTTCCTTGTCTCTAGAATTACTCATGCCAAAGAATTTTGCTCCTCCAAATTCTTCATGACAAACCTCTAAACTAACTTTACCTTTAGCTCAAGAAAAACCCTGCATGTGTGACCCTGCATCAAGCAAACACACAACATATAGTAACAGGATGATGTTACAATCATCACCCACCTGGTATTGAAACCACAGTAGTTACAATGACATTGACTAAAGCCATGCTTTGTCATCCACATGTCAAACCTATACCATTGTCCTAGATCTTCCTCAAGACCATATGACTTGGCCTTTTATCTCACATATCCATTCACTCTATTCTTTAACCAAGGAATCCATTAGTCTTTCAGTGCTTTCTTTCTACTGGCAACCCTACCAAAACTCTCGTTTGGTTTTGCATCCTAGGAATCAAATTCCTCATTCATGCCATGCTCCCACTGTTTCCTAGATCCTTCCTACTCTATAGTGAGCAACGATTATAAAGAAGAGGAATAAAAAATTTGAGGCATACTTACCCTTTCAGTCCTCCATATGGGTGTTTGAGACTCCTTGATAGCTTGCTGTCTACTAAAAATTTGTTCCAGTGACTGACCTCGATCACCACACAATCTACATCTGACCGATGTCAGTTTCATGCGACTGTCCTGACTATCGACACCAATTTTTTGACTAACATTAGTGTCTACCTATTACTGACGTTGGTTCCCTGACCGATGTCAGTCTTACCTTGCCCAACACCACCGACTCTGGTCTGCACATGACCGACATTGGCACCTGTCTGTTCGACACCAGTTCTTCCTGACCAATGCCAGTACCTGTGTTCTCCTGTGAGTGATGACTTTTTACCTGCAAGCTCTCTTTAGATCAAAACCCTATTCAAATTGCCTTGCTCAAAGTTACTCAGCCTTCTCCACTGATCTCTGTCCATCATCTCCTCCATGAACACCAAGGCTTTCCAATTCTTAAGTTTGTCAAAGACATCTAAATTTCACTTAAGAACATGCATCTCCTTCTTGATCTTGTGACCAAGCCTACAAAGCCACATCTTCACAATAAAAGAAGATTTAGTAATATAAGTAGATAAATAAAGGATACCTACTTTATTACCACTTGCTAATTCAAGTGCATCCACTGTGAGAGTTTTTGTGCATCTCTCATCACCCAAATTTTTTGAAGAAATTAGCCACATCTTCAAGACTGGGACCTGCATGACCTCCTTCAACACCCATGTGTTGGCCGTCTGCAATTTCGGCCGCACTTCCCCTTTGCCAAAACTTTAACAAGGCACACCAGCCCCTAAATAAATCTTTCCAAAGTCTTCAAGGACCTTAACATGGAAAAATACTCTATTTCAGGCTGCATGGAAAGAGGCAACATAATCTATAAAACAAGATTCTACTTTATCCAAGGAACATCCTAGAGCATCCTGTATAACAACACCTGCAACATCTGCTTCTTCAGTTCCTTCATGCTGATCTTCTACCAACCAACAATTTTTATTTTCTTGCTCTTTCTTTCCATAACTCTGTAATTGATCATTCTTGCTTTTCAATTCCTCCATTCTTAGTGTACTTTCTTCTGCCATTGCTTTACTCCCACTCAATCAAAAACCCCTGAGAGTGACTTGTAATCAAACATAAACCTACTCCCTACAAACTTAGCTCTGATACCAACTGTCAAGAATCTAGAACAATAAACTACTCTAATACAACTTTTTTAAGATCTAGGAAGCATAATTAATTACCATGTACAAGCAACTAAATGCGAAATTTAACCAGAAGTAACAAGTAACTAGAATTCAAAAATAACATAGAATATGAGAGACAATACCCAATTGTATTAATACTCTTCCAAAAATAAATTACAATGAAGAGATGCCACACTCTTCCACACCTTACAGGTTTTCGACACCAAGTGTACAGTATTTCACCTTCAAGAGTTCACTCTCTCAACTACAGTCTCAACACACAACTCAAACATAGAGTTGGTGTTCACCTCCAACCAGTCAGTATCGCTACTGCCAGTACATAAGTACTCCACATACTCCATGATCGAGTACACACCGTACTCCAAGTAGATCTCCCATGAGCTTGCTACACTAGTTGTGTTGTTGATCTCCCTGATGTTGCTACCACCTGCAAATCAACTTGGTTTTACAACACCTGTAAACCTAGATCTCACACACACAAATACCTGCAACTCAATTGATCTTACTTACCATGTAGATCTCCCATGAACTTGCAACAACCTACAATTCAAATGATCTTACAATTGGAAGGATCTACCTTGCCTTCCTCTATTACACACCTGTGGAACTAGGAGGAGCTACCCTTGCTCTCTTCACACTGAAGGAACTAACCAAGCTCAACTCTAACTAGCACACTTTACAATACAGCCCATGAGTCTATTATATAGATCCCATGCAAACAATAATTAGACATCCAATTACAATAATTAGATCTATAGCTCTAAGACTAAAATTAGCCTTTAACATGCAAACAATTGGTTCATTAACTAATTGTTCATCAACTAGTAGTTCTGGAACCACACAGGTGATCGACATCAGTCCCTATTTGGCTGGAGATGACCGACGTCGATCGATATCTGATCGATGTCAGTTTTTATGCTCACTGAATATGATCGACATCGATTGATCAAACTGACGTCGGTTAATCTACAACTTAGAAGCCTCTCAACAACCTCCTCCATGTTTGCATCAATGAAGCTTTTAGCTCCATAACCTAACAATCTCCCACTTAGAGATAAATAGCTACACTATACATGTACTTGTACATAGTCTAATCTATTTCCTAGCTTGTATCCCTCTTCAAGCTCAATCTTGAAGACCAACCACCACACATCCTGTGGTGCAACACCTGTCATCCAAGTAACCTGCCATATCCACAGTGCCTGACCCTGTATAGCATGTCAACCTACTACTGGTCCCTCTTAAATACTTGAGAACCCACTAAACTGCTTTCCAGTGCTTCTTTCTTGGATTGGCCACAAACTTGCTGACAACTCTGACTGCCAGGGCAATATCAAGGAGTACACATGTACTCAACCTCATCATGTGATTGGGGACCTTGTTCTATGAACTGTCCATCCATAGGTGAGCTTGTCGTTATGCATCCTACACTACCTTCACACAATCATCCTGTGACAACATCAACTTGTGATCTTCCCTATCTCTAGGATTACTCATGCCAAAGAATTCTGCTCCTCCAAATTCTTCATGACACACCTCTGAACTAACTTTACCTTTAGCTCAGAAAAAACCCTGCATGTGTGACCCTACATCAAGCAAACACACAACATATAGTAATAAGATGATGTTGCAATCATCACCCACCTGGTAAAGAAATCACAGTAGTTACAATGACATTGATTAAAGCCATGCTTTGTCATCCACTTGTCAAACCTATACCACTATCCTAGAGCTTCCTCAAGACCATATGACCTGGCCTTCCATCTCAAGTATCTATTCACTCTATTCTTCAACCAAGGAATCCATTCATCTTTCAGTGCTTTCTTTCGGCTGACAACCCTACCAAATCTCCCATTTAGTTCTGCATCTTAGGAATCAAATTCCTCATTCATGCCATGCTCCCACTATTTCTTGAATCCTTCTTGCTCTACAGTGAGCAACGAGTATAAAGAAGAGGAATAAGAAATTTGAGGCTTACTTACCCTTTTTGTCCTCCATATGGGCGTTTGAGACTCCTTGATAGCTTGTTGTCTGCCCAAAATCTATTTCAGTGACCGACCTCAGTCACCACATAGTCCGCATCTGATTGACATCGATTCCATGTGACTGTCCTGACTATCAACACTAGTTTTTTGACCGATGTCAATGTCTACCTATCACCGACATCAGTTCCCTGATCAATCTCGATCTTACCCTGCTTGACACCACCAGCGCTGGTCTGCACATGACCAACATTAGCACCTGCCTGTTCGACACTAGTTCTTCCTGATCGATGTTGATACCTGTGTTCTCATGTGAGTGATGATTTTTTACCTGCGAGCTCTCTTTAGATCAAAACCTTGTCCAAACTGCCCTACTCAGAGTTACTCAACCTTTTCCACTGATCTCTATCCATCATCTCCTCCATGAACACCAAGGCTTTCCAGTTCTTAAGTTTGTCAAAGACATCTGACTTCCACTTAAGAACATGCATCTCTTTCTTGCTCTTGTGACCAAGCCTACAAAGCCACGTCTTCGCAACAGAAGAAGAATCAGTAACATAAGTAGATAGATAAAGGATACCTACTTTCTTACCACTTTCTAATTCAAGTGCATCCACTATGAGAGTTTCTGTGCATCTCTCATCACCTAGCTTTCCTAAAGAAATTAGACACATCTTCAAGATTGGGACCTGCATGACCTCCTTCAACACCCATGTGTTGGCCATCTGTAATTTTAGCTACACTTCCCCTTTGCCAAAACATTGACAAGGCACACCAGCCCCTATATAAATCTTTCCAAAGTCTTCAAGGACCTTAACATGGAAAAATACTCTATTTCGGGCTGCATGGAAAGAGGCAACAGAATCTATAAAACAAGATTTTACTTTATCCAAGGAACATCCTAGAGCATCCTGTGCAATAACACTTGCAACATCTGCTTCTTCAGTTCCTTCATGTTGATCTTCTACCAACCAACAATTTTTTTTTCTTTCTCTTTCTTTTCATAACTCCGTAATTGATCATTCTTTCTTTTCAATTCCTCCATTCTTAATGTACTTTCTTCTACCATTGCTTTACTCCCACTCAATCAAAAACCCTTGAGAGTGACCTGTAATCAAACACAAACCTACTCCCTACAATCTTAGCTCTGATACCAATTGTCATGAAACTAGAATAATAAACTACTCTAATACCACTTTGTTAAGATCTAGGAAGCACAATTGATTCCAATGTATAAGCATCTAAATGCAGAATTTAACTAGAAGTAACAATTAACTAGAATTCAAAAATAACATAGAATATGAGAGACAATACCCAATTATATTAATACTCTTCCAAAAAGAAATTACAATGAAGAGATGCCACACTCTTCCACACCTTACAGGCTTCCCACACAAAGTGTACAATAATTCACCTTCAAGAGTTCACTCTCTCAATTATGGTCCCAACACACAACTCAAACACAGAGTTGGTGTTCACCTCTAACCAATTAGTATCACTACTGCCAATACCACTAGTCAGTATCACTACTGCCAGTACACAAGTACTCCATGTACTCCATGACCGAGTACACACCATATTCCAAGTAGATCTCCCATGAGCTTGCTACACTGGTTGTGTTGCTAATCTCCCTGATCTTACTGCCACCTACAAATCAACTTAGTTTTGCAACACCTGCAAACCTAGATCTCGCACACACAAATACTTGCAACTCAAATGATCTTACTTACCATGTAGATCTCCCATGAACTTGCAACAACCTGCAATTCAAATGATCTTACAATTGGAAGGATCTACCTTGCCTTCCTCTATTACACACTTGTGGAACTAGGAGGAGCTACCCTTGCTCTCTTCACACTGAAGGAGCTAACCAAGCTCAACTCTAACTAACACACTTTACAATACGGCCCATAGGTCTATTATATAGATCTCATGCAAACAATAATTAGACATCCAATTACAATAATTAGATCTGCAGCTCCAAGACTAAAATTAGCCTTTAACATGCAAAAAATCATTTCATTAACTAATTTTTCATCAACTAGTAGTTTTGGAACCGCACAGGTGACTAACATTGGTCCCTGTCTGGCTGGAGATGATCGACGTCGACCGATAGCTGACCGATGTTAGTTGCTTTGCTCACTGGATATGATCAACGTCGATTGATCAGACTGATGTCAGTTGCTGTGCAACTCAGCAACCTCTCAACAACCTCCTCCATGTTTGCATCAGTGAAGATTTTATCTCCACAACCTAACAAACACAAAATAAAACATAGACATGCATGAGTGCAAGTCCAAATAGAGGTAAAAAAGCTCAGTTTTGATTCAAGGTAAAAACTGGCAGCTCTACCTTGCAAGCCTGAGAGATTTTTGGGCAGACTTTTGCCTTAGGGCTTAGAGGGTGGATCTTCCTCAAATGAGATTTTTTACAATATATAGAGAGAGGAAGAGAAATTGGCACTTCCTAGGAAATATTTTGGCACTCTTTTTGCAATCTGGCCATGTGCATTCTAAACCTTGGGAAGAGGAAGCCGTCTGATTATCAGATTCTACTTTGACTTTGGCATTCCATCTTAATGTATAAACATGGCCACCTCTTTTCTGCAACTAGAATGATCTTTTTCCCCTCATAAATTCTTGTTAGAGAAAATAGGTCATGCCACTCATCTGGTAATAACTCACCTCCTACTCTGTCTCTTTCTGCACCTTATCTTCTTCTACTTTTTTAGCCCTCAAGGGTGATCTTCTACCAGGTTACTACATTCCTTGGGTTCTTTCCATGGTTGGCACTCAAGCAATTCAAAAAAAATGGCTACTTTACTGCCTTTAAATTTATGCCCATGCACCTGTCATCGCTTTAAATAATGGCTAATCTACCTCCTTAAAATTGATGGCTTTCGGGACGTCATCGTCCTTGGCAAGTTCCGTCGGGTCTTTTCTGTGGGCTTTTTCCCTTGTGAGTTTTTTGCTTCAATATTTTTTTCACAGATAAAAAGTCCATGTGAATTGGCCACTTTGACTTTCCCTAAATTCTTTTGGGCCCTTTGACCTGCATCCTCCCCCGAATTCCTTCAGACAAAAAGTCTGAAAGAATTTGGCCTCAACAAAATTCCAAAAACTTACCCTTCGACTACCTTTGAGAAGCTCCTTGCCCTCCACAAGGGCTCTTTGACTTAGAAACTACCCTCCAAAAGGGTGCCTACCCTTCAGCTTTAGGACGCCTCATTGAACCAGTCCATTGAACCATTCACTTGAACCACTCATTAAACCGGTTCAACACTGCACACCGAGCCAAGTGGTTGAACCAAATGTTGATCTGAATGATTAAACTAATGCATTGAACTAGTTTGTTGAACTGGTTCAACGATTCAACACTATGCACCGAGCCAAGTGGTTGAACCAAATGTTGAACTTGAAGCCGCTTGAACTTGCTGATGAACCTCACGCTGAACTTTTTATTAAACTTTGCCAATGAACTAAGTGCTAAACTAGCTGATTTAACCAAAAGCCGAAGTGTTGAACCAACTATAATGAACTAAGGCTAATGAACCAAGCAATTGAACTGGGCATTGAACTGGTTTAATGGTTTAATGATGCCAACCTTCTTCATGATTTTCCTCAGACAAGAGCCTGAAGAATCCTTCCAAAAACCAACACTCTTTGAACTGATTCTTCATGCGCCAAAAGACTAACCCTATAGAGTTCATAGAAAATTTGTGAAGTCTGTAGAAATCCAAGCTCTACAGATTTTGTAGAAATGGACCTGCAGAGTCTGTAGATTTAGACCTATAGAGTCCATAGATTTAGACCTACAGAGTCTATAGATTTTAGACTTGTAAAGTCCATAGATTTTCTTGGACTTATGAAAAATCAAAAAAATGAAATGACTTAGAATAGCAAGGGAGAAGGGGACCAATTTTTGGCCTGTTGGGAAAAAAAATGGTCAACAAATTGGTGACTCCCACGGGAAGCATGCCTGCTATGCTTAAAGACTACTTGCCTTATAGTCCATTGGGCATGGAGTCAGATGCAACTTTGAAGAAAGGTTAGCAACAGCCCTAACAGATCCAAGAATCAAACATGAAGCCTTTTACCCCCACACACAAAGGAAAACACACACAAGGCTAAAAACACTACCTGTGAAAATTGCACTTAGGGAAAGTAGGAAAAAAAACTAAAAGCAAACTACTATATACAGCTAACTAGGTGTATTTGCTTTCCTCTTGGATCAAAAGGAAAACTTCTTAAGTCCCCTTCTTGGCAAGAAAAATTATGGTGCTAGACAAGTGGCTAAATAAAAAGGAGATTTGGTGAGTTTCTCCTCTTTCTTGTCACCTGGATTAGCTGATATCTAAGTGGATCAGATTTGAACATGCTTCCAACATATACGTACCCTATTTGTTCCTGGAAGCTTGTTGAATGTTGGTCCTTCATGTTGGTGCATTTCACTAAGAAATAAATGGTTGCTGGATCATAACCATAAGCCCTTTGATATGTATAGCTCCCTTGCAGTGCATCATGGTCTGACTTGTTTCCTTCTACCTTGTTGAAAACCCTATCAGACTCATCCTCTACTTCCTCTTGGCCTTCTTGAAGAAGGGTGATTGTTGTGATGTCTGAAGTAGAATCACAAAATGATTGCTCATCCCATATAAAGTCACCTCTCTATTCAAAACTTTCTTCTTCAAAGCTTTCCTCAAGGAAGATAGACCTCTCCTTTTCCTTCTCAAAGATCAAGATCTCTAGATGTTTAAAGATATCCTCCTAATCCTTCTCCAACTCATGCTCCTCTGTGTAGTCATCCTCCTCATCAAAGCAACAAGGAAGTTGATCAAACAAAGGGGGAGAGAGCTCACCATGCTTATGTTCCTCCTCATATTGCGGGAACATCCTCATGTATGCTTGACCTACATCTTCTCCATTGCTGATGAGATCTTCACAAAGAGCATTGATGATGATTTCTTCTTCATTATCACTCATGATAGCCTCCTGAAGAACTGTAGATTGGGTCTTCTGCTCCTCACTTGCCTCCTATAGAATAGGTTCCTCCTTGAGAAGGGGTGAAGTGGAAAACACATGTGGAAGAGGAGGTAGTCCTTGAGCTAGAATCGAATGATTCTCCTCCTTCCACTTGGTTAGTACTTCATCTATATCAGGTGTGGCCTAATAGCTCTCTTGGAAGTGTGTAGACGGGATGTGTTCAGACATAGAATGTGCCATTGGGTCTGAACTATCTATCACACACTGGCTAAGGAAACTCTCTCTGGATTCCAACTCTATAATTCTTCTGGCCATATCCTCTTGCAAAAGCCTTTCTTGGAGGTCACTAGCATCATCTTGAGTAGGAGCAGCCTCATCTTCTTCAAGGTTTTGAGAAAAATATTTCTTCTCCTCCTTTCTGCCCCATGATTCTACTATTTCCCCCCAGTTTAGGATCTCAGAATTGAAATTTTTCTCCTATGAATAGGCAGCAACTTTGTTTTCTCCAAGGTCCTGGGGCTCTTCCACAAGGTCTAGAAGTTCTATCTCTCTTTCACGAAGCAAACTCATCCTAGCCTCTAAAACTTCAATTTGTTTGGCTAGATTATCCTAAAAGAGTCTTTCTTGGAGGTCACCAGCATCATCCTCTTCAAGGATCTAGGCTGGTTCCTGGCATTCATTCCTCCAACTTGGAATCTGCACATCATGTTGAAGGACTTGGGGAGGTTGAGGAATGCTAGGAAGAGACTGTTGATGCACTAGAAGAGTCTCTAGAAGGGGGATGTGCTGGCTCATGGTATTTCCCCCAATGGTAGATTCACAATATAAGGAATTGAGAAGATTGATATCCATGGGGAGTTGATTTGATGCCCTTTGATGTTAGAAAGCCAAGCGCACAAGATTGAGAGTATATGCATCAGATGAGCTGGAGTGAGTAAGTGCTATCTGATAAAAAGGATTTGGTGCAAAAGAGGGGGCTTTCTTTAGACTAGGAGGGGTACATAAGGCTAACTGCCTTGAATAAATGGATTTCTCCATTCTGCTACCTCCTCCTCCATGGATTGCAAGGCCTGAGCTTGCCTAAACAAACACTCCTCTCTATGCATCAGCTCCTACTGATATCCGTACCGCTCCTCTAGTCTATCAATCTCTAAGGCCACTTCCCTTATCATTGCAGGGCAACTAGGTGAACTGCTTGAGGCAATTCTCTAAATATCTTGAGTTTGATCATAGTCATATGAAGGAATACAAGGTCCATGATTTTGTGCAAAAGACTTATACATACAGAAGTGTTTTTTGATGGCACTAGACTGCCTAACCAGTTGATTTAACTCAGAGTCGCCATTGGTGTTTGATGCAAAAGCCTTTAAAGGCTAGTTGGTCGAAGAATACACCAAAAATTGTTCAACTCTATGGACACAACTTGTCCTAGTTGGTCCCACTGAGCCTACCAAAACTATTGACACAGTGGATTTGCACCTAAGACAGGAGGCCGAGCTCTTGCCTTTCCACATGCAACAATGGAAACTCCCCTCTTGCCTATGGGACTGGCAAAGCTAGAGGGGAGAGTCTCTAGAGATGGGCCACCTCCCTCTGATGTATCTTTTAGGCCCTAGTTTCTCCTACTGCTAACAAACAAATGTAAAAAATGGGGGGATGAAAAGGGAGAGAGAGATGCTGAAAATAGAACCTAAGCCTAAAAATGAAAAAGTGATACACCAAAAAATGTGACCCACCTATCCCGAACATATACTTTTCACCAAAAATAAGCACCTATACACTTCATCTGAAGTGGGAAGCTCTTCTAAAATAGTCAGCCAGGGGTCCATGGAAGTACAGAGATGAAGGAACTAGCAAAGGTGTTCTGGGACACACTTTGACAGGCTATTCACATGTGCCTACATTCCTCTAGTCACACTTCTGGCAAACCTGCAAAAGAGAAACTCATTGTGCACTAGACATGATAGAGTCATTCTATGAAAATCATCAAAGACAATGACTTAACACAAAATAAAACATAGACATATGCATGAGTGCAAGTTTAGATAGAGGTAAAAAAGCTTAGTCCTGATTCAAAGTAAAAATTGGTAGCTCTGCCTTGCAATCTCGAGAGATTTTTGGGTAGAGTTTTGCCTTAGGGCTTAGAGGGTGAATCTTTCTACAAATGAGAATTTTTAAAATATATAGAGAGAGGAAGAGAACTTGGTGCTTCCTAGGAAAGATTTTGGTGCTCTTTTTGCAATCTGGCCATGTGCATTCTAAACCTTGGGAAGCGGAAGCCATCTGATTGTTAGCTCCTGCTTTGACTTTGGCATTCCATCTTAATGTAAAAACATGGTTGCCTCTTTTCTGCAACTAGAATACAATTTGTCCCCTCATAAATGCCAGCTAGAGAAAATAGGTCACGCCACTCATCTGGCAATAACTCACCTCCTGCTTTGTCTCTTTCTGCACCTTGTCTTCTTCTGCTTTTTTATCCCTCAGGGCTGATCTTCTGGTGGGTCACTACATTCCTTGGGCTCTTTCCATGGTTGGCACTCAAGCAGTTTAAACAAAAGACTACTTCACTACCTTAAAATTGATGCCTGCACACCCATCATCGCTTTAAATAATGGCTAATCTACCTCCTTAAAATTGACAGCTTTCAAGACGTCACCATCCTTGGCAAGTTCCATCGGGTCTTTTCTATGGGATTTTTCCCCACAGGTTTTTTGCTTTGGGCTTTTTTCCATAGACAAAAATTCCATGAGAATTGGCTACTTTGAATTTCCCTAAATTCTTTTGGGCCCTTTAAACATCAGCCTCCCCCGAATTCCTTCAGGCTTTTTGTCTGAAGGAATTCCTTCGGATAAAAAGTCTGAAAGAATTTAGCCTCAACAAAATTCCAAAAACTTAACCTTTGGCTACCTTTGAGAAGTTCCTTGCCCTCTGCAAGGGCTCTTTGACTTAGAAACTACCCTTCATAAGGGCACCTACCTTTCAACTTTAGAACACCTCATTGAACCAACCCATTGAACCACTCGTTGAACCGGTTCAACAGTTCAACACTACGCACTGAGCCATGTGGTTGAACTAAATGTTGAACTGAATGATTGAACTAATGCATTGAACCAATGCATTGAACTAGTCCATTGAATTAGTTCAATGGTTCAACACTACGCGCCGAGCCAAGTGGTTGAACCAAATGTCAAACTTGACGCTGCTTGAACTTGTTGATGAACCTCGCGCTGAACTTTTTGTTGAACTTTTTTGATGAACTAAGCATTGAACTAGCCAATTGAACCAAAATCTGAAGTGTTGAACCAACTGAATTAAACCAAGGCCAAAGTGTTGAACCAACTGAAATGAACCAAGGCTAATGAACCAAGTGATTAAACCAGGCATTGAACTAGTTTAATGGTTAAATGATGCCAACCTTCTTCATGATTTTCCTCCAACAAGAGCCTAAAGAAGCCTTGCAAAAACCTAGCACTCTCTGAACTGATTCTTCATGCAATAAAAGACTAACCCTACAGAGTTTGTAGAAAATTTGTGAAGTCTATAGAAACCTGCTGAGTCTGTAAAAATCCAAACTCTACAGAATTCATAGAAATGGACCTGTAGAGTCCATAGATTTAGACCTATAAAATCTATAGATTTTATACCTACAGAGTCTGTATATTTTCCTAGACTTGTGTAAAATCAAAAAAATGAAATGACCTAGAATATCAGGGGAAGAAGGGGACCGATTTTTGGCCTTTTGGGCAAAAAATGGTTAACAAGTACCTCCCACGAGTTCTTTAGGGAAGCTTTAACCTAGGGTTTCATCTCCCAGCATTAACTTCACTTACTCCTTTGGAGTTGCACATGAAACATATCTGCATTTGAGTATCACACTACACTGAGTGAGTAAAAGGATGTAGTGGTTATAAAAAGGACTAGACCTTTTTATAACTATCTAATGCCATGGTCACCCAATTTATGTGCTTATCTTTTGCATCATTTGTGTGAAATTCATTATGTAATTGATTTCCATAAAATGATCAAAAACTTTCTAGTTTAGTAAACCCCATTTTGCCATACCCTTGCTAGGATTTGGACGATTATACTTAGTGTATTTTGGTCATTTTTGCTTGGTATGTTTTGAGACAAAAACTTGTATGTTTGTTCATAAGCCATGTCAAAGCAAGGCATTTGGGTTGTGAGGGGTAGTGTTATATTTCCCAAATCATGTTAAAACCATTTTGAGCCTTTGAAGTTTTTGAAACATAACATTGACCACATTATTCAAGTATGCTTACATTGTTAGGCTGCTCAATTTGTTTCAAGACTAGCTCACCATTATATCAAAACCATTTGTTTCAAACCACTTTGTGTATACCATTTAGACCTTTGTGATGTGCCATCAGGATGACTGATCTTATGTAGCTTGTGTGGTCAAATCCTAATTTTCAACACTAATTTTTCAATTTGCCTTGTCAAGTTTAGATTCAAACATTGACTAGATTTTATTTAGGCCTCAATTCATGGGATTGATACATAGATATTTCTCTTTTGGGTTGCATAACTTCGATTAATCGATTACCCAAATTTGAAAAACTAGTTATGGTTTGTTTCTTTAGTACCTATCCTCATCATTGTTTGTGCCTTTATTTGGGAGAACACAACCTTTCTCAAAGAGCCTTTTGTCTTATGCCTTATGCCAAATGATCATGTTTATGTTTGATTATGTGTGCTGAGTCTATGTCAAAGTTGTTTCCAAACTTGTTAGATTAAATCAAATCACATCAGTCTTTATTTCAAGTCTATATTTTGATGTTATTTCACCAAAATTCATAGCACATACATGTTTGTTTGATCTTAGCTTTTGACTCTAAGTTTGGATAAAATACCTAGCAACTCAACTTTTCCCTTTCTGAGTTTAGACTTGTTTGGAACACTTTGACCTAGACATTTGACATGTCAATTTTTATTTAGATGCTTGACCTTTTATGTGTATGACATTTGACATTAGACATTTGTTGTTAGGCTATTTTATACCAAGTATTAGCATAAATCATTTTGGAGATATAGCCTCACCTTCATACCACATTGGAGATACAGTTCCACCCCTTTGACCAAGTTGGACCAAGTTTGGACCAATTGTCTTTTAGATCATTTTTTAGAGTTTATAGAACTCTAAGCCTTTTTTTTATATATTTCATCATTTATGTGGATATGTCTAGCTACACTTATGGTAGAGTCACTTACAATTTGACTTATGATAGAATGGCCACACAAAATGACTTTTATGGCTTTTCTCAAGACCCCAATGATGCAAATATGGTTTGTGAGATAGATTTTTATCCACCTCATATTAATTATTCATAGGAACAAAGTCATGAAGTAACTTACATTCAACTTGGGACCTTTATTGGTATGAAGAGGTTTGTGAAGAAGACTTTGAAGACCCAGCTACAGATAATGTTTTTGGGATACGAATCCATACCCTCTCTTTAATATTCAGTACATAGAACACAGTCAAGAACCAGCTTATGAGCCAACTCATAATTAGGATGATATGGTTTATGAGGAACACTTAGATACTTTGGCTTATGCGAATAATTAGGCTCCACCACATCATACCATTTCTATTCCAGGACCACAATATCATATCATTTCTATACCAAGACCTCATCCTTTGGTTTGTGAGAGCAACCAAGCTCCATAATACCCAACCACTTCCATTTTAGGACCTCATCCTTTGGCTTATGTGAGAAATCATGCTCCATAACACCCCTTCATCACTTTAGGACCTAGTCCTTTGGCTTATGCAAGCAATTATACTCCACATCACCTTATCTATACCATCTTAAGAATTTGTCCTTTGGCTTATGTAAGCAATCATGCTCCCTAAGGCCCTATCCTTATCCAATCATAGTCATTCCTCATTTAGAACCAATCCCATCCAAACCTTAACCCATTCAATCATTTGAAGACCAAGCTAAGTTCAAAATTGGTATTTTCCAACTGATTGGAAACCAAGGCTAAGAGAACCAACCAATCTAATATGTATATGTTGAATCAATCATTTGTGATGAGTCAACCTATGATAAATTGCCTATTTATCCTATACAAATTGGTAAGGAGTCTCACTCTGATGAGCTAGTCTTTGTTGAGTCACTTCTTAATGATTATAACTGCCTTTGGGCAAATCATTGCATCAACCATGTGCCTATTTTTCAAGAGCCTCCTATTGACAAGCCAGTCTCTAAGGAGTTATCTCTTGACCTATTTCCTATCCTAGAGGAGTCTCACTTGAACAAACTAATTTTTGTGGATCTCATTATGCTATTATAGGTTGTTACTTTTCCAAAACCAAATATTTTTCAAGACATCATTGTAATAGAGTACCTATCAGAAGAAGAATCAGAATTAGAGTCAAGTTCTATTCTTGAATTGACATCTAGTATCAGAATCTGAATCTGAATCAACATCAATATCAGATTTAGAGTTTATTGAGTCAAAATCGAAAGAAGAAGAAGAATATATTCATGGTTGTTACAACATTAGTTATGTATGCCTTGTAAATCAATTTGAATACATTTATGATGCTTCTATAGTTTTTTAGGATGAGTACTTAAAATTTGAAATAAGTTATCTTAGTATTTTCTATGAGGATTGTACATACTCTCCCCATTCCATTACCATTCTATAGGCCATTACCATCAACCAAGATAACCATACCATTGGCATTCCATCTCCCACAAGTGTTGATTGGGATCAACAGAATCACACTTTGTTAAACTACATCCATGGTAACATAGCAGTTGAAGAAGATCAAGGAGGCCAAGACAACATTCATGTAGCAGAAGAACACTCTCCTAGTGAAACATTTTTGAAGGTGATAGGGGACAATCCAAGTCAAAACTTAGCATATTCTAGTGAAACTTTTTTGGAAGCGCTAGAAAAAAATCAAAGTCAAAATCTAATGTTCATTAGTGAAACCTTCTCGAAGGCACTATGGGACAATAAAGACAACTTCATTGGTAAAAACCTCTTTGAGACACCAATAGTGGAGCACAAAATTTCTTCACTACTTGATGAAGACAAAATCAAAATAGCTTCTAATCTATAGCCTAATCATATGGTAGTTACTCTCAATATCAAACAATAGAAAATTATGGTGGTCCTATCAAGAGGAAAAGTCTTCAGCCCCACCACAACCAAAATTATGTTGAATCTGGAATCAACAACATTACATTCAATTGAAAGTCCTGATCTTTATTTGTTTCCCCACCATTATACATTTCATTATCATTTACCATTACATTTTAAAATCAAACATACCATCCATTATTTTTCCTTGTTTACCATCTATGGCCACACTTTCCTTTGTAGAGGATACAAAGATACCTTGTCTTGACATTTGAAGGAATCAAAATCAATGATCAATGAAGACCACAAAATCATTCTTGACAACCAAATTTATACGCCACTTTTGATAGAGCAGCTATTCAGATGATGTGTGGGCTACCAATTAACATAATTGAGTATTCTATTTGTATAATTTATTGATTAGGATGAGTATTTCCACATTAATAGGAATAATAGAATCAAAAACCACACCTAGGCCAAAAACATGTACCATACCATTTCATGTACCATGTTGTTTCACATTACCATGCCTTTGTCATTGTTACATATCCATTTGCCATTATTATAGATTCCTGCCATTCACCCCATCACTTGGGGGCAACCCTCCTACCATTTTATCTAATCTATTTAGACCATCATTATCTGTAGCAATACCATACCATCCTATCATTCCATTCCTATTTAGATGAAAGCCTATTTTTAGTCATCTTACACAATCGTATTTTAATCTTGGTTCTTCTTGCACCTTTTGTGTGGGGATTTTAACCAAGTTTCAACAATCAATCCAATCTATGTTTATAATTATAGTATATAAAAGTAGTGCGATAGTTAATTTGGTAAGATATATTTCATCCTATCAAGTTTGTTTATGTTGGCCTAATTATAATCACCTATGGGCAAATTAGTGTTTCACCAGTCTTGCTACTAATTATAACTACCTATAGATATAACAGTATCATTGACCTATGTTGTTGTATCCTAGTTATAACTACCTATGGGCAAACTAGGGGCAACACTTGTTTACCATGCATTGTTGCATCACCTTGCCATTACTATTTTCATTTGACTGGCCATTTGCCAGGTTTGAGAACTTATTGGGGCCTAGTTGGTTTTTCCTTACCTCTTGTGTGGATGAAATTACTATGACTTGAGTTCATTTCAAGACTATGTGGGTCATACTTAATTCATGTTGAAGTCACCTCAATCTCCCTTTCCATACGCTCTCACCATTTTGTGAATAACCTAAGTCAAATTCTCTCACCATATTGCAAGTAGGTATCTTGTTATTCTCTAACGAGTTAAGATACCTTAAAATTCCAAAATCATTCAAATATTTCAAAAATCCAAAAATATTTGTCCTATCTAAGCCTAGTTAGTTATCCTCAATCCATCTTACTAGGGCATGGTCATTATTAGGATGCTTTATTTTTCTTTTATTTTAGGTTGTTTGTTTTTCTATTTGTTTGTTTGTTTATTCACTTGCCTATTTGTTTGCTTTCAGCATTGTTGCCTCGATTTGGTCTATATGCATTCATTGGGTGATTCCTTGAGCATATTATTTGAGTCCATCCATATTCATATGTTAACATTGTCATCATGGTTTTTATCACTGGTGCATTATTTTTGAGTGTTTATTAGATTGGGAGTCAATCCTTATACATATTTTTGGATAGTCTTCATGATGTTCTATCATAAAGCCTATTATCACATGCTATAGTAAAAATTAGCTTCATGAAGGTCTACAATTAATGGAGCTATATAAATTTCTCCTTTGCACCTTAGCAAATCCTTCCATACCATATTTGATCAAATAAGCCCATTAGCCATTCTAGTTGTATCATTACTAATAAGGATGAGCATCTCCTCATTGGTAGGTAAAACTGAATCATTCACACTAATCAATCTTATTATTTTATTCATCTATTTCATCACTTTACACCTACTCATCTTTAATTTGTATTCCATGTTATATCCTTGAGTTATGCTTGATAATCATCCCTAACTAGGGCACAATCATCTTTAGCCAATCTAAGTTTGCTAAATGATTATAACCACCTATAGGCAAATCATTATTTTGACTTTTATTCCTAATTATAACTACCTTTTGGCAAATCAGTTTCCTTTTTACATCAATGCATGCAAGAATTTTCTCATTTGGATTAATCTCAACCATGGGTTAATTTCACCTTTCTTCTTATTTCTTTTTGAGGGACCAACCATCAATAAATGTGACAGCCACTCCCTCGAGGGGGCATCATCATAGGCTTCCCAAAAACTATTTAGAGCTTTGTTCTTTAACCACCATCTTATTTTTGGCATACAAGCCATTTCTCATTCTTTGAGAAGACATTGCTTTGCCTATGATTTTAAACATCTTCCTAAATAGGGGCAAACTGTAGACACCTAAATCTAGCCACTAATAACCTCCAATCAGGCTTTTGGTTAATTTCTACCCATAATACACAATTTGGCCTACTAGCCACTAATAACCTCCAATTGATAATCATCCCTAACTAGGGCACAATCATCTTCAGCCAATCTAAGTTTGCTTAATGATTATAACCACCTATAGGCAAATCATTATTTTGAATTTTATTCCTAATTATAACTACCTTTGGGCAAATTAGTTTCCTTTCTACATCAATGCATGCAAGAATTTTCTCATTTGGATTAATCTCAACCATGGGTTAATTCCACCTTTCTTCTTATTTCTTTTTGAGGGACCAACCATCAATAAATGTGACAACCACTCCCTCGAGGGGGCATCATCATAGGCTTCCCAAAAACTATTTAGAGCTTTTTTCTTCAACCATCATCTTATTTTTGGCATACAAGCCATTTCTCATTCTTTGAGAATACATTGCTTTACCTATGATTTTAAACATCATCCCAAATAGGGGCAAACTGTAGACACCTAAATCTAGCCACTAGTAACCTCCAATCAGGCTTTTGGTTAATTTCTACCTAGAATGCACAATTTGGCCTAAAAACACTAAAACATGTTAAATGATGTGAAACTAAAATATTCAAGTGCTAATTTTGGCTAGGATATCCCTAAATGGGGCAATGCAATTTACAAGCCATCTAACTTTGATCAATTCATATTGAGTCAAAATGCTAATTTTACACCTAGGTGCTTTGGATTGTTCTTCCCTATCAAATATCTTACACATAACATGTGCCTTTGTTATTTTTTATTGGTAACATCCTAAATGGAAATATGGTTCCAACACATCTAACATTACCTTCCAATTCTAATCCATTCAAATTTTAGACCAATAACAAGGCATTTTGGTCAATTTGAGTAATTTGTGCATAAAGTACTTAATCATGCTTAATAGCTAATTAGCCCAAATCAAGGACTAATTAATAATTCCATGGAAACATGTTGAATAATTATTTTTGGAATTAGATATTGATTATCTCCATCATCAGGGACCTCATTTCTTGGGAAGACATCTCTAGGCCATAAATGCCACAAATATCAAAATCCATGCCCTCCATGCCTCATAAATGCCTTCCATGATGCCTTACATGCCTCTTAATTTCTCCTTCTTCCAATTTCATGATGAGGATAATTAAAAACTTAATTCCAAAAATTTAATTAATCCTCAACCACACATCTCAATATTAAGATGGACATTTTAGGTTGATTCTAGACATTTACAAAAAAACTATAAATAGAGAGGCCATGAATATCATTTCTAAGCTATTATGGTGTAAAGTTATAATGCACAAATATATTCAATAATCCCTTGTGACTAGTGTTACCATGCCAAATTTATTCCAATCCAAGCCAAGCCACAAGCCAAAGGTGCCAAGGAGAGATGGAGGTAGTCAAGCTTCCATTACTAAGGACTTCATGAGCACAATTCTAGCAAGCCACCACTAAAAAAACATTTGGAGCATCGAAGGAAGGTAAAGGAATTCTTTTGTTTTCATTCCTTACTTTTTAGTTTATTTTGTCACTTACTTTTGGTAACTAATCTCTCCCTAGTGTCTAGGCCTAGAGATGTTGTGTTATTAGTGTGTTTATTGCATTTTGTTTTCATTTTGGAACTAATGCCATACTAACCATCCTCTCTTGAGTCAAATTCCTAGATCACACAAACCAGCCTTCATATCTTTCTCTTTGTATAAACCTCCCATGCATTTCTATGGGAGATATCCCAATTTATATGGGAAATATCCCACATTTGTGGGGAAATAGATATTCATGGAGTTAATCCCATTTCTCAAGCCTTAAGAAGTGGGATTTATCTAAAATATTGGAGAATATTTTAGATCTACTATGTACACTCTAAATGTGAGGATTTCATTAGTCCACATGTCAATAATATATTAGACCATGTGCATGTCTAGTCATTGTACCTACACATTTTTTTCTTATTACTTGAAAACTTCAATTGGCCATAACTTATACATATGAAGTCCATTTTTCAAATCATAAAATTCATTGGAAAGATATTAATGTGTTCTACACCATGGAATGGGTTAAATGATGTTCTAATACCATAAATGTTTCTAATTTGACCATATTTTATTGCTTATTGACCAAACTTTGATCAATGATAACTAGAGCATACAATATCCCATTTTTCCATTCCAACAATTACCATAAATCCCTTGATGATCTTTACACAATGAACCATGTTTAAATAAAAATTAGGGAACATCTAAAAATATCCTTTGGATCACACCTCCCCACTAAGAAGGGTTTTTTCCACCAAAATATGAAACATTCATTTTATTAGTACTGGATTTGGTTCTTTGGAATGCCTCATCAATATTTCTGTAGTGGACTTTATGGCCTCTAAAATTTATATTCTAATATAGGTAGGATACACCATTATTTTCCTATGGATAATCATCAATTCAATGTAATCACAACATCACATAAAATGATCAATTTGAAAAAGACATCTCAATGTCATAGAGATAAGTGTTTGACTGATTCAGTGATCTGCTAGGGAATAAGATATCCTATATAGCATGGGGAGAGTAGAAATTGTCTATGTCACTAGTTGCATTCCCAAAATATTGAACTAACTATAACTAAAAAATATCACCTGGTATAACTACAAACAAAATTCTACCCATGTATGGGTCTTGAACTACATCCTACACATTTTATCATAAAATGTAATTTCATAACAATAGTTACTTAAATTACAAGTATCAAGTAGTTACACTGAACATATCCCAAATAAAGTATGTATACTATTGTTAACTTTACAATGAAGTTAGTTAAAATGTGATAAAAACCAAGCATGATAAACTTATTACAAGATTCTCCTCATTTGGTTACTCCAAAAATATTCAAAGCTGGAACATTAGCTAATTTTCCTTTCATCAATCATCAAAAATCCCAAAGATGCTTTGAAAAATTTACATGCTAATCTACAATTCCAATTATGTAAACATAAAACTAAGTAACTTCTTACCAACCCATTTTATAAGATCATCCCATTTATTTTATTTCCTCAGTAAAGACCTAGGTTGACTCATCAACTGGTGGTGGATTAAGAACTTCATTTACCTTTACAACAAGTCTATATCCTATATTCATATTATTATTTTGAGATGGATGAAGTCTCCAACACTACTCAACCTGATTCCCATTCACATGACAATGAGCATAAAATCTACTCTTGGCCTCCTTATTTGATGAGGAATCACATTTGCCATTTTTCACCTCTGAATGATGAGATTGGTCTTTAACACCTACCTTATTTTTTATGAAAGGCATCAAATTCTTCAATAATGACCTTCTCTTCCAAAAATAATTAATAGAATGATTACTTAACCCAAAAAAATTACATAGGAAAGCATTTCATATTTTTTGTATGTCATATCCATATTATTTATACTAAAAGAGAGGATTAAAAGTTTCAAAATTTACACAATTCTATCTAGTGCTTCGCTAAGGGTAAGAATGAGGAGGTGGAATTTCATTACCTCTTTTGGTCATTCATTTACACCTTTCATCATCCTATTATGACAACTTATTCCTCTGCATAGAGGAATTCTATTTTACTAGTAGTTTAAGCACTTGGTTATTGAAATCTTGTCTTCCATCAATGGATTTTGAACTCTCTCCAATTTCTATTCACTCACTAGTGTAACCCAAACCTACAAAATGAAGATGATCCTCGACCTGTATTGGGTTAGTAATACCTTAGCTATTATTTCCAAGACCTCTTCCATCAAAACCCATTTTAAACAATAGTTTCAAGCTAATACAAGTAGTGTGTTTTATAAAATCATCAAAAATAGCATTGGAAACTGACTGGGAAGAAGTACTACATGGTGAACTTACAGTGCAATCATTAGTCATGGTCTCTAAATTTTTGGTGAAAGATAACTCCTTCTATTTACTACTCTACAATTGTGCCAAGAACTCATCCTTGGTTTGAAAATCAACTTTCAATCATTTGACCTCCTCTTCTAAGGAGTGAAACTTGGATCTCAAAAAAGTATTCTCATCTTGGATCTATCAATTGAATGCTTCAAACTCTTCAAGCCTTTCACGCTTCTTCAAGGCTTTACCCATGATTTTTTGCTCCTACGAACAACCTATATCTCCAACAACTGCACACTACACTAGCAGATTAAACAAGTTTGAAATGTTTAAAAGTAATTAAAACTGATATCAATAGGCTATGCAATTATAATCAAATCCGACATTTGAATCAATCTGATACCAAAATGATCCATAAAATAGGTAGATTTCCTACTCTAAAAATTTTAATTATTAGATCCTTACAAACGGATTAGTTTTAATGCCAAAATTCAACTCTATAAATATAATCAAATGAAAATAATACAGTACAAGTAATAATAAACACTACACACAAGTTAATAATAGAGTTTGGTAGATATATATGTCTTCGGGTTCTCTAAATGATGAACCGATCCATTATATAAATCCATTTTCAAGTATAAAATTTAAAACTTACAAAAATATAATGAATTTATCAAAAACTCAAGTGCCAATCAATCTTTCAAAGACCCATACTAGTCTTGGAAGGCTTGCACAATGTTCCATCATGGCCTCCCTGCTTCACACCTTCCTGTTGACTTCTTTGTTCCACGGTCTCCAAGAGCCTCTACATAGATCTAAGTTGGAATAGGCATCAGTCATCATATCTATAAAATTATCCTTCTTTATGGCCTCCAAGTAGTCCTAACTCCTCTAATAGAGATATTTTTACAATAATCATATTAATAACACCCTATGAATAATAGAGAATCAAAGCTCTTATAGTCCAAGAATGAAATGCAAGTGAGAGCTTGTTTCTCAAATACTTGTAATGAGAGCTTGGAGTGCTATTGGAATTATCTTGGAATGAGTTTACAAATGAGGTTCGTGGGTTTATATATATATATTTTTTAAACCCACCAATTATGGATTTCTTTATTATCCATCCCCATGTACAAGCCTTTACTTAAGCTTCTTAGCCTTAGCTCCCAAAATGGGGCATCACAAGTTGATGAGGGTCAATGGGGAAATCCACCCTTCATATCTTGCTCTTTGGATAAACCTCCCATGCATTTCTATGGGAGATATCCCAATTTATATGGTAAATATCCCACATTTTTGGGGAAATAGATATTTATGGATTTAATCCTATTTCTCAAGACTTAGCAAGTGGGATTTGTCTAAAATATTGAAGAATATTTTAGATCTATGGTGGACACTCCAAATGTGAGGATTTTATTGATCCACATGTCAAGAATCTATTGGATGATGTGCATGTCCAATCATTGTACTTGCACATTTTTTTTGGTTGCCTAAAAACTTCAATAGGCCATAACTTATGCATACATAGTCCATTTTTCAAACCATAAAATGTGATGGAGATATCTTGATGTTTTATACACCATTGAACTAGTTTAGGAACGTTCCAACACATAAATGTTTATAATTTGACCATATTTTACCACCTATTGATTAAACTTTGACCAATAATAAATGGAGCATACAATGTCCCTTTTTTACATTCTAATAGTTGCTACAAACATCTTGATGGTCTCTAAATAATGGACCATATTTAAAGAAAAACTATGGAATATCTGAAAATATCGTTTGGATCAACTTATCAAAACAATCTTGCACATAATCTATACAATGTGATTGATCATCATTAATATATAAATGGTACTCACTTAATATTTTTTTATATTTTTCTATACTATCAGGTCCATGCATGAATGCAATATGTATGAATATGACAGCTTATGATGAGTTGTAATACTCTGATTGAACATCTATTTGTGGTTTAAATATGTAATTTTTAGAAAAGTTAACTACTAAAACAATAAAATCAAGTGGGAATGTATCCTTTCTTAGCTTGAAATAGTCATCCAACTATTTATCCCTATGTTTGTGCCTTGCATACCCATAAACAATTTTCTCCCTAAATTTGACCATAAATTCAAAAACAAGGATATCTTTCATAACATGCTCACACCTTTTAGACTATTTTCCATCTTTTAATTGATAAGTCATAGATTTGTATTTAATCAAACCAACTAATTTCTATCCAATTGCACTTGTACACTCCTCATGGATATAATTTTTTAATTTTAGCAATCCATCGTAAATGTTCCAATTTCCATCCAAACATACTTTCTTATAAAAGAACTTTCCATCCAATAGTTCATAAAAAATATTTGGAATAAATTCTCTAGCTGATTTTGGTGGAACTTCTACACCACACTCCTAAAAAATGTTATTAGTATGCAAAGTACAATGAATATGGTGAAAAACATCATAGTGCATTTAAAATTCAACATGTTGCCTATAATAATAAGTGGTGTGGGTGATTTATTTTTAAATAAAAAGGTTTGGTCATCTCAAAAAATATTTGACTAATGGAAATTTTTGGATGTTTTTCAAAAAACTTAAAGAGTAAAATTGTGTTTGAGTCATATCCAAGAAATGATTTGGATGCAGTTCATAATTACAAGAACCAACTCTTCTTTTCACTACATCTCTTGCATTGTGTGAAACTCTTGTATTATCTTTCCAAAATTAAGAAAGTAAGTATTTCAAAGCATTGATTATAGTTTTATCCTTTCATAGAAGTATACTAGAGAATACCCAAAGCTATTTGGTATTGGTTTCATTAAGTCTTTCACATCTTGCAATTTCTTTCACTAATGTTTTTCTTTTTATATCAAGTGTTTGGCTTGTTTTTAAAATCAATCATTTTTTCCCTATATCAGCACTTACTACACAAGATGTCATTATACGCCAGGTAGTATTACAATCTTTATTGCATGATATCAGGCCTATAGTATGATATGAATCATGTATATTTTCAATAATTTCATCATTTTCATCTTATATGTTAGATTTTCTTAGTCTTATTGTGTACATTGTAGGTCTCATCTTAACCAATTTCATCAATAAAACAAATAATTGACATCTTTGACTATCATAATCCAATCTATGAAATAAACTATCCCAAATTTATTTAGCTAGTATTCTTGAATGGTGGTTAGACATTTTTTTATGCATTATTTTAAAAATATTTTTATCTACTTCAATTAATTACTTGTCTTTTCTATGCACAATTTTTGGAGGTGTTGTTAATCGCAAAATCCATTGAGAGGGTGTTTCAAAATCATTATATATTTCCATGAAATTTTCTTCATTGTTTGTTTCTTCATTGTATGTTTCCATGAAATTATATTCAATGTTAATTCATCATTATTTGTTTTCATGAAATTTTCTTCATTGTTGGTAGGTTAAATATCATGCATAGGTTCAATCAATAAAATCAAAAAATTTAACCTTTGAATGCGAACTTCCAACATTATCTAATTCATTATTGTTAATTTCATCATAATTCAATTCATTATTATAAATTTCATAATAATTCAATTCATTATTGTCAATTTCATCATTATTCAATTCATTATTATCAATTGCCTCATTATCTAAGGCATTTGGCTCATCAAGGTTAGTGTTTGTACCTTGTCTGAAATGAAATGCTTGCATTCGTTCCTTGTTTTTTTCTTTCAACTCTTATAATTAGTCTGGTGTTTTATTCTTCAACTTATTCTTCCTCCTTGAATGTGAATCAGAGCCCATTTTGATAATTTTTAGCTTTTTAAAGGTGGGGTCAAAAAAATTACTTCAAAATGTACATAGAGAATATGTAGAGTACATGTAGGGAATGTCTATGAGGATAGGAATCTTGATTGGAAAAAAACTAGACATTGAAAATTAATTCTTGTATATACATTAAGGAATGAATACAAGTTATAGAAATGCATAAGTATTATAGTAACACGTATGCATTATTATAATGCATATGTGTTCCTTGAAGTATAGACATATCCTATAGAAATAAGCAATAACAATATCATATTCAATGCATAAATCCCCAATATGATGCAATAAGACTCAATAAAACTATAAAATGATGAATAAATCCCAAATATGATGTAATAAGACTATCATATGATGCAATAAAGCTATTATATGATGCAATAAGACTTAATATGATGCAATAAGGCTCAATATGATACAATAAGACTATCATATGATGTAATAAATCCCTAATATGATGAAATAAGATTATCATATGATGCAGCGAGGCTATCATATGATGTAATAGGGTTCAATATGATGTAATAAGGCTCAATATGATGCATAAATCCAGAATATGATGCATAAATCTCCAATATGTTGCAATAATAATCTTGATACGACTATGAGGAAATAAGACTATCATATGATGTAATAAGGATCAATATGTAAGGAAAAATGAGCTAATTTTTTCCCAAATCCCATCATAAGACCTTGCAAAACTAGGCTCAATAGGTTCATAAATTGGCACTAATCACATTCATGAATTCATGTATTTGTGATGAAATCAAGGAACTTAGGGGTTGTATTTATTATAAAATTAGGTTTTATGGTTATGGGTTTAGTGTGATGAGTTTGTACATATTTAAATATCATGAAATTAGGGTTTAGGGGAACTGTACATGTTTAAGTGATAAAATTAGGGTTTATAATCAATATGTCATGAAACATGAGCTAATTTAGCCCCTTTAATCACATCATAGACTCTAATTTAGGTTCAATGGGTTTAAATTGGCCACATTTTCACTCATATTTGCATTTCTAATTAAATTAGGGTCAGTTAAGCCATACATGTTGCATAGATTATATAATTTATAGGGCCAAAAAATTAGTTTAGGAGCTCAATTTTGCCTAAATCATATACCTAATTGTACTAATTAACTAATTGGTTCAATTCATGATAGAATCATACTTAATTTTATCCCAAATCATATATCATGATCTTATAGTTACATTAAGAAGGGTTTTTAATGGGCCTCCCATGCCTCCTTGATTTAATGAATCAACTCTTTATTTGATTGTATATATACATGATGACATTCTAGGGTTAATTTCAATCCAAATCACATCATGTATATAATTTAAAATAGGTTCATACATGGATTTTTTTACTAATTACCCCTATAATTAAACCTTATTATGTCATGTGTGTACCTCGTACACTTAAAAGTTTTAAAGTTATTAGATATACATCAAGTCCTAGAAGTTTTAGAGTTGATAATGCCCTGGGAGGCTAAATGTAATTACATATCATCGTGTGTACCTCATACACTCGAAAGTGTTAGCACTGTTATAGGTGTCAGGTCTTATAACTATTAAAGAGCTATCAGATCCTAATGAGACTCAATATAATTAGATTTCACCATGTGTATCTCGTAGACACATTAAGTGTTAGATATCTAACTATCAAGTCCTAAAAGAATCAAATTTGTCAGAGCCTTAGGACACCCAATCCAATCAAATATTTCCACATGTAGGTCTAGTACATCTAGAGAAGTGTTAGAGTTGTTATATATACATGTTTTATATCATAAAAGGATTAGATATGTTAGTTCCCTAGAAGTCCTGATCCAATCAGAGATGGCCACGTGTACTTCTGTACACCAAGTGGTTGATTTGAATAGATGAGAACAATAGGATGGGCGTAGCCCCACTGTGTCAAGTCATTAAAATTACTAAATGATCCCATCAGTAATAAGAAACACTTTGAAAAATATGAACACATGGCCAAATCTAGGCATGTGCACACTATACTCTCTACATTTACTAACTCACATGAGTGGAACTCATGATCTTTGATACCTATACAGGTCTCATCACCACTAACTGATCCAATTAAGGCCTATTCATAAATACATATAAGACAAAAATGTTTAAATATTTACATTGATCCCATCAACTCATGTCTAGTAAATAATTCACATGATGCAAGCCTCTAACTTTTCATTATTGTATGTAAAATGTCATGTATATCCCTTTAAAGTCCCAATTGAATTGAGCAAGAACTGTTATTAGTTTTCTATGTATGTATTCAAATTATTTAGATCCCTCTACTTTTAATTACCTCTAGATCCTAAAGTACAATCATATTAAGTCCTACACATAGAAGAGAACACATTTTAGCAATGGACTTCTCAACCTCAAATCCCAAGCTAGAGCAATAATTTTGAGATACTACTTTATTTCAATCCACATCATAACATTTAAGCTCATTACAATGAAATATGAAAAATATTATTGAATATATATATATATATATATATATATATATATATATAACATATAATATTAAAACCTTCGGTGAGGGGGTGCACACTAGTATTCAATTCTGATCAACCATTTATATGAGGTGAACAACATCATCCACATGAACAATTATTGGGTCCCTCTGTTCAGCATCATCCTTGAGGGGAAATAGATCTCAGATTTAGGGGATATTGTCACCTTTAATGTATCTTGAATAATCTCAATAGAGTTTGAGGTGGGGAAACTTATACATATGTCTTACTTGGTTGATTCTAGGTCTATGCCACCCTATATTTCTAAAGCATAGCCATCCCTTAATGGTTTTAAACAAGATCCCTAGTGCATTTAGAATTTTCTAGGCTATACATCTATCACTACAAGCATAACATGAAGGATATATGTGACCATTTCAAGTTTATTGATCTCAAAACCACATCTTATATAAAATAAAATGCATTCCCAACGACCAAAATATCAAAATATAAGAAAAACACGTACCCAAACACTAAATTTGGATTTTTGGTCTCATTACAAAATAGCGCATACATGTTATATAATGTGTATGCACTATATAATGCATATGCATTATATAATCTGTACACACTATTTGAATTTGATTTCAAAACTGAGCCTTTAGGCTCTAAAATGGCTTGGATTTTTGAGTCAAATGCTTATGATTGTGCATCTACATGAAATATCAAAATATAAGAAAAACATGTACCCAAACACTAAATTTGGCTTTTTGGTCTCATTACAAAATAACACATACATGTTATATAATGTGTACACACAATTTGAATTTGAATTGAAAACTGAGCCTTTAGGCTCTAAAATGGCTTAGATTTCTGAGTCAAATGCTTGTGATTGTGCATCTACAGCCAAGACTGAGAATTTTGATAGAAAATAACAAATTTCAACTTCAATAGCTAAATATGCTATGGATTTCAATAACAAAATTCAAAAAATTATTACTATCATGATGAATAAGCTATCCTTTGTCCAAATATATGATTTTTATAATTTTTGGGCTATTTTAAGGGTTTAAACTATATTTATGTTTAACTACACCTTTTTTAGGCCACTACATGTTGTACATATACATGCCTATTCATGTCTATCTAATTTTTTTTCATTGATCTAAGTCCAAAACAAATTATATGGTAACAAACTAGGCCTAATTATACACACATTAAAAAAAAATCACCTTTTTGAGGTAGTTAGTGGGGGCTGCATGGCCAGCTATCCATTTGTTTTAGTTTTTAAGATCTACTTAATTTCAAAATTAAATAAAAAAATATAAACAAATGTAACACACTAGAAGATCTTATATAAATATTCACCAAAGGGTTTCAAACAATATTTAATGATGCTCAAAAAATGGTGGGCCACATGGCTATCTATCTACTATGTTTTCTTAAAAATAATAGGAGGTCCTCTTCAAATTGTGGATGTTTGACCTATTTATACTTAACAATTTTTCAAAAAAAATACTTTTTTGGAAACTAGACTCAAAATTCTATAATTCATGTTTTTATACCATCTTCAAATTTTGAGTGTAACCATCTCAAATTATCTATAGAAGTTCAAATTTCTAAAATTTTATAAAAATCATGTCCACAGGTAAGCCCTTTTTTGTCCCCCAACTTTTTGCAATTACCTAGTGTAGGACCCATAGTCATACCTTGGATAAATCCAAGGCATTAAAAGGATCTCCATCTACTAGCAGGGCATCCCAGGGATAGTCTTTCTTTAGGAAGGCAAAGAGAGGGAGGTTATTTGATGATTAGGATGTCTTACATGAGATGTGATTTTTTGTATGCCTATATGGCAATGTACACATTTTTGGCATTGTATATGTATATATGACATTCACCTGATATTAAATATTATGTTAGTAGATGTAATTTTTTGTATGCCTATCATGGTAAATTATGTATTATTGACATTGTACATGTGCCTATATGATTTTTTTGAAGTTTCCATCTGAATTACATAAATCTATCTAATTTATATTCAGTTTTAATTTAAAATGTTATTGTATAGTGTTATTTTTATCTTCTAAACTATTATCTATCAGATCTCATATTTAATGTTATACACCAATGAGGATTAAAAATTTGTTCTTTTCAATGCTATAAATCTCTAATCTCTCATATATTTTTAAATCAAAGTTCTTATTTAATTTTTTGTAATGGAAATAACTTATGACACTCTTATCTATTTTGCATTTATCATCACCCACTTACAAATTTTCAATTGATAATTAACACAAATTTATTTCACCTAAGGCCCATACCCAATCATGTTTATACTTGTATAATGCAGAGACATAAAATCATTCATAAATCCCAGCAAATTTCTCTCTGATACCTATACTTGCAAACCTGATTTTTCACCTTCACCTGGATCTAATGCCTTTTTAGATATATTTTATTGAAAATAGACCTACTACTTTTATTACTTCTATGATTCTTGTTCCTTTATATTTTCCTTCACCTCTTGAGTAATCTCTATCAATACATCTTCTACACTCAACTCCTTTTGGTGACCATGTACATGGTCTACTTATTTTCTCCTCTTTGAAACTTTATCTTTGCTAAAATTACAAGATGAAATTTTGTCTAACCTTGAATATAATCTATTTAGTCTGATAAAATGCAACCTTACTGACTTGAAATATAATATTCACTCATGAGACAATGATCCATATTTGGCCAAAACCCTTTATCATCCCCTAATACCACCTAATGCACACTTTTCTCTTATATGTTTAAGAAGGCTATGGAATTAATATTCATATGATCTAAGATTATTAATAAATCCAACCTCAATTATCCACTCTTTTTTTCAACTTGATTCAAAATCCACTCTCAAACAATCTTCTTTTAAACTAGTCAATTACTCATTAGGTCTAATCTTAACTAGTCACCAATCTCTCAGATCTATTCTCCTTCCTTTGAAAAATTATTATTTAAGACACATTGCATAGGTCTTATGAAAACTCAAATATATATGTAGGTGTCAAAACTTTCAATAAATCAACCAACTATAGGTCTCTAATAAATTGAGCTTTCATTCTCAAATTCTATCTTTTTAAGTTTCTAGGTCTCTAGACGTAGTTGTTGTTCCAATAGGTTAATTTCTCAAAATGGAGATTTTAGCTCCTAAAAATTATATTTATAGTATTATTTTATAAATTTTAACATTTTCCAACCCTTACCCAATTTTATATAACTCAAATCAACCAAAAATTCATCTCACCTTATGCACAACTTTCTCAAAAATGGTCTTCTATAGGAGTACAAAAAAATAGTCCTTTGTACCTAAAATTTCAAAACTCTTATCAAACCAATGATATTTTTAATGAGTTATAAGATCCATTACCCATATTATCATAAATTTCCATACATTATTGCTCAATATTTTTAGTTTTATAGGTATTTTACTCATGAAACCCTTATTTCAAATCTATTCAAAAATGACTGTAATAGTAAATATACAAAATTCTTGAGGGTTTCATGAATATAACTAAGATTTAACATTGCTGTCAATATGAAAGGATTATAATAATATTATAAAATTATAATAAAATATAAAATTTGAAATAAGACTCAAAAATATTTATTATGTTCAATAATAAATCATTTACATATTCCTTCTCCACTGAGACAGACCTACAACCTATACTCTAACCTCTTCAAAAATAATATTTTTTGTCCTTTTAAGATCTTTACTTGGTCTTGTATGGTTCCTACTCATTAGGAGTGAGTATTATAAATTTTTTAGAGTCTAAACCAATCTTATTAATTTACTAAACTTACTTAGATTCTCTCTTTTTCAAATTAAACTTACTAAACTGACCTAGTTTATAGGTCTTAATAATTACTTAATACTAGTGTCAATATAAATTCTACATGTATTTACTAATGTTTTGGCATCACCTTTAATATCCTCTAACCTACACCTTTTTTCATTCACTGTTCACAATCTCTCACTATACATTCCCTAGGCTTGACTTTGCCTAGATGCCATCCTCTTCTTTAATACTTTCAAGAACACTTCCTTTAACTCTTTTATCTACCAATACAACCTTCATTCAACCCACTCAATCTACTTTAAAGGGCCTCCACACTCATTTACACTTGATTTCACTTTTTCAATTCAAGGGATATTTGTCCTAATAGTCCTAATGCATGTTCTTGACACTGGTTTTTGACCCTTCAACACCTTACTCCTTCAGCACCTTCAACACGTCACTCTTGATGTAATTTAACTCCCAATTGAGGTCTCTAGACCCAAGTCAACACCCATTAAAAATTATATTATTTTATATACCTAGCACTTAAGGTTTTCAGGCCTCCTATAATTAATCTTTGACAATATTTCAAACCTATTCTGGCCTCTAAATCACCTTGAACACTTAAAATACAATTTCATGCAAAAGTGGATGAGAAAAGGGGGGAGAGAGAGAGAGAGAGAGAGAGAGAGAGAGAGAGAGAGAGAGAGAGAGAGAGAGAGAGAGAGAGAGAGTTGCATGGGGGTGTGTGGTTTAGGAGAGTATGGGGAATTAGTATGATTTAGTAGAGTAGGTATTATATTAAATAAAGAGGGATATATGAAGCAAGAATATGGAAAACTGTGTGGAGGATTGAGTGGTTGTAGCCAAATAGAGGGGTAGTTTCACCCTCAAGTAAAGGTCATTTGAGGAATAGCAATCATGGAGATACAGTTTACTATAGTCCTATGAAAAGAGTTTGATTGAGTTTATGGAATTTAAAACATTAATATATAATTTAAATTATAAAATCAAATCTTATACCCATATATTCCTTGTATTGTTCTAAAAAATAATAATTAAGTTCCATTCAACCATACAAAGATTAACAATAAGTGCAAGCAGAAAATATTAATTCTAAGTGAAGTTGAAATATGCAAACACCTCATCTTAAATAAAAATTGGAACTTATAACATGTTTGGGGTGGAATATAATGTCTATAACCAGGTTCTTAGCCTCCTATCAGGGTCGATTGACAAACCCACCACCCATTCTGGCCTCAAGAATGCCCTTCTCAATACAAGAAAAATGCAATTTCTAGCCTAAGTTCAAACATGGATAAAAAAAAAATTGTAATTCATTTTTTATAGCTATTAGATCCCTACCCTACCTATTTAATCCCTATAATCTCACCCTATATCACTTAGGTGGAACCTTCAAGATCAATTCATTGGACAAGTTATAGTTGTGGGTCCAAAAATGCAACTTTTTGGTATTGAATAGGCAACTTGTTGAGGTCCAACTGCTATTTATACCTATGGGACCTCCACTTGAGAATATATCATGTATATATAGTAAAATTACATTTTATCACATTTCCAAAATGTTCAAATCCACCTAAAAGTGTATTTTTAGTATCATTTAAGAGTAAAAAACACTGACAATAAATATTGATAAAGTTTAAGTTGTGGTTGTAAAATTCTGGTTTTGATGCTTCTAACCAAAAAATGGCACTACAAACATATTTGGTGGGGAAGATAATGTATATGACCATGTTTTTGTCCTTCCATCATGCCTGATCGACACCACCCATTTTGAACTCAAGAATGCCTTCCCAATACAAGAAAAATGCAATTTTTTAGCCTAAGTTCAAACACATGTAAAAAAAACCCATAACTCATTTATATAGACCATAAAATCCCTCCCCTACCAATTTAATCCCTTTAATCACACCCCAAATCACTCAATTTGAACATTTGAGAGAAATCCATTGAACAAGTTGCATTGATTGGTCTTAAAATGTAACTTTTTGGCATTGACTAGGCAACTTTTTGAACTCTAACTACCATTTCTACCTTTGGGACCTCCAATTGAGAATATATCACTTTTATCACATCAAGATATACAAATTACATGTGATCATACTACCACAATGTTTAAATCCACTTGAGAGTGCATTTTCACTACTATTTAGGAGCACAAAAATACTGACAACAAATGTTGTCAAAGTTTATGTTGTGCTTACAGAACTCTAGTTATGATGCTTCCTAACCAAAAATTGGAATTTTCAACACATCCAAGGGTGAATAATTTATAGTACTAGGTATCCTCCCATCAGTCCTAATAGATAAACCCACCACTCATTTCAGCCTCAAGAACGCCCTTCCCAATACAATAAAAATGTAATTTTTAGCCTAAGTTCAAACATGCATAAAATGAAACCTATATGTCATTTCCATGAACCATCAAATTAATCCCCTTCCTCTTTAACCCCTCTAATCACACCCTATATCACTTAAGTGTAACCTTTGAGAGTAATTTGTTAGACAAGCTACAGTGACATGTCCAAAAATGTAACTTTTTGGCATTAAATAGGTAACTTCTTGAGCTCTAACTGCCATTTCTACCTATGGTACCTCCACTTGAGAATTTATCACTTCATTCACACACACACACACACACACACACACACACACAGATATATATATATATATATATATATATATATATATATATATATATATATATATATATATATATATATATATATCAAATTACATGTTATCACATCTACATGATGTTTAAATCCACCTGAAAGTGCATTTTCACTACCATTTAAGAGCATAAAAACACTAACAATAAATGTTGTCAAAGTTTAAGTTGTGGTTACATAACTCTAGTTTTGATGATTCCTGACTGAAAATTTGCACTAAAAACACATCCATGGGGCATATAATTTATAGTACTAGGTTTTTTTCCTCCCATTAGACCCAATCGATAAACCCACCATCCATTCTGGCCTCAAGAATGTCTTTCCTAATACAAGAATAATGTAGTTCTTTAGCCTAAGTTCAAACATGCATAAAATGAAACCTATAACTCATTTATGTGAATCATTAGATCCTTCTCCTACCTATTTAATCCCTCTAATCTCACCCCAAATCACTTAGGTGTAACCTTCAATAGTAATTCATTGGATAAGTTGTAGTAACGGGTTCAAAAATGTAACTTTTTGGCATTAAATAGGCAACTTCTTGAGCTTCAACTACCATTTATACCTCTAGGACCTCCAATTAATAATATATCACTTATATCACATATATATAGGTAAATTACACATGATCACACCACCACAACATTTAAATCCACCTGAAACTGCATTTTCACTACTGTTCAAGAGCACAAAAACACTAAGTACTTAAAAAGTTAGCTTCTCTTAGCTTGAATAATATGGAATTATTTACTGACAGTACCAACCACATGAAGGTAAATAATCAAGATAATATTGATCTATACACTATACACCTTGGATACACTAATGAGATAGATTGGTGTAATAAATAATCAAGAGTAACTAGTTTGCCTCTCTAAGGAAAAAGGTGTCTTATTTGAGGTTTTTTATCAGATTTTGAGATGTAATAAGATATAAAAATATGCCTACACTTAATTTCCATTCTTAAGGTGGATTAATTGGGTATCCTACATTAAAAATCATGAAATATCATGAAGATGCTAGTGAATGCAATGAGAGAGTGGAAACTTGAGTGTTGACAATCAGTTACATGCAGGTAAGAAGGAATAAATGTTAAATGTGGAGATAGTTAGACCATGATATCCTAGGAAATAGGCTTTCAATAATTTCAAAAACTCTACCCGTATGCCTTGAGAAATCAAATAGTCATTTGATGGAGTCAAAGAAGCATTGAAGGTCTTTCAAACTACCCTATAATAGTGGATCTACTTCATGGGAGTTGAAAACAATTTGGTTGAAGAATAAATGAAACATTGAATGTAAGGACATGATGATTTAAGATCAAAATGGAATCAAGGATACCACCATCCTCAAATATAGGTCAAATCATGAAGACATTTGACCAAATCAAACACTTTAAATATCCATCATGCTCCTTGTATGCCTTCATTCAAGGTAACCTCATTTCAAGGACAAATGCTAAGTACTTTTAGCAAGATTCTTTTAGCTTCAATGATATTAAATTATTTATTGGCAGTGCCAACCATGTGAATTTTGAATCTTATCTAGCACCACTAACCTACAAAAAAATATTAGTAAGTAATTAAAAAAGAAATTAATATGTACTACCTAGAAAATAAAAAATATTTTATAAAATTGATTACATCTACATTTGAAAAGTTAACATACCTATGTATTTCAATCCAAGGAACCATTAGGATCTTCTCTAACCTTGATATTATCAATAATATCTCCATGCTCTGACTCTTGAACTTCTTGTAGTTTCTTATTTAATGGCCTCCCATGATATTTTTGTAATTGAATATTTGTTGCAAGAATTAAATTTGAATAATACAATATCTTCCTGTGCATTTCAAACTCTTCAAACAACCATTGATCTAAAAATTTTATAGGATATCATCAAAACCAAGTTCTAGTGACTACCACTAACCTAGTAAGATAGTCAATGTTTTATCCATATATAACTAGGTAATTCATTTTTTTCTTTCTCTACATACTAACATAAGTACTAATATGCACCCTCTTCATTGTCTTCATCTGTAATAACTACAAAAACATGCCTTTTATCACTAAAAAATATTTTTAGTGACACTATGAAGATATATAATGACAATAAATTGTACATAAGGAAAAATATTCTACTTGGCTGCACTATATTAGATACATGGCCAAAGTGATATGATAATGTCATATCTATAAGTTACAATGTTGTTAGAACCTAATAAGTGTTGATTATAATTAGAGGTTTTGGAACTCCAATCATCCAACCACTCTTGTGACTCACACTCATTCCAAACAAAGTCCACACATTTATAATAGAAACATGCCAAGTGTCTCATATGAACAGTCCAAGAGCTTGCATTTAAGCTAACCCATCAGTGTCATACAATCCTCATACTTTTTCAAGTGTTCTTCCTCCATTAACCAAAAATGTCTATGAATAATAGAATTTTGTTGAGCACCATGACACATTTTCTCATAACACCATTTATGTTAGGTTGTGGAGCTAAAAGTTTCACAGGTATGCAAATGGAAGAGGTTACTGAGTGTCATAGTAATCGACGTCGGTCAGGCCAACCGACGTCAGTCATGGGTAGACCGAAAGTTGTCGACATCGATCAGGAATCGGTCGATGTTAGTCATCTCCAAATAGATAGGAACTGATGTCGGTCACCTGTGCATTCCAAAACTGCTAGTTACATGAATAGTTAGTTTAATAAACCGCTTGTTTGCATGTAAAGACTAATTTTAGTCTTGATTATGTATTTATAATTATTGTTTGGTTTGGGATCTATTTAATAGACCCATGGGGTTGTATTGTAAAGTGAATGATCATAAGGACTTGTCAAGAATAAGGACAAGGGTTCTTCTAGGTGTGTAAGATCTAGAAGGTTTACAAGAGTGCAAAACCAGGTTGATCTATAGGGTGTGCAAGATCAAGGAGATCTACATGGTAAGTAAGGTCAGTTGATCTACAGGTGTGTGTGTGCAAGGTCAAAGGATATATATGGGGTAGCAAGATCAAGGAGATCTGCAACACAACAAGGAGCAAGATCAGGGAGATCTACTTGGAGTACTTTGAGTACTTGGTGGACTAAAAGTAGGCAACAATGGTTGAGTTGATTGTCACTTACTGGTGGAAACAACAACTCAATTATTGAGTTGATTGTGTTTGTAATTGAGAGAGATAACTCTTGAGGGAAAGAGATCTGTACATCTGAGAGGTGTGAGAAGAAAGAGATATTTTTTCAATTATATTTCCTTTTAGAAGAGTTTAATACAATTTTTCATTGTTTCTTGTATCTCATATTCTTTGTTGTTTCTGATTTCTAGCTACTTATTAATTTTGGTTTAATTCCATGTTTAGTTGTTTATACAAAGGTAATCAAGTGTGCTCTTCAGGAGCCTAGATCCTAACAAGTGGTATCAGAGCTGTGTGTTCTAGATTCCTGACAGTTGGTATCAGAGTTATGTTTGCTCTTAATCCTGACAAGGGGTATCAGAGTTGTGTTTTCTCCAGATCTTAGTTCAGAGTAGGTTAGTGTTTGTTGATTACAGGTCACTCTCAGGGGTTTTTGATTGAGTGGGAGTAAAGCAATGCTAGAAGAAAGTACACTAAGAATGGATAAATTCAATGGCAAGAATTATCAATTACTGTATTATGGAAAGAAAGGGCATGTAAAGAAAGATTGTTGGTTGGTAAAAGATCAGCATGAAGGAAATAAAGAAGCAAATGAAGCAGGTATTGTTGCATAGAGTGCTCTTATATGTTCCTTGGATAAAGTAGAATCTTGGGTTTTATTCTGTTGCCTCTTTCCATGCAACCCCAAATAGAGTATTTTCCATGATTATGTCCATGGAAACTTTGGAAAGATTTATTTAGGGGTTAGTGAGCCTTGTCAAATTGTTGGCAAAGGGAAAGTGCAGCTGAAATTGTAGACGGGCAACACATGGGTGTTGAAGGATGTCATGCATGTCCCAGTCCTGAAGAGGAGTCTAATTTCTACAAGAAAGTTGGGTGATGAGGGTTGCACAGTAACTCTCACAGCAGAATCTTGGAAAGTTTCTGAGGGTGCACTTGTATTAGCATGTGGTAAGAAAGTAGGTACTCTTTATCTATCTACTTGTATTACTGATTCTCCTTTTGTTTTATCTACTTTACATGTAGATGCAAAGATGTGGCTCTATAGGCTTGGTCACATGAGTGAGAAGGGAATGGATGTTCTTAAGTCAAATGGAAAGCTTTCAGATTTGAAAAGCATAAATCAAGATTTCTATAAGCAATAGAAGAAAGTGAGGTTTCTTGTTACTGATGCTATAAGAAAGGATCGGGTTTATTGCATAAAGAGGAAATCTGATGTTTTTAACACATTGAAGAATTGGAAAGCTTCAGTTTTCATAGAGAAGATGATGGATAGTGATCAGCTAAAGAGGCTAAATAAAATTGAGTAGGGCAGTTTGGACAAGGTTATGATCGAAAGTGAGCTCACAGGTAAAAGTCATCACTCACAGGAAAACACGGTTATCAACGTCGAACAAGCAGGTACCAATTTCAGTCATGTGCAGACTAGAGTCAATGGTGTCAGATAAGTGGGCAATGATGTTGGTTAAGGAACTGGTGTTGGTGATCAGGTGGAATCGACATCGGTCGGGTGCAGACCAAGGTCGGCCAGAGGTGACTGAGATCGGTCACTGTTAAAATGGATTTTGGGTGGATAGCAAGTTGTCAAGGAGTCTCAAACGCCCATGTAGAGGATTGAAAGGGTAAGTAAGCCTCAAAATTTTTATTCCCCTTCTTTACACTACTTTTTGCTAACTGATGGTCAAGAATTAGGAAGTTTTGAAGAAGCAATGCAGGTAGAATCTAGGAAATAGTGGGAGCATGGCATGAATAAGGAAATTGATTCCTTGGGAAAGAACCAAATGGGATATTTGGTAGAGTTGCCAGCTAGGATGAAAGAACTAAAAGATGAATGGATTGCCAGGTTAAAGAAAGGAGAGAATGGATAGGTGAGATAGAAGGCCAGGTTATATGGTCTTGAGCAGGCTGCAGGACAATGGTGTTTAAGGTTTGATAGGTGTAGGACAAAGCATGGCTTTAGTCAATGTCAATGTGACCATTGTGTTTACTTTACTAGGTTGGATAATATTAGCTACATTATCATGTTACTATATGTAGTGTATATGCTTTTTGCAGGGTCACACATGCAGGAGATTGCTGAGCTAAAGGTAAAGTTAGTTCAGAGGTTTGCCATGAAGGATTTAGGAGGAGCAAAGGAAATCCTTGGCATGAGTATTTCTAGAGATAGGGAAAGTCACAGGTTGATGTTGTCTCAGGAGGATTATGTGAATAAGGTAGTGGAGAGGTTCAATTTGTAGGATGCAGAACTAGTTAGCACACCTATGGTTGGACAGTTCATAGAACAGTGTCCTGAATCACATGATGAGGTTGAGTACATGAGTACTAGACCTGATATTACCTAAGTAGTGGGATTTGTCAGCAAGTTTATGGCCAATCCAAGAAAGGAGTACTGGAAAGTAGTTCAGTGGATTCTTAAGTATTTGAGAGGGACCAGCAGTAGGGATTCATGTTATGCAGGGTCAGGCACTTCTCTACATGGGTATGTAGATTCGGATATGGCAGGTTACTTGGATGATAGGAGAAGCACCATAGGATATGTGGTGGTTGTCTTCAAGATTGAACTTGAAGAGAGATACAAGCTAGGAAACAAAATTAGAAGATGTATAGGTACAGGTACAGGTGTAGCTATTTATCTCCAAGTGGGAGATTGTTAGGTTGTGGAGCTAAAAGCTTCACAAGTATGCAAATGGAGGAGGTTGCTGAGTGTCATAGTAATTGACATCAGTTAGGCCAACCAACATCAGTTAGGGGTAGACTGATAGCTGCCAACATCAGTGAAGAATCAGTCGATGTCGATCATCTCCAGATAGATAGGAACTAACGTCGGTCGCCTGTGCATTCCAAAACTATTAGTTACACAAACAGTTAGTTTAACGAACTGCTTATTTACATGTAAAGACTAATTTTAGTCTTGAGTCTACGTTTCTACTTATTTTTTGGTTTGGGATCTATTTAATAGACCCATGGGGCTGTATTGTAAAGTGAAGGATCATAAGGACTTGTCAAGAACAAGGACAAGGGTTCTTCCAGGTGTGTAAGATCTAGAAGGTTTGCAAGAGTGCAAAACCAGGTTGATCTGTAGGGTGTGCAAGTTTAGGGAGATCTACATGGTAAGTAAGGTCAGTTGATCTATAGGTGTGTGTGTGTAAGGTTAAAGGAGATTTATGGGGTAGCAAGATCAAGGAGATCTGCAACACAACAAGGAGTAAGATCAGGGAGATCTACTTGGAGTACTTTGAGTACTTGGTGGACTGGAAGCAGGCAACAACGGTTGAGTTGATTGTCACTTACTGGTGAAAACAACAACTCGGTTATTGAGTTGATTGTGTTTGTAATTGAGAGAGAGAACTCTTGAGGGAAAGAGATCTGTACATCTGAGAGGTGTGAGAATAAAGAGAGATTTATTCAATTGTATTTCCTTCTGGAAGAGTTTAATACAAGTTTTTGCTGTATCTTGTATCTCATATTCTTTGTTGTTTCTGATTTCTAGTTACTTATTAATTATAGTTTAATTTCATGTTTAGTTGCTTATACAAAGGTAATCATGTGTGCTCTTTAGGAGCCTAAATCCTAACAAGTGGTATCAGAGCTATGTGTTTTAGATTCTTGACAGCTGGTATCAGAGCTGTGTTTGCTCTTAATCCTAACAAGTGGTATCAGAGCTGTGTTTGCTCCAGATCCTGACAATTTAACCATGGTTTTTGCATCTATTAAATTAGTACCCTCTTCAAATTTTAACTCCTCTCTTGTAACAACTCTTTTTACACATGCTCCATTACTATCATGTTCCCCTTTTCCATGGCCAGCCTTGGTGAAACTCCAAATGTATTCTACACCAATGGTAATGTGCATACTACTCAACCAGTAAAATATTTGTGCATTTTTAATTACAATGTGTAATTGTCTAACCAAATGTAATGTTGATTGAAATTTCTATTCCTATGATTCAACTATTCATAGAATTTATAAAAATAACCTTGCACATAGTTTGAATAATGTGATTGATCATCATTGATATAGAAATGGTATTCCCTTAATATTTTATGTTGTTGCTCTATACTATTAATTTCATGCATGAATTTTATATGCACAAATATGACAACTTATGATGATTTATAATACTATGATTTAACTATTGAAATAATCAAACCAAGTGGGAATGTATCATTGTGTATCTTGAAATGTTCATCCAACCATCTAACCCTATGTGTGTGCCTTACATAAACAATTTTCTCTCTAAATTTAACCAAAATTTTAGAAACAGGTATCTTTTTTGTAATAAGCTCACACCTTTTAAATTCATTTTCTTCATTTAATTGATAAGTCACCAATTTATATTTGCTTAAACAAACTAATTCCTATCAATTGCACTTGTAATCTCTTTATGGATAATTTTTTTAATTTTGGCAATCCACCATAAATGTTATAATTTTCATCTAAACATGATTTGTTATAAAATAATTGTCCATATGGTCTTTTGTAAAAAATAGTTGGAATAAATTCCTTGACTGATTTTGGTGAAAATTCAAGGCCACAGACCTGTAAAATTTTGTTAGTATGCAAAGTACAATGAATATGAAAAAAATATCATAGTGAATTTAAAATTCAACATGTTTCCTACAACAAGTGGTGCATGTGTGATTTATTTTTACACAAAAAGATTTGGCCATCCCAAAATATCTTTGATAAATAGAAATTTGTGAATGTTTTTCCAAAAAACATAGAGTACAATTGTGTTTGAATCATATCCAATAAATGTTTTGGATGTAGTTCATGGTTACGAGAAACAAATCTTGTTTTCACTATATCTCTTGCATTGGGTGAAACTCTTGTATTGACTTTCCAAAATTGAGCAAGTAACTCTTTGAGAGCATCAGCTATAGCCTTGTCCTTCTATGGAAGTCTACCAATGAATACTCAGAGCTCATTGGTATTAGGTTCATTAAGTCTTTCACATCTTTCAATTACTTTCATTAATGTTTTTCTATTTATATTAAGTGTTTGACTTGTTTTTGAAAGCATTCATTTTTTCCCTATTTGGCCATTTACTGCACAAGTTGTAAGTATTTGCTAGGAAACATTACAATCTTGGGTGCATGATTTTGAGCCTATGGTATGATATGCATCATCTAGATTTTCAAAAATTTCATTATTTTTATCATCCATGTTAGATATTCTTAATCCTAATGTGTACATTATAGGTCTCATCTTAATCAATTTTATCAATACAAATAATTGACATCTTTACTATCATAGTCCAAATTATGAAAGAAATTACCCCAAATTTGTTGATCCAGTCTTCTTGAATGGTGATCAGACATTTTATTATGTATTAGTTCTAAAATATTTTCATTGACTTCAATTAAGCACTTGTATTTTCTACACACAATTCTTGGAAGTGTTATTAATGGTTGAATTTGTTGAGAGGGCATTTTAAAATCATTATTACTTTCATTGTTTAGAGGTGGGATGACATTTTCTTCATTTTTTATTTCTTCATTATATGTTTCCATGAAATTTTATTGATTGTTAATTTCATCATTATTTATTTCCATTAAAAAAAATCATTCATGGGGGGTGAAGCATCATACATAGACTCATCAACAAAATAAAAAACTTAAAACTTTGAATCTAAAATTCCAACATTATCTAATTCATTATTGTCAATTTTATTATTATTCATTTCATTATGGTCAATTTCATCTTTATTCAATTCATTATGGTCAATTTCATCATTGTTTAATTCATTATTGTCAATTGGCTCATTATTTATGGCATTTGGTTCATCAAGATTAGGGTTTATACCTAGTCTACCATGAAGTTTTGACATTTGTATCTTTTGTTTCTCTCTCAACTCTTCTAATTCCTTCGGTGTTTTGTTCTTCAACATCTTCCTCTTCCTAGAACATGATCTATCACCCATCAAGGATAATTAACAACTTTTCAATGGTGGGGTCAAAAGTACATAGGTCTTGTAGGTCCCACAGAAGTACACAAATAATGTTTGTGGGGACAAAATTCTTGATTTGGGTTAAAAATAGACATTGAAAAGTGAGTTTTTATTTATATTAAGAATAATGCCATCACGTTATGTAATAAAGTGATCATGTTCTTCTTAATACTCGATTTGAGTTAATCATGGATATTGAGAAGCAATTTTTGTCTATATTAATAATAACATGATCACATTATTTTATAACATGATTGCATTGTACTTAATATAGATAGGGTATTAGGGGATTTTTACATAGGTTTTAGGTATTAGGGATTAGGGCATAGGGTTATAATTTATGTTTTAGGGTTTAGGGATTAGAGCATAGGATTTAAGGATTAGGGATTAGGACATAAGGTTTAGATTTAAGGGTGTATATAAGGTCTAATCACTCTATGCCATGTGAACCTAATTCTTACTATAAAGGATGTTAATTGAGGCTAAATCAATTGGTAAATAGGGAAAGTTTATAGTTTACAATTAAGGGTATAGTGTTTAGGGTTTAGGGTTAGGGTTTAGGTTTTAATGTATATATAGATTAGGGTGTACATAGGGTTGACTATGTTTTAGGGCTCAATTATCCCCCACATCATCACAAATTAAGCCAATTAGTTTATTGGGATAATGAGTAATGTGATTTAGGCCAAATTAATTAATGCATATACATAATTATTACTTTGAATGATGTTAATTAGTACTAAATTGATTGGTTTAGGGTTTAAAATATAGGTTATATAGGGTTTATGGTTTAGGGGTTGGGGTTTAAGGCCTATAAGGTTTAGGGTTTAAGGTACACAGGGTCAATCACAAAGATAATTGAGAACAATTTGAATCACTTGGACCTATTTTTGACTATAGAATATGTTTTTGGGTTGTCATTATACCCCATATCATCATACAGATTGAGTGAATTAGTCAAATGGGGTAATCAGTCATGTGATTTAGGCCAAACTGAGACCTATGAACTTAATTCTTTGTCTAAATGATGTTAATTTAGGCTTAAATGATTGGTTTAGGGTTTAAATAGATTATATTTATGGTTTAGAGTTTAGGGATTGGGAACTTTAGGGATTAGGGCTTAGGTTATAGGTTTTAGGGTATGTAAGGTACAATCATGAAGGTAGTTGGGGCAAATTTAAGCTCCATGAACCTAGATCTCTGAGTAAACAATGTCATTATGGGCTCAATTATCCCTTACATCATCACAAATTGAGCTAATTAAATTAATTATAGTAATGAGTGATGTGATTTTGACCAAGTTGATCCCTGTGAACCTAATTCTTAATATAAAAGATGTTAATTGGGATTAAATTGACTGGTTTAAGGTTTATGGTCTATAATTTAAAGGATTTAGGGTTTAGGTCTTATGGTTCAGGTTTTAAGGTAAATGGTACATAGTTTACGATTTAAGTTATAGGATATAGGGTTGAATAACTAAGGTAATTAAATAAAATTTGAGTTGTTTATTCACCTAATTGTGACAATTATCTTCATGTTTGCATTTTTGATAAAAGTAGGGTTAGTTAAGACCTACATGTTGCATACATTATAAATTGATTAAGCCATAAATTTGGTCTAGGGGCTCAATTTTGCCTAAATCATGCCCCTAATTACACAAATTAACTAATTGAATCAATTCATGATAGAATCAAACTTAATTTTACCCTAAATCATATAATGCTCTTGAAGGGGTTCAAATTAGCCTCAAATGCCACCTTGATTAAATAAATCAACTTTTTGGTCAATTATATATGACATGACATTATGATTAATTTAACTCCAAATCACATCATATATGATTTAAAATAGGTTCATGTGGCTCATTTTGACCTTAATTAGGGATTAAGGATTAAAGCATTAGTGCATAGGGTTTTGAGATTATTACATTGTGGCATTAGGGCATAGGGATTACAAGTTATGTTTTAGGGATTAAGGATTAGGGTTTAATTTTAAGGGTGTATATAATGTCTAATCACTTTATGCCATGTGAACCTAATTCTTACTATAAATGATGTTATTTGGGCCTAAATTGATTAGTAAATAGGGAAAGTTTATGGTTTATAATGTAGAGTATAATGTTTAGGTTTTATGGTTTAGGGGTTAGGGTTTAATGTATTTATGGTTTAGGGTGTACATAGGGTCCATTTTGTTTTTGGGCTCAATTATCTCCCACATCATCATATATTGAGCCAATTAGTCAATTGGGACAATGAGTAATGCGATTCAGGCCAAATTAAGTAATGTATATACCTAATTATTACTCTAAATGATGTTAATTAGTGTTAAACTATTTAGTTTAGGGTTTAAAATATAGTTTATAGGTTTTATGGTTTAGGTTTTGGGGTTTAAGATCTATAAGGTTTGGGGTTTAGGTTACACAAGGTCCAATCACAAAGATAAATAAGGATAATTTGAATCACTTGAACCTATTTTTCATTATAAAACATGTTTTTAAGTTGTCATTATACCCCATGTCATTGTGTAAAGTAGTGAATTAGTTGAATGGCACAATTAGTCATGTGATTGAGGCCAAACTGATCCTTGTGAACTTAATTCTCAGTCTAAATGATGTTAATTTGGGTTAAAATGATTAGTTCAGGGTTTTAAGTGTTTATATTTATGGTTTAGAGTTTAGGGATTGGGAAATTTAGGGATTAAGGATTAGGGTATATGTTTTAGGGTATATAAGGTATAATTATGAAGGTAATTGGGGTAAATTTGAGTTCCTTAAACCTAGATTTTTGAGTAAATAATGTGATTTTGGGATCAATTGGCCTCCACATCATCATAAGTTGAGCCAATTAAGTCAATTTCAGTAATGAGTGATGTGGATTTGACCAATTTGATCCCTATGAACTTAATTCTTACTATATAAAATATGTTAGTTGGGGATAAATTGATTGGTTTAGGGTCTAAGGTCTATAATGTAAAGGGTTTGGGGTTTAGGGCTTATGGTTTAGGGTTTAAAGTAAATGGTACAAGGTTTAGGGTTTAAGTTAAATGGTACATGGTTTAGGGTTTAAGATATCATATATAGGGTCCAATCACTAAGGTAATTGAAGAAAATTTGAGCTTTTTATTCACCTATTTGTGACAATTTCCTTCATGTTTATATTTATAATAAAATTAGGGTTAGTTAAGCCACACATGTTACATACATTATATAATTGATTGAGCCATAAATTTGGTTTAGGGGCTCAATATTTCCCAAATCATGCCCATAATTACATAAAATGACTAATTAGATCAATTTATGATAGAATTGAACTTAATTTTTTCCCAAATCATATCTTGCTCTTGAAGGGTTTCAAATTGGCCTCAAATGCCTCCTTGATATAATGAATCAACTCTTTGGTTAATTATATATTACATGACATTAGGGTTAATTTAAATCCAAATCACATCATATACAATCTAAAATAGGTTCATGTGGCTCATTTTGACCCATATTACCTCCACAATTAAACTAATCACCATTTACATTCATTAGCTAATGACTTCAAGTTTATTGAGCTCAAAACCACATTATATGCATGTAAAAATTTCATATAAATAAATAATGTTTCTTTGATTCAATTGAGCTAATAAAATTGGGTCCAATCAACCCCCAAAGCACATTTTATAGTCATACAATTAGGTTTAAGGGTCTTTGAATATCCCCAATTTACTTTAGATGCACATCTAGATTGGTACTCCAAAGGCTAAGCTTTGGCCATAGATTTTTTAAAAAAAATTCTGACATCTCATGATAAAATCAATTGTATCATAAAATATATAATGAGTTACACCTTAAAACCAAGTAATTATAAGTAGTCAAGTCAACATATAAAAATGTCGATAAATTTTTTGAAGTCTAATGTGATACCATGACACCTTAATTTAATATCTAAGGTTAGGGACATTTCTTGTATCGCATGAAATAACACCACTATTAGGGAGCTCAAGAACATATAATAACATATACAAATTTTGATTTCAAGCACAAATTTATGTTATTATGTGTTATGAAGATATAACGTGATCGCATTACTAATCTAGTTAATAACGTGATCAAGTTATTAATGTGATTTCACTATTTAAATTTGAATTCAAACACCAAACCTTTTGTCTCGAGAGTGGCTTGGATTCCCAAACCAAAGGCTTGGACCTGTCAGTCTATAGCTGGGTCCGAGAGTAAAGATAAAAAAGAAAAAAACTGAACTTCGATCACTAAATACACTACAAATTTTAATGGTAAAATTAAAGAACTTAATACCATCACAATGAACACGCTCTCATATTTCAAAAAATATGATTTTTATAATTTTTGGACTAATTTAAGGTTTCAAACTATGTTGATTTCTAACTATACCTTTTTTAGGCCACTACATTCCCCAAACATACATACCTATACATGTTCATGTAATTTGTTTTTCATTGATCCAAATGAAAAACAAGTTATATGGTAAAAATCTAGGCCTAATTATACACACATTCAAAAATAAAACTGACTTTCATTTTTTTAAAGGTACTTAGGCACGTTACACGAGTGGCTATCTATTTTTTGTTAGTTTTTAGGATCTATTTAATTGAATTTTTTTTTTTAAAAGTATTCATTGAAAAAATATAGGTCATCAACTAGAATATATTATTTAAATGTTCACCAAAGGGTTTCAAACAATATTAAACATTGCTCAAACCATTGTACACCACACAGCCATCTATCTACTCTATTTTTTTTTAAAATAAGTTCTTATTTAATTTTTAGATGTTTGTCCTAGTTATACTTAATCATTTTTTTTTAATAATGTTTTGAAAACTATACTTTAAATGATACATTTCATGTTCTTACACCATTTTCAAATTTGGAGTGTAAATATCTCAAATTATCTACAGAAGTTTAGATTTCTAAAATTTCAGGAAAGTCATTTCCATGGGTAGGCCCTTTTTTGTCCCCCAACTTTGTGCACTTACCCATTGATAAGGAATCTATTGAAATATAAAAATAAATTTTAACATTGTTATATTAAACCTCTATACTAAAACTATAATTTAAGGATTAGTGAAATAACATATATAGACTATATTAGTTGCTTACATCTCATTTATAAGGATAAAGATAACAATCAGGATCTTTGTGTTACATTAGACTACTTGTTTTACTACATTAAATATTGATTTCCAACTCGTACAATAATAGGGATCTAATTGAGGCAAGGCCCTCATAAATATCCCCATTTCTTAATTATTTTTAAGTTGATTTGGGTTACAAGGTAAGGGAACGATTCTTGAAGAATTATGGTGATAAATTGAGCAGCATTTTTGAAGAATAGAAGCATAGGAAGGCATTTGTCAAATTTGTTTCAAGATATAATATATTATAAACATGATCATACCTTCTCTCTTCCAAGGTTTACACCATTACGATCCTGGTCAAGTTAGGAGTATACCACTATGCTCTTATTTATTTTAAGCATTTCATCAACTCTACACATGCTTTTTGGATTTTTTCTAAATCAATTTGTAGACTTTTTTTCACTTGAGTATAGCCTCCAATAGCACACATCTTTGGTAAAAATTTGGTATATCCATAGGAACCATTTCATCAACTTAAAACATTTAATTCACTTTAATACTTGCAATTAGATATGTGTTTACTATTATATTATTATATCTTGTTCAGATCAAAATTACACATTATTTTGTATGTTTTTTTAAACACCTAATTTTTTATTTTAAGTGATTTCATTATAGTTATTTTATCATGATTTCATATAATTTATTCATTTTATTACATTAGGCTCTTATTGACATACTTTCCTTTCATATTGGACCCTTCATAGTTTTAGCATTATCATCATTCGGTCATGAACATATTTAGATCTATCATTTGTCTTTCTTGGGATCTAATTAAGTGTCCTATAGATAATTTTAGTCTTTGTTTCATAAATTTTCTATCTTGACCATTTTTCAAAACAATATGATAGTTTTCATGCCCTGTGTTGCGCAATATGAAAGTGAGAAAGTCATTTGTGGGTCTTATGAGCCATCATGTCATGTTTTCTCATGCCTTTATTTTCAACTTCCATATTTTTTTATAGTTGATCTATGTGATAATGTGTCATAATTTGAATTCAAATATGCTTATATATACACAAGTAACCTAAGTGATTTCATTCACACACAGCAAGTTTTTTGATCTCATAATCCTATAAAGTGTTTTCAAGGAGATAACATCTATTATGATATTATTCTTCTTATCTTTTGAAGCATTTGGTTGAAAATTTGTACCAAATGAAGGATTGCATTAGTGAGAGAACATATAGAATCATTTATTTACATAGGTAGAGAGGGTATAGGCCTCTCTCATGCATTGAAATTGGCCACTCACATGCATAGAACTACATGATCCTTTATCCTCAACTTGACATATAGAGACAACCTTATACAAGGGACCTATGAACCTCTCTCAAGGGGACTATGTGATTAACTCTATATATTTCCTTTAGTATTATATGTATTGGGTAGATGCACAAACTTGGGGGACAAAAAATGTGTCAAAATGGAAAACATAAATCTTATTTTACAAAGGGCATATGCCCTTTTGTTTGAAAAAACCATAAAAGTTTTGAGTTGGCTTGGTGTTGAAGCTAAAGGACATGCACCCTTTATCAAAAAATGTATGGCCTTTGAAACACATTTTTTGGAGGGAAGTTAAAATTTTGAAATTTTTGAAGGGCATATGCCCTTTGGTTTAAAATATTTATTTTACTCGATATTTTATGTTTATGTATGGTTGATTGTATATTTAGTAAAATAAATATTCTTTTAAGTTTGCATTTAATTTATATTACATTTTATATTCTTATAGCTTAGTAAATATAACAAATTAGGGCCACTCTACATCTTCTAAAATCGGTTCTAAAATTTTAGGAGCTACCATTTAAAAGATAGTTTTTTAAAATCCATTTTGATCAATTTTTAGTTTTTAGAACTTTAGGATTGAAAATAAAGTAAAATATTGGTCTTATTAAACTCTAAGATCAGTTATGGATGTCACTAGTTGAGATAGAGATATTTATTCATATATAGAAAGGGACTCAAGTATGGATTATTTAAGATAGAGATAGGGATGAATGATAGAGATAAGGCATATGCTATCATGGATTAAAAATCTACGTAATATCATAGGATGGATCATGTTATACCTATTTTTCATACCTCTAAAAAAAAATTAAATTTATACTCCTATCTACCATAGTGATGACCTAGTCATAAAATCTAAAACTACAATCAAAGACTTAAGTCAATTAGTACTATTATGAATACACATATTTTTAATTAAATGATATGATAATGATTTGTTTATGAATTCATATTTATATTAAATTGGTTTTAAAAATCATTAATGGTTAAATAAATAAAATTAGCATATATATATATATATATATATATATATATATATCTTGATTGTAATGATGAAAGATTTAGTGGTAGAATAGTGCAGCAGACAAGGGTGATCAAGAGCTAAGGGCAAGGGATCACTATATGTGTAGGCATCAAGATCTGACTCAAAATATGATAGGAAACTTCATGGAATAGGAAGTGAATAGCTAAGTGAGAAGGAAGGTGATAGCATTGAAGGAGAAAAGCAAGGAGGTGTTGGGTTTAGGTTTATCCTAGAGGTACATGGATCAATAGCCAAGCATGGTAGGGGTAGGGGTAGATGTAATAATCAAGTTCTTGATCAAATGGTTTATTCCTCTAAACATATGGAAATAGGGTTTATTCTTTCAAAGTTTGGATCAGGGTAGAAGTAGATAGATGTCAATAATGGCCTAGTAATAGGAGCCATAGATCTGGAGGAGAGAGAAGTTGGTTTTAGAATAGGAAAGATTAAGGTTTCAAAGGAATTAGTTTTTCTTCCTACATTAATAGTTTCACACCTATGAATATTTTTTCAAGAAAAATATCCTCAAGGATCATTCAAGTTTTGTTCCTACGTTGGTTTTAAGAAAGCAAGTTTATTCAAAAATTTACCCAGTAAAGGAAATAGCCATTAAGAAAGGATTTAAGGAGGTGTCACAAATAGAGTGTCCCTATCTTTTAGACCTAGAAACATCTCATCTTGGTGATGTTCCCTTAGTTTTATCTAACTCCTATCCTATCTTGTATTTGTTAGATTTAGAGTTATCTAAGGTTTATTTGGAAAAGGGAAGCAAATTATTGATTGACAAATGTGTTAGAAAATTGTTAGGATCCCCAGCTCACAAAGAGCACAGTTGATTACCTTTGTATAAGCAACTAAACACAGAATTTAACTAGAAGTAACAAGCAACTAGAAATTCAAAAATAACACAAAATATGAGAGACAATATCCAATTGTATTAATACTCTTCCAAAAGGAAATTACAATAAAGATGTGCCACACTCTTCTTACACCTCTAAGGCTTCCCACACCTCTAGGACTCTCAGTAATCTTCCCTCAAAGCTCTCTCTCAATTATAGTCACAACAAACAACTCAAACACAGAGTTGTTGTTCACCTCCAACCAGTTAGTATCACTACTGCCAGTACCACCGAGTACGCAATGTAATCTAAGTAGATCTCCCATGAACTTGCAACAACCTGTAAATCAAACTGATCTTACTTACACATGTAGATCTCACCTGATCTTGCTACACTGCAGATCAACCTGGCCTTGCACACCTGCCGACCAAGATCTTACACACCTAGAAGAACCCTTCTCCCTTCGATAGAACTCTGATTCTACAGAACCGATTCTACAAGAATCCTTGAGAGTCTACACCTTTACAATACAGCCCATGAGTCTATTATATAGATCCCATGCCAAACAATAATTAGACATCCAATTACAATAATTAGAAACTGTAGCTCAAGACTAAAATTAGTCTTTAACATGTAAACAACCAGTTTGTTAACAAACTATTCATGAAATTGATAGTTCCAAAACCACACAGGCAATCGATGTCGATCACTGTCTGTCTGGAGATGACCAACGTTAGCCGATCCATGATCGATGTCGGCAGCTCTGTGCACTAGATATGACCGATGTCAGTTGGCCTGACCAACATTAGTTGCTTTGCACCTTAGCAACCTCCTCCATGTCTGCATACAGTGAAGCTTTTACCTCCACAACCTAATAATCTCCCACTTGGAGATAAATAGCTGCACCTGTACTTGTACCTATACATCATCTAATTTGTTTCTTAGCTTGTATCCCTCTTCAAGATCAATCTTGAAGACCAACCACCACACATCCTGTGGTGCATCACATGTCATCCAAGTAACCTACCACATCTGAATCTACATACCCATGTAGAGAAGTCCCTGACCCTGCATAGCATGTTAACCTGCTACTGGTCCCTCTCAGATACCTGAGAACCCATTGAACTACTCTCTAGTGCTTCTTTCTTGAATTAGATACAAACTTACTGACAACACCCACTACTAGGGCAAAAATAGGTCTAGTACGCATGTACTTAACCTCATCATGTGAATTGGGACCCTGTTCAGTGAACTATCCATCCATAGGTGTGCTAACCGATTTTGCATCTGCATCTTGAACCACACCACTACCTTATTCACACAATCATCTTGAGACAACATCAACCTGTGATCTTCCATGTCTCTAAAAAAACTCATGCCAAAGAATTTTGTTACTCCCAAATTCTTCATGACATACTACTGAACTAGCTTTACCTTTAGCTCAGCAAAACCCTGCATGTGTGACCCCACTACATACGGTAACAGGATAATGTTGCAATCATCATCCAACCTAGTAAAGAAAACACAATGGTTACAATGACACTGACTAAAGCCATGCTTTGTCATACACCTGTCAAACCTGTACCACTGTCCTGTAGCTTCCTCAAGACCATATGACCTAGCTTTCTGTCTCATGTGTCCATCCTCTCTCTTCTTTAACCAAATAATCCATTCATCTCTTAGTGCTATCATCCTGATTGGCAACTCTACCAAATCTCCCATTTGGTTCTTCTCTAAAGAATTCATGCCATGTTCCCACTGTTTCCTAGATCCTCCCCGCTCTATAGTAAGCAACAAGTATAAAGAAGGGGAACAATGAATTTGAGGCTTACTTACGCTTTCAATCCTCTACATGGGTGTTTGAGACTCCTTGACAACTTGTTGTCTGCCCAAAATCTGTTATAGTGACTGATATTGGTCACCACCCAGTCTGCATCTGATCGACGTCGATTCCATGTGACTGACCTGACTGCCAATGTTAGTTCCCTAATCGACATTGGTGTCCACTTGGTCACCGATGTCAATTCCTTGACTGACGTTGGTAGCCACCTACATGATACCACCAACTTTATATGTCTGCACATGACCAATGTCGGTACCTATCTGTTCAATGTCGGTTCCACCTGATCGATGTCAGTAACTGTGTTTTCCTGTGAGTGATGAATTTTTACCTATGAGATCACCTTAGATCAAAACCCTATCCAAACTACCCTACTCAGAGTTATACAGTCCCTTTCACTGATCTCTATCCATCATCTCCTCCATAAACACCAAGGCTTTCTAGTTATTAAGTTTGTCAAACACATCTGACTTCCTCTTAAGAACATGCATCTCCTTCTTGCTCATGTGACCAAGCCTACAAAGCCACATCTTTGTAACAGAAGAAGAATCAGTAATACAAGTAGGTAGATAAAGAGTACCTACTTTCTAACCACCAGCTAATTCAAGTGCATCCACTGTGAGAGTTACTGTGCATCTCTCATCACCCAACTTTTCTGAAGAAATTAGCCTCATCTCCAAGACTGGGACTTGCATGACATCCTTCATCACCTATGTGTTGGCCGTCTACAATTTCAGTCACACTTCTCTTTTTCCAAAACTTTGGCAAGGCTCACCAACCCCTAAATAAATCTTTCCAAAGTCTCCATGGACTTTAACATGGAAAAAAAATCTATCTGGGGCTGCATGGAAAGAGGCAACAGAATCTATAAACCAAGATTCTACTTTATCTAAGGAACATAAAAGAACAACTAGTGCAATAATACCTGCAACACATGCTTCTTTATTTCCTTCATGCTAATCTTTAACCAACCAGCAATCTTTCTTTACCTGCTCTTTCTTTCCATAACACCATAATTGCTCATTCTTGATTTTGAATTCCTCCATACTTTCTTTTGCCATTGCTATACTCCCACTCAATCAAAAACTCCTAAGAGTGACCTGTAATCAAGAAACACTTAATAAGCTCTGACCACCTATTAGTTTATCCTAGCTCTGATACCACTTTGTCAGGATCCCCAGATCATAAAGAGCATAGTTGATTACCTTTGTATAAGCAACTAAACACAAAATTTAACCAGAAGTAACAAGTAACTAGAAATTTAGAAATAACACAGAATATGAGAGACAATACCCAATTTTATCAATACTCTTCCAGAAGGAAATTACAATAAAGAAGTGCCACACTCTTCTTACACCTCTAAGGCTTCCCACACGTCTAGGACTCTCAGTAATCTTCCCTCAAAGCTCTCTCTCAATTACGGTCACAACAAACAACTCAAATACAGAGTTGATGTTCACCTCCAACCAGTCAGTATCACTACTGCCAGTACCACCGAGTACGCAACGTACTCCAAGTTAATCTCCCATGAACTTGCAACAACCTGCAAATCAAACTGATCTTACTTACACATGTAGATCTCACCTAATCTTGCTACACCATAGATCAACTTGGCCTTGCACACCTGCTGACCAAGATCTTACACACCCAGAAGAACCCTTCTCCCTTGGATAGAACTCTGATTCTATAGAACCGATTCTACAAGAATCCTTGAGAGTCTACACCTTTACAATATAGCCCATGAGTCTATTATATAGATCCCATGCCAAAAAATAATTAGACATCCAATTATAATAATTAAAAACCATAGCTCAAGACTAAAATTAGTCTTTAACATGCAAACAACCAGTTTGTTAACAAACTATTTCTAAAACTGATAGTTTCGAAACCGCACAGGTGACCAACGTCGGTCGTTGTCTGTCTGGAGATGATCGATGTCAGTCGATCTATGACCGATGTCGGTAGCTCTGTGCACTGGATATGACTGACGTCGGTTGGCCTAGCTGACGTCGGTTGCTTTACATCTTAGCAACCTCCTCCATGTCTGCATACAGTGAAGCTTTTAGCTCCACAACCTAACAAAAATGACCATTATGAGAAGTGATTTAGCAATGGGCAGTGGGCTCATGGTCAGCATTAAAACCTCCTTCTATTTATTTGTTGTCTAATAGATTTTTTTTACTTCAATTTCAGTTGGCAAATGATAGATATTTTATTTAGTCAAATAAATTATGGCTTGTTGGTAATTGTGGAGTGTTTTTTTGCCCTGGACACCATTTTTTGATCTAGATATATTGATTATTTCACAAGATTTGGTTTGGATAAGGTTGTATAGTCTACCCTTATCTTTGAGATATTCTAGTCTTTTCAAATTGAAGATGAGTAAACTAGGGGTCTTTATTAAAATTAATTATTCTATTGAATCACATTGTAATTTTATCCATATTTGTTTACTGGTTGATTTATCCAAATCTCTATTTCATTCTATTAAAAACTCTTCTTCCCATGGAGTTTGGTCTCAATTTATTAATTTTGAAGGTCTTCCATTTAGATGCTTCAAATGTAATAAATTTTATCATAACATGGTTATATGTTTGGATAAGAATTTTAAAGGTTCCCAAACCTTGATTGTTTAAAAATGGGTTATAAAGATTGGATGTCCAAATCATGATCTAGTTTATAGTTTGTATGGGATAACTAAATTAAAATCAATTGAGAATCCATCTTCAGAACCATTTAAAGAGATTCAGTATTCTCCACATAATAATACGATTCTAGTGGATACATAGGTTATAGATGTTTTGAAGTCAAGTCAACTCCTTCCAGCAAACTAGAAAAGATAGCAGATGTGAAGAATTTTGGGAAAGATTTGGAGAAATTTTTTCAAATTTTGGATAGTACCCTTTTGAAGGAAATATCAGAAGAGGAGGAAGAAGGTTGGGATGAAGAAGAAGAAGAGATCAAAATCAAGATAATTTTATCTATTGCTTAGTCAGTAAGTGATTTAAAGACTCCCAACTTTGGTTTAAAAAGGAAAAGAGGAAGGAAGATAGAAGTAGAAATGTTGCAACTAGATGTACATAATTTTTTTAATGGTGGTACCCAATGGACCATGGAATCATTGTTCTCAAGTAAAGGTAGATGCTTGCAAGTAACAAATGGATGATTTTATGATTGGTGAAAAGTTGGTTTGCATGTTTTCTATTGAATTTATTTTTTGGCTCTTAGAATAATTACTTTATTTTTTGAGTGCAAAATTTTCTTTTGGATCCTTTCTATTTTGTTGGGATTTTAAAAGGTTAATAGATACAATTTAATTTTTTGGTTTCATTACTTTTTGGGAGACTAGACCTCCTATTGTGATCCTGAACTAGTTTTGGCTCCAGTTAAAAGATATTTTAGGACTGGAACCCTTTTATCTCGAGTATATATATATATATATATATATATATATATATATATATATATATATATATATATATATATATTGTTTTCAATCATGAGATTTCAATGGACAAAGTTGATCAGATTGCATTCAATTGAAGTGATTATTATAGTGTTTTCAGTTTAAAAATGATAATGCTCACTATTATTTTATCAAAATTGAAAGCATTATATGAATTTTTCATGATGGTTTTTAGTTAGTTTTATTTTAAAATTCAATTGCAAGTATGAATATTGATACAAAATGAGTTGTGTCATAAATGAAATTTGATTTAACTTGAAACCTGAGCAATTATATTGAAAGATTATCAAATAATCCTAAGTGGTTCTAAGTTATCATCTAAAATACTATCTTATAGCAAGTGTTCAATGCAATGTTGTGGACCTGACAAGAAGACTTTGAAATGGACATGAGGTGATTTTTATTTTGAGAACTACTGAAAATTAATCTATGTTTGATATTGGTAAATTACAAGGCTCATATCATTAATGTTCGAATAGGGAAAGTTGATAAGTTGACACCTCAATTGGTAAGTTGTTTTAATGTGAAGCATGATAGGGATGTTTTGAGATCCAAACAAAATCAAAAGGTGGCCTAAAAATTAAATAAAGTTGTACATGCCTTAATTTGCACAAGTTAGTTCATGTCTCAAATTGAAAAACCAATCAGATGAAAACATGTAAATAGAAATTGTTAATGTTCTGATTATGGTATTAAAAAAGGTTTATTTTTATTTTTGATAGGTATTTTGAGTAAGCATGTAGCAGAAGCTATAATCTAATTAGATAATTTTGAGAGTTTCATACACTACATTCATAGGTATGCCATTTTTCAATAGTGAATAGTTATGAAAGAGATCATTATAGTTTATCACTATGAATAGTTCGCATGGAAATAAAATTATGGTTTCAAATTTGCATGATATTTTTGATAAATTCTTACATGACAATTTGTTTGTTTTAATTCTTTTGCATGCATGAATTTTATAAATATTGGTGATAAGGTTAGTTAGAAATATTGTGTAGTATCAATTTTTAGAAAATCAGTTATCATTTTGGGTTTTATCATATTATATTTTTCAGTATGAGATTTTGATGACTAAAATTATTTTTGTTGTCATTTATAAATAATTTCATCCATAATTTTAAAGTCAATTTTGGTGAATAATGAGGATTGTCATTTGAGATATGAAACACTAGGTATATTCAAACTATCCTTTGAGAGATGATTATGGAGATTATTTTGGAAATATGCAATATTTTGAATTTTGGGTTTTCATTTTGTTGATAGTTTGTTTCAGTGATGATTTTGGTCATATCAGTTTAAATTTTAAAATTATGATTTCATAAATACATGAAGTTTTGGTATAAGAATGAGCTCAAAATGGTTATTTTAATAGAAATATTAATAATTCAAAAGTGATTTTGTCATGAATTTTTTTGTATAATATTTTGAAAGTATGTTAAGAAATTATTTTGTTGAAGATTTTTGATACACAAAATTTGATGGCATGCAATATATGATTCTCCAAAATTTAGAGGTTTGTTTCAAAGATATCAAAATGCATTTTCTAGGTTTTATTTTTGAATCCATAAATTGAAGAGTAATAATAAAATGGTTAATAGTTTTAAAAATTTGAGATAAAGTTATGTTATTTTGAGCTTTCATAATGATGATGTGAACAAGATATGTCCATGTCAGCTTACAGCATTGTGAATAAAAATTATGTTGAAATTATTCTTTTATTGGCTATGAATTTATTGTCATTTTGATGAAAAAAATATAATTTATAATTTATGAACAATATATATATTGTATATATTGAAACTAAATTTGTGCAGTGAGAATAGAATGCAATAAGGTATGGCAAAATATTTGAAATAAAATTATGAAGAATATAATTTAATGTAATTATTATGATTTCAAGTTTGATCATTATATTGATGCATGACAGTTAGAATTGAAAATTGTATAAATGAAGTTCAGTTTTAAATAATGATAGTTGAATCTCTGATTTGTTGATATGATTAGAAATTTTCATAAAGCGACTAGAAACCATAAATATATAAGCGTAGTTATTATTGATTCTATAGTTGATATATTTATTTTTAAGTTCATTCAAATGATGATGATAATATTTTGAATATGTTTTGAAATATTTTTAGAATGTTAGATTGGGATCAGCTAGATTAGAACAAGGATAATGACAATAATAGTTTGGAAATGAATCATAACTCTGAAAACATGAATCAAATTACACCTAATAGGCAAATTACTAGAGAAAGTTTTAGGCCTATAAGGTTTGGTCCTAGATATGCATGCAGAGAAGCTCAAATGTCCTTTCATTTTAATGACATTGACCCAATATTTTAGAATGTGTTGAGTAGTTTTTCATTGAATCTTGCTAATCATAGGGGTAGTATGAGTTTTTATGTCATAAATTCAGAGCTAGATCTCATTCTCATAGTAGCTCTTCTTATCAGTTAAAAACTAATCATAATCATTTTCTTATTCAGTCACCCAGTCAAGAAGGAGTTAATGTTGTTAATGAGCCACCACAGCAAGTCAATGAACCAATCTATACAAATAATTTTTTAAATAATCCATTGCCATCCTATTCTAGTAAGCCTACACCACCTCAAAAGATACCTATTACAAAATGTAGAAAAATTAGTTTGGAAAAACCTCTTGATGTCATGCATACTCCACTTTAAGGAAGCATGTAAATAGTCAATCTGAATCTAAAACTCCAATAGAAACTAAAATAGTGAAGCAAATAAAATTAGAAATAAATGATGATGAGAATGATTTTGATATAAAACTAGTTTAGTTTCCTATAGTTCAAATAGAATATAATGAATGTTTAAATGAAAAGGGAGAACCAATGATAAAAGAATTCTCTAATTTTGATGACTTTTAATTATCAAAAAGATAAATTTCATCTCAGAGTTGAACTTTACTTTGATAAGACTTAGCACATTTCAAATTTTTGATACTATAGTAATGATATTTTTGGAGTACAAACAGACTATAACTTTAATGTATATATAATTATGCCTAAGTAATTTAGATTATGTACAAAATAGAATTAATGTAGATAAAAATTTAATTTAACTATGAATTATCTTATTATTTATTAAAATTGTGTTATTCTTATTATTATTAGTTAACTAGAGGGTCCCCATCCCTTAGGAAATATCTAGGCTAATTTCAAATAATTGATCTCTTAAGATTTTAAAAGGATTAAATAAATACCAACTTATAATTGTCAATATTAATTGTATTTTAAAATTCAATTATTTAAAGTTGACAAGTAACTAACTAAAGTTTGTTACAACATCCTTTTTAAACCAACTTGGAAGTATAAAAAGAGATCAAAGATTTATTTTAAGGGGAGGAACATCATAAGTATTGAAGACTATTGCATTTTAAACTCAATCACTTATCTCTCCCTTATATGTAATTTTTTTGAGATAGCATGACTTTTACAGATAGATCAATGGTATTTTCTCTGATGATTGACTCTATTGCTTAGGCAGTGTAGGTATATCTATTTTTATATTATCATTTATAATAGATTATCTAAAGTTATCAAGTTTAACATCTTTCATTGATTACTTCTTGCAATTTTATGTATAAAATCTGAGTATTTAATCTAAATAATAATGAAAATTTTGTTGTTTGTGACATATTGTTGATCTAATTGATTGTAAAAATTATCTTTTGAAGATATTTTGTAATAAAGATATTAATTTCTCAAATAAAATGATATGTTTTGCTAAGATGACTCTCTTTGTTGAGACTCGCATATTTTTTTATATTGTATTTTAGTTTACTTTGAATTTTAATTTAATTTAAATATGATTTTAGCTTAGTTTTTAATTGATCTAATTTCTTTTTCATTTAGTGTAGTTTTAATATAATTAGTTGTATTAATTTTTACTGTTTATTTTTTATTTCTTTTAATAGATTAAGTTTCTTAGATTACTTTAGTGTTATATTTAGTTAGTATTAAATTAGTTTTATTTTAGTTTTAGATTAGTTTAGATTAGATTCTTTTTAGTTTTCTTAATTAGCTTATTGTTTAATTGCTTAGTTGATAAATGTTATTGTTTGTATTTTTTTCTTTGATTATTGAGTTATGTTTATGTTACTTGATTATTGAAGATATATCTATAAACTAATTTAATTTCTTATCTTCATTTTATCTTTATGTTTTTTTATTTATTATCTTAGTATTTACTCGAAAGTTATAATAGCAAAGCAAGATATTATTTTTAGAACAAATTATAATATTGAGTCAGATTTCTTTCTTTCAAGAGATTATCTTGTTCATAGGCTCTCTTCTATCAAATAAGATTGATTACATATTTATATCAGAACTAATTCATTATTTGATAGTAGATTTCTGAATTATAATAGAATATGTTACATCCAATAGTATTTTTATTATTTTCTTTAGGATCTAATTGAACATTTAGAATTTTTATATTAGATTGGTACGATTCTAACTTAAAATTCACAATAGGTGAAAAGGATTGATTAGTTGACCAAAAAAAATATCGTCGACAAATTTGATGACTCCATTGGGAAGAGCTTTCAGAAATCTTATTTCTTTAAAGCTTTATTTACTTTTTTCCCATGGTACTTGGAGGACAACCTCTTGTTATCTAACCTAAAATTGATATTTCTAATGATCAAGTTGATATTTTTTTAATTTTAACTTGTTATGTATGGTATAATCAGTCTCATAATCTTCATCATATCATAAAAATGATAAATAAAGAGGTGTAACTTAGAGAATTTGAGGTAGATTGGTATGCCAATCTTACTCATAAAACTCAACAACACATTTTAAATAGAAATAGATGAATTCAGGAAGATAGAGCTAGAGTTTTAGCAGTTAATCTTAGACCTAAAACTTATTTTCTTTTTTATTCTTATTTATTTAATGATTTGGTTATGTCCTTTGAACCTATTAATACAAGCTTGTAATTTAATTAATCTAATCAAGTTCAATAAAATCAATAAATTCAAATAGAAGAGACTATTAAAACTTTCAATAGAAGAACAAGTAGATTCAAGAGTACAAGATATGATTCGAGGTATATTAAATAATAGAGGATAATCTCACTAAAGATCAAGCTAGTTTTTAAGCTGAAGTAGAACATCAAATATCATTAAATCTGTAAATTTTTATAATTTCACTTAACATTAAAAATCATCCAGGTAAGTTACCTTTCCTTAAAACATTAAATATACCAAAAAAATTTGGAGCTTCTAGAGAATCTTGGGAGGATCATTTAGATGCATTTAAATTAGTTCATGATAATCTTAGTATAACAAGTGAAAAGATTTGCTTAAGAGTTTTGGCTCAAACACTTGAAGGGAAATTTTATCAAGATTTTATTAGTTTACCTATCAAAGCTTTCAGCACTTGGAAGAATATTGAAGATTGACTAGAATTATCTTTTGAAAATACTAAGGAAGATTTAGACCTAGTTAATGATCTTGTAAATTTTTTTATTGATCCAAGTGAAATCATATATCATTTCATTACTAGATTTACTAAGTTACATCAAAATATTTCTCATGATTTTGGACTTTTTAAAAAATTATCTAGACTTTACTATTGTAGTTCTTTACCTTTGAAGTATAAAATGGTCTTAGATGATAAAGACATTGTGAAATACTATGAAACTATAGCATTTTATATTTAGTATGAAAATAAACTTAAATGTATTGGATTTAAAGATAGGTCTTCTATAGATATAAATTTAGACAATATAGAAATTTTAAAAGCCATTCAAAATTTAAGAAATAAACTGATCATTGTTAAAAGATAATTAAATGATAAACCTTCATCTAATAAAACCATTATTTTAAATGAAAATAAAAATAAAGAAGTTAGTTATTACTTTAATGTGTGTGAATTGGATCATGATCCAAATTAATGTATTGCTATTCAAAAACTTAAAAAGTTTACTCAAGAGAAAGATAGTATATTTATTGATTTAGTAGACAACATAAACATGTGTGTTCTTGATAATCTATCAGAAAATAAAAGTGCTGATGTTGTCAATACTAGAAATAAATATTACAATTCTTCTCAAAATAATAATACAATAAATAATAATTCTTTTTCTAAAGATAAAGGTAAAAGAACTCAAAATAATTTTTCAAATAATTCATTTGATAATTTTTCACAAGATATTTCTTTATCAATTGGTTATAATAATAGTCAATGTCAGCTTTATAAGCTTAAAAATTATACTCATATTCAACAATCTGATGTTGAAGTTTATAATATAATTGATGATTTATCTACAATTAAAGTTAAATTTTTATTATTACAAGTAGTTAGCCTTCCAAGATAAATTGATAAAATTAATGAAATTATTAAGAATCTAAATTTTAAAAAAGTAGGTTTACAAGAAGAAGATAGTAATGAACAAACATCTACTTTTGTTCAAAATTATGATCCTTCTATAGATTATATACCTCTTTTTTATGTTTCAGACGCAATCATTAATAATATAATTCATAATTATATCTTAGATATAGGATCTTCAAAGAATATAATGCCCAAATTTATTGTTGATTAATTAGATATCTCTTATGAAACTGATAATAAAAAAACTTAGTGGATTTTATCTAAGACAAACTAAAATTTATGGTAAGTTTCAGGATATAGTCATTAAAATTGCTCAAAATGAAAGAATTTGATGTATGAATAATATTCAAATTTTAGACATTCTTAGCAATTATGCCCTATTATTAGGAAGAGATTGCTCAAAAACAGCAGATGTTTTTTGTCAAAAAAGATATTACATGAGTTTCTATAAGTAATGAGATTGATTTTATAAAAAGACAGGATTGGTTTACTAAACCTATATAATCATCTACTCTTTCCATTGTTGTCTATGTTGAAATAGATGTTGAAATTTATGAGCTAATGAACTTAGATGAACCAAAAAATCAGTAAAATTTTTTTTGATAAAAATATTATATGATTACTATATTTTAATGGAGTTTGTTCTCAACTACGAAATTGTATTGAAATTTATTTAATCTTTCGTGTAGGTAATATATTTAATTATGCTTATAAGTTATCATTTGAAAACACTAATAATAATACTAAATTTGAAGCATTATGTTTAGGTTTAAAAAAATTTATTGAACTTAATATCAAACATTTAGAAATCTTTATAGATTTTGAATTAATTGTTACACAATTTCAAAAAGTTTAAAAACTAATCAAACTTGTTTACATCATTATACTCAAAAAAATTGGTCTTTGCTTAAATATTTTGAAGCTTTTAATATCACTTACATACTTAGAGAATATAACAATAGAGATGATAAGCTTGTTTTTGCTTCAAACCCAACTCTAAGTGAGAGTAAACCAATCACAAAAAAAATATAAAATTTTTAAGCCTAAAATTGTAGATTTGAATGATATTTGACCTATTTTTAGTTGTGATAAATGCATAGATTTATTTATTAAAAGTAACTATTTTAATCATGATAATTACGTATTAAATTGTAAAGATTATCTGCAATTGAGTACTAATAAATTATTTGTTAGTTTAGTAAGTTTGAAATCTATGTTTACACTTAATGATCAGCCCAAATTTTATATAATAGAAGAATCAAGAGAATTATAGGTGAAACTATTCTTATAAATTTAAGTACAAAAGAGGTTCCTAAATATATGTATTTAAGAATTTAATGTTCTGCTAGTGAAAATGCAAAATTTATTAAATTGTTCAAAAAGTTCATTGATTTATTTGCTTGGGAATACAAAGATTTTAAAGGTTATAATATTGATATTATTAAACATGATATACCTATAAAACTTGGTATTAAACCTGTAAGATAAAAAATATGAAGAATTAACTCTTTGTTAGAGGACATCGTTAACAAAGAGCTAGATAAAATGATTGATGTTAGTATCATTTTTTCTATAAAATATTTTGAATGGGTAGCTAATTTAGTACTAGTTAAAAATAAAAATGGTGATATCAAATTATGTATTGATTTTAGGGACTTGAACAAGGCTAGTGTTAAATATAATTTTTTTTTACTGAGTATAAATCAGATTTTATAATAAGTTGTAGGATCTAAAATGATGTGTTAGTAGATAGATTTTTTGGTTATAATCATTTTTTTAAAATCTTGAAGATAGACATAAAATAAATTTTACTATTCATAGAGGAATTGTTGCTTATAATAGAATGCCATTTAGATTAATGAATGTATGAGCTACTTTTTAAATAGTTATGTATGTTTAATTTGATGAATTAATTGGCATTGTTATTTAGGTCTATCTTGATGATCTCATTATTCATTCAAAAAGATGTAAAAAGCATTTAGATCATGTTCATGAAGTTTTTACAAGATGTGAAAAGTACGATATTTTTTTAAATCTAAAGAAATCAATTTTTAGTGTTACTAAAGATAAATTATTAGGATATCATTTCTAAAAATGACATTTTCATAGATCCTAAATGTATTAAAGCCATTAAAGAGTTACCTCATCTTAAAAATCAATCTAGTTCACGATCTTTCTCTAGTAAAACTAATTTTTTTAAAAAATTTATATTAGATTTTACTGATAAGTCTAATCCTAATTATTATTTAAAAAAGGTAAATCTTATACTTGAGATGAAGGTGATGATTTAACATTTAATAACATTAAATATGTTATTATAAGTGCTCTAATATTTGCTTAACTAGATTTTAAAAAATCATTCATTTTTTATGTTGGTGTCATTGAAAAATCAATTGGAACGGTTATTACACAAGAATTTAAAAATAATGACAAAAAACTATTTGGTTAAATGAGTCAAGTATTAAAAGATGTTGAAACTATGTACTCCCTTATTGAGAAATTTGTTTTCTCCTTAGTTTTCTCTTTAATAAAATTTCATTATTTATTGATGGAAAATAAAGTTATAGTGTGATCTAATGTACATGTTTTATCTTATCTTTTGAAACAACCAATCATTAAAGGAAGGCTTGTAAAATGGATATTATGAATTCAAGAGTTTGATCTCAAATTCAAAACTTCAAAGACAATTAAAGGTAATGACTTGGAAAAACATTTAGCTGAAAATGCTTCTTCAATTTTTTATATTTTGGTCTTGTCAGTTGATGATAATTTGAATGCAAAGCCTTATTTAAAAACTATGAAATATCTAATTTTTTAAAAAAATTCAAATTTGGTCTTGAAATGAATGAATGAGATTGTATACTTTTTAAAGATGATTGGTATCATGACTTAGTCTTTTATTTTCAAAGTCAAACTTGTCTTGATAATTTTGATAAGAAATAAAGATGTTCTTTACGCTTAAGTGCTTTAAATTTTTATTTATTAGAAAAAAAATTGTTTTATCAAAATAGAGATGATGTTTTATTAAAGTTCCTTACACATAACCAAACCTAAAAAAAATTTAGAGATTGTCATGAAAGAAATTTTAGTGGATATTGTGATACAAAAATTACTGCTTATAAAATTTTATGAATAGGTTATTATTGGCCTACATTATTTCAAGATGCTTATAAGTTAGTTCATTCTTGTATATCATGCCAACTATTTATTGGTAGAGATAAGTTACATGCAATGCCTTTAAATCTTATGATACCTAAAAAACTATTCAAAAAATGAAGTATTGATTTTATTTCAGATATACACCCTCTTTCATCAACTAGTCATAGATATATCTTAACAACAATAGATAATTTCACTAAATGGCCTAAGGCTAAAGGCCTTAAAAATTTTGTAACAAGTGAATTAATTTTATTTTTATAAAATTAAATTTTCTCCATATTTAGAGTTCTTTATGAAATTATATCTGATAATGGTCATCAGTTTATTTCAAATGAATTTTTAAATTTTTTGGAAAAATAGTTTATTATATCTAGTGATTCATTTAAATATTTCTGTCAAGGTAATGGTTAAGCTAAGTCAACAAATAAAAATCTAATTTTAATTATAAAAAAATTTAGTTTGTAAAAATAAACAAGATTGGCATTATAATTTTTTTGAAGCCTTATGGACTGTTAGAACTATTGTCAAAGTGGTAACTGGTTATTCACACTTCATATTGGCATATAGATTTGAAGCCACTTTACCAATAAAACTTTAGACTTCTTTAGCAAGAACTACTTTACAATATGTGTTTGAAGATACTAATTTGAATAAGCAAATATTACATGATTTAATCTTTTGATGAATCAAAATCAACAACATTATAAAAATTAGAAAGGATTAAACAAAAATTGAAAAAAAATTGATAATAAAATTTTTAATAAAAAATTCAAAGTTAGTGATTTAGTTTTATACTGGAACAATGCTCATGAAATTTTTGGTAAGCATCATAAATTTAATTCATTATGTCTTGGTCTTTATCGTATTGTAACTATACTTGGAAATAATTTTTTTCACTTGAAATATTTTGATGGAAATTGGTTACATTATTCAATTAATGGACATCATTTAAAGTTATTTCATAATTAATTTCCTTTCAGATTTATTGTTTTCTTTTTTATTTTATTTCTTCTTTTTTTATATTCTTGTTTTATTATTTCTTTGTGATTTATTTGTTTGTATGCTTCTTGTTGTTGTTTGTCGTTTACATTTAAAATATCAACAAATGTCTCAAGTGGATAAAATATTCATGTTATGAAGTAAGAATACAAATATGTTGTAATACAATTGTAAGTTTTAGTTATTTTGAGATATTATTATTTATAAGCTTGGTTTTATTTATACATGAACAATATATACTGAGTTATAACTAGTTGTTAAAGTAATTTTCTTTTTTTAAATTATATTATAGATTTTTGTATCTGTTTATGTATCTAGTCCAAACTTCTTTATTATATTATTTCTTTTCTTTGTGCTATGCTAGATGAACATCCCATCCTTTATTTAAAATCATTATAAAATAGGTTTGTGCATAACTATTTAAATAAATAATTTACTTGGATCATGCTCTCAAGATTATTTTTCTTACAATAGGCAATTTAATTGCTACTCAATTTTATATTCAAAACTGACTAGCAAGATCACTAGTGTTATGTCTATTTTTCATACCTCTATAATTTTCTAAAATTTATACTCGTATATGCTATAGTGATCACCTAGTCATAAAATCTAAAAATACAATAAAAAACCTAAGATAATTAGTAGTATTATGAATACACATATTTTTAATTAAATAATTTGATAATAATTTATTTATGAAATCATATTTATATTACAGTAATTTTTAAAAGCATTAATGGTCATATATATATTGAATATTTGTTTTCAGTCATGAGATTTCAATGGATAGATTTGATCAAATTGCATTCAATTGAAGTGATTAATGGAGTATTTTTAGTTTGAAAATGATAAAGCTCACTATTGTTTTATTAGAATTAAAGGCATTATATGAATTTATCATGATGGTTTTCAGTTAGTTTCATTTGAAAATTCAATTTCAAGTATGAATACTGATACAAAATGATGAAATTTGATTTAACTTGAAACCTAAACTATTATATTGAAAGATTATCAAATAATCTTAAGTGGTTATAGGTTCTAATCTAAAATATTATCTTATGGTAAGTGTTCAATGCAATGTTGTAGACCTAATTTGAAGACTTTAAAATGGACATGGGATGATTTTATTTCAAAAAATGTTAAACATTAAGTTATGTTTGATAATGTTAAATTACAAGGCTCATATCATTAATGTTCGAATAGAAAAAGTTGACAAGTTATCAACTCAATTAGTAATTTGGATTAATGTGAAGCATGATAGGGATGTTTTGAGATCTAAACAAAATCAAAAAGTAGCTTAAAAATTAAATGTAGTTGTACATGCCTTGATCTATGCAAATTAGTTCATGCCTCAAGTTAAGAAACCAATCAGATGAAAACACATAAATAAGAGTATTTAATGCTTGGGTTATGGTATATAAAAAGATTTGTTTTCATTTTTTATAAGCATTTTAAGTAAGCACACAACAGAAGCCATACTCTATTTAGATAAGTTTAGGAGTTACATACACTGCATTCATAGGTACATCATTGTTGAAGAGTGAATAATTATCAAAGAGATAATGATAGCTTATCGTTGCAAATAGATTTCATGGAAAGAAAATTATGGTTTCAAATTTGCATGATATTTTGATAAATTTTTGTAAGACAAATTATTTATTTTAATTCTTTTACTTACATGAATTTTAGAATTGTTGGTGATAAGGTTAGTTGGAAAGATTTTGTAGTATCAATTTTTAAAAAATTAATTATCATTCTAGGTTTTATCATATTATATTTTTTAGTATGAGATTTTGATGACAGAAAGTATTTTCATTGTCATTTATAAATCTTTTCATCCCTAGTTTTGAGGTCAATTTTGGTGAATAATGAGAATTATCATTTACGATATGAAACACTAGGTATATTCGAACTGTACTCTAAGAGATTATTATGGAGATTATCTTAGAAACATGTGATATTTTGGCTTTTGGGTTTTTAGTTTGTTGATAGTTTATTCTAGTGATGATTTTGGTCATATCAGTTTGGATTTCAAAGTTATGGTTTCATAACTGCATAAATTTTTAGTATAATAATAATCTCAAAATAGATATTTTCATATAAATCTCGATGAATTGAAAGTGATTTTATCATGATATTCTGGGTATAATATTTTGAAAGTATGTTAAGATATTATTTTGTTGAATATTTTTGATACACGAAATTTCATGGCATGCAATATATGATTCTCCAAAATTTAAAGCTTTGTTTCAAAGATATCTAAATGTATTATTTGAGTTTTATTTTTTAAGTCATAAATTGAATAGTAAGAAAATAATTAACAATTTTGAAAAATTGTGATAAAGTTATGTTATTTTGAGCTTTTGAAATGATGATTTGAATAAGATATGACCATGTCAAAAGCTTACAGCATTGTGAACATAAATTATGTTGAAATTATTCTTTTAGTGGTTATGAATTTGTTATCAATTTGATGAAAAATATGTGTGATTTTTAAATTTTTGAATTATATATATATATATATATATATATATATATATATATATATATATATATATATATATATATATATTGAGACTGAATTTGTGTAGTGAGAATAGAATGCAATAAGATATGGTGGAATATTTAAAATAAAAGTATGAATGATATAATTTAGTGTAATTATTATGATTTTAAATTTGATCATTATACTGATACATGACAGTCAAAATTAAAAATCATATAAATGAAGTTTAATTTCAAATAATGACAATTGAATCCTTGATTTGTTGATATAACTAAAAAAAATTATAAAGTGACTAGAAGCCATAAATATAGAAGTGTAGTTGTTATTATTGATTCTATAGTTGATATATTCATTTTTGAGTTTAGTCAAATGATGATGATAAGATTTTGAATATATTTTTAATTATTTTTAGAATGTCAAGTTGAGATCAATGAGATTTGAATAGGAATAATAAAAATAATATTTGAGAAATGAATCATAACTCTAATAACATGAATCAAAATGCACCTAATAGACAAATTACTAGAGAAAATTTTAGGGCTATAAGGTTTGGTCCTAGATATGCATGTAGAGGATCTCAAATTTCTATTTATTTTAATGCCACTAATCCAATATTTTAAAATGTGTTGAGTGGTTTGTCATTTAATCCTGCTAATCATATGGGTAGTATGAGTTTTCATGGTCACAGATTTAGAACTAGATCTCATTCTCATAGTAGCTCTTTCCATCAGTTCAAAACTAATCCTAATCATTATCCTATTGAGTTACCTATCCAGGAAGGAGTTAATGTTGTTAATGAGCCACCACAACAAGTCAATGAACTAATCCATACAAAGAATTTTTTAAATCTTCCATTGCCATCATGTTCTAGTGAGCCTAGACTACCTCAAAAGATGCCTATTAAAAAATGTAAAAAATAATAATTTGAAAAAATATCTTGATGTTATGCATACATCCACTTCAAGGAAACATGTAAATAGTAAATATGAATCTAAAACTCCAATAGAAACGAAAATAGTGAAATGAATCAAATTGAAGATAGATGATGATGAGAATGATTCAGGTACAAAACTGATTCATTTTTTTCTAATTCAGATGGAATATAATGAATATTTGAATGAAAAAAGAGAATTATCTAATGAGGTCATGGGAATCATGAATGTGACAAGTGGATATGTGCAATGTGACTTGTAACACCACATTGAAAGTAAGAAATGTCAGTTTCATGAGGGAGATTGATAATAAATCCAAGGCAATGATTTGTCTCCTACACCTATTGATGTAGGAGCATCCTAAGAACTTATATATATGGTCTTATAGTTAGTATTATAAGGGTTGATAGGTGTCAATAAGCCTTGAATGAGGCATTTCATGTGCGTCTTAGGTCATTTAGAGGTCTTGGAGTGTTTTCCCTCTAATATTAATTATTTGAATTTTCAAATGTATTTGAGTGAATATTTGCTTAAATTATACTAATTAATGTGTCTAATAGGTTCTAAAAGGTCTGATACTTGAATACGAGTCTCCTAAGTTTAGTTAAGGTCATATCTATCTTTATTACTCTTTTAAAGGTCATAAATGACTTGATAAGTCTTCAAAGATTAGATTTTTAATTTGAGATAGGTCTGTTAGAGGAATAAGGACCTAAATTAATACATCCTAAACTTGGATAAGTTTTAAAAAACATGATCAATTTGAATATATCATTTGAGGGATGCATAAGATGAAGGAAAAAGTATAAAGGCCCAATTTTGCATCATTAGAGGACTGATGAATAGTCTACCATGAGAGAATAGTGGTTTTTAATATAGAAATGAGTTATTTTATTATGAATAAAATGATTTTTTACTTAGATCAATTGAATTACATGTATTATATTAGGATCAATTGAATCCAAGTATTTTTGAATGAGATTTCATGTTAGATATATCAGAATACCTTCATTCTATAAATACTTTATTATTCTCCATCTATATTAGGATATAGAGGTCTCATTGCACATGGAACTTTGTATATGGATTTGAAATGAGTATAGGAAGAGTTGTAGTAAGTTTTTAATGACATAAAACATGCATTAGTTCATTGAGAGAGTCTAAATAGGCTATGAACTATCTATAAGAATCTCTTAGCTTTTGTATTCCAAAAGAAACCCAAGTGACAAGGTAACCTTTCCAAAAGTGACTATAACTTCTCTTTGAATCCTTAAAATTTCACAAAAACTTGGGAATAGTTATACAAATAAGCCTAGAATATGATTCCAAAGGTTTTGGATCTAATAAAGCCTTACAATCACATTTATTAAAATCTAATTTCCATGTAAACCTATAGCCTTATATATTTAAACAAAGAGGGAGGATTTATGAGTGAATTTTATAAATTTGAGTCATTGAATGCAAGTTAGGTGTTGAAACATACTTAATACACCTATATACACTAGCTTGGATGCTTTTATAGATTTGTTGAGGTGTATTTCATATTTTGACGTGATTAAGGTCATTAGGCCTATTAGTCTTAAGGTAGTGACTTGGTATAGTTAAGGACAATCTTATGAGGTTTGGTGCCTAAGTTGATTTATTTTGAAACTTTGATCATGTTAACACCTTGAATTATTTTATTATAGACATTCAATACTTTTTAGTCCAATTGAGTACTAGTGTGATTAAAACGTCCTTAGAAATAGTCATTGTGATAAGACAAGTAACCTGTATAGGTGTTTGTTGAGATCTTTGTAAACTGAGTTTTAATCCTTAAGACACATAGAGTGATAGGTTGATTTTACGAGGTACATCTATAAAATCCTTGTAAGAGTGTCTAAAAACATATAAAATAGGTCTCATCAAAATCTAAAGAAACATATAGAAAACAAATCTTAATATTGTAGAGATAAGAGTGAGTGGACATTCTTCTTTATAAGTGCATGATTTTGGTTATTGAAAACATAGTTTGAAAGTAAAAATAAAAGTAAAAAAAATTGAGATGGAGGATGAGTTTATAACAACACTATGCCAATCCATGTTAATACATCAAACAATAAAAAGTCTAACAAAATTATATTACTTATTTTATATTTTCTTACACAAAATCTACCAATGATGCAATTAAGGTGTATGAATGTACATCTAGAATATATAAGATTCACTCAAAATTTTACTTTTGTAAATGTATATGGTGTCATATTGACATGAATAGATGTAGTACTGGTTACCCCACTACCTAGCTCAGCAAATTAAAATTGTGATGTCGAAGGTAATGTCTCCTCTTGGAACACAAAAAAATACATACATACATACATACATACATACATACATACATACATATATATATATATATATATATATATATATATATATATATATATATATATATATATATATATATATATATATATTAAATTTAAATGTCTAAATTAATTTTTACCTTTTTAATTTATAAATATAAATTAAAAATTTAACATGAAATATATATAAAATATACCTGCATGTATGTAGAGACCAAGGTATCCACACCAAACATGTGTGCCAACAACTCATCAATCAAGACCATATCCTCCAAGCCCCCTAAAGCACCACCACCATCATCCGAAGGTCTAGTGCATATAACACCATAATATTTGCATGGGTGGGGTTGGGTATGCCCACTAGGTGGAGTATCTCAAGTATCTATCTTTGAAAGCTTACTTATATGATGAACGAGTGTATTAGTAAGTGTACTAAACATATGCAAAGGGTTAATCTCTATAACCTCCTTCATCATAGAGGGATTCTCCAAATGAATTGGTTTTTAGGTAGGGATAGTTGTAGGCTGATTAGGCACATGATGTGTACCTAGTTGATCTTGCACAAAGCCTTTCCTTCGGCCTTCGAACTCACCATAGTCAAAATAGTTTGGAATCTCATTGCAGATAAACTCATAGTAGATTTTTCTCAAAAAATACAATGGGACCTCATGGTTGTTACATGATAGATATCAAACACCATCCACCATCACTCTAAAAAATGGCTTTAATCAAATTGTGTTGGCATCGATGGATTGAGAAATGTTTAGACATTACTGTAAATGGTGCATTGGTGGTTAGATCAATGAATAAGGTGTAAATTTGTTCTTTTGCTATTTTTTCTTCTTCACCTCATATGCTAAATTTTTTTCAGTATAGTAAGCCTTACAACTATTTTTATATGACCTTCATCTATCAATTTGAATCATTATCAAGCCAACTTGACCTAATACTAACTCTAAGGTATTGGCTAGATAGGTACAACGGATGTTGGTGTAAGTGGGCTCCCTCATTCTCCTAATTATCTACTAAATTTTAATTTTGTTCTCCATTATGTGTGCATCTATATCCTCCTAACTACCTGAGAGATTTAGTGGAACAATAGGAGGGTTAACACACTAATCTATTATGAAAAATATATAAATTAAATTATAAATAAAATAAAAAATTGACAAAAATTGATTTAATTTACTATCACTTACCTGTTCTTCATAGCAGTATCATCAATTTTATGAATACAGGAGCAAAACCAATAATTTCCACTGCTGATGGGAGCAAAACCAACAATTTCCATGTCGATGGGAGCAAAACATGGATGAGAATTAGAACATGAATGGGAGAGGAGAAAAACATGAATGGGAAAGAATAAAATGAAGTGATGATTTGATTTTTTTTATTTTTATGTTTCAAAGAACACATACACATTCCTTATAATTATAGCACATACACATTCTTATAATGCATACATGTTCTTTTTGCCAAAAATTTGTACACATTATGGCTTAGATATCCTGAGCTATAATGCATATACGTTATGGCCATAATACGTATATGTTATATGATAACACGTATGCATTATAAAAAATGTCCATAGAATTATCCCCCAACTCCATGCACATACCCCACTCATAGCTTGCTTCTAGCTGAACCTATTCAAATATAAGTATTATTACAAAATTAACATAAAATGCATTCAACCACTTGTTAAAAAATTAATTTTAAATTAGAATAAAAATTATTTAAACATGCACTTAATATAAGCTCGTGGTCCTGCTCAATCTATTTTTGATGCCCAAACAAGTCATTGACAGGCTCAACTATTTGAATAGATGTCTAAAATAGGGAAGAAACATAAGAAATTGATCTACTAATCATCTGACTGAGACTATCAGATGTCATAGGATAAACCTACATATATAATACATTCACATAAGTAATATTTGCCCCAAGTATGTAGTAAAATTATTAAAATAAGTCTATTTTTACAATTCAAAATTATAAGTTAATATATACCTCTATCAGTGCCTATGGAGATGACATTACAGTAATAATGCCTATGTCTATCTTGGCTCGTAGTGATGGAGGAGTGTCTACTTGAGCCATCAACTGAATTTAAACAAAGTCTCACTTACTTTTCTATAAAATATCAAAGATATATATGGTAGATTTTTCTCCTTTATTAAATCAAGAATGTATTTAATAGTAGTTTAATTAAATTTTGAGATCTTTAATAAATAAATTTAACTTAAACTTACAAGGCAAATATACATAGAGCATAATATTAACTCAAAATTTTACCTCTATATAAGTAGAAGGTATCATTCTAACAAAGACAAATGCAGCAGTAAATGGGCTAGCAATTGGATATGAAAATGTAAATAATGGTTGCATCAAATCAAATACTGCAAATGTTAATTGTGATGATGAAGGCACTGTCACCTCTTAAAACATAAAAAATGACACACACACACACACACACACACACACACACACACACACACACACACACACACACACACACACACACACACACACACACATTTAATTTTTATGTAAATTAATTGTTAGCTAAATTAAATTTATAGATATAACTTAAATTTAACATGATATTTATATAAAATATACCTACATCTGTGTAGTGGCTAATGTTTTCACACCAAATGTGCATGCCAAAAACTCATTACTCATAAGTATATTATCCAATCCCTTTAAACCACTAGTGTCATCGTCATTAGAAAGTCCAATGCATATAGCTCCATAAGATCTGCAAGGGTGGCGTCAGATATGCACCCTAGGTGGAATATCTCTAGCATCAATTTATGAGAACCTACTCATATGTTGAACGAGTGTATTAGCGAGTGAACTAAGTACATATAATGTCAATCTTCGTGACCTGTTGAACTAAAAATAGGATCTTGGGTTCAAGTGGATTTTGGATACGAATCCTTGCAGGTTGATTAGGCACATAGAATGTACTTGGTCAATCCTTTGCAGAGCCTTTCCCTCAACCATAAAACTCACTATAATAAAAATAGTTTGGAATCTCATTGAGAAAAAACTCACAATAGAGTTTTCTTAAAAAATACAACATGACCTCGTGGTTATTACATGGTGGATAATCAAACACCATCCACCATCGATCCTAAAAATTGGTTGTGATTAAATTATGTTGGCAGTGATGGATTGGAAAACATTGAGTAGTTATTGGAAATGGTGCATTGGTGGTTGGGTCAATGAATAAAGTGAAAATAAGGCTTTTGATATGTATTTATTATTGATCTCAAGTGTTGACAATTTGTTAGCATAATAAGCCCTACAACTATCCTAATATGAAGACTATTTATTAATTTGACTCGTTATATAATCAATTTGACCTAATAATCTCTCTAGAGAATTGGTTAGATAGGTTCAGTGGGTGTTGGTGGAGGAGGGATCCATCATTCTCTCAAATAAATTTTCAATTTCAATTTTATTTTTCACAATGTAGTCAACTAGACTCTCCTGACTGCCTGAGGGATTTTGTGGAACTATAGGAGGGTTAGGTAGAGGAATAAGATAGTTAGCAGGATGAACTATTTAAAACAAATAAATTACCAATTAAACAATGAAAATAACAAAAAATTACTAATTAGGGTTAACATGTGTAGATTTTTAGCACTTACCTCTTCTACGTGGCAACATCATCAATTAGTGGCTTCCTGGGACAAATTACGACAAGGTTTGGCCTCACTAAGGCAAAATGTAATCATGGAGTGAAGGAGAGCAAGCGAAAAGAAATAATGTGAATGCAAAATGAGAAAACTTTGCATTCGGTTTTAGTTTTTTTTGGTGAATAAGGAATGCAATCACGTTATTAACATGATTACATTATTTATTTTAAATAACATGATTGCATTATTTAATAATGTAATTGTAATATGGCTCAATAATTACTGAGCCATAATTTAAATAACACGACTGTATTATTTCAATAATGTGATCGTGTTATTGAATAATGCGATCATGCTATTGGAAATATCCATAGAATTGTCCCTCAATTCCATGCACATACCCCAATATGAATCGTTGTGTATCCCCAAAATGCATCAATACACTCATGTACTTATAGACTTCTTGAATTCAAATTAGGACCTTATTGGTTCACAAGCCAACATGTAACACAAAGGGCACAAACACTGAAAAAATAAAAGAAGCGTCAAAGGGGTCCACAAAGGAGATAAGGACCAAGAGTGTAGTGGTCCACTCCTGGATAGAGATAGGGTGTAAAACTATGCTCCTAAAAAAACCATTAATAGAAAAAAAAAGAAGAGGAACAAAAGAAATAGATTTAGGGAGAAAACATAATAAAAGAGAACTTGAAGATGAGATGAATAAAGGAGAGTTGTAGTACAATAAAAATATGAGAAGAATAAATGAGAGTCGTAGCACAATAAAAAGATGAGAAAAATAAACGAGAGTCGTAACACAATAAATAAAAAGTGGGTGCAAATATTACTAAAGATAAGAGAAAGTACTAATGAGAGTCCAATCTGAATTAATGATCTAAAAATACATTAATATCATAACAAATAATTAATTTTGTACCAACATTCAGTGTCTTCATACAGAATAGAAAAAACTAAAAACTACTACTTTAGATCGACATATAATCTCTACAATCAACATATAACTTCTACAATGCTCAATGTCAAAGACTTTGCATCAAATCAAGTACACAGAGCATTTAAAGAAAAAACATCATTTAACAGTGAATGGATAGTCATTTCAAATTGCTTGCCTCTTCACAATTTCTAATATCCAAGTAGAAACTATGCAGAAAGGTTTTCCCTCATTTCCTATGCGTAAGTGTGTTCAATTTTCAAGCAAAAAAATCTCCATGACTTTGCACAAATGTATGCCATCAAATGAGCACCGCATAGGGGTGCACATCATAACTTGCCATGATGCGTTCAATAATAATGTGGTATGACATTGATGGATCACCTGCCAAAATGGTATTGGTTTGTATTGTATGTTGAAATGCTATGAAGAGTGTTTGAGCTGCTCCCGGTGCCAGTGGGAAACGGTTTAAGTCGTTTGATTGACAGGGTGTTTTGGTTGTGGTATTACTTCCTGTGTTTGAAATTGATATGCATCAAGAGAGATACAGAGAGGGAGAATTGAAATATGATCTTGTTTAAAAGAATTTTTTTGAGAATCACATTTTCTATATTCAATCCTTTTCACGTTTTCCTTTGCTTTGGAGTTTCATGCTCGGGAAAGAGTAAGGGTTGGGTTGCCTTGAAGCCTAGTATGTATTCTTATGTGTCATTACTGCTTTAAAAAGAAATATAAACTAGCTATTGTCTTGATGGTCTAAGGAATATTTGAAGGGTTCTGTCTCTATATTTGATTTTATTTTTTATTAAGTGTTTATGAGTATGAAGTGACTAATAAAAAGTGAAATAAATTTTGTGAATTGTATTTTAGTATATTTATTGAAAAACTTACATTTATTATAAATATTGCGAAAGAGGTATTACACTGAATCTTATTTCTTCTATTTTTTAAAATTTACATATATATTATCCTTCATTTTTATATAATCAAATAGTATATATGATAAATAAATATATACTTTATCAAAAACAAGATGATCAAACTTAAGACCATATATAATTCTGGCTGCCTTCAAAAAAAATTAGAAATGAATAGTAGGGTGAAAATATAATCTGCAATTTATTTGCATTCTTTGAATCTAATTTACGCATATGGGAAAAATTTCTGAATTGGATATGAATTTTATTCGGCAAGAGAAGCCATTGAGGTGTAACTGAAGTTTCTTAAGTTGCCATCCTTTTAATCAGCATTCTTTAATATTTTATAGGGGAATTCTGCAGAATATTTCAATGTGGAATTCTTCTTGGCCCATTGAAAACCAGAGAAATGTTGGCCAGTGATATTGGCTTTGTTAAAAGCTTATTACCATCTTTGATGGTCAGTAAATGATCCCGTGAGTACCCTTAATGAATTTTACCCAAATACCATCTTAATAGAAAATGCTTTTATGAATATACATTAGGCAAAATCATTAATGACCATCCATGCTTTGGCTTTTCTTAATCCTGACATATAAAAATTATGTATATGCATATTGAAATATAATCATTAATACATCATCCACTTCTCTCAAAGGAGAGAATGGGGATTATTGTGGATATAAGAGTGATGTTCATTAATTATATATGAGAATATTCTGCTAAGGGCATTTGTGGTTGCCTTTGGAGTTCTTCAAATCGGCATAGCAAGGGCAAACGTTTTCGTTACCAGATGTTCCGGGCGGAACACAGTTGCATTTTTTGCAGCAAATTCCGCAGTATTTGAGGCAATCATCGTGCTCTGACGCCTTGGAGCATCTTCTCCCGCATTCACTACCGCAGTCTGCAATTACACAAATATCAAAACAGCCTTAAACTTGCAATTACCATCAAATATACAAAACTGATATCTTCTTTAATGCACACAGACCAATTTGAGCCATCAATCTTCCGTTGCTGTTTTCTTGCAGCTGCACCATCCAATATCAACAAACAATTAGTTAGAGATTTTATGCTTTTTACAGTGATAAAAAAATAATTTTACAGTTTTCGAAATACTATTTTTTCCAATATTTTGGATCATCAGCTATGATATCATGATTGGTGATTCTAAATGTCTAACAAAAAACAATCGCAATATTTTCAAAAACTATAAATCTAAAACAATTAATGACCTTAATTTATCTCCACAAAATGAATTTAAAACAATAGATACGCTAATTGAATTTAAGAAAAAACTGTTACCTCTGTGTAATGTGCATCATCGTCACTTATATGCGTAGATTCGGCCCAAGCCTGCCCACAAACACCATATAATTGTCATTTCAACATAAAACCTTTTCTCAAAGGAAATTTACGGTAGGAAACTTTCTTACCTGAATTATGAGCAGCAGGATGAGGAAAACAAAGAGGCCTCTCTTTGCCATTGGAATTTCTCTTTCAAATTGAAGAAAATTTACAACTAAACCTGGTTCACAACGAAAATAACTCTGCTGTATTTATAGATCTGCTATATTGCGTCTCTCCGTTGGAAAGAGAGAAAACCTGCTAAAAAGAAGGAATCATGGCCACATTAAGTGTGTTTTAAGTAAAAAAATCCATAAATGCAGCATTAAAATGATTATTGCGTGTGAGCATCTGTATAATTTAATTTTGAACGTTTTTCCTACCATCACATTTCAAACATCTGCGTAATTAGGAGAGGTGGATCCAGGGACCAATAATAGAACGTAATGACATTAAAAAGGATTGAATGATCCCTAGTTAATAAGGGTTGCATAGAGGGTGGTACCTTGTTTTAGTATTGAAAATTGTTTACAGCTTATTTTGTATTTAAATTTGTATTGTGAGTTTATTATTACAATAAATGATAAGTTAGAGAGTAATAAGTGTAATATATGTTTTAATGTTGAAAATAAAATATAATTCATTTTGTATATAATTTATTGTGAATAATACATAAGAGTAATAAGAGTAAATAAATAATATATAATAATTTATGGGGAAAAAGTAGTAGGCAATGTTTATAACATAAAGATATTAAATGCATAAAAGTAAAAAAGTATTAATATTATTAATTTTTATGTTATATAAATTTCACATTTTAATTATCTATTTTTCTTTCAACCAATGAAAATTCTTAAAATTTATATTGTATTAACAATTATAATGTGTAATGTTTGACATATTAATTTGGGAATATTTTATAGGTGTTATTTAGACATATTCTTTTAAATTAAATGCAATATGAACATGTCTCCTATACTAAGACAACTTAAGTGCTCTTCATTTTATGGTTATAAAAATGAAGTTAAAATTGGACTCATAAATTCTTCAATTAAAGCTTAACTATAACTTAACGTTGTAATTTTTTAATTATTTTTAAAAATCTTTCAACTTTATAAATCTTATTAATCATTACAATGAATTTTTATAATTTTAATATAAATAATTAAATATATATTTTTAATTTCAATACAAAATTATTAATTTAAATAATTCAATTCTCTATAATATAATTAAAATAATTCATTAATTCAAATTTCAAATTTCAATAATTATATATTAATGAAAATATTTATTAAATTATATTTGTTGATAGTAAAATTATTACAAAGTATATTAATTAAATTTTTTAAAATATCAATATATTTAACTCTTTGTAATTTTACAGCTTGATAGTATTATTGCATTCATGGTGAATGTATTGACATTGTGTAGCATAAAACAATATTGAAATTATTTATAATTAATATATTATCTTTAATTTTATATTTTTTCTAAATACAATAAGGGAATAATTAGCAATTTTATATTTTCTTAGCTGGAAATGGTTATAAAATACTCCATATTTTATGTCTTCTTGTGATTTTAACTTTAATTCACTTTTTAAATCTTCTATATTTTATGATTATAAAAATAGGATTAGAATTATTTATTTAAATGTTATAATATGTAAGCTTAAGTATATTTCTATTAAAATAGAGTCATTAGTGTTAAAAGCATATTCTTCACTTTAACTTATCTTTAAATATTTCATATTTTATGTCTATAAAAATAATATAAGATTAAATATGTGTCTAGTAATATAGAGTCATTAATACAAAGTCATGAAGATTTTAAATGGTTAAATTATTATGAGTAATAATAAATCAATTCACATGTCATGTATTTTTTTGTTGAGCCACGTAACCATGAAACTATTAACCATCTTGTTTCATGTAAATTTTCACTTATGTACTGAAAAAGAAAAAAAAAAAACTCGATATGGGTATGGTTGAAAACCCTATTTGTTTGTGCATGCATTGAATCAGAAGATTATGAAGAGCTCCTTTTTGGCTTGGGAGGAAGACCTGCAGATAAGAAATCACTAAAGAAAACTTTTTTATTAGACAGATAGTTGGGTGGATTGCCTAGCGATAGCTAGATTTTGGAAGCAAGAGCTTCCTTAAGGGCTATCAATCCACACATTTTAAACAATCAAGTTGATAAACTGGAAAGAAGGTACTTGCATTAATAGTTAAAAAGTACTGAAATCAAATACAAAAAAGCTTGTTAGAAAAATAGACTAGAAATAATCTAATTAGTGATAGACTAATTAATACTAGTGCTAATGGGTCAGGCTATGCTTCAAAAAATTAGAAGGGGGCCTGTGAGTGGTAAAAAATATGAAAAAAATAGATTTGGTTGGGTGTAAGTGGGTGAAATCAATGTGCTAGTTTTTTTACCATAGATGACCATCGACAGTTGGGGTAACCATTAGCGATTAGGCTTGACCGTCAGTGGTTGGGTCCAATCATTGATGATTGACTGTGAAATTCTGGGTTTGATCAATAGAAGACGACAAGATTTCATAAATAAATTTTGGGAGTTAGGCAAGGGCTAGATTGATTGCAAAATGGAATAAAAGTATGTAAATAGTAACAAAAAGGTATGTGTCTTATAAAAAATTAGTTGGATGGGTGGTTGATGCAGTTAGCTTGTTAGTGGAATATGGCTCGATTCTAACAGAGTGATGATACTTGAAAGTTTGGTTGAGAGATGATGATAAGTTAGCTCTCAATAAGATGGTTGATAATTCTTGATAACACTGATGACGCTAATTGACCTACAAAAGAAAACTCTTAAATGCATGAGCTCCTAATAATTATTGTAGATAGATTTGACCTTCGAAGCTTCTCTCTCTTATAGGCATCAACAAGAGGTGGAAATATAGGTGTAATAGGGTCATCTAAATATAATTTGTGCATGCAAAGGCTCGTAACACAAATTAGACAAGGTTATATATAGCAATGGGTCGGTGAAGCTTGCATGCTCTTGGCTAAAAGGTGGACCCTGATCATTGATGGTCAGGGGTTACCAAGGTTGATCATTGATGGTCACCCTGATTGTTGATGGTTAGGGTCCATAGGAATAGGGTCCTGAAGGTCAAGGTTACTCAGTTAGGTGTAACTGAGGGAAAATTAGTTGGTTTAGGCTTGATAGGTGTAGGTTGGTCCTAAGAGGGTCCAGGGGTACTTCCAAGTCTACTTTAACATTCATAATCATAGGTGTATATATTTTTGGTGTTTACATTTTTCCCTTTTTATTGTACAACATGCATGAATAAGATGAAAAATAAAAATAGAGTATGGGTCAAAGGTCTAGTTACCCTGAGAGTGGGAGGAGGTGTTCCCCCTCAAAACAAGAGTTAAGGAGGTGAAGATGAAGCAGGTAAGGGTTTGATAAGTGGTAGATGGTGAGTCACTAGGTGGTGACATGAGGTCGGGTATTTAAAATGTAAATGTGTGCATAAAATTTAATGAAAGGTACAATAGCCAAGATCATGTATAGACTAGGTTGATAATATTTGTAAAAATAAGGGTTGGTGATAAGAAAGATAAGTGATAAGTGAATTACATGATCGTGTATAAGTATGGCAACTAGGAACACTTGTAGATGTAAGTCTCTAAAGTGATCACTATGTATTTGATGGGTATCCAAGGTAGGAAGTGCTCCCATGGAAAACACAAATGGGTCAAGTGTTATGGGTATCTGATGTAGGAAGTGCTCCCAGTGAGACACAAGTGGGTTAGTATGCATGAGGTGACACAAAATGCAAAAGGTTAAACATGGTAATGTTTTTATTACAGTCAAAGGACTAGGAAAAAAGTTTCATAAAATTGTGTACCAGATGGGCCAAAAGAGACTAATGGTGAGGTGGTCAGGTAGGTGGGAGAAAGGCATCTCCAATAAATTACTTGAAATTGGTAGATTAAAAGTAAGAGGTGAAAAAGTGGGGTTTTAGGGTATCTTGACTATCAATGGTCAGGGTCCTTAAAAGGTGATCATCAACGGTTACCTTGACCATTAACAGTCAGGGATAACCTTAAAAATCTAGGGGTAAAAGTAAAAAAAAGTTAATTTGTCATTTTAACTGTTGGGTGTTGTTTGATCAAGCTCTAGGTTATTTTGGTACTTTATGAGGAGGGTACATGTGCAGGTGGATATTGATCCATGGCTACAGGCATGTGGTAGATTCTATGGGTCCAAGATGTAGGGAGCACAAGGATACGATTGGGCACCTTTTTAAGGGATTAAACCATGAAGGAGGTCATGAAATGAGGTAGGGGTACATTTAATTGATAAATAGGTGTGATGTTGTTGTTTCTTGTGTTTGCATGGGGGGGTCTACAAATTTGCTATTTGGGCTTGCATGCCCTAGGTAGGGTTTTGAGGGTTTTGGTAAAATGGGGTGTCTAGATCATCAAATTGACAAGGTGGGTAGGTGATTTGGGTAGCATGTTTAGCTAGGGATGTTATTTAGGGTAGTGGTTTTGATTATGTTTCCTACTTTGGGTCTTGGTAGGTTTAGGTGTTTCAGCCATGGAACACCCATAGGTAACCATCAACAGTCAAGTCTAACCATTAATGGTTTACACCCTTAGAAGTAGGAGTCCCCAACTATCAGTGGTTAGCATGATTGTTAGTGGTTAGCCATGATAAGGTGGTGTTTTTAAATGTGTTTAAGGCTTAGGCATGGTTTTGGCCTAGAGACTAAGTGTTACAGTTAAGATAAGCAATTAGGACTCAATTTTGGTTAGTTAGGTTGGGTGCAAAGGGTAAATGGGTTGTGGTTATGGTAAGGTCAAATATGTTAGGATGAAGGGAACATTAAAAAGATAGGGTAGATGAGACCAGTTAGGGTCTAAGCCAAGTATTGTGATTTGGCATAGGCTCAAGAGTAGATACACATGTGTGTTTGTGTGCCACACATCTTCCCTATGCTATTCAAGGGGATGACTACTGATGATTGAGCACATATGGAGGTAGTAGGGCTAGGAGGGATGAGGCACTACCAAAATGTGCCTAGGGATGCATTTATGATAGTAACACTTATTGAGAGATGGGATCCCGCTACTAATATCTTCTTGTTGTCAACCAGGGAGATGGCTAATCTCCTAGAGGATGTTCAAAGGATCACTCAACACCAACTACATAATAATGTGATCTACCAAATTGAGAAAGAGAAGTGAGACAAGTATATCAAGTATCTATATGGAGATGATAGTGACCAGGTCCACTAGCACTCTAGAAGATTCAAATATACAAAACTATATGAGAGGGCTCTTAAGGAGAGGAAACTTATGATGATGCTGATGATCATAGTTACTTACTTTAGGGTTTTAGATTATAGTAGTGGGAGAGTAATCTATATATTACTGGTTATTTTATTTGAGTTATTACTTGGGAAGACAATATTTGGGTGGGTCCTAATGTCGATGGTTCAGAGTTATAGAGAGTTGTGGGGATTCAAACACCACAAGAGGTATGGCATCAGTGTGGGCATGGTTTTACACTATTAACTTATGAGCACATCTATGTTTTGAGTCCTATGGGATTACTGTGGATGGGGTACACATAGCTAAGGTTCCCTGTTAGCTTTATGAGGTGGGGGGATGACTAACTGCATCAGGGGCTAGAGGTGGAACACATGACATTGAGTTATTCAAGGATGCCCTAGGTGGAATGATAGCTACAGACATCACATGGAGATCATACCTATAGTTTCCTATCTAGCTAGGCTATAAGAGGGAGACTCTTGCTATACAAAGCTATAGGTGAATAGTGGGCCATAGAGAGGATGAGGTTGAGTTGATTCCTTTTGATTGAGTGTGGTGTTAGTTTGGTTTGTTGTAGGGTGTACTAGGTCCACATCCATGATATAGGAGGCAAGACTTAGAGGGTTAGTTACCAGTGCCTTGGCCTATTTAGACAGTATTATATGATGGATTTGAAGAGCTTCTTGTTAGGGCTCCCATTAATGATGTAAGATACATAGATGGATACATGGCTTGGTACCAGCTCATCTATGTAGTGGTAAATGTGGGTGGGGATGATGGAGGGGTGGTATCGATGGCTGTAAATCCAACCAACTAGGGTGGAAAGGCAAGTTCAATGTTAGCCATGGCCTGAGCTCAAGTATAAAATCTATAGGGATAGGTGGCCACATTATATGGCCAAATTTAGGAATTATAGGGAAAACTTGTTATCATCATAGGTGAGAGATATATATTCAGATAGAGGGTTGGGGTAGGTGTAGTAATAATAGGAGGGCCACCAGACGTAGTGCCCTAAGCATTCTATATAACTACCATGATAGATCTTAGATATTATGAGGTGATGATATTAGAACAGATGCTCTATGATATGAGGTATGTAGATTACACAATGAGCGTGGCCAATGGGCCATTGATAGCTACTCCAGGTCAGTGGGTTTTTATAGTTGGATAGGTAGGGGTTCTAGGAGGACCACCACTAGGTACAGGTGTAGATGGGGCCAACGATAGTGGTGTAAGCCCATGATTATGTTGAGATATGTTACTTTGATGTATTATTTTGATATTTGTCTATGCGTCGATGTAGTGAGATGTATATGTTTTTGAGAGAAATTGACATATCATGACATGTATTATTTTTTGATAATTTGATGTATATGATGGTGCTTATGATGTTATATATGATAGTTGTATGTGGTTGATGATTATGGATTATGTGTTTGATTCATGTTTATGATGTTTCACTTAGTCATGTAGGCATGTGATGCCAAAAAGTTAGATATGATGATCTGATTTTGCTCATGGTTATGATAGGATATGCTTTGGATGGATACATGTTATGGATTTATTTATGGTTATATAAGTGAAATGGTAAAATGGTATATGCCCTACTGTTTTAATTTTTGATTTGGTTTATGCTTGTGATGGTGTAATGACATGCTTATAGGTGCATAGGATGTGTGATTTTTATAGTTTGCTATGATATGTCTACATTGTGTTTGACTCATTAATGGATAGATGTTGTTATTTTGTTAACATAATTCATGATGTTCACTCTTTTGAGGTGATGTTTATTGTTCATGCATATAGTGATAGGCCTAAATAAACTAATAAAAGATAAGAAAAGGAACATGATTCCTTTTCATTAGTAAAGATCAACACAAAACCCAAAGGTAGATTGGCTTAGTGAAAAATGAGCCTTTCAGTGCTTCACATTAGCATGATTATGTTGATAGATAGCGATCCTAATTTCATTATGTCAAGTAAGCTCATAGTCCCATGCATATGATATGTGGAGGGAGAATGGGTGAAACTAAAACTATTGGTGAGGCTAGTATGCCTTTTTTATATGTGTCAAAAGAGGTAGTATAAACAAGTCTATGTCCATATATAAAGAGTAGACTGATCGATGTGGGAAGTATACTAAGGAGAGTCAATTGTGGCTTTCTGAGATTATTACTGGTTATGAGAGCTGATTGTGGCTTTTAAAATTCTTTTGCTCTTGCTCTTGCTTTTTCTTTTGCTTTTGTTGGAGGCTTTGGGAAGTTGAGCGGTGTGGGAAGCTTCCAAGAAATTGCTAGCTTTGACTAATTATTTACTCAACCATCCTTCAAGGGAGTGGTCTAATTTTATGTGCTTAGTTCAAATGATTTTGATAGATGTCCTTCAAGGGATCAGTCCACCTTACATTTGGCAATTTCAGAGGATTTTCAATAGTTATCCTTCAAGGGAGTAGTATGTGAATGATAAGGATGACCCATAGTTTTTTTTTTGTTATTTGTTATTGCTTTTGGCTTTATTTGATTTTGATTGACATAGACTTGATCATACTTGCTTAATGGATTATCTTTATGAAGTTAAAACTAAGATGATGTGAAGGTTCACTAGTTGAAAAGAGGTATATGTGACAACAACCATAAGAACCAATCTCAAGGAGATGGGAAGTACTATGAGAATCATGCCATGGATAGAGCCATGGTACCCATAGTTCAATATTATGTTATAATTATGATGGATAATCACATGATTCAATTTTAGTCAGTTACCCCTAAAAAGAGGGAAATGAATGTGGTTACAAGGGATGAGCTTAAGTTAGACAAATGATGATTGTGATCCCTATCTAACAATAAAAAGGCTGTAGATGCGAAGCATTGAGAGGTTCAGGTTTTATTTTACCTTTGAGAGAGAACAAACAACAAGCTCCTGATCCATACTTATGGTTAATAATGTAAGGTCCAAGCCAATTAAAATCAAAATTTCCCTTTTTTATTTTCTCCATATTAGCTACATGTTGGTTTTCCTTGAGGACAAGATCTCTAATGTTGAATTCTCAGACTTTCAAGTGTTTGGTATAGGCTCGTTTGATTCATTCTTGATAGATACGAAGATGGGAAAGAACAGCCAAATGACGTTCATCAAGTAGTTCAAATTGAGCTAAATGTTCTTGATGATAATTATTTTTTGAAATAAGGTCATGTAAAGATATGTGAAGAAAAGGTATTTGAAATTCAAAAGGTAATCTAGCCTTGGCTCTGAACATGAGATAAAAGGATGTAGCACCTATAGGAGTTTGGATGCTAGTGCCATGTGCCCATAAGGTGAAAAGGATGTGCAATTGCCAATCCTGACCTAAATCACTAACCACTTTGGTAAGCATGTTATTAAGGGTTTTGTTAGAGGCTTCAACTTTTCCATTTGCTTATGGGAGATAAGGTGATGAAAATCCAAGTACGTCATAAAGACCCTGAACTTGCTTGTTTTTGAAATATTTATCATTATCGATGATGATCTTATGGGGAACACCAAAATGACAGATGATATGGTGGGTGATAAATTTGATAATATTTTTAGCTTTTATCAAGACAAAAGGAATAACCTCCACCCATTTGGTAAAATATTCAATTTTGATAATGATAGAATGATGGAGTTGTGAAGAGTGGGGTTTGATTTAACCAATAAGGTCCAGACCTTATTAGTAAAAGGGCCAAAATTCTATGGAAATGTGAAGACTATTGTTAAGTGCGTGATGTAAATGAGCATGTTATTGACACTTAACACACATTTTCACATAATTACAACAGTCTTGGTTAAGGGTGGGCCAGTAATAGCCTAGTTAGAAGATGCATTTAACCACAGTGAGTCCATTAAAGTGGCCCCCACATATATCCTCATGTGTCTCTTTGATAGCATGAGAGGCTTCTGGACTATGAAGGAAAAAAAATAGGAGGCCATCAAAACCATGTTTGTAGATAATTCTTCCTAGAATGGTATAACAAGATGTGCTTTAAATAAATGCCCAACATGCATTCTGAAAGAGGCCAAAGGGAACTACTCCAAGGTGAAGGTAGTTAAAAGTTTGCTAATACCAAAGGTTGGGCAAGATCTTCTCCACACTAAAGATGAATGAAGTGGCTAATTTGGTCTAGGAGGACTCAATGAGGTGATGGAAAATGACTAATAGTTTGGATTCTAAGGGTGCTAATGGGATCTGAGAGGTGAGTGAAGCCATGGTATCGACAAATGTTTTGGTAGATCATGGGATGGTTTGAATATGGTAGTGTTTGAATGATGCTAAATTTTTTGTAACCAGTTGTTTGTATAGTTGTAAAACCTCATTATTACACTCATGAATTCCAGTGGCTTAGTTAACCACACATTGGGAGTTGCCAAAGATATTGATTATTCTGACTCCCAAGGCTAAGGTAGTTTGGAGGCCTATCACTAGGGCTTCATACTCAGCCATGTTGTTGGTACATTCAAAGTTGAGTTTAAATGATAAAGGGAGTGGTTCACTAATAAAGGGGATAAGGATGATATCATCTCCCTCACCACACTGACATTTAGAACCATCAAAAAACATGGTTACCTAATTGGTGAAATCTAATTGAGATAGGCCTGTGATAGACTCATCTGGAAACTCAAGAGGGGGAGGTTAGTTATTTGTTAGGGTTACCTTGACCAATTGGTCGGTAATGACCTGTCCCTTGATCAATTTCTACTGGTGAAACTAAAGGTCAAACTTAGATAAAAACATGAGCCACTTAGCCATACACTAGTTTTGGTATGGTTTGGAGTGCATGTACTTGAGGGGGTCAATATTAGTTATGATAACAATTTTGTAGTTAAGAAGGTAGTGGTGAAGTTTGATGGCCATGAAGACTAGAAACAAACATAATTTCTCAATGTGTGTGTACTGAGTTTCATATTTGATAAGTGTATGACTAATATAATAAATGGATTGCTTCTTATGTTATTCATCTTGATGGATAAACATCACCCCTAGGGAATGGTCTATTGTAGAGATATAGAGGTAGAAAGGTTGGTTGTCTTTAGGAGGTGTAAGGACAGGTAGAGATAGTAGGTACCTTTTAAGTGCATCAAAGGCCTTTTGACAATTGACATTCCACTTAAAATAGATGTCATTTTTCAAGAGGTGGTGGAAGGGTTGACATCGATCAGAGAGTTGGGAGATAAGGTTAAAAATGGATTGAAGCTTCCCTTTCAAGATTCAGAGTTATTTAAGATTGGTTAGAGGTAGCATCTTGAGGATGGCTTTGATTTTGGCTGAATCAACCTTGATTCTTTGAAGGGAAATGATGATGCCTAAAAGTTTACCTAATAAGCCCCAAAACTAAATTTCTTGGGATTGAGGCAGACATGATAGTGGATAAGTCACTCAAAGATAATATTGAGAATGGCTAAATGGTCTTTATGAAGCTTGAACTTTTAGAGAAGGTTATCCACATAGTCTTCAATGATTGTATGGATAAGGTCATATAAAATATAGGTCATGGCACTTTGGTAGGTTGTACCAACATTGTTAAGATTGAAAGGCATGACTCTATAATAAAAAGTCCCCCATGGGGTGATAAAGGTATTTTTTGTGCTAATCTTTAGGGGTAATCAAAATCTAGTTATAATCCAAGAATCCATCCATGAGAGACAACATCTCGTGGCCTACTATAAGATAAATAAGTTTGTTAATGTTAGGTAGAGGAAAGTCATCCTTTGAACAAGATAGGTTGAGGTCATGAAACTCTACACAAATACATAGTCCCCCTATGGCTTTAGTGATAGGCACAATGTTTGAAACCCATTGGGGATAATTGATGGGTTAAATGAAACTAATTGAAAGGAGGAATTGAAGCTCTTGTTTGACAAAGAGAGAGATATGCATGGATGTATTTGATGGATTTTTTTTCTAATAGGTTTGGAATCACGGTTGGTTACAATGTTGTGGGTGGCAATGGATGGGTCAATACCAAGCATGTTGGCATATGACCAAGTGAATGCAATATTTTGGTCTTGGAGGAAGGTAGCTAAGTCATGTAGTTACTTAAGGGTGAGAGTTTGGCCAAGTAAAATGACAATGGGGGTGCTTAGAGTGCCTATGTCAATGTTTGTGGTATGTTCATTAAACATGGTTGAGGTCTCTAAAGGAAAGGATTTGTGGACAAAAGAATTAGGTACACTAAGGTAGGTGAGAATAGAATCATCATCCTGACACTAGACGGTGTGAATGGTAAGAGAGTCCTCTCCCACCAATTTAAGATGGATTAAAGTGATGGATATGGGTTCCCATTCTTTCTGATAAGTGAGGGGGCTAAAGTTTATCATGTTGATGAAAAAAATGTAGGTGGGATGATGTCCTCATCTTCACACTCATGTGGAGGGGTTGTTGGTAAGGAAGGGTTGTTTTTATTTCTTTTTATTAGGTAGAATGAAGCTAAGGCCATGTTTCCAATGAGGTTTGTGGGGCTAAATTGAGGTCAATGTGTGTGGGCCATGCTCATATAGTCCTAACCAAATCCTTTCCAGGCACATCTGTGAAGGTCTAGTTTCACAAAGTCAAGGTTATCCAAGTATGAGAAGTTAGAGGTGAATGGTTGAGGTGAAGGGTGGGTGGTGGCAACATTAAGTGGTTTGTAAATTCCCCCATAGATAAAGTGGGTTTGATAGTTGGGAGGCCACAAAAGAACAATGGCTCTAATGTTGGGATCATAACTTGGTTGATGGTCGATCTTTCCATATTATTGAGGAGTTTAGAAGGCATCAAGGGTGAGGAGATGGTATTCTCCAAGGGTAAGGCATTAGAAGGTTAGTTGTAAGAGATCAGTGATGGGTATCTAGTTAAAAAGAATAGATGAGCTGGTAGATGCCTTAGTGAAAGGGGAATCAATGACTTTAGCTTTCATGGGTGAGGGCTTAGTTATGGATGGTTGTGGTGTTTTGGATGGAGGTAGAAAAACATCATTAGGTTGGTAGGTCATATTACATGCTATAAAAGGGCTAGGGTCAAATTTTATGGTAACAACTTGACCTTCATGTTTAAAATTGACACATTAATTGAGGGTGGAAGATACACAAACCATGGTATGGATCCAAGGTCTCTTGAGTAAAACATTTTACTAGAATTCACCTTTGACCATATAGAAGAGTTTAGGGAGTGTGTGAGGTCCTAGATGGATGTGAAGGATGGTGATTCCCAAGGTGGTGGTCATAGTGTTGTTAAAGGATCTAAGTATTATTGAAGTTGTAGACATGATATTGTCTAATATCTTGAGTTGGTCATAGGCATGGGAAGAGATAATGTTGATGCTGGCTTCCCTATCGATCATAACCTATTTGATGTGGGTTTGATATGAATAGTAATAAAGAGAGGGGGATTTAGGTCCTCGAGGTGGATAGAAGGTATCTCCGAGTCCTTGAAGGTAACAAGGGTGGAGAGTTGGAGAGCACCAATAAAGGTCTCTATAGGTTAGGAATCCCCCAATCTGACTTCAATGGCTTGCATAGCCTTGAACATGGCTTGATGATGGTGGGTTGAGGTGGAGTTGAGCTCATAAAGGCTCATCTTAGCTGGGGTCTAAGGGAGTTATTTAAGAATGACCCTCTTGATGAATTTAGAGGGGTTAGCCTCTGATGTGCCTAAGATGGTAACTTTGGGCTTAGTTGAAGATGTGGAGGTTTAGATCTGCTTTGGTTTAGGGTTAGTTGGTGGGTATGTCTATGGAATGAACACTTTGGACTTCCCTTTATCATTTTTTTATGATCATATGACCATCTTAATGGTATGGATAGAGGGGTAAGGTGTGATGGGGGGTTGGTTAGATTCCCCATCAATCTTAGGTGAGAGTGGGGATTAGGAATGTGTCAGTGACTGGCTATTGGATGTAGTAGTGGAGGAATGGATGGAAGGTTACCTAAAAAAATATCATCCTCATCATAGAGTTGGTGGATAATGTCCTAGAGATATTTTAAATTATTTATGTCATGCCTAAGTATCTTGTGATAGGAGCATATTTGACGATCATTGTACTAGGTTGGCTTCTTTATGAGAGGATAAAAAGGTCTAAGAGGAAGTAATGTGAGGCTATAGGTCTATAATAATACTTGAATAATGGTCATATAGGATTATTCTATAGGTAAGAAAGTTTTAGGGATCATGGTTTTAGTTAGAAATATGGGAATGTTGGTGGCAATAGGTTTGGTGCGAGATGGTTTGTGTAGGATGGTGTTTCTAGTTGAAGTATTTGGTTGGGGTGTGTTGGTAGTTGGGGTGGTTGAGTTTGGTGGTCTAACCATTTGTAATATAGGAAGGACTAGCACATCAGACAATAAATGTGCTAGTGTAATTAATGACAATGGATGACATATGTTGAAGGGGGGTTGATTTTTAAGAAAAGTGGAAGGGTGAGGCCCTAAGATAGAGGGTAATGTCAAGGGAATTAGAGGCTTAGTCATGCATCTTGTTGATGTTTTTATCCTCTTGATTGGTTTGGGTTGAGACTTGGGTATAGGCTTGGGTGAAGTTAAGTCTAATTTCAAGGATGGGTGAACCAAATTCTGAGTAGGGAAGGCACCAAGAGTTTTGAGAGATTTGGTTAGTTATGTAGTAGTTATTTTGGTTGATTGAGGAGGTGGGGGATTGGTAGAAGTTTAGATTGGTTTAAGAGGTGGTAAAGATATGATGGATTTGTTTGTTAGGGGCATGTTATAAGGTTTAGGTTTGGTGATGGGGGAGGCCATAACTATTTCCAAAAAGTGGTCTGATCCATGTCTAGTTTTAGGGAGAATTATAATTTCTACACTAATGTAGAAAAAAGTTTGTGTACTAGTTTTATTTCATGGGTAGTAGATGAAAAATATAGACTTTTAGGTTGGGGAAGATGGTTGGTAGGTTGGCTGATTAATTGAGGTGAGGGAAGTAAGGTTGAGATAAATGGCTCATCTATGGGAGGTGTTGGTAAAAATGATTATCCTTTTAGGAATAATATCCATAAGAATATTGGTTTGTTGGGTAGTTAGTGGAGGTGGTGAATTAAGAGCATTTATTTATTTATATGTGCTACTCAAGGTAGTATGTGATGATTCCAAAGCTTCTATGAGGGTAGCTAGGGAGAAAGAAACTTCTTTGGTTTGGATATCCAAAGGAAGGGTAGATGACTCCATTACCTCAGTAAGTGATGTGGGAGAGGAATGGGTAGATTAGATGATTGGGTCCTCATGGGTAAGTGTATCATGAACCATGTTGACCATGTGGGCATCATGAGAGAATTTGGCCTATGTGTCCTCATTTTTGATAGGGGCATGGTTGGGAAAAGGTTGCCTAAAGATGTCAAGAGATTGATTTTGAGGGGCATTGGGGTTATCTAATGTGAGTTCCCCCTTGTCAATGAGGCTTTGGAAAACATTCTTAAAGGTATCACATCAGTTGATGTCATGTCCAATTACCTAATGAAAGGAATAATGGTCATTATCATTGTACCAAGTATGTAGTAGATGAGAAGAATTAAGCTATTGGGGAGGTTTGATGGGTAGAAGTTGTATAAGATTAGATTTTAATAGCTTTTCCAAAATTGAGGTGTAAGACTCTCCAAATGGAGTGAATATTTATTGGTTGCTTTAGTTTGGATAACATGAGATTTGATTATAAGAATTGGGAGAGTTTTGTTGAGTGACATTAGGTGGTGGGGCAACCTTAAGGTCAACTGCATTTCCAGTCCCCTTATTCTTAGTCCCATAGTTAGCTTGTTTACTTCTTTTGGAGGAGGAGGCTTTGTTGGTTTTGAAGGTAGAGTTATTTTTTCATAACTTTAGTTTACCCTCATCTATGGCTTGGTTGTCTAACTTACGCACCATGTTAAAAGTTTCATCAAATTTTTTGAAGCTTTGGACACATAACATAGAAGAGATGTGTTTGGTACACACCTAAGCAAAAAGTTCTATAAGTTTGGGTTGAGGTAAGGAGAATGAAAATTAATTAATCAAACTTCTCCAACAAGAAATAGAGTTAGTAATGGACTCATCATTGAATTTCCTGATAGAATAGAGGTCGATGATATAGATCTTCTTGGAAATGTTGATGGAGAAGTGATCTAAGAAGACATGTGCTAGTTGGGTGAAAGAAAAGATGGAATGCTTCATAAGGGCACTATACCAATCGAGTGTCAGACTAGATAAAGACATGGGGAAGGTTTGGAGGAGAAGGGCATCATCATAAGAAATCATGTAGCATGCATACCTAAAATCCCTAAGGTGCTATTGGGTGTCCTCCTTGCTTTGAAATTTGGTAAATTTTGGAAGCTCCAATTGAGGATGGTAAGGTCTGATAGGAATCGAGGGATGAATAAGCTCATTACAAATCTGATCATATGATGGGATATTATAAGCCCTTAAAATAGATGACTCAAGGTTAGTTTTCTTATCCATGAGCATTTTCATTGGGTCGATTTGAGGTGGTGCACCAAAAATATTGTAAGACTAGTATTATGGTTGAATTTGGCCAACATATTGGTAATTGTTTGGTGATTGAGAGGCTACCACATATTGGAATGTGGATGGTAGAGGTTGGGTAAGGTAGGTGGATGATGGTGGTTGGGTAGTAGGTACATAACCTTGCAAATTAGGGATGTATCCTAGATTGGGTATAGCAGATACCTATTGAGGGGTTGCTATAGATTGGGCATGTACAATTTTTGTGTTTGTATCAAGAGGGGAGGTAGTGACCTTCATGATAATATAGGGTAAATTATAATGGATAGGTACCCCTAATATTGGCAAAGGGCTATTAACCAATGGGTTGGGTTTGATAAAGGAAAGTTTGGTGGTGTTGATGGTAAATGTTCCAACAAGTGGATTGTGATGGGTTGATGGTTGATTTGTGCCCAAGGTAGAGGAGTCATTGGTAGGGGTGGAAGGAGTAAGGGTAGCAGTTGGTTGGGTAGGTTGCTTTTCAATTGTGGTGTCAAAGGGGTTAGTGGATGAAGATGCCTAGGTGGTTAAAGGTTGGGTAGTGACCATGGTAATAGGAACATCCCTCATAAGGTGGGATGACATGCCATAAGGAGGATCATGAGATGGGGTTGAAATTGGGGCATGGTAAGGGGAGATACTAAGGTAGTGCTGAAGGGAAACTAGGTTTTTGTCTAAAAAAGTGGTTAAGTCCATGTCTCCTTAGAGAAATATTTGAGGAAAAGTAGGGCTTCCTAATAGATGAGGTGAATCTTCTAACTCAAAGATGTACTCCATAGATGAGGAGGTAGAAAAAGTTATTTGATTTTGCTCTATTAGGTCTCTTTACTACTGGTGAGTGAGAACCATACAAGAAAAAGGGGAGAGAAAACAAGAACAATCTCACCACCGAAACAAGAAGAAGACAAGAAAATGATCAAGGCAATCAAGACACACATTATGAAGTACATTTAAGTCTAGAGATTAGGGGAGATATTAAGGTAGTGCTGAAGGGAAACTAGGTTGTTATCTAAAAAAGTGGTAAAGTCCATGTCTCCTTAGAGAAATATCTAAGGAAAAGTAGGGCTTCTTAATGGATGAGGTGAATCTTTTGCCTCAAATATGTACTCCATAGATGAGGAGCTAGAAAAGGTTATTTGATTTTGCTCTAGTAGGTCTCTTTGCTACTGCTGAGTGAGAACCATACAAGAAAAAGGGGAGAGAAAACAAGAACAATCTCACCACTCAAAAAAGAAGACAAGAAAATGATCAAGGCAATCAAGACACACACTATGAAGTACATTTAAGTCTAGAGGTTAGTTTTGATCTCACTTTTGGCTTATGCCTTACTTTATGGGTATGTGTGATAAAAGTTGGCTTATAGATTAGGTACTATAGAAGCAGTCTATGGTTGGTTTTAGGTTTTTTAGGTGCTCAAAAGAATCTATATTGGAATCAATACATGGATTTATATTGGGGCCTACCCCTCCACTTCATGATCCCACAATGATAAGAGTGTTGGGTGCTTAGCCAATATACATTGATATCCAAAATTTATACTCAGTTAGAGAGATAATTTGGTTCTCCTCTTGGTAATGACCTCCAAGTAGGATTGCCAAGAAGGGGTAAGGTGACTGCTAGGTGATGAAATCCTAGTTAGAACTTGTCTTAAATTATTTTGATTTTTGATTGATTGTGTGGTTTGGCTAGTGTGTGCAATAAAAGTGATGCTATGATAAGAATAATGTGATTTAATTCAAAGTGAACTAATGTTAAAAGCAAGCAATGGATGTAGTTGATTTTAAGGCCAAAGGAGATTTTAGTTTCAATTATGAGCACAGATAGAGAGAAAAGCATACAAATGCAAAGAAAACATGAGTAAAGACTCTAGGTGCCACTGGGCATGCCATAATGTTTCATGTAAATTTTCACTTAAGTTTTGAGAAAGAGAGAAAAGAAACTCGATACGGGTATGATTGAAAAACCTTTTTTTTATGCATGCTAAATAATAAGATTGTGAAGAGTTCCTCTTTATCTTGGGAGGAAGACCTATAGATAAGAAAATACTAAAGAAAACTTGTTTTTTAGATAGATAGTTAGGTGGATTGCCTAGCAATAGGTAGATCTTAGAAGTGAGAGCTTCCGTAGGAGCTGTGAATCCACATATTTTAAATTATCAAGTCGATAAACTACAAAGAAGATACTTGCATCAATAATTAAAAGGTATTGAAATCGAATACAATAAATCTTGTTAGAAAATAGACTAAAAATGATGTAATTAGTGATAAAGTAATTAATACTAGTGTTAATGGGTTAGGGTATGCTTTAAAAAATAAAAAGGGAGTCTGTGAGTGGTCAAAAACACAAAAAAGTAGATTTGGTTGGGTGTGGGTGGGTAAAATCAGCTTGATGGATTTTCTACCATAGATAACCATTGTTGATTGGGGTAACTGTCACTTGTTAGGCCTAACTGTCAGGAGTTGGTTCCAACCATCAATGGTTGACTATGGAATTCTGGGTTGATTAATAAAAGATGAAGAGATTTCATAGATGAATTTTGGGAGTTAGGAAAGGGATAGATTTATTGTGAAATAGAATAAAAGTATGTGATTATTAACAAACAAGTATGTGTCTTACCAAAAGTTAGTTGGGTGGGTGGTTGACATAATTAGCCTGTTGGTGGAATCTAGCTCAATTCTAATAGAGTAATAGTACTTGAATGCTTGGTATAGAGGTCATGACAAGTTGGATCTCAATAAAATGGCTAATAATGCTTGATAACATTGATGACACTAATTGACTTGATTGACTTACAAAAGAAAAATCCTAAATGTCTAAGCTCCTGATAATTATTGCAGATGGATTTGACCTCCTAGGCCTCTCTCTCATATAGCCATAAGCAAGAGGTGGAAGTGAAGGTGTAATTGGGTCATCTAAATATAATTTGTGCATGTAAAGGTTTGTAACACAAATTAGATATGGTTATATTTAGCAATGGGTCGATGGAGCTTGCATGTTGTTGGCTAAAAGGTAGACCCTGACGATCAATGGTCAAGGGTTTCCAAGGTTGACCATTGATGGTTTCCCTGACTGTTGATAGTCAGGGTCCACAAGAATAGGATCTTGAAGGTTAGGGTTACTCAGCTAGGTGCAACTAAGTGTAAACTAGTTGGTTTATGCCTGATAGGTGTAGGTTTATCCTTAAAGGGTCTAGGGATACTTCTAGGGCTAATTCAACATTCAGAATCATAGGTGTGCATATTTTTAGTGTCTACATGCCTTTTAGTTAGTCAGTTATTAATGATATTAAGATCTTCTCTAATCACCATTATAAAAAGCATATCATTTTAGTTAAAATGAGGTAACTACCTATTTTATACTTGGTCATATGGATTTGCCATTTTTTTATGCTATAGATTATTTATTTATTTTCATTTATTCTCATCACTTCTTATCTAGCATTCACAATTGCAATTTCATGATTAATTAACTTTTACTATTGAGGCAGGGACTAGCCACTACACAGCCCTTATTTTAAAGAGAATAAAATACCAATAATAAAAATTAAGGAATCATTGAAAGGGTTGTAATCCAATTGGAGATGATGATGGCTACTTATATCCATCCACCAAGGTACAACTCCCTCTAAATACTAGACACGAAGTCATGATGAGGTTTGAATTAAAACATTATATTACATGGAAGGGTATTGTATTCATAAGTGTATATGAGAAAGGTTGTAGCTTGTGTAAAAGATGTAAAATAGAATATAAATTAGTTATATGTGTGTATTTTGAAATTATTTATTTTAAAAAAAAAACCTTAGTTGTTTTGTGTATTTTGAAATTATTTTAAAAAATGAAAAAATTGGTATATGTTATGTCAACATGTAGAGTGTTTTTTTTGGTTGAGTGTAAATTTTCCTTGAATTAAAAATATTTAGAGCAAATAGATAGTGAGAGTGACAGCGTTGTCTTTTGTGTAGTCATAGTCATAGTGAGATGATGACAATAGGCATAGGAGCTATGTTAACGAAAAGAAAGACAATGAACATTTGTGCCTTGGAATGGTTGTAGGGATTCAATTTCAAAGTTACATTTGTTACAAATAATTTGAAATTTATTGTAATACATATTTTCAATTGTCAAAATTCCTTCCACCTACAAGAAAACAATCCAAAAAAGTCAAAAAAAAAATATAATATGAAAAATAATTGTAAAAATTAAAAATAGAGATATGTCCTGGAAGACTAATCAACTTGAGACAGATTATTCAGTTGTTATTTAAATTGTATAAATTTAAATCCATTTTAGATGTGAGCTTCAATCTATCTAACCATGTGTTGGGGAAATCTATTAGAGAAATAAAAAATGTTAAAATATAATATAAAAATAATTGTAAGAAATAAAAATAGATATATAAACTATAAGAGTAATCAATTTGAGATAAATTATCTAGTCATTATATTTGCATAAATATACATGCATTTTGGATGTGAGCTTCAATCTATTTGACCCCATGTTGACAAAATCCAAATTTTGAAGGGTCCTATAATGCAAACAAATATTTTGTCTTTGTTCACATGCTATAGGCAGGAATACATTTATGTAAAAAATATTTAAAATAATGAAAGCAAATAAATATGTCATAGTATAACATAATAATACATGGATCCAAGACTCATCTTTAAATGAAATCATTCATGACTTCAACTAAATTAGTAATATATCAAAGGAATGAGAATTCCATTTTCAAATGTAGAATCAATGATGATAATTGAATTTGAATTCTATATTATGGTTAATGGATCAATGCCTAACTCTCTAGCTTTATTAAATATGCGAATCGAAAGTGTATAAATTGTTAATTTGGGTGGAATATTATAACATCTATTATTTTTTCACCACTCCTAACTAGGTTTGTTGTCCAAATATTGCCAATTCTTGACAATAAATTTTGGTTGAAATTCTCAGTAGTCTGCATAGGAGTTAGTTGGTTTTTCAATTGAAGAAAGTGAACAAGAAAATGGTTACAAATAAAAGAGGTCAGCAAAAATTATTAATGTGATGTTTCATGAGAATTTAAAGTAGAGGAATACAGACTGGGAGAAATGTAAATTGCAAATGGTTGAATTTAAGGTGACAAATGTTTAGAAATTAAAATCTTTAAAAAATGGTGGAAGCTTATCTTGCATGAAAAATAATGGAAATTGAACCAAAGATAGAAAAAATAGTGTGCATTTATCCATTGACACAGTTCAAGTTAGGTGGGAATTGTTACCTTAATTTAATATGCCATTAGATCTTTGATCATTAATAGATTGTCCTTTCAAGTATTGTTAATGTAATAAAATGAGAAATGCCAATTTTGGTCCATGTGAGAAGGATTAGTATGAAATTGGATGAAGGTATTCATATATCATTCTTTGAAAAGTGAGTGTTGGATGGTTTATCTCCATTTAATTATTTTATGTGAGACATAATTTCTTAGCCAATATGCTTAGAAGTTTCTTGGTTTTTTAATTGAGGCATGCAAATAGACTACAAATTGGGTTGTGGAGAAATAACCGCTAGAAATGCTTGAATTCAAGGTGACAAACGTTTGGAAATTAAAATTTTAAAACATGGTGGAAGCTACATAAGTAATCAATTTGATGTTATTCTAACTAGTCAAGTAAAATTTAATTTTGATGCTACATAAGCAATCAATAATTAACGTTATTAAATATAATTGAATCAGCCATTGTATATGACTTATAGATTCAATTGTATGGTTTCATTCAAGGTTACTCCATGCAAAAAAAATCATGATAAAAAAGGAATGAAAAACGTTTATACCCCCATGATGAATGTAGGTTTGATTGTGTGCACCTATCCTCACCTAAAAAGGAAACAATAAATTCTTCCCCCGAGATCTCTTTCACTAATCATGACATATTAAATACCTCAATTGTCATTATATTTACTATTCTGGTCAAGGGACCTTTGTTTCTTTTGGAATAAGTTTATATAAATGGAAGATTATGTAGGTATTATGTTTTGTTGCCAAGGAAATCAACATAGGTGGATTTAGTATAAAAACATAAATAATTTAAAACATGTACACTACAACTATAGATTCAATGATGCATAATCAATGATAAACAAGGGTTTACAATAGAAATAGATCCTATAAATATGATTGCATTCAGATTTAACATACCTATTCTAATAGATCGATAAAAAAGAGCAAAAGATAAGGGAAAAGGAAAAAGAGTAAGTGTTTTTTCAGTGAAGGTAAATCTAATTCATTCAATTAAGTGGCATCCATGGAATCAATATATTGTTTGAATAATATGCACACATCCATCAGCAAACATGATGTAAGAGTCTAAGGGTTCTATCTATGAAGAAAAAACACATATCCACCGTATATATGTACAAGAAATAAACAATAGTCTCTACAACCTTTATATAAAAGATATTGCTTGAAAAATAAAACATTGGATCCACCATAACTAGGTGAAATAAAAAAAATACTTCAATATAATATTTCTCATAATAGAAACTAACTATAAAAATAACAAGTTATAAGAAAATAAGTGGTGTGGTCCTCTATTCTAATGCAAAATGCTAAATTGACCAGCCCCTCACAAAGCCACTCTATTGGGTATATATGAATTTTAGATTTATTGACCAAAATGGGGTTCCCTCCAAAAGTGGTTGAAGGTATTCAATGTGATTCACCCACCAAAGGAATAATTTTAAGGAAGAGGGGCATCATTAGTACCAAAGGCTAAAAACATTAATTGTAACAACTAGTTATTGCAAACACATTATGAACAATACACTGACCTTTTGTTTGAGCTAGCAAAACCAAAACCATGACACAAAAACATGAACAATTTTCAAGGCATGCAAGTATACTATTTTAGTCTTATAATGTTGTGAATAGTGTGTAACCAAATTCCTAATTCCACAAACAACATACAAAATGGAGCAATGGTTTGAAAGTTATGGCTAAAAAACCAACACGCAATCTATTTTGCATCAACTGTGATTCATGTATATTTATCCCCTATGTTTTGGCACTTTTTTATGTATGCATTCAGTGTGGATGGTGATTTTTATATTATAATTATTTACTTCTCTCCAAGTGGGTGCATTTCCTTTCTTGCCAAATCCTATAAAATAAAAATAACAAAAATCACATTTTTTGAAAAATACATACAAAATTAAAATGAATGAAAAATTTAAAGGAACATAATTAAAATTTGAAATTATAGGATTTAAAATTTAAAAATTATATATGTAATACCCATGTAATCAATGAGTCACTGACATTAGCTTTTTGATGCCACAAATGGTTCAAAAAATGGAGCACCAAAGCGAAAGTTATGGGAAAAATGTATTTATAGGTAGTTTAGAGATTTGAGTGGAAAATTTTGAATAAAATTTTATTTTTATTGAAAAATTAATAAAAATTAATAAATTAAATCATTATGTTCCCTTGTGCTCAATATGCACGCTCAACATGAGGTTCTTAGGGCTCTCACGCTAAGCTTTATGTGTTGAGGTTCTTGTGCCTGACTTCCATGCCTATAATATCATGTCATGCCAAAATTTTATGCCCAACTTTTGTGTCATGCCTAAATTTAATTCCCAAATTTTGTTCCTATACTTTCATGTCGCACCCAACTTTCATGCCCAACATTCATGTTTGCAAAATGGAGGTCAACATCTTATTTTTGAACTGTAAAAAATGAAAGTTTATTGTTCTAATGAGGTATACATAATGGGATGGGTTTTAGTGCCTAAAAGTGTATTCAAACCAAGATATTCCAAAAATATGACCACATGTATGACAAAACAACTAGCCATGCAAAATTAAATGGGGACTCAACTAGAGTGCAACAAGTGAGACCAAAAAAAAAAGAGGTACCCTAATTTTGATATAAATTAGGGAATTTTGTGTCAGAAAAAACATAATGCATGATCTAAATATAATGAAAAAAAATTCATGCCCCCATCATGACCATAAATCTGATAAGTATGCAGTGGAATAACAACCATTCACCATTCAATTGTTAATTATGTTATATTTTATGTGTATGAACTAGTATCATGACCCCTAAATCGAAACCAATTGATATATAATGATATACACCTATAATTTGAATTTGATAACCTATATCTCAAATTTATGTATATATGGAGACATGTAATTTATTTTCTTATAAACTATTGTGCATATACCCATGCATTTTTAACCAAGTGTGTATGAATCTATGCTCATGTATCTATAAGGTGAATGCATATGTATGACATATGACCCTATAATCTATATAAATGTGATAAAATATGTCACATATTTAAATCATGAGATATTAACCATTATAAATCTTGAAATCTGTACTCTTATTTGATTTTTTTCTCACAAAAGATTGTATCTTAATGGAAAGCCTATAGTAATGCCCACATTTTGAAATGAGAAATGTATCTTATAAGTCACTCATCTCAAAATAAGAGTTAATTATATCATGTCATGTATAAATATTAAATCATGTGAACATGTGGATAGTATTTCATCATACTAATGTATATATCAATATAGGCATGTATGTGACATGTGTAATGTAAGGCGTATAAGTGTTTATCAAGATAGATGCATCAATGAAACATGCAATATAAGGATATATAAATAAGACTACATAGTAAAATGTGAATGCTATAGATCATGGCACCACTCAATGTCAGTAAGCTTAATAAGTGAAACAAACTCAAGTATTAGTGTAACACATAAGGCAAGGAGTTTCATACAAGGGACAAAAATATGTTGTAACAAATAAGGCCAAGGGTCACATGCAAGAGGAAATGAATATTTCACAAACAAGGGACATCAAAGATGTCATGTCAAGCAAGGCCTAGGGGGCACACATAACATTTAAACACAAATTAGCCTATCATTAATATGAAAATGACATCAAAGGGGCATAAAACAAGGAAATCATATACACTATTCATATGTGTTAATGTCATATCATAGTATAATAACATATCCCTATATCACTATGTAATATATGAGTAATTAGAAAGACATGTGTAACCAATATAATCATCTCAACATGGTATAAATGTCATAGAAATATATATCCTTTAATAGTGAAACCTATGTAATAAGATGGCCTTAGTATTGGTATGGCCATAAGGTAGAGGAAACTCTAAAATGTATATGTCCATGTATAACCTGCAGTCTCGCATAATATTCATATACCTTGATATTCATGTTTATGAAAAGAATATGCTCTCTACCAATCATGTGATAAATAATGCATGTAAATAATGTAATCTACCAATCATGTCATGATTAGGTCCTAATTTTGGTTTTTTAAAATATTTGAATTTTTTTTTTAAATTTTCTAATTATTTAATTTATTGTATTTTTTAGATTATTTATAACTAATCAAGTAAGGCAAAGGAAAAATAGTTTCAAATATCAAATAATGGGAAGGATCCTAAAAATACACAACATGTGTCAAGGCATAATGTGCATTGGTTGTGATAACATGGATCTACAGAGAAAGTGAATGCAAGTAATATGCCCCCACTATACATGTAAATCACAATAATGTATCTCAAGAGCACATGTCGAGATAATATCATCATGTCTCTAGTGGGAAAGAATAACTATGTGTGTATGTAATATTTAGATATAAATGTTTGTGGTCATGTAAGTTCAATGAAAGCAATAACATGTATAAGCAATCAATATGTAAGCGTGGGAAAATAACATATTTATGAGGATGTGCACTAGAATGAGACTGTTATGAAGGATATATCATGGTAAAGTAGATGTCATAGATTTCTAAATTAGGATAATAATCAAGGGGAGAGGACCAATTGAAATAAATCCAAGGACTAGAATAATGGTCAATGAAAATGTTTATGAGCATATGTATGTCAAAATATAAGGATATATGAAGTATACAATCAACAATATATGTACAAGGGATTATGTTTTAGATAACTAATCTAGTCAACTAAAGATCAACTAAGTGCCAAAAAATTCATCCAAGGGATGCCCATATGTATGGCTTGTATCACCAAGTGTAATTCCATGTGTATCATATATTGAATCCTCTAGTGTAAAATCATTTGGAATATCACTAATTTTATTGTTTGCTTCTATAAATCTTAATTTATTCATGAATACTTGATTATGTCAATTTTGGCCCTTTTTATAGCTTAAATAACATGTGCACCTAATTAGGACCTATTTCGTCACCTCACCCTATCCTAAGCACTTGTATGGCCATAATTATTTTCTATGTTTCTATATAAAGCCTACATAAATGTTCCAAATGTTGAAAACACATCTAAACATATGTGAAATCATTCAAAATCCTAAAATTCACACATTTCCATTGTAAGACATGATTGACCAATTGGGTCAATAGTGGTAGTCTATTTTGAACGCTATGGATCGATCTTGACCTTAATCCCTCTAAAAATAAATTTTCAAATTTGAAGCCTCCCTTACAGTTTGGTATGTATTTTTAGGATAGGTAGCATGAGGTTTCCTCCATTTTTATTTTTATAAATCCAAAATCAAGTCACATATTCTACCACTTGTAAATTTCAAAACAAGGGCACACTTACACTATTTCACATTGAGCAAAAGTTTCCCTATTATTTACAATTATGATTATAACCACTTGAAGTAGTCCTCAACCAAATCAAAATCCTTTGTTATCTGAAGAAAAGCAAAGCATGATCAATTATTTTAACCATCCCTAGATGCATTTAAATAGTCAAAGGAGTAAAACTACACAAATCACTATAAGCATAAAAACTATGTGGGCTTGAATTACCTCTTCAGAGCATTTGATACCTAGGCAATGTTCAGTCATCATGGGGGTGATTGGGGCTGACTCAATGCATTAGAATCATATATTTTTTATATTTGTAGGTTTTTGATCATTGTAAGACCTATTAGGTTTTCAAACTTCGAGAATATATTTTTAGATCTCCCACACACTTTTCTAGGTCAACTTTTCACATACAGACCTAGTTCAAGTTGTCACAAATGATCGTGACCTAAGTTCCTAATTTTTTGTAAAAGTCAAGATTGACCAGTTCATGTCAAAAGTGGAAATTGATCTTGACCCAAATGGGATGATCCTGAGCTCCAATTTTAATTCTATGTTTTGGACATTTATAGAGTCTACTCATATTTTCCTAATTTATTCATCTGTTAGTCAACATAGTCAGATGTCAAATAGAAATAACTAGGTTTTTCATTGCATTTCATACTTAGCCATCTTTCAAATGATTTTACTTTATTGAATTTAGTATTTTACATTCATTCTACTTGTCACAAATTAATTTATAAACTTATGCTTTATTCTATTCCATTTATTAGAATTAGGTTTAATTCACCTATTAATTCAAATTCTAGTAAAACATATTAGTGAACCAGTATATTTTTTGAACATTACAAAACCTTAATTTTCCCCTAGGGTTCTACCCTTCTTTCTAGGATTTCATAATTTTGACTTAACGTTTTAGATATGATCTCGTATTTCTTATTTTCCTCTACATAAATATGAATTTTTACTCTTTTCCTTAGGGTTTCACCCTCATTTTACTATTAGGGCTTTCTTTCCTAGGCTTGTAACTTATCCTCTCTCTTTTTCAGCTCATATCTAATCCATAATGTCATCATTTTTAAAATGCTTAAATTTTTTTGATAGTTCTATTGAGTGGATAAAAAACCTATTTTTTCTATCAAAATATTGTACATATTTTATAGAATTTACAATTTACTATTTTTAGTAAATGTGGCTTAGGGACAAATGATTTATTTATTTTCAAATTAATTTCTACATTTAATCTATTTACTTATTTTAATCATAAACATATCTTTAATTTTAAAAATACCTAAGAAATTTATTGTAATGGTCAGTTATTTATTGTGTACATAATATAATCTCTATATGGGTTGTTCTTGGTGTATACTTTCTATTAAAATAATGATTGTTATAATTTCATGATGTCAGCTAGAAATATTCAACATCTTTCATATCATACAATAAATTTGAGAACACTACTATAAAATAAAATCAAGGTTACAATTATTTATAATATATTTTCTATATCTGTGAAATCCCAAATAATTTCTATAATCCCACCTCAAGATTTTGATAGCTACTTTCCCTTTGACCAGGTCCATGCTGTCACTATTCCAAGAGATAAGGTGACCCACCCTATAGTGCTATATGAAGGTAACCAAATTTTCCTTCCTCAACCCCCTCCACCTCTCACACATCCTCTTGATGTTGTTTGTGTGCATATTCAATCAAAAGTACATAATAATTGTGCTTTTAAATTTATCTAAAATCAAATAGTCACTATGAGGAAGTTCATAAAAGAGTTGAAAAAGAAAAAGAAATATGTTAGTTTAAGGATCAGATCATTGGAAAATTATGTCATATATATAAAGAGTCTATAATATGTTAGTATTAATCATGTATCTATATCTTCATCTAGATACTTTGTGCTTCAAAAGATATCATCTCAACTATGGGCTCAAAAGAAACATAAATCTACAATTAGTAATTCAAAAAGTGTACATAATGTTAATAAGAGTTCAAGTGATACTCTAAGAGAAATGCTTTGAAATAGGTTGATCACATTACCTCCTGTGCATCCTATAAGAAGATCAAAATATTATTGTGCATATAATATAATGCATGGGAATCATATAGATATTTTTTGGGCTTTAAAAAAAATATATAAAATATCGTTGATAGTGGAGATCCTATAATAGATACATCAATCAAATAACCCACTCATAATATGATTTCATATCCTAAAAAATAATTTCACGTAGAGAAAATGTAAAAATTATAAAATTAAAAGATTAAAATGGTAAAATTAGAGCAAGTAAAATTACAAAAGGAACAAGATGGAAAAACAAGCTTACAAAAAGAAAAATTATAAAAGGAATAGTTTAAAAAGCAAATGTTGAAAAGGAAACAATTGTAAAAAGTTAGTTATTAAAAGAATAAATTGCGATGGAATGATTTCAAAAGAAAAATTAGAATAATAAAGGTTGTAAAAGTTACAACAAAAGAAGTTACTACAAGAACATTCAAATAAATTGTAAAATCAAATTTAAAATAAACAAAAAATCATTATTAAGAGGGGGTTTAACAAAAGAGGTTCAAAATAAAGCTATACCTACAAAATCTAATATTACAAGTGTGTTCTCAAAGAATTTAACTAAAAATAATTCATCATTTTTATAGTGTTTGATTCTTAATCCTTCATATATGGTAAGCAATGTACCAATATTATGATCAATAAAATGTTTGTAGCATGACACTCCTAAAATTTATTGGATATGATAAGAAATATTTTAATAATACCAGTGCATCTAAATCATTTATTGGATCTATTGAGATACCTTTTACACTCTATTAAAAAATATGTTTAATAATATTTAACATATCCCCTAACTTTTCCAAATATAACATTGAATTAAGAAGATCTGGATAAGAGCAACGGAGTAAACATTTTTTAAAGATGATGAATATTTCACATTTGAGCATGAAAGTACAATGGTTACAATTTTAAGAGAAGAAAAGTTTGTAGAGCAAGAATAGAGAAAGAAACATATTTCTTCAGTTAACATTCTAGAAAAGAAAAATAACACCATCATGACAAAAGCGCATGATATAATATATATGACAAAGCAAAAGAAATCAGAAATCTCAATACCACAATATGGGGAAATTGGTTTTACATATATAAATCCAATATATGACAGGAGTGGCATACCATAATTTTAAGAGTAATAAAATGATTATGATCATGATAATGATTATATAAAATATGATTGAAATGGAATGACTAATATGCAAGATGAATATGGAAATATAGTTGATAGTAACAATACATATGATACAATACCTATATAAATTAATCCCCTTGATGAGATCTTTGCCTTGCAGTAGCATTATTTATTGTACGTAGTTTATTTATTGTTTTTTATACTTTTATTCTATTGTTTGCACATGTGATTGACTTGATCAATTATTTTAATCCCTTGGTTCTTGTTGAATTTTTGGCCTCTTGGCTCTTTATTTTCACTTTCTAGATATGAATAGTCAAAATCAATGATTAATTCTATCATATTTTTTCATTTATCTCTTTGTTTTCACAATCTATTGTGATAAAAGTGCATTTTTCAACAAGGACAAAACCCACTAGTAAATGTCAATATTGGATGCCACTACTAACCCTAGTTGGTCAATCCTGTCTTATGCAAATTTCCACCTAGAAATAAAAAATTGAGCACACAAAACCTTAATATTTCAATTTTCAAATATTTAACTCAATTTTAGTGTGCAAATCACTATTTATTCATGAAAAATATTTCTTTCCCTGATATATATTTTTCATACATACTATATACTTTTAAAATTGCACATTTGATAAAATGAGGATGTATAATTAGTACTCTGCATATTTATTTTGTTCCTTACATGATTTTTAAAGTTAAAATTCATATACATTAGGGAATTTTGATCATACATGACCATGCCATTATTTTCTAGTGCATAATGCACATTGACACATGTTTTAGATTGTTTAGATCCATATATTTTCTACTTTTGGACCCTTGCTTGTCACTAGGTTCTATTGTTTCTAGTTTCAAAATTTGAAAGGTATTAAATAATTCAAATATTGTAAAAATACAAAAAATAAAATGTTCTAAAAAAATACAAACTTAAGACCTAAACATGTCTAGAAATATGTTTTACATCATTATCATATGTTATTTATCTCATGATTAATATATATCATATTTTTTTCTGTCACATGCATTTCAATGGTATTCAAGAGTGTCATGCAAGACACAAAATTTTATAAGGATTAAGATGTTGGATTTGCTTGTGCTCAGTAGCCTTGCTAAACTAGGGCATCTTATCCATAAGTTATAATATTTACAGGTGTTATCATTCCATAAATTCCATACTATTGTTCTCTATACTATTTACAAATATATTACTAATATCTATACATTACATCATGTACATGGATATGTTATTTACTAGGATATGATCACATTATATATACATAGTTTAAACTACATTCCTAGTTATATGTTCAATTGATGATATTACTTGTACATACTAGATTATATCATGATTGTCTATTTTGTGTGGCAGTTGTCCCTTTTTTGAAAACTTGCTTGAACATCTCCATGATATATTGTTTGGTATGTGCAATATTTTTACATGGGATTTGCTATTGGCCATTGACCCTATGGTTTGTGTGTCATTTGAATAGTCCCTTGTTTATGACAATATTTATGTCCTTTGTGTGTGGCCTTTGGCCTTGTGTGTGAAATATTTCACTATACAACATTTGAACATGTCCTTTGTGTGTGGACCTTAGCCTTATTATATGACATTGAGATTATTGTGTTTGTGTATTTATTGATATTTTTAAGTTTAATGAGTTCCATTATCCATATCATGCACTAAAAAATACATAGGATACTAAATCTACATTATATTACTATAATATTTATTGATACATTTTAGTCCTTATCTCATATGTTATATATCTAATTCAAATAACATATATATTGCTATGCTAACATAATTTTCACGTATATTACATTATTCAATTATTACATATTACTAAACATGTTGTGTTAAATTTTAATTTAGATATGGATTATTTTTAGGATCAATTCCCTCACCTTAAAAGGGGTAATTCAAGTAGTATTTTAATAGATGAGATAAACCTCTTCAAATAAAAAATTAGTTAAGTCAAAATGTAGTTTTAAAAGTTTCAAATTGCTTCAAAATTTAGTCATTGGCATAGATTATAGGGGCATATGCCATGCATATCTATTCACATTGAAAATATCAAAGTATAAATTCATATAGTTTTGAATGCATGACACAAGTTCATATATAAGTTTCAAATAAAATTCACAATTTGTAAATACATACATTTACAGATTCCATAATTATTAATGGGGGCATGATAAAAATTCATACACACTATGTCATTCTTTTCAAAATTTTAGTACTACCTAAATATGAGGACATGGCAGGAGCATGAATGTTCTCCATTATATCAGGGTCATGCATTTAGGTGTATAGTGGTGATTGAATATATAAGACATTCAAATTGGTTGATTTAATTAAGTACATGATGCATAACTTAGAGTTCTGATGATCTCTAGCATTATGTCTACAAATCCATTATTGATTTCAACTCATTTCACACTTTGAGATTACAAATACAAACAAAATAAATTGATATTTCCACGTACCTCAATGGGTTTTATTTTATATAAAATTTTAATTTAATTTGGGGTTTGATCACTCTAAAATTATCCATTGGTTCAACTAAGTAAATAATCTCTCCATGTGCTTCATGGGAAGCACCAACTCTCTAATACTTCAACAAAGCATCACCTCTACGCAAAGTCATCAAGAGAAACATTGGTTTCACACATATAGGTGTAATCCTTGTTCTTTTCAATATTTTCAAATTCAAGTTACATTTTAATTTTTAGTTTCACATATCAGCATTAAATACTTTTGCATCATTACATGATTTTCCATGGAACACCTTATGTGATTTGGAGCTTCTCTCAGAGTCAAAGTATGTTATATAGATTAAGGTACAATCTTCCCTTTAATTTAGTGATTTAATTTTTAGACTTGGAGACATGGGGTATATGTAGACACCTAAATCTAATCATGAAAAAAATATTATGTTAATTTTGGCCCTATTTCAGTTTAATTAAATTGTACACCTAATCGAGACCTATTTCACTATTTCACCCTATTTAAAACACTTATGTAGACCTATTTATTTTATAAATTTTTATCTAACACCTATATAATTATTCTAAAAATTAAAACCACCTCTAAACATTTGTACAAATATTCCAAATCTTAATATTTACATGTTTCTATTGTAAGATAGGATCAACTAGTTGGGTCTATAATGATAATCAATCTTGACCCCTATGGGTTGATCTGGACCTTAGATCCTCGAATGATAACTTTTGAAATTTTAAACCTCCCTTAAATTTTGGTCCATATCTTTAGGATATGTAGCTTGAGGTTTTTCAATTTTAATTGATATAAAGGCACACTCAAGTCACCTATTATAGCATTTTTAAATTTCAATACAAGGGCACAATTACACTGTTTTTCATTGAGAAAAAGTTTCCATGTTCTTCCTAATTATTATTCTAATCTCTTGAAGTAGCCCTCAACCAAGCCAAATCAATGTATGATAAATTATCCAAACCATGACTAAATGCATTCATATACTCAAAATAACATACTCATATAATTACACTGAGTGGGAGAACTATTTGGGCTTGGATTATATCTTCAAAGTATTGGATACATGTAAGAAGTGTTTAGTCATGTTTGGGTGATTGGGGTTAGCTCATCCCATTACACTCTCCTCTTTTTTATTTGTAGGTTTTAAATAATTGTAATCCATGTTGGGGTTTCAACAATGGATAAGTTATTTGTATGTCTTTTGCACACTTCTAAAGGTCAAATCTATGCATATAGACCTAATTCAATCTATCATAAATGATCGTGACCTATGTTCCTATTTTTATAAAAATGTTAGGATTGATCATTTCAGGCCAGAAATGGTAGTTGATCCTAACCCAAATGAGATGATCTTGACCTCTTTTAGTTTTAATTCTAGATTTTGAGCACATAATCATATTATTCATCATCTTGGGAAAGAACTAAATTCTAAGATTTATATTATTCTTCAATATGTGTTTTATTATATTGAAACAAAGGCTATAGATATGAGAAATGTTGTGTGGTTACCTTGTCAATATTGTTAGGCACATATTTATTTTGATATTATTTCTTATAACAAACTAATTTCTTGGTTTCTTTATGCATAAGTATAGTCTCATGTTTATTATGTACTTATTTTTGTAATTGTGAATTTTGTAACCTTTCTTATTCCATTTGTTATTTTTGCAATCTTTCTTTTTCCATTTGTTTCTTTTGTAATTTCTATTATTCCATCTATTCCTTTTTTAATCTTTCTTATTCCATTTGTTCTATTTGTAATATTTTTTGTTATGATTTTTCCTTTTTAATTGTTCCTTTGAAGATGTATCCTAAAATGTATTAGGTTGCTTACTTATGGAAGGAATATCTAAATATGGTGGTGTTTGAATAGACATCTCTAATGAAAAACACCATTATCAATTTATTTTTGCACGACATGCTTCAAATCCTGACATTATTTTTTATGATGTCCCATAATTCTATCATGATTAAAATAGTGTTTTGATTTTTATAAAGGGAACATATGAGGCCATATCTCTTGGATATTTTATTTTGAAGTATTATTAATATTGGTTAAACTTATTGACCCATTTTTTATAGTTGTAACTTATTTTTTAACTTATAATTGAGATGAAATACTTTGAGGCACAAAGTGTTATAATGGAGAGGCAAAGGTGCAATTGAAATTAGCATGCTTGGGTTTGTGGTTATTTACAATCTTATTCTCAAGTGATGTAATTTGATTTTAAAGCATATCTATAGATTTATTCATAGAAATTTTTTGATCTAAAATAGCCTCATTAGATATGTTACTGTTGATATAGTGGGAAGATTCAATGTGCATATAATGTTCATGAGGAGGATTCACCCTACCTATTCAGATAGTTATAACATTGACAGCTATATTAGAGAGATGGTAGCTATCACAACCTCAAGGTTTAAATAGGGGGAGGCTAATACTATATGTAAACCACAAATAATTTTGGAACCCTAAAAAATAAATATAATCCTAAAAGTGCAAAGAGAATTAGAAGGGTGCATAGACAAGGGTAAAACAATTAAATGACCACTCTAAGAAAACCACGAGGATTTTCTTAATCCAAAATAATTTTTTAAGAAAAATTAGAAGATAGACATAACCTATAAATTAATTTTAAGAGAGGTTAAATTCTCATCCTCGAGGCCAAATTTATTAAAAATTTAGAACAAATCATATAGTATTTTGGCAAACAAAAATAGGTTTTTGATCCACTAAAAATTAATAAAAAAAACCTCAAAGTGTTTGAAAAATAAAGCCATTTTGATCTAAATATCAACGAATAACCCTAATAGAGGAAAATCCTAATGTAAGGCTAGGGCTGAAGGTGAAAATATTTTTTATGCATGAAAATCCAAAGTTAGATCTGAAACACTAAAACAAAATATTTGTAAAATATTTTTTAGTGTATGGAAATAATAAATCAAGTTGAAAACCCTAGGACAATAAATATAAAACTTGAAAGGATGAAACCCTAAAGGAGAGCTAAAGTTTTGCATTTTTTGATATGTGTACAAGTTCACCAATATGTTTCACCCTAATTTTGATTAATGGGTAAGATTAATCTAATTAAGATATAACTCTGAAATTTAATTTAGATATTTAAATATGGCATTGAAACATACATCTGAATGCAAAATACTAAGATTGATTCTTATGATTTGATAAGTGGCATATGCTAAATATAGTAAGTACAATAAATAGATCTTTTATGGGTGATTTTTTGGATAATATATTGTGGAAGTGAAAATCAAGATAAAGTAGGCCTATCATTCGTTCACTTATGAAATTTATTCTTTGTCTATGAAGTGTCATTTTTGTCGATATCAATTAGTATCACCAATAGATATTAACCTATTGCTTAATAATAACATATGCAAAAACAAGGAAAATTTATTGTACAATCACTTGTAGTTTTATATGTTTGTTATATTTTATGATCTCAAACCTTGATGATCCATTCAACTCTAAAAATTAGCCTCATTTTCTTGGATATCCTAATTGTGCTTATGAGGGTAAAAACCTACAATAATAATAAAAATGTGATGGGTTGAGCTGACCCTAATCACCTTGTTTGATGATTGACTATTGCATACATATATGATACATAGAGGAGGGAAATTGAGCCACATGTAGTTCTCTTGCCTAGTGTGATTATGCAGTTATGTTCCTTCTCTATTGTATGCAACTAATGATTTAGATTTGATACTTGATAATGCTTGATTTAACTTGGATTTAGATAGCTTCAAACTTATCTTGTGATTGCTTATAGTGATAAATTCATAACTTAGGAATAATAAGTCATAATAGTGTATAGATGTGTTCTAGATAAGTACCATGTTCCTTTTGAATGACACTTTATTTTTTATATATATTTATCCAATTGGGTAATTTATCATGCCACCAACATGTTATGAAAATGGGTTGACCCTAAGGTGAGATTTGATTTTATAAAATAGTCATTATTGTGAATGATCTGGTACTAATTAGATAATGTTATTATTAATATACAATAGTGATTAAATCTAATCAAACCAACCTATGTATATGAAAACTGAATTAAGAGTATAGAGATGTCTATGGGCAATATTTATTAGGTTTGACATAGATAGTGAGATTATTTTAGCTTTATGACAATAGAAGATAAAGGTTAACTCATAAGATAGCCTATAGCTGTGAGAGAATGCAATATTATGACCTTGCTTGAGTGTTCAATTCATGCATGGTAAATATTTATCAAGCTTGTCATTCTCATATACTAAAAAATAGATTTTAGTATCTATAGTATCACATAAAACACATCTTATTCATAAAATTCACTAATCTCAAAATTTATAAAATTAAGTTAACAAAGGTGGATATATTAAGCATTTAGAATAGATTATTTTTACATTATTAGGGAAATTCATTAATATATCATGCACTCCTTCAAGGAAAGAATGGGGATTATTGTGGATATAAGAGTAGTGTGTACTAATGGCATGATACTGTGCTAAGGGGCTTTGTGTTTACCCTTGGAGTTATTCAAATAAATATAACAAGGGAAATCATATTCATTACCATATATTCTAAGTGAAACATAGTTGCATTTCCTAAAACATGTTTTGTAGTACTTGAGAAAATCATGATGTTATAAAATCTTGTATAATCTGCTTTTGCATTATTTAACACACATTACGATTACACCCAAATCAAATTAGCCATTTAAACTTAAAATTACAATAAAATATATAATAATAATAATATATTCTTTAATACACATATACCAATTTTAGACTTCATTTTTCCATTATTATTTTCATCTCCATTTGTCTGTAGTTGCACCAAGTAAACAACTAATGTTTAATTATCTCCATATAAAAATTGAAGGCTGATTAAAATAAAAGGTTATCTAATTTAGTTTAACTAAAAAAGTGTTACCTCTATATACCATGCATCATCATTATGTGTATGTGTGGATTTAGCCCAAACTTATCCACTAACACCATTTAATTTCCACTCCAACATTAAATATTTTCTTAAAATAATTTCAAAGAAGACTATTTTGTTAGGTCAACATTCTAAGAATTAGCTTGATTAAAAAAGAGAGGTGTCTTGTTTCCATTGTAATTTTTTTTTAAAACAAATTTACAACTACACAACTAAAAGAAATATAATATAAATATTTTATAATTATTTTGTTGCATCTATTTTAGACTTCCTTTTATTTCAGCTTTCAACACTATAACTCTACTTGAGTTTTTTATGCAAGAGTTGTATGTTGAAGGATATAAGCATGATACAGATTTTGGGCCCACATTTATTCAAGCTAAGAAGTATGAAAGTGTAAGTTTTGAGCCCAAGGAGGCATATTACCTTCATGATGGGATGGTCTATAGGTTGGATAAGATTTGTATGCCTATGGAAGAAAGGATTTAGCTTATGAGAGAAAGATATAATTCAAAATTTGAAAGTCATTTTAAAGCAACAAATATGATATAATTTTTTTGTATGTGTGTTTATTAGCCAAACCTACAAGTTGATGTTGTTAAATTCATAAGTGGATGTGTGTTGTGTAGCACAAGTAAGTCTAGTAAGAAGAGGTTTAGTTAGTATATTCCATTTATGGTCCCTTCTCAACCATGGGAAAATATTTCCAAAGAATTTGTGGTAGGTTTTTATTTTTCAAAGAAGGGGCATGAATACTTGTTCATGGTTGTTGAATAGTTTAGTAAGATGTGTGTTCTTATTACTTATAAGAAAATTCTTAACAAAAATAATGTAATAGATATATATTTATAGTGTATGGATTCACGCTAGTTTTCTAAGTTTTATCATTTTAGATAAGCATTATTGATTTATGGAAAAAATTTAAACTACATTATGGGATAATGGAAACTTGATTATAAATATATATCATTTTCCATCTACAAACTATTGGTAAATGAAAGTGGTCAATAGAACATTGGTGCAATTCTTGAGAGGGTACTATAGGAAACATCCTAAGACTTAGGATGAGAATTTTGCATTTATTCAACATTCCTATGACAAGGCAATCCATCCTCTACTAATAAATATCCTTTTAAACATGTTTTGATTATTTACCTCCATGTCTATTTCAAGTTTTTTTAGGTAGCCCATATAGGGAACATAGTACACCATATCTTGGAATCTAAAAAAATGAAAAATTCATACATAAGATTCAAAAAATTTATCTCTAAGTGCAAGAGAGGTTAAGGGAGTCACATTCTAAGTAAAAACCAAGGCATGATTAGCAAAAGAGTGAACATAGTTTCCTTTTTATAGACAAGGTATGGTTGTACTTGAGAAAAAACATACTTTAAGGTAAATTAACAAGCTTAAAACTTATAGATATGGACCATTTATAGTTATCTAATGTTGGAATTATTTTCCTTTATATGGGCACAACTTTCCTTAGGTGTGCGCTTAAGTGAATAAAATTTCAAATGGTGATAATGAATTGGCACATTGGACACTTATTCACTTAGGCACATGCCTAGGAAAAGTCATGCCCATTTAAAGGAAAAGACTCCCAAGATTTTGGTTTCATTATCAGGACCTATAGTGCTTGCTTTCATAATGGTGGAAGATGATGAAATGAATGTCTCTATAGAATATTGAATGATTGGTTACTAGAGTAGAAGATATATTTGCGTTAATATTTATTGAACTAGGTGTTAAGGTGTGGAGCTAAAAGCTTCACCTTATTGCAAACAGGAGGTTTTTGAGCATATGCAGTCACTGGCATCGACAGGCCACAATCGACATCGGTCAAGGGAAGCGCAAAAGAAACTGGCATCGATAGGAGATCGGCCAGCGTCGGTCACCTCCAAGAAGGTAGGAACCAACATCGATTGCCTGTGGTAGTCAGAACTACTGTTGACGAACAGTCAGTTAAGTGAACACATTGTTTGCATGATGAAGACCAGTTAGAGTCTTGAGCCGCAATTCTAATCAGTGTATGCATGAGATCTATATAATAGACTCATGGGCTATATTGTTAAGTGGAGAATTTTTAGAATCCAAGTGTGGATCTTGGAGAGTTCTTCCCATGGTGGAATCAAGTAGGATTCCCCATGTATGTAAGATCAGGTTTGATATGCAGGGTTTTGCAGTATCATGGAGGAGATCTACATGTGATAAGTAAGATTAGGTTGGTCTGCAGGGATGTGTGTATGTGAGGGTCAAATAGAGATCAGCGAGGGAGCAAGATCCAAGGTGACAGCAATACATCAGGAGTAGGATCATGGTGAGATCTACTTGGAGTACCGGTTTGTACTCAGTTGTACTGGATGTACAATGAGGTGAACAATAGCTTGTGTTAGTTGTTAGTTGTGGCCTATGAGAGAAGATTACTCAGGTGGGAAGATTACTTGGAGCCCTTGAGGAGGAAGCCTCACAGAGGTGGAAGAAGAGTGTGATCTCTTTATTGTAATTTCCTTTGTAATGAGTTGAATACAATTGTGTGTTGCCTCTCATATTCTGTGTGTTTTCTCATTGATAGTTATTTATTTTTCTAGTTATTTCCACAATCTTAAGTTGCTTATACAATGGTAATCATGTGTGCTCTTAATTTTGACAAGTTGTGTCAGAGCTTTGGGGAGCTTATGTCCTATCAAATGGTATCAGAGCTAAGGTTGCAGGGAGCAGGGTTTGTGTTTGGTTACAGGTCACTCTCAGGGGTTTCTGATTGAGTGGGAGTAGAGCAATGGTAGATCAAAGTAAGCTAAGAATAGAGGAGTTGAAAAGCATAGATGGTCACTTACAGTCTTATGGAAAGAAAGAGCAGGTAAAAGAATATTGTTGGTTGGTAGCAGATCAGCATGAAGGAACTGAAGATGCAGATGTTACAGGGGTTGTTGTATAGGATGGTCTGGGAGATTTCTTGGATAAAGTTGAATCTTGGATAATAGATTTTGTTGCCTCTTTCCATGCAGCCCCAAGGAGAGGAGCTGGTGAGCCTTGCCAAAGAATTGGCAAAGGGGAAGTGAAGCTGAAATTGCAGGCGGCCAACACATGGGTGTTGAAGGAGGTCATGCAGGTCCTAGGTTTGGAGATGTGGCTAATTTCTTTTAAAAAGTTGGGTGATGAGAGATGCACAAGAACTCTCACAGCGGATGCACTTGAATTAGTTGGTGGTAAGAAAATAGGTACTCTTTATCTACTTGTTTATATTACTGATTCTTCTTCTATTGTGGAGATGTGGCTTTGTAGGCTTGGTCACATGAGCAAGAAGGAGATGCATGTTATTAAGCAGAAGATAGATAGATTTGATATGCTTAAAAACTAGAAAGCTTTGGTGTTTATGGAGGAGATGGCGGACAGAAACCAGTGGATGGGGTTGGATACTTCTGAGTAGGGCAGTTTGGACATGGGATTGATTCAAAGGAGCTCGCACGTAAAAAGTCATCACTCATAAGAAAACATAGGTACTAGTGTTGGCAAGAGGATCGACATCGATAGTAGGTAAGACCAACGTTGGTCAAAAGGATCGACGTCAGCAACAGGAGACACCGACGTCGACAGGGTTGGTAGTTAGGACAGGTGCATGGAACCGATGTCAGTTGGATGCAAACTATGTGGTGACCGAGGTCAGTCACTGTAATAGATTTTGGGCAGACAACAAGCTTTCAAGGAGTCTCAAATGTCCATATGGAGGAATGAAGGTGGTAAGTAAGCCTCAAATTCATTATTCCTCTTCTTTATACTAGTTGCTGAGTGCAGAGCAAGAAGGATCCAGGAAATAGTGGGAGCATGGCAGGAATAGATTGCAAAACCAAGTGGGAGATTTGGTAGGGTTGCCAGCAGGTATGAAAAGCATAGAGATGAATGGATACCTTATTCAAATAATAGAGAGAACAGACATGTGAGAGGGAAGACCAAGTCATATGGTCTTGAGGAAGCTACAGGACATTGGTTCAGGGTTTGACAGGTGGAGGATGAAGCATGGCTTCATTCAATGTCGGGGTAACTACTGTGGTTTGTCTTACCAGGGGGATGGTGATTGCAACATCATTTTGTTGTTGTATGTGGATGGTATGCTAGTTAGCAGGTTTGTACATACAGGGTTTTGTTGAGCTAAGGGTGAGATTAGTTTAGTGGTTTGCTATGAAGAATTTGGAGCAATGAAATTCTTTGGCATGGGAGACAAGGGAGATCATAGGTTGATTTTGTCTCCAGTGGGAGCTGATGTGAATCAGGTGTTGGCAAGGTTTAGGATGTAGAGCTGGAGCACACTAAGGGCTGGACAGTTTAGTGTCTAAAATCACATGAGGTTTGGTATAGGCCTGAGTTTTCCCAAGCAGTGGGAGCTGTCAGAGAGTTAGGAGCTAATTTGGAGAAGTGGGTTCTCAAGTATTTGAGAGAGAATAGCAATAGGGATTTGTGCTATGCAGGGTCAAGACTTCACTACATGGGTTTGTAGGTTCGGATGTGGCAAGGTACTCGGATGACAGGAGGTGCACCATAGGTTGTGTGGTGGGTGGTCTTTAGGATTGATCTTGAAGAGGGATACAAGCCAGGAAATAGATTAGATGGGGTACAGGTATAGGTACAGTGCAACTATTTATCTCCAAGTGGGAGATTTTTAGGTTATGGAGCTAAAATCTTCACTAATGCTAATTGAGGAGGAGGTTTTAGGAAAGTTGCTGAGTGTTACTGATGCCGGTGTCGGTCAGGCCAACTGACGTCGGTAGGGAAGAGACAGGAAGGCAACCGACGTCGGTCAGAGTCAGCCAGTGTTAGCAACCCTAGGTAGATAGGGACCGATGTCAGTCACCTGTGTGGTTTGAGCTATGAGTGTTTTACAGGTAGTTAGCTAACGAACCAAGTGTTTTCATGTCAAGAGCCAATTTTAGACTGGAAGCTATGGATCTAATTATTGTAATTAGGTGTCTAATTATTGTTTGTATGAGATCTATTTAAGAGAATCATTGGTTGTATTGTAAATTTGTCCTAGAGAGTAAGAGAGCAAATAAGCTCCTTCAAAGAGAGGAGAGCAATGGTGTGTTCCTCCTAGTGCCACAGTATTAAGTGCTGCTGGATTGGAGAATCAGCAGGTTCTTCATGTATGTATGATCTTGGTCATCAGGTGAGCATGGCTACTTTAGGAGATCTACATGGTAAGTAAGATCATTGATCTGTAGGTGTATGTGTGTGCAAGGTTAAGGTTCACAGGTGTGAAGAACTATATTGATTTGTAGGTGTGCAAGATCAGAGTGGATAGCAACACAACAGGGAGCAGGATCAGGTGGGATCTACTTAGAGTACAGGTGTGTACTCAGAGCAAAGAGAAAGGCAAGGTAGTTCCTTCCATAAGTAAGATCATATTTGGGTTGTAGGTTGTTGCAGTTCAGGGGATATCTACTTGGAGTACATTGAGTACTTGTGTAGTGTGTGGAACACTTGTGGTGTGCGTGGAGCACTAGAGAACTAGCAGTAGTGGATACTGGCTGGTTGGAGGTGAACACCAACTCTGTGTTTGAGTTGTGTGTTGGGACCTAAGTGAGAGAGCTTTGAGGGAAGATTTACTATTTATGCCCTAGAGGTGTGGGAGCCCTAGAGGTGTGTAAGGAAGAAGAACTATGGCATCCTTCTTTGTTGTATTTCCTTTTGAAAGAGTTTTAATACAAGTTGTGTATTGTCTCTCATATTCTATGTTATTTTTGAATTCTAGTTGCTTGTGTATTCTAGTTAATTCCACATATTAAGTTGCTTGGTAATCAATTGTGTACTTCCATTATATTTCCCAACACTAGGAATCTCCACGTGTATGGGTAGAAAAAAATCTATATGACTCAATTTATGAGACATTATTTGTAGAAGTTCCTATTCACCTTCATGCTTAGATTTTTGCATATGAACAAGACTAGTTGAGGAATTATAGATAGAAGGAAACTTGGTCACTATAGCTTTAGTTAGCTTTTGAATGGTTGGGAGTGCCTAAGACACTTGAAATTGGTGTTTATTGGCATACAAATTTGAATAGTTACATTTTGAAATATGCAGTCTTGACATATTCCTATCTAGAGAAAGCCTAGTTTCACTTCCTCTAAAAATTGCATGGTATATATCTTAGACATTTTTCACTGGATATTAATAATCTCTTAGTAGATTTTGGACTTGAAATTTTCTCGATAGTTGGATAAACTATCTCTTGCATGAGTAACACAATTGGTGGGGAAATGGAGGGGAAACGTTTGATGTAAAATTATGGGTTTAACATGGTAACTAGTTTGTGGGAATTACATAAACACAAATATGATGAATCTCGGTGAAGGGATATGAGTGGAAGTGATCTATGGAGGGGACACAAGGACTCAAGAAGTGTTATAATGGTTTTTAGAGAAGCAAAAGAGCATAACAAGGAATCCCCAACCATAAAGCCATACCTAACACTAGTATAAGTATGCACAAGAGAAGCAAGTTAGGTAGTGGTGACTGAAGAACCCAATTTAGATAGGCCTAGTTCCCCACCCATAATTCATGCTCATGATATTGAGTTAGATGACATATTTATATGTAATTGGGATATAGATAGTGTAGAATCTAAAACTGAACTTGTTAGATATCTTTTTGTAGACTAGGACTTAGATAGTATTTTATTGGCCATTTATTTTCTATTACAAGATAATTTTATGGCCTAGTTTTTAATACTTGGTGGACCAAGATTAACCAATGGGAAAAGTACTAGCCCATCTATTTTTAATCAAACCATCTCAACACCTAATGTATTAGGTGTTTCTATTATTGTAGGAGGTGTGGGACGTGGTACTATTGGTGGTTTAGCTAGAAGAACTAGAGGAGGTGCAGGAGGTAGTGGTGGTTCAAAAGAACAAGGTCTAAGAGGGGGGAAAAGTACATTGTAATAAACCCCATTACAAAATCCTTATCTACCCATTATTTATTATGAGATGACACTCCATTTTCTTGATTATCATATTGTGGATAATGCCATAGAACACGTTCATAAGTGTGAAATTATTTAGCAAACACATGGTATTACCTCTTCTGAATGAAAGGTAACATAGTTTTCTACCACTCTTCGGAATTACACACACAAGTGGTACCATAATTTTGATCCAAAATAGGCTGTGGTAAATTATGACCAATTAAAGGCAACATTTCTCAAAAAAATTGATATCTTAAAGTTTGAATAGTAGATCATAGCTACCCTAAAAGACATCAAGTAAGAAATAATTGAGAGTGTGCATGAGTATGATGCAAATTTTGAGATGCTTCTCTCTAATTTTTATTTTTAGATAAACACCGCTTAACATGCCTAGTGGTTTGTAGGAGACTTATTACTTCTTTTCTAATTTACCTTACCACAAAAGAATTTCACCACCCTACACAAGACCTTAGAAGTTTCCCTTCATGCCGAAGCCATGGGAAGCATCAACATAAGGATAAATACCTTCATGAAGGCTCAGATCACTTTTATGGCATATCAGATAGAAAATATCATTGCACATAATGCTCATGACACTCATATTAGTTTGTGGTATGTGGACAATGACTCTAAAGGCCACAATAGGAATAACTTCCCTTAAAAGAATATTCAAGCCATGATGAAGCAATCTTATGAGATTTTCCAAGAATAACATGGTGTAAGGTATTTCCCTCTATTTCAATGCACCACATAGTCAAAGTTATCTACATATTGTAAGATATGTAACGCATACACTCATGATACCAATGATTGTCATCTTATTAGTGTAATCCATGAGACACACACATATGGTACATGACAAAAATATATTGATAATAACCATGAAAATGGAGGATATCATGGTCATGGTCATGGTCATGGTCATGGTTGAGGATGTGGAGGTGGACATTTTACACCAAGAACTTATTATAATTGTGATTCCATAGAGCACTACCAATGTGATTGCCTAGTGTATCCTACATGCAATTTTTATAAAAATGAACATCATCTGGAGGAGTGCCTAGACCTATATACTACCATCATGAAGGAGATAAATGAAAAGGGTGAATAATGATATGTATTGAAATTACTCAATGGAGACCACACCCTGCTATTCCAACCAATCCTAAAGTCAACATTACTATATGGAGTGGTGCTCAATCCTAGTCTATGTCCAACCTACCCATTGAAAAGGTTCAATGAGAGGAGACATGTGAAACTCATTATCTAAATGGTCAATAGTATAAGGAAGTGACACATAACACTATGAGTCTAGTGAGAGAATTTCAAGGAGAAATATAGTTTCTCTAGGATCATGTTGTTGTTGCATGTGTTGACATGAAAAAAGCTACAGATCTTCATGACATGATGTGTGATGAGTGTCATGACTTGTGAAAGTGATCCTTGATGAGGATACTATACCCTTATTATAGAATTGGATAAGGAATCATATGCCTAGGCCTACCAAGTATCATTAGTTAAACCATGAATGGTGACAACAGACTCATATCTAGCCTAGTTCAAAGGGAGATAAAGAGATATTAGTTAATGTCGCTATTGATGGATGGGTCATTTAAGATATCCTAGTTGATACTAGTACCAAAGTAAATGTCCTAACTAAGGATGCATTAAGGAATATGTCAAGCCTTGCTTTGTATCCTTTTCCTCATGTGTTGATTATAGCTAATAAGAATCATGTTCTACCTATTTGACTACTTAAAGATGCCATCATGGATATCTTAAGTGTCACTTTGAAATATGACTTTGAATTCATTAATTTGGATAAAGTTGATGATTTTATAGCTCTATTAGGTTGCCCTTAGTGTTACACAAATACTTTTGACTTGATCTTCAAGAAGCACTATATCAAATTTGAGAATGATGAGCAATGTGTTGTAATCCCCTTAGACCTTGATCAAGGACCTTTATATATTGATCTAGTAAACATTGATGAGGACATTAACCACATCTACAATGTCATAGCTCAGGGTATTAAACACCTTGATCCCACTCCATATGGCATGTTGTGTTAGGTAAATGCATAATCTATATCTGACATTACCAATAGTGCCTATGACTATTAGGTTCATGGTGAGTATGAACTTAATGAAAGGATTTATGGTGCTATAGGTATTCAAGAAGATACTCCATAAAAGTACCATAAATAACATAAATTTGTTCATCTTTTTCATGGACAAATTATGGCTATGTCACCTACAAGGTTAGATGAATCTATAAGACTTCATGGGTAGATGGAAGTCTACAATTTTATGCATCATTTAGAGGCCTTATATGAAACTAAAAGTGATTAGGTACATTTAATTATCCATATCTTTAATGTCATAGCTTCTTGGTGGTCATCATCAAAACTTACTTACTTGAGACCAAGTTTATTCTACCATATATGACCACTTTAACCATGATAACTACATTCACATAACCATAAGTTATACTAGCATCAATGCTCTTGAACCTCATTTTGAATCCTATGAGACTATGTGGAAAGAGGATAAAACATTTTTGCCTGAGTACCTATGGGCTTACATATTATACAGCACTCTACACACTTGGGTTATAGCATGGTATGTACATGGATAGTGTCACATGGAGATAAATTATTGGCATTTCCTTAAGAGTAATATGATTATAATTTTATCTTATTAATCTCCTCGAATGGATTTACAATTCACCTTGCAATCTATGTACCAAACTATTATAGGTGACCTGGCCCTAGTTGAAGATCACATCAGATGCATGCATGGAACATGAGAGGATAGCTTGACCATTTTATAGGAACTTGATGTGGAGTAATCATCTCCACCTCTTGAACCTGAACTAGACTATGCATTTAGAGAATAGATCTAGAAAGGTAAACGAAAGGTTTTGTACCAAGTTAATGAAGGTGCCAATTTTGATCTTCATGATTTGTCTATCGATCATTTATATCTTCACACTTAGTATGGTGCATGAAATGTCCACAAATTCATATATTATGAATAACACCCATGCTTAAAGCTACTTCAAATTATCTAATGTAATATTGGCATGTAGGAAGCACCCAAAATAACTATTATGGGAAATTATTGGTTTGATACTAATATCTCTAAGGTGCTTTAAATATTAAAAGAGTATCTAGACCTATTCCCATAGAGTTATATACAAGTGAAAGGATTAAATTATTTATTAGGAAAGATGCACATCAAGTTGGTAGAGGATGATCAACCTATCAAGAAAAGACCCTATCATATGAATCCAAACTTGCATGACTGATTTAAAGAAGAGATTGATATCATGTTATGTGTAGGAGTCATTACTCTTATAGATGAGTCTAAATGGATGAGCCCCATTGTCATTAATATCAAGACATATGGTTATATTTGGTTCTATGTGGATTATCAGGTACACAATGCTTATTACATAATTGAGTCCTTTCTAACACCCTTCACTAAGGAGATTCTAGGTGGAGTTGTTGGGTGTGAGATCTATACTTTCACTAATGGCTTATTTGGATATCATCAAGTCCAAATCATGGAAAAACATTAATTGAAGACCACCTTCATAATTGAGTGGAGTTAATTTGCTTACAATTTGATTCCCTTTAGATTAAAAAATACTCCTATTATGTTTTCAAAAATTGTAATCAAGGTTTTTAAGTAATTTATTCACAAATTCCTTCAAGTTTACCTAGATGTTTAGACTATTTATAGTTTAGTGTAGGACCATTGATCAAATCTCTGACTTATGCTTGTCCATTGTCAAAAACTTTAGATTTATTTAAATCTAAAGAAATGTGTGTTTTATACCTCCTTTGGAATTTTACTTTGTCATGTTATTTACTATGATGGAATCTTAGTGGATCCGACCAAGGTTATTTTTATTCTTTGCCTTCCAACATTAACCACCTAGTGAGAGGTACATGCCTTCCTAGCACACATAGGTTATTATAGGGACTTTATTCAAGGTTATGCTAAGTTTTTTGTGCCACTAAAAGAATTGTTAAAACATAATTGTTAGTTTATTTAGACTAATGCTCAGAAATAAGAATTTATTACACTCAAGGATAAAATTATTACTACCCTTATTCTCTAGTTTATAAACTAGACAAATCCCTTTCATGTGCATGATGATGCTTTAGGCATGGTAGTAGGTGTTATCCTTGCTCAACTCGGTGAGGGCAACCTTGAACATCCTATCTAAATTTTTAGTAGGAAGCTCACTCTAACTAAATGAAACTACATGACTACAAAGTGTGAAGCTTTATCCATGGTTTATGCCCTTCAAAATTTATGTCAGTAGTTGTTAGCCACTCCAATAATTTTATTTATGATATATGAAGCACTGAAGTACCTAGTAAATAAGTTGGTATTGTATGGGCACATTTTTTGGTGGATTGTACTCTTTTAGGAGTTTTAGTTCTTAGTGATTGTGAAACCTAATAAGGCCAATTGTGGCCTCAATAATTTATCATGCATTAAATTTGGTGAACCAATGGGTTTCATTAAAGATAACTTGATTGACATGTAAATTTTCTAATTCACTCATGTGTCTGAAGAGTTGGATGGCATCATAACATTTATAATAAATATAAGTTCAACATCAGCCCACCTTAACACTTAATAAAAAAAGTAACTAGTTATTTGTGTAGCTCCCTTCCAGCTCCTAGGGGGTGACCTTTATAAGCTCAGGTAGGATGAAGTATCACACCACTGAGTCATGTAGCATGAGTGCAGTGATGTTATTCAAGAATTTCATGAAGGTGTCACTGGAAGACACTATGTTGATGATGCTATAGCATGGAAGGTCCTTTGGCTGGCTTATGATGGCCTACATTTTTTAAGTATGCTAAAGTTTATGTGTGCCAATGTAATATATAATAATACATGGGTAAGATGAAAAAAATACATGATATTCCCCTTCATCTGATATTACCACATGAACCATTTGAAAAGTGGGCTATTGATTCTGTTGGATCCATCAATATAATAGGGAGGCATACCAACACACATTATGTTTTTACTACTACTAATTACTATTAACGTTTTTAACCTCATAGGTCAAAATATCACCCCTACCATTCAAAACATTGCATATCATGTTAGTTTGTCTTGTGAATCAGTGAGTTGGTCTTGAAAAGTCCTTAAAATGATTAATAGGAACCAAACTATCTTAACATGTCATACAAGAATGAACATGTAAGTTTGGTTATGCATTTAATAAGTATACTTGGGATGTTGACCAAAATTGATGAATTACATAGAAGAGATGTATTTTGTGCCATAAATATCCCATGCAAGTTTTGTGTCTTGGTATGTTTCCCATCTCAAGATATAATCTTTAAAAAATGATTGACTAGTGTGAGATGTGCCAGGGGAAGTTGAATTAAAGCTACCAAAAATAGCCATTTGTATTTAAAAATAGAAGTGATCCATAGGGATTCCAAGTGTCACAGTTTCAAAATCTTAGATAATAGATCAATGGCATAAGGGTGATGGATGGGGTCAATAATTTAAGAAATATCAATGGTGCGCATTCAATCCTATAGTTAGAGATCAATGACAAGCATGAGGTTAAAAGGTCAAAGGATCTTGAGAACCAACATGATGGTGTCAATTGTCTCGATCATGATGAGCTTTTGAGTAAATAAATAGATTGTGTTTGATTATATTTTTTAGATATAAATCAATGACATACATTTGATGTGGCAAGATCAAATATTTATGATGTGCATTTAACCATGTAGAAGAGATTAATGATATAGATCAAGGTCATAAATTCAATGAGCCTAGATTATACGCAAGGACACATGATGGTGTAAGCACGTTAATCAGATGGAGACTAAGATTAGGGTCCATAGAAGACATACGAGGCTACCCATTTCCATAATCTTGAGTCTATATCAAAGAATAATGGTTGATGTTGAATTTAAGGCCAAGAGACTCCTAAGGATATTGATGGTGAAAACTTGATCAAGTTATAAGAGGTATGAGATGAGGACATGTGTCCAAATTAATGACAATTATATTTTAATTAGAAATAAACAATGTGGAAAGGAGATGATAGATGGTTAAACATGTCAAACCAAAATATTTTGTGGACTTATGGGTTACCATAGTAAACACTTCAAATTTAGTAGCTCACCATTAAAGCTCAATCAAGCTCTCCAAGAGACTTCATCGTCACTTATACTATCAAAGCATGGTCAAGTCCATGGATATGAATGTTTGGGATTCTACCCTTTATGAAAATGGTATATAAGGACATAATGGAGCTGAGGGAAACCTTAAGAGAAGGTTTTAAGAGTGTTAGATGGGAAAAAGGGGTTTTAAACCCTATGTTTTAGTGTAGTGGATAGGGTCACATGGACAGAACATGATGAAATTCATGTCCATGGTTTAATGGGAGTTTGATCAAGTGAGGATTGAGTTGAATACAATTGTCAACAAGATAGATAGAACTTATTGTGGCTTTTAGAACACTTAAAGATCACTATGGAGACCTTAATGGAAGATCATGACCATTTCAATAAGGTCATTATGTTTTTGAAGAGTGTCATCATAGCTTCAATATGAGAAATGGAACTTCATGATATCATACTCAAAATGGACCTACAATGCCTATTACACACCAGCTAATAGGTGATTTATTATCTCTCAAATGTTTAGGGGATCTTCTTGAGTAGTTGCATGTGGTGAACATAATGCAAAAGGCCTAGGGTGATGGATCTGACAAGAATGATCAACCAAGGCTATAACATACTCTCTTCACCTTAGGATGATGATGATTTTGTAGGATATAAAACCAAGCTAGATCTAGTAAAAAAAGGGACTCTTATGTTTTTAGCATGCCCAAGATATGCCAAGATTTATACTACAACACCTACTTGATGCAATAAAAGATTGAATTCCTAAATTTTACAAATTAAATTGAAGTGTGTCTTATGAATTCATTGATGTGGTTAGGTGAATTTATGCTTATTTTACCTTTGTCTATGTTTTCCCACCTTCATGAAGTGTTTTTTCGATCTCACATATCATTCTAAGTGCCATTGATAGTTCATTAATTAGTTTAGAAGTAGACAGTTATCCTCCCATGCTAGATTGATAGCCAGCCAGTACCATTTTATGAAATAATTATGTGAAAAATGATAAAAGAGTGAGTGAAGTGATATTTTAAAGTCTAAAAGTGTCAAAGAGTGTGTGTCATGTGTAATTATAATTGTTTAAAACATTGATACATCACCTTATTTTCATGAATTATTGTCACTTTCTCTCCCTTTTCCAAGCAAGTGATTAGTTTAGGTGATAGATCCAAGGGATCCAATCCTCTCTAGAGTTTCTTCTCAATTTAAAGTCACCCAAAATATGACAACATCCCATTATTTTAGATGAAGAGAATATTTTCTTGCATATCTTCAATCAGGGTGCTCTTCAGATTGACAACAATTTCTAGCATGCCTAGTGTGACACACTCTTCATGAAATAGTTAAAGTTAAGAGCTAAAGAGAAGTATTTGAAGTAGAGGAATACATCCATCATCATTAAAATATAAATATTATTTAGGTTTTATATTTCATATCATTATTCAAGTAATACTTTCATGCCAAAGGCTACCATAAGGTTAGCTAATAAAGGTATTCCTCTTGAATTCATCGAGTTACCTTATACTTCATATAAAATAGCAAGGTTTAGTAGGAAAAAACCTTATCCTCAAATTTAATATTCATCTCCTAGTCATGCTATTATCCTAAGCAATGCAATCCCCACTATACATATGGCCATCAAAAACCAAGTGTTTCTTCCATTCAATAGAGGTAGTCCACTGAATTTAGCTTAGTTTGATGAGTTTCATGTGTCTAATATTAATAGTATCCCATTATTCTCAAGATAATATCAAACAACTCCTATTGAGAACATCTTAGATGTTGCCAACCTTTGTTTATTACATAATATTGTCTAATAAAATGTAGCTATTAGATTCTTATTACTTTCTTTAAAAGAAAAACACTGTAGTGGTATAAAAACCTCCCACTAAATTCCATTGCTACCTAGGATGAATTAGGTGTAGCCTTAGTCAAAAAATTTGAAGACAAATCTAATCACCTATCCTTAGTTGAAAAATTGATTGCCATAAAGAGAACTCATCATGAGTTCATGTTTGATTTTAACCTCAAATTTCAAAAGACAAGGACCATGATACTTGTGTTAATTATACCATCCCTATAATATAACTTTTTAAAACATCTCAAAGCCCTCAACTCTTAAATTAGTGTGATGATATAGTCAATGGGTGGTATTACTTTTCCAGACACTTATGAGGTTGCAATAAGGGCATAGAATAGTTTGATACAAGCTAGTAAGCTTTCTCCAAGGCCTCTAATGCTTATATTCCTAGAGTTGAAGTGTATACTAGCCCTTCAGGTTCCTCAAGTTTCATCATTAACTCCTATTCCATCTCCTCAGGTCCAAGTTACATCCCCTTTTAGTAAAGATAGTGAGAATGGTGAGCTAAAATCTTTGCTACATTTTTTTGGAAATGAAATAGTGTAACTCAAGAGATATCAATATTAGGCTAATAGGCCTTATCAATAACAAAATTAGACCACCTATCAACCCTTTAGAGATCAAAGGCCTCCTTATCAAGGGTTTAGAGAGAATAAACCACCTTACCAAACACAAGGATATATAACTCAAAATAAAACATATGCAACTCTTGATCCTTATGCACATTCTAATTCAAATGCTATTTTTCCCATACCACCAAAAAAAAATTATGTAGGATTCAAGTTGACAACCCTCTAATCTCAATGATTTTCAAAACCAAGCCTTGGTATCACAAAATATTATTATGACACAAATGGCATAAGAATATTTTCCTCTTAAAGGAAGTCAATATAGAGAGACAAGTTTGGTATCACAAAGAGAGACTCAAAAAGCTTAAGGGTAGCCTGATGTTGTTAATGTGAATTGTCAAATAGATGATCGTGTTGATTTTAATTAGGATGGTGAGACTAACACTTCAAGTGATCAAGTTACAACTATAACTAGAGATAAAATAAGAGTCATTGATGAGGATAAATATGTGAAAATGATTCAATTACTCCTAATGTTAATTATAATATTACCAAAGATCAACTTGTTTCCCCTATAACATATAAAAATCATAATACAGAGGTTGGAAAGGTTCATCATGTACCTCTAGTTTGTGAGCAACTAGTGGTTAAAAAGGTATAGCCAAAGCTTAGTGGATCATAATTTAGTATAGTGGATAAAATTAAGAATTATAACATCATAATTATCATGTTGGATTCCCCCTCTATTCTAGTACAAAAAAATATGCTCATTCAAGAGCTTTCAACTCTTAAGTTATCTCCAAAATAGGTTAAGAAAGAAGGTGTTATCCTAACTAATTTAGATCAACCACCTAAAAAACATGTAAAATAGGTAAATAATATGGTAATGGTGGAAAAATGAGATAAAATAAAATAAAACTCAACTTTTATATCTCTATTATATATTTGGTGACTCTTTGGTTCATAATTATATGGTAGGTAGTGGAGCCAGTAACACTATTATGCCTAAGTAAATTACAAATAAGCTTGGTATTAATTATGAACCAAATAATAAGTAAGTGTTGAAACTATATGGATCAACAAAAAATATAGTAGGAATCATCAAAAATTTGAATTTGACACTACATGTTTGTCCCAATGTTATCATTCAATAGGATGTAGTTGTAGTAGACATGCCTCCATACTTTGTCATGTATCTTTCAAAGGATACATCTCAGATATTAGAGGATAATTATTAGTTGATTGGATATATTTTATTTTCATAAATAGGTATGGTAACAGGGTGAAAATATATTTGAACCCATAGCACATTTCCATTTGGATCCATATATGCTAAGTGTTGTGAACACCAACTGTATCATCTTGGATGAGGTGCTAAAAACTAGTGGAGTGGAAACTGAATCAGCTTTAGATGGAATTACAATTTTTTTCCTTGATGAGTGGGCCTCTAAATTGAATTAAAATTATCTTTATAATATAATTTAAGAATAGGAATTGGGTGTTTTTTACCTCCATGAGAATGATGTGCCAATTCCATCCATGATGAAGGATAATGAGTCTAGTGATGGTTTATGGAAATTTTACTTTGATGGATCAAGGAATAAGAACAATAATAGGGATGGAATGATGTTTATTTATTTAAAAAATAAAATTTATTTATCCTTTATTAATTTTTAATTTGATTTTTCAAATAATATTGTAGAATATGAGGTACTAGTTTATGATTTGTAGTGGTCTAGGATGATGAAAGTTAACACCTTGCAATTTTTTGGTGATAGTGAAATTATAGTTAACCAAGTGAGAGGTATTAATGTGTGAATTTCTTTTATTAGATATTATAATCATAAATTATGGGACTTGAGTATTTTCAATCTTTCAACATTCAAGCAATACCAAGGGATCAGAACAAACATGTAAACATGTTGGCTGCCATTGGGGCACAAATAATTATCCTAGTTAATATAAAAAGTGAAAAAATTTAGTTAAAAATTAATTTAGTTGTAAGGCCTTATATTTTGGATAACCATGATAATTGGTAAGTGTTTATATATGGAAATCACATTGTTAGGTTCTTACAAGAAGAGGTTGAGTTTTCCTCATGAAATCAATCAAAGTTCTTGAAACAATATGGTGATTAGAATGTGGAAAAAAAAAGAATAAGTTGACAACGGTATTGGTCACAGTTTAGAACATATTTACTAGTGATGATGAGTTGAGAAAATAAAATTCATCTTTGAAAACAAAAGAGGAACACTACGTCAATGTGGAGTTTGTAGCTAGTAAGAACTTGAAGTTGAGTAAGGTATACACTCCTTCACAAAAGGAAGATTTAATCTAATTATGTATAAGTTTTGTTGATGTGTTTTCATGATGATATATTTATCTCAATGAATTTGATCTAAATCTATCTCAACACACCATTGAGTTAGGGGTTGAAACTAATTTAGTGAGACAAAGGCAAAGGCCCGTCAATCTAAATTTTAAAAATTTGATGAGAGCTTATATTAATAAACTCATAGAGTCAACTACTATATTTTTAATCAAGCACTCAACTTTGGTGGAAAACCTTGTTCTAGTATGGAAGAAGAATGTTGAAATTAGACTATGTGTTGACTTCCATGATTTGAACAAGGCTTCCCTTAAATATCACTATCTATTTCCATCTATGAAACAAATTTTATAACTAGTTATAGGTTAAGAGAGGTTTTCTTTTTTGGATGGATATATTGGTTATAATTATATTTTTTTCAAGGAAGAGGACAAATTCAAAATATCCTTCACTATGAAGTGGGGGGCATTGGCATATAGAATGATTCCCTTCAATTTATCCAATGCTAGAGCAACCTTTCAAAGAGCCATGTATATGGCATTATAAGTACTTTTTTAATAGGTATATAATTTTTTATTTGGATGACATAAAAATGTTTTGAAAGAGTTAAAGTGAGCACATGGTTCACCTCAAGCAAGTGTTTAAAAGGTGTAGGTAATATGGGGTATCTCTAAATCTCAAAAAGTGTGTTTTCTTAGTTCATGAAGGTAAACTCCTTGGGAATGTGGTTTCAAAAGATGGTTTGAATATAGATTATGAAATGATTGATTCTATGTTAGCAAAGTTTCTTAGGGTAAATCAATTTTATAAGAAGATACATTTAAAATTTTACCACTTTAGCTAAGCCCATTACAACCATGCTAAAGAAGAATTAGAGTTTCTGCTGGTCCAAAGAAGGAGTAAAGAGTTTTAATGGGATTAATAAATCTATATCTAGTTCTCTTACACTCATAAATCTAGATTTCATAAAATATTTCATATTGTACCCCTATGCTAATATGGACACCATTTCAAGAATTCTTATGCAACAGAATCATGAGGGCTTGGAGTAGCCAGTAGCCTTCTTCAATCTAAGCTTATAGGATTATGAAACAAGGTACTCTTTTATTTAAAAGTATAAACTTTATTTATAAGGTCACTGAATAAGTTTAGATACTTTTTATCTAATAATAAGATACACCTAATAGTTTCCCATCCAAGCACTAAGGAGTTCTTTTTGAACAAAGATATAGAGGATAAGAGAGCTGGTTGGATAAATAAGGTAATGGAGTTATGATATGGAAATCAATATCACAAATATTATTAGAGGTAAAGGACTTTGTGAGCATCTAGCCCAAGACCTACAAGAGGCTAATGAGGTGGTTTTGGTGTCAAATGATGAAGAGGTTGCAGCTAATCATACCTCACCTTCTAGATAGTTTCATGACTTGGTAAGGTTTCTTCAAGATGGTATTTATCATTCTCATCTCAATTCTTTAAAAATAAGATATTTCATATTGCAATGAATTCCATTTATCCTTATTGATGGTGTTTTGTTCAAGAAATATATCAATGGCATGTTGTTAAGATGCATAGAGCCAAGCTAAACACATAGATTGATTGAAGAGTTCCATGATGGACATGGTGAGGGACATGTTTTTGAAAGGACTACAGACCTCAAGATCATGAGAGGTGGATATTATTATCTAAGCATATTTGGTGATTGTCATGCATGTATTAGGAAGTGCAAATGATGTGCTATGTTTTTAGTAAAAGTGAAACTTGTAGCCTTACCTATTCAACCAATTATAGTGGATCAAAACTTTGTATAATGGAGATTGGAATTTATTGGTATCATAAATATTCCTTCAATATCAGGACATAAATTGATACTAATTGATATATACTACTTCACTATATGGATTAAAATAGTACTATTGAAAGAAGTAAATGAATCCAATGTTCTTGATTTCTATGAAGGTTTGCTAACTAGATTTGGAGTTCCATCAATAATTATTTATAACAGTGCTATGGCTTTTATGGGGACTAATATCAGCCAATGGGCTATTCAACATGGTGTCTATCTCAACACTTCATCAAATTACTATCCACAAGGTAATGGCCTTCTTGACTCAGTAAATAAGAACTTGTTAAAGATCATAAGAAGGAATATTGAAGATAATTATAGGTCATGGCATCTCAAGTTTAAATTAAATTTATGGGCTAATAAAATCACCTACAAAAAATCAATAGCCAACTCTCCATACAAGGTGGTATATGGTAAGGAATCAACCTTACCTATTTCTCTTGAGTTTGCTACTTTAGATCTAATACATTAACTTGAATTGGTGGAGAATGAACCAATGAAAATCAGATATGATAATATTATGGAGCTAGAAGAGGTTTTAAATTAGTCCATGTTAGCCATGGAAATCTACTAAGCATAAATGAAGAGAGATTTTGATAAGAGAGATTATTCACAAAGTTTTAAAGATGGAGATTTGGTCCTCAAGTGGGAAAAGAATAGAGCTAAACCAAGAAGGCATAAATTTTTTGAATCTCTTTATAGTGTTCCATACACAATCTCCAGCTGCAAATCCCACAATTCCTTTCAACTTGAAAAGGTGGATGGTGAGGAGATTTCTATCATAGTTAATGGGATGCATCTAAAAAATTGCTATTAAAAATCTAGGTTCCTTATACATAATTAGTTTGTTGGCTTTACTTTAATTGATGTTATATAAGATTCATTTGTTTGTGTTTTTAACTTGAGTTGTTCAAGAATAAACCATTGAAGATCAGATATGCTAAGCTTATGGAGCTAGACGAGGTTTGTAATTAGTCCATGTTAGCCATAGAAATCCACCAAGCACAAATGAAGAGAGCCTTTAATAAGAGAGTTTCTTCACAAATTTTCAAAGAAGGATACTTGGTCCTCAAATGAGACAAGAATAGAGATAAACCAGGAAGGCATATAAAGTTTGACTCTCTTTAGAGTGGTCCATACATAATCTCTAGCTGAAAATGCCACAATGCCTTTCAACTTGTAAATACGGATGGTGAGAAGATTTCTATCCCAATTAATGGGATGCATATAAAACATTTTTATTAAAAATATAGGTTCCCTATACATAATTAGTTTGTTGGTTTTACTTCAACTGATGTTATAGAACACTAGTTTGTTTATGTTTTCAAATTTAGTTGTTGGAGAATGAACCAATGAAGATCATATATGCTAAGCTTATGAAGTTGAAAGAGGTTCGTAATTAGTCCATCTTAGCCATGGAAATCCACCAAGCACAAATGAGGAGAGCCTTTGATAAGAGAGCTTCTTCACAAAGTTTCAAAGAAGGAAATTTGGTCCTCAAGTGGGACAAGAATAGAGCTAAGCCAAGAAGGTATACAAATTTTGACTCTCTTTAGAGTGGTTCATACACAATTTCCAATTGCAAATCTCATAAGTCCTTTCAACTTACAAATATGGATGGTGAGGAGCTTTTTATCCTAGTTAATGGAATTCATCTAAAACATTGCTATTGAAAATCTAGGTTCCCTGTACATCATTAGTTTGTTGGTTTTACTTCAAATGATGTTATATAACATTAGTTTGTTTGTGTTTTGTTCCAAATAAGTACTTTATTTTCATAATTGAATTTTTTTGTTTAATTTTCCTATTTTGTGTGTTTCATTCATTGTCCTAGTGGAATAGCTTTTCTTATTTTCAAGTTAGGTTACTTGCAATCATGGATCATAATTATCTTTGTTTATGAGTCCAAAAGTCATGTAAATGGTTTGTTTCTCAAGCATAATAGGCATGTTTCCTAGTTGAGTTGCTAAAATGTTGATATTTTTTAACCTCACAGGTCAAAATGTCACCCTTACCATCCAAAATTTGCATATCATGCCAGTTTGTCTTCTGAAACAATGAGTTGGTCTTGAAAAGTCCTTAATGATCAATAGGAAATAGAATATCTCAGCATGTCATGCATTAATAAACATGTAATTTTTGTTGTGTATTTATTAAATGTAGTTTGGATGTCAACCAAAGTTGAATAACTACATATAAGTGATGTATTTTGTGTCATGAATATCCCCTACAAGTTTGGTGTCTTGGTGTGTTTCCCATATCAAGCTATAATCTTATAAAAATTATTGAGTAGTGTGAGATGTGCCAGAGAAAGTCAAATTAAATCTAGAAAAAATAACCATTTGTATTAAAAATAGAAGTGATATGTAGGGTTACCAAGTATCACAATCTTGGAAGCTTAAATAGTAGATCAATGGCACATGGGTGATGGATGGGATCAATACATCAAGGAATATCAATACCACATGTTCAATCCTATAGTTAAAGATCAACAATGAGCATGAGGTCAAAAGGTCAAAGGATCTTGAGAACCAATGTGATGGTGCCAAGTGTCTCAATCATGGTGAACTCCTATGTAAATCAATGAACCACACTTGATCATATTATTTAGATAAATATCAATGGAAAACATTTGATTTGGAAAAATCAAAAATCTATAGTGCACATTCAACCATGCAAATGAGATTAATAGTGTGGATTGAGGTCAAAAATTCAATAAGCCCAAATTGTATGCAAGGATACCATGTGGCATAAGTGTGTTAACTAGATGGAGACTAAAATTAGGGTCCATAGAAGACATACAAGGTTTCTAAGTACAACAATCTTGAGTATAGATCAACTATCAATGGTCAACATTGAATTCAAGGCTAGAAGACTCCTAAGGAGATCAATGGTGAAATTTTGATCAAGTTTCAGGGGGCATGAGATGAAGACATATGTACAAAGTAGTGATGATCATATTTTAATTATAAATAGATAGTGTGGTATGGATATGCCACATGGGTAGACACATTAGACCAAAAGATTTTATGGACCCATGGGTTATCAAAGCAAACACTTCAAATTTAGCAACTCACCATTAAAGCTCAGTCAAGTTCCTTGAGAGACTTCACCATCACTTATACTATCAAATCATAGTCAAGTCCATGGATATGAAGGTTTAGGAATTCTACCCTTTGTGAAAATGGTATATAAGAACATAGTGGAGCTGAGGAAAACCTTAAGAGATGGTGTCAAGGGTGTTAGATGGGGAAAGGGGTTTTGAACCCTATGTTTTAGTGTAGTGGATAGGGTCATGTAGATAGAAGATGATGAGATTCATGTCCATTATGTAATGGGAGTTTGATCAAGTGAGTATTGAGTTGGATATAGTTTTTATCATGATATATATACCCTATTATGGATTTTACAACACTTGAAGATCACTACAGAGACCTCAATGGAAGATCATGACCATTTTAATAGGGTCATTATGTTTGTGAAGAGTGTTATAGCAGCTTCAATATAGGAAATGTAACTTCATAATATCATGCTTAAAATGGACCTATAGTGCCTATTATGTACTATTTTGGAGGTGATTTACTAACTCCAAACATTTTAGGGAATCTTCTTGAGTGGTTCCATGTGGAGACCATAATGAAAAAGGCCTAGGGTGATGGAGTTAGAAGAATAATCAACCAAGGATCCATCATGATCTCTCCACCCTAGCATTAAGATTATTATATAGGCTATAAAATCAAGCTTGATCTAGTGGAAAAATGGACTATTATGTTTTTGGCATGCCTAGGCTATGTCAAGATTTTTAATACAACACCTATTTGATGCAATAAAAGACTAAATTCCTCCATTTTGTAAGCTGAATTTAAGTGTCCTATGAATTCATTTATCTGTTTAAGTGAATGTATGTTTCCTTTTCCTTTGTCTAAATTTTATCACCTTCATAAAGTGTTTTTTAGATCTCATAGGTCATTCTTAGTGCCATTGATAGTTCATTTATTAGTTTGGAAATGGACAATTACCATCCCATGCTAGATTGATAGCAAGCTAGTGCCCTTTTATGAAATAAATATGTTAAAGCTGATCAAAGGGTGAATGAAGTGATATCTTAAGGTCTAAAAATGTCTAATAGTGTGTGTCATGTATAATTATAAGTGTTCAAAACATTGGTGCATCACCTTATTTTACATGTTTTCATGAATTTTTGTCACTTTATTTACCTTTTCCAAGTATCTAATTAGTTTTTGTGATAGATCCAAGGGAAACATCCCTCTCTAGAGGTTATTCTCACTTTAGAGTCACACATGCCCTGATAAGATCCCATTATTTCAATTGAAGAGAAGATTTTCTTACACATCTTCAATCAAGGTGATCTTCAAATTAACAATAATTACCTCTACCAATACTAATAGGTTTATTTGGGAGAATATATTTACATGGTATGGATGTACATTACATCTGATTAATGATTGATGAACCCATTTCCTTAATGAGACCATTCACATCCTCTTTTCTAAATTTATGATTCTGCACCACAAGAATACACCTTACCATCCTTAAGCCAATGGTACAGTTGAGGTGTTCAATAAAATCTTAGGAATTTTTTAATATTAGATGCACTAAATGTGATGATCATGTTTATACAGTGTTATGGGCATATTAGACCACATACAAATAATTAAACAAGAGCATACCTTTTAATCTTGTGTTTGGTATTGAAGCCATTTTTATGGTTGAATTACTTGTCCCATCTCTTTGAATTGCACATGTTGGGAAATTAGATGATGAAGAATCCTTGAAAGTGAACACACATGCTTTCATTCAATTAGATGAAACCTAATTTATCACACATTGGAATTAAGGAGTGGAGAAGTATAAATATAAGGCTTGGCATGACTATCATTTGAAGAATAAGACTTTTTCTCCATGCATGTAGGTTTTGGTATACAACTCTTAGTTCATGTGCCACTCAAGAAAACTTCATTTCTACTGGGATGGCCTATCCATGATTCATAATATTCATCCCATCAATGTGTGTAATTTGAAGTGATTAGATATCCAATTCCTTCCCAACCATTTCAATGGTAGTCAGTTGTGGCCCTACTATTCTGAGTAGTTTTTCCTTTTTAAGTAATAAGGTGTATGCCATTAATTTAGTATATGATTTTGGTTATTTTTTAATAAATCATGGCTTTGGTTGCACACCATTGAGTAGTTTTGGGTTAACACTTTATTATTTGTATCTGTATTTATTTTTAATGTCATGGAGGACCACAAATAACTTTTAGTGTGGGGTAAAAAGTGTAGAAGAAGACAAACCTATAGAGCATCAAGGAAATGGTCAATGAGAATGCACACAATAAAAAGGTGCATGTAAGTGGAAGTGCATAAGGACAAATGGGTACACATGATGTGGTGCATAACTACTAAGCTAAGTCAAGGTAAATAAGTGAGATTCTCACCTTTATAATGGAAAATTTTCAAATTCTTTATAGTTGTCATGCACTTTGGGAAAAGTGTGGGATGGGATAGATGTATTCAATACAAGGAAAGTATTTTTAATGGAAAGTGTGCCAAGTACAAATCATGGTAGTACTATTAAAACATTAATTGCATGACGTGATATATGAGGTAGTGGGGAAGTAAATTCAAGTTATCCCCCCAAGGCTATAAAAGGCTAAACACATATCATTTTAAATTTTAATATTATCAAATTCATGAATTTTATAGATCCAAAGGAGAATTGTTGAGATCATAAAAGAGCATTTTTAATATTCCATATGAGTGTATATTATTTGTTTATGACTATTTTGAGCATCATAGAATGAATCAATTATGGTAAATAGGTAGAGTGTTGAAAGGGTGAGATTGAGGTAGTGTAGGTTTATAGAATTTTAGGTTGTAGAGTTCAACATCTACCATTAGAGAGTGTTGAAGCAGGAGAGCCAAGAGGGTTAGCAAAGAAATAATGTAATATTTAAGGAGGGTAAAAAGACCACACCTTAACCTTTAGATTCCTTGAAGGGTGATACGATTGAAGAAAAATGTCTAGCATAGTGAGCCCTTGCCTATGATAGTAGAGGAAGAGAAATTTGAGAGATTGGGTATTCAAATAGTTTTGGTTAGGGAAGAAGTACTTGAAGAGTCTTATGTACACATAAAAGAGTTATCATAAAAAATTGAATAAAAGGAAAACACATAATCAGAGATGGCAAACCAAGCTAAAAAGAAGGCTATTGTACAACTTCTACCCCCACCATTTATAGAAGAAATGCAATATTTAGAAGCAATATTACATGCCATGAATTGGATATCAAATGTTCCCAGTTTTAATATCTTTTACTATAGCCATCACTAGCTTGGAAATGAAGTAAAACTATAATGTAACTAATAGGTAGAGCACCAAAACACACATAATGATCTTTTATATGATTTGATTATTTTTAATAATATTAATGGTGTAAGATTGTTTCAATTATTTAATCTTTCATATTTTAGGAAGTTGCTAGAAGTAGTCAAGCTTCTTATTTCTTCCATGTATGAATACTATTTCTCTTTGATTGGGCACTAGATGTGGATCATACCCAAGAGGATAAACAAACTCATAGGGTTGTAATTCTCATGCACTAACCTTTCTTTGGACTTGGAGGACCAAGAAGAGATTAGAAATACTGTAATGACACTTGTGTATCAAAAACAAGGCCATGTAATTCACATTACAAGTCTCTAATATACCTCCTTTAGAGTGGTCACATGCATAATCATGATTAAGGTTGGAGACACTGATAAATGGAAAGAGGTGGACATGGCACACATATATGTCACCCATTAAGTTATCCTAGGACTAAACTATCATTGGAGTAATAATTTGATGATATTATTATTATAGATTCAGAGAAAGCCCACCACATACCAAACCAAAATTTTGCATGTGGGGATATCCTTTTGTTACTAGTGTTTGATGAGATTGGTGTACTTAAGTACATAATTAGAGAATATAAATGGGCTTACCCTCTTGAGCACAAATCCCCTATGGAGAACTTTAAAGTTTCACTCTCCCTAACATGACAATTCCCTTCCACAAGGTCAAAATGGAGGGATTTTATGATGTTATGAAGGAAGCCTTTAGGAATGAGTGGTGAATTTAAAAGGCCTTACCTAGAGAGGTTGAGGCCCAATATAAGTTTGTGGTGAAGAAACACTAATCCCTAGCACACATCTAGATGGTTCCCTTCAAAAATTTATCTAGATGGCTTAAATTACCATATGCTTTCACTACTTGATACTTCATGAATTTTTTTAATAAGATATTTGACATGAACTCAATTAACATTGCTTCTAATAAAATTGACTTGGAGACTCAAACTCTATGACAATTGTACATTTACCTTGGGAAGAAGGCATACAAAGAAAGGCTAGAGTTGGATAATACTAACATTAAGGTCTAGAAGATTTTGGTTGAAAATTACATTCATTTTTTATTTTACATTTTGAAACCAAGAAAGAAGACATCAAGGAGGGTGGATCATGAGAAGGAAATAATCCCATCTCCACTAGATATAAGGAAGAAAAACCATAAGTGATAAGGGCATGATGCCAGTACCAACACCCAACAAGTAAAGTAGAAAAAGACAACCCCTACACCAACCAAGGAAACTCTTTTAGTAGGTCAACTTGAAGGCCCAAAGATAGCTATACAAATTGTTCCTTTGAAACATGGAACATTAGTATCTAAGGATAATGAATTTAAATAAAAGATAAAAATTTTAGAAGAGACAATAGAAAAATAAATTGTTGAAGTATAAGAAGAAGATCAAGTCACCTAGGACCCTAAGAAGACACCTTCATTAGCACAGTGTGAATAAACCACCCTTGAGGAGGCACAAGTAGAAACTAAAGATATCATTGGTATAGAGATGGATGGTTTAGACATGACCTCAAGAATGAGTGGATTTGAAATCAAGGCTAGCCACCATAGTGAAGATGTAGATGTCAAGGTAATAGAATGAGATCCCTTTAAGGGGAAAGATCTATTCAATGAATCCATTTAGCAAACATTAGTATAAATTTATTTAACCACAACCCTATGCACCCAATAATAGAGGTGAGTGTTAAAGATACACATATCTATGTTCTTTCATTTTTCACTAGAAGACTCAATCGAGAAGATTCAGTGAGAATTGTCATTTTACCATTATATTTATAACAAAGAATGTAATTTTAAGTTGCCATTAGATATCCTAAGTGTAGAAAGGGAAGAGATAAAACTTCTAAATACCTTTTGGGTATACCCCTAGATGTTTACTATAACACAAGCAAGTGCAACACTTTTGAAATTGGCACATGAGGAAACTAGGCAAAATGCCTTAACTAAATCTAATGTCAAGCGACTCCAAAAGATGTATGCAAAAGTGGTTACTCTATATCATAATGAGTAAATCATAAGAACAAAATTTGAAGTATAACTAGCTGAGGTGAAATAATGGACAAGGTAAAAAATCTAACATCTCAAGATAATTTTGAGCCAAAAACTAACTCTTTAGATGGGTTGTCTCTAATTGGTGAGGAAATTGAAAAATTAGAAATCCTAGAAGTGTTTTTGCTGAAGAGATGCAAGGACTAGTTTGACCCTCAAAATGAGTAGTCTTGGGCAATAGAGAAATTAACTGAAGCTGTGGAGGTCTACAAAATATTTTTGAATAGGGTTGGAGACATAATTCCCATCTTAGATAGGGTTTTTGAAAAGTTGGTACAGGTCGATAAAATTATGGAAGAAAGGCTTCAAGTGAATGAGCTTTAATGATAATAGTTGGCAGATAACATGTTAGAAATAAAAGATTTCATATATCACACCAAATAATTTGAGGATGTGGAGGCTATGGAAAACAAAATAAGTGCTCATCTCTTAGAAATAAAAGCACATTTAGAGGCACTCTAAAGATAAGTTGTAACAAAGGCCACCTCACTTGAAAACATCTATAAGGATGCTTCCACATCCCTTGAGTGTTTAGTAATTTAAGCAAGTGATTATATCAAATAACCTAAGGAGATGAAGAAGCTCAAGCAGGTGGTAGAAAAAATCACATCCCAATTATATAATGCCTTAAACCATTAGGATGGAATCAAAAATTTAATTGAGTATATGGGACCTAATTTTTTGGAGGGACCTAAGAATAATTCATAGTCCAAGGTATACTATTGGCTTAGTGTAGGGTGATATTGGGCCCCTAATTTTGGCTAAGTGATTTTAGAATAAATAATGTGAAGAGACACGAAACAAAAGACTGTAACATGAAAGACCATGGTGAAGGAGTCCATGGTATGGAAGGATCAAGTCCCATGGAATAAATTCACATTATAAAAAAAGATCCCATGAATGAAGGAATCAGAACTTAGTGGAAGACTTGGGGAGATCACAAAAAGTAGAGATAGTTATGGAACAGTTCATAGGGATGGAAGAGAAGACTAATCCAAACAAAAATTTAACACTAGCCTATAATAAGATAGACATTCAATAATAAGGATCTAGAATTGAGAGATAATATAGGGGAAAATAGGCTTGAGTCCAAAGGAACTTAATGTAAATGGTTTCCATGACTCAAATATATTGATGATCATTGGAAAGTCATCTTGATTGTAATTACTTCTATAACTACTTCGTTAGGGAAAACCAAGTATAAATACCCCAATTATGTACTTTGTATTGTTGTTATTAAGTTGGATGTTATTGATGAGTTTATATGAGTTGGTTAACATTATAACTTTGGAGCAATGTATTTTTTGAGATCACTTATGAATATTATGAAAGAATCTTGTGATGACATAATACTTGTGTCTAGTTATTTATGGGTTTGATTTTATCTATCATCATTTATGCCATATTTTTATTTTGATCATTAATTAATGAGAAAGTAAGCTTAATTAGGTAAAGGAATAAGAATGAGTTTGGTAATAATTATGTGTTCAAACACCCTTGTCTAGGAAGAATAGATAAACACACCCTTGCATGATAAACTAATGGGAATCAGTCCCAAGATGCATGCTTTGGGTGAGCACATGATAGCTTGTTTTGACATGAAATGCTAGCACACTATCATGTTGGACTCTTATTCATTTAGGTTCATACCTAGGGAAAGTCATGCCCAGTTAAAAGAAAATAATCCCAATATATAACAAGTGGGTAATAATTATTTCATATTGGGTTTGCCTCCATACATGAATATATATTCTATTGTGAATGATGAGAACTTAAATTATCTTTAAGCATTCCATGTTAAGTGAAAAAGAGGGAAAGATATATTTTATTATGAATTTTGTTAGCTTCTATTTCATTTAACATGGAATGCTTCAAGATTATTCCATGTTAATATCTTACTCTATAAAATCAAGAGCAACTAGGATTTTTTTTTGCATTGTATAAGAAGGAAAGAGTGACAGTAAGAGGATTGAATGAGAATCAATGAATTGGGTAGAAGGAATAGTTGTTAAGAAAAGATAAACAATACCCCAAAGAAGAAGTAGGGAAGAAATTTCCTCACATCATGACTTCCTGAGATTTTGGGAACAAAAATCATCCTATTTAGGGAGTTATGATCTAAATTTAGATTAGGAGTTATTAGCAAGACAAACTAACTAGTCCATTGTCATCAATAAGATGCAATACGTCAATTTTAACACTTAATATTAGTTTTTTCCCTTGAAATTTTAGAAAAATAGGTTGATCATTTAAGTACATATGGGTCTATAGATACATATTCAAGTCTAAGGTAATACAATTACCTTAGATGAGAAGACATCAATAGGTTTCTACTGCAAAAGATAGAATTTAGTGTAAGGTAACTGTAATACCTATCGTGGGAATATTTTTCCCTTCATTGATCTTAGCATATGCACATGTTTTGTGTGCCTTACCCTATTGATTGAAATGAGCAATGTCTTTCATGTTTCATAATAAGGTCAATTTTATGATCGAATTGGCTTCCTTAAATTTTTATGATGATGGTCATCCACTGATCCTTGCCTTTAAAAATCTAATATATATTTTATTAAAAGGAAGTTTGCATAAGGGGAGGGAGACATGAGGTCCCAATTTTCACAATACAAGTACTATTGGACCTTGTCACTATCATACACATGTCATGTTAGGATATGCTCCTTAGGTTATGGAGCCACGATATGCTATTATCATTTTAAGAATGAGATAATGGATCTTATATTTTGAATGATATTGATTGCTTATTTACCTTTCAGTTAATAGTTATGGATGATTTAATTTGACTATTGATATGCATACTACATTATTATATTAGTTAAGATAATATTACTTACCATATACTTTGGGATTATGAGTATATGATGTTAGCATGTAGAGATTACCTCATGTATATTGAAATGTTTTGATTTGGATGTTAGATATATGAAATTGTGTCAATTACCTGATATGTTTACATTCAACAAATTTGAAAACCTAGGGTAGATAATTTGATGTGTAAAATGTTGTGAATAAAATAGGGGAGGCCAAGTGAGGGAAATAAGACTATGTTAAGCATGGGTACACCATTGGTTTTGGTAGAGTAGAGACTCTAAATAAACCACACTTGGCTTATAACCTAACATTTGTGTTGTTTTCTAACATAGTTTGTGTTTGAACCTAATTGGCCCACCTAGCACTAATCACACCTCTTAGCACTATTATTTACTTATTTACCCATACATTAGATATTTGTTGAAACATATAGAAGGACTGAAGGTTGAAAAGAGATCCAAATTTTATCACAACTTGAAAAACTCGAATGGAATGGATAAGCCAACTTTTTAGGGTGACATAAATTGATTTTATGATATTTTATGATGAATTTTGAGTCTATTGACCAATAGGGATGTTTGGGAGTTCTTATATGAACCAAAAAGGACTTTTTGGGCAGCTTATGTGTGATTTATGGCATGGGGATGTGACGTCTTTATGAAGGAGTGTGCAATTATAACTTGCCCACCAGACAAATGTATAAAGTTGAGGGACAAAAAAGTGGACATAATAAAAAACACAAAAAAAATTGTTCAAAGGGAATACACCCTTTTAAAAAAAAACCATAGCAAATGTTATCTGGCTTGATCTTGAGCCCAAAGATCATATGCCCTTTTTCACAAAGGGTGTACACCCTTGCGAAAGGGCATATGCCTTTTGAAATTTTTTTTTGAGAGGGAAGAGGAAAATTTAGAATTTTATGAGGGAAAGGGTGCACACCCTTTGGTATAGGGTGTATAACCTTTGTATTTAATTGTAAATTATTATACTTTAATTTTATTTTACTAAATATATCAAATTAAGACCACTCTACATCTCTTAAAATCAGTTACAGAGGTGTAAGAGTTACTATTGACAAAATTTGACCCCAAGTCAAATTTGGGTCAACCCCTACTATTTTAAACTTTTATACAAAGTTTAATATGTCTTATGGGGTAATATGCTATCCTACATGTCACACTTACTCTTTCCCTAATCCTTGTTGAAGCCCATCCTCCTTGTAATGAATTAGTCAAACAAAAGTCAACATTGGTCAACTATGGTTAATCAAAGGATAAATTTATTTTATGTCTTTTATAGGTTTCAATGTGTTTACAATTCACAAAGTGACCACTTGCTAGGTTTTAGGTGTTAAAAAGGTCATTTGGCCACCTTTTAGCTTGATTAAATGAATTTTGACGACTTTAAAATTAAAATATTTGTCACCAAGGTGGATAAGAATGTGGATATGGTCAAATTATCTTAGAATAATGTCAAGTGGTAGTTATAAGTCTGTTATGATCATGAAATAGTAGTTTTTCCTTAAAAAAGGCCCGTTTGGGCACTTGTATGAACTTCTCAAGTCCATCATCAAGTGAAAATGTGGTGAAGTGTCTATTAACCTCCCCATAGGTCATATTCATGTTTGTTTTACATAAAATTTCATATAATATCCATTTAAAACTTCTTTTCCTTCATTTTCCATTGGTAAGCCAAGGAAGGGCAAATTCAATCACTCACTATGGAAGCTACAGGTGGAATTGGAAAGAGTGATTATGGCAGTGGAATTTAATTTAAGTTAACTTCATTTTAATAATAATAACTTACAATTTTTTCTCCCTCATTTATGAACAATCATTTACACTCTAGGTAGCTTTTTATGGAATTGCACTCAAGAGGGGTGTAAGTTTGCATCTATTTTTTATTTTCAAAAATCCAAGGAGATGTGTGAGTTTGATGAGGTGTTTCTAGGAAGGGATAGTTATTCTCCATGATGTTAAAATCACCCAAAACTTCTCTCCTAATTCCCTTGAAGGAGGATTCCAAAATTGTGCTGGTTTCTGAAAGTTTGCATTCATGGGCATGTAAACTGAGTTTTCAATGTGGGGGGAGTTCCATGAGATGTTTAATGCTTAGAATAATTTTTTCAAGTTTATTTCATTTAATTAATCTTTGGATAAATCAAATAAATTCCACTTCAAAACAAATTGTCAAATTTCCTTGTTTATTGCCTTGGTTGTAAAATGTGCTCATAGTTGCCTTCTACAGGAGTTCAAGAGGTTTGTATAGAGGTGAAAAGAGGGAAACACATTTTAAAATTCATGTTTTAAGATCCAACATTCCCCAAGATCCATGGTGTTCATGTCATGAGAGTTGGAATGCTGTGTTAAGTGGAAATTCCCCTTTAAAAGAATGATTGGGCTATTTTGGACTCTCGGTCCCTAAAAACCTAAAACAAAGATCCTTGAGGCATTTTGACATAACATATGCCATGAAAAAATAACTCTTAAATGGTCTTGGTTTCTTGACTTAGTATTCCTATCCAACAAGAATAGTCATGCTAATTTTGAAGGCCAAATGAGTTGTGGAGATGGAGTTTGAACAAGCTTAAAAATGACCAAAAACCATTGAAAGTTGGTAGTGAATTCTATAGGGGTGTTAGTGAAAAGTTGTTTTTTCACCTCACATGGAGGTTGTAAAATATTCCATCAAATTTAAATCATTCAAAATGATCCAAATGATAATCTTGAGCCTAAATGATAGTGACATATCAATATTTTATGTTTTGAGACTTCCTAAGCCCTTCCTTGTCCATACAACAAGCATACCTATAAGCACCTGCAGCCAACATACTAGGTAGTGATCTAGTTTGATTGATATAGGGTATTTTTAAGGTTACAAATTGAAAATTTTAGTTCAATCAGGGAATGTGAATCTAAAGGAAATTATAAGGGACCCTAACACACCATGAACTAGCCCTAAATCTTGCCTAAAATAACCTGTAGGACTATCTCAGTTCAAACAAGGTAGAGGATGATCTGATTAAAGGATAAAACATGAGACAATTCTAGTTCAAATACTTATAATAAAAATTAAAGCATGATTATGGACTTATGTCTTAATAAACATAAGGAATAATTCCTTAAAATATCAAACAAGCCTTAGTGATTGTTAAGCATGGTATCTATTGAGGGGGGGTGAATCAGTATATCATAAATCTTATAAAATTTCACTTAATCAAATTCCACTTAACCATACATTCAAGATATGTAATAAAACTAGATTAATAAACACCACAAAAGATAGAGAGAGACACCAGATTTAACGTGGAAACCTAATATGATAAAAACCACAGAGAATAATCTCAAGTATATGAATGAGCACCAACTCAAACTACAATATTAACAAGCACCAACTTGTAGGAGCACCAACCCCTTTATTTAGCACTAATACAAAAACTATTCATAAGCACCAACCTATAGGAGCACCAACCCCTTTGTTGAGCACCAACATAACAACTATTCATGAGCACCAACCCATAGGAACACCAACCCCTTTGCTGAGCACAAACACATCAACTATTCATGAGCACCAGCCCCTTTATGTATACCACACAACTATCTCTCAATGTTTCTATCTCAACAAATGATAGTTCATTACAATATCTATTTCATATCTCTCCTCTACTCTTCTAAGCTATATATAACAATTACAAATCATACTCTCTCTTCCATATTACAAATGGATTTTCAAGCCTTTATTTATAACTTTCCAAATCACCTTTGGCCTTCACCCTTTGTGACCCTTCAATCCTCATGAAAAATGGCACCAAACTTGCATGGCCCTTTGTATCCTTGTATTTGAAAAGTCATATGGTGACCCTTCATAAGCAAAAGTATCCTTTCCTCTTTTGTCTTTATCTTGGTGACTTTTCATATTCTTCAAAGTGTCCCTTCATGAGAAATTGTGCCCTTGCTCTTTTGTCTTCACTTGGTGACTCTTGGATTTCCTCAAGATGACTTTTCATGGAAAAATGCATCCCATTATTCTTTTTTCTCCACCCCATAACTCTTTGACTTCTCCACAGGCCCTCTTTTGACTTATATACAACCAAAAATATATTCATTAATATTAAATAAATATTAACACACATTAGCCAAGATATAACTATTACAAATATTATTAAATGCAATGGGGCCTTTATCACCAATAATACTAGACCTTTGATATCAATTACAATATCAACAACAATCTCCCCCTTTGTCATTGATGACAACCTCAAACCTAAAACTGCCACATCTTGAAACATGCACATACTATCATCTAAAAAACATATAATAACTCCCCCTTACTATAGAAACCAATACCTTTTCCTTGTACCTATTTCTGCACATGTACCTATACCTATTATTCTCCTTCTTTGACATCAATGGCAAAGGGCCTACCTAGAGCTAATGCTTGGATCCCCTTTAACTGATGTTGAACCTCAATGGTAGGAAGTAAAAGAAATTACTCCCAACTCCTCTTACAAATATTTGAATGTGTCTTTTGATCATGCCTTTGAGAAGATATCTGATAATAAATATAAATCATTCCCTAGCCTTTGAGCATCTACAATCAACTCATTTGAATATTTTATTCTAATCTCACAACCTTCTATATAAAACTTTAATGTGTATCCCTGATCACATATTTGACTTATACTTAATAGATTATGATTAAGACCTTTTACATACAAAACATTTTGTCTTGGTTTTACCATTATCCAAACTCAAAGTACCTTTTCCAGCTATCTTGGTAGTGGTTTTATATCTAAATTTCATTGTGCCACCATTGATATTATTTAGAGTTATGAACTTACTCTTGTCTCCTGTCATATGCCTCAAACATTTGTTATCAATGAACCATGATTGATCTTCATTTCTTGCATGCAAAGCTGTACGTACCAACATAGAATATTTAGGTTATTTCTTCTACCATGAACATGTTTAAACCTTCTTCTTAATTAATGAAGCCTTGAAACTTTGGTCCTTCTTGACTGACTTGAACATGCTTCTATAGTAATGAGCTATGTGTTTGAAGTTGTTACATTTGTAACATATTATGGCCTCTTCATCAAATCTTGATAGAGAAGCAAAAGAGTTGTAGCTTCTGCTTGACTTTCCTTCTCCTTATTTCTAAAATTATTAGCTCTCTTCTGACATTCTAGTTTCTTATGACCATATCCATTACAATAAAAATAGTAACCATAAAAATAGGAATTGTTTGTGTATATCTAACATGATTGCCTTTTGTATCTTTGTTTCCTTTGGCCTTATTTGTTTGAAATGTCCTCTATATTCTTCACTTCTTCCCTTTTTGTTTCCTCTTTTGTAAGAGCTTCAACACAACTCTTTTTATTTTCAAATCTGATACCCATTGTATCTAAATTTTCCATTTAATATGTTAGTGCTATCATCAAATTTTGAATCACTAACTATTTTATCATTGACTGCTTTCTCAATATCTTCTTTTAAAGAGGCAATTTCAATAACATACCTTTCACATTATTTTATTACTTTTTGAAACTGTGCTAGTAGATATTTCTATTTAGCTTCTTCAAAGTGTGTTATTAGATCATCAATTATTTACTTTGACTCCTTTTCATTTTTCTCAAGTTGGCACTTCAATCTTTGATTCTTCTTCTCAACAAATTCTAATTCTTCTAAGGCACAAATGAGTTCTCCTTCGATATTCACTTTAGCTTCATCCTCTTCTTATTCTTGATCATCTATAGTTTTTATTATAGAGGCATCTTCATGTATGGCCATGAATATAATCTCTTCTTCTTCTGAATCACTGACTCCACTATCTTCAGTTGAGCTAGGATCTTTAGAATACAGGGTCTTCTTCTTGAATCCCTTCTTGAATTTAACTTTGAAATTCTTCTCTTATGTAGACTTTCCTTCTTCATCATCATTACCCTTATTTGGGAATTTATCTAAAAAATGTCCAATATTTCCACAATTAAAATATTTAAAAGGTAATATTCCTTGATATTTACCTATTCCCTTTTTTGGCTTGCGAATGAAAAGAGCTCCATTGTCATCTTCATCATCATTGGGACTATCACTTGATTCATGAATCTTAGTTTTCTATTTCTCTGATGTCTTGAAAGCTACTTCTCTCTTTGAGGGTTTATATTATTTAGTCCACATCTCATATGTTGTGAAAATACCATGAACCTCATCCACTTTTAGCTTGGTTAAATTATTCATCTCCTTGATTGTTGAAACCTTTACATCATATCTCATTGGTAGATATCTCAAAACCTTTTTTACCACCATTGACTCTTCTAACTTTTCTCCGAGAACTTGAATTTGATTTAATATTTGATCAACTTGCAAAATATAACTTGCTATATCTTCTTCTTCTTCCATATTCAAACTCACAAATTGTGTTATAAAAGTTTGAAGCTTAGCTTACTAAACCTTTCCATAATCTTTGTAAATATTCTCAAGTTTTACCCAAGTCTCATGATCAGATCTACATTACATAACTTTAAGAAATTCAGATTCACACAAACCACATAAAATAACATTTCAATCTTTAGCATTATTTTCACTTGCCTTCTTTTCTACTGGAGTAATTACAAGTGTTTGTGGCTCTTCATATTCCTCCACCAATGCTTGTCATATGTTGAATCCAAGGGCCATAAAATAAGTCTTCATTCTTATGCTTAGAAAAACATAATTCATCCCATCAAACAAAGGTGCCTTATTTATAGAAAATCTTTCATGTGATCCAGCCATCGTGCTTCCCGATCTACCTTCAAGCTATAAAACTTTTTTCAAAAGGAACCTACTCTGATACCAATTGTTAAGCATTGGATATACTGAGAGGGGGGAATGAATTAGTATATCATAAATCTTATAAAATTTCACTTAATCAAATTTCACTTAACCTTACATTCAAGATATGCAATAAAACTAAAATAATAAACACCACACAAGATAGAGAGAGACAACAGATTTAACGTGAAAACCCAATGTGGGAAAAACCATAGAGAATAATCTCAAGTATATGAATGAGCACCAACTCAAACTAAAATATTTGAAAGCACCAATTTATAGGAGAACCAACCCCTTTGATGAGCACCAACACAAAAACTATTCATGAGCACCAACCCACAGGAGCACCAACCCCTTTCCTAAGCACCAACACAATAACTATTCATGAGCACCAACCCAGAGGAGCACCAACCCCTTTATGTACCACACAACTATCTCTCAATGTTTCTATCTCAACAAATGACAGTTCATTACAATATCTCTTTTCTCTCTCTCCTCTACTCTTCTAAGCTAGATATAACAATTAGAAATCATACTCTCTCTTCCATATTACAAATGGCTTCTTAAGCCTTTATTTATAGTTTTCCAAATGACCTTTGGCCTTCACCCTTTATGAACCTTCAATCCTCATGGAAAATGGTGCCAAAATTACATGATCATTTGTATCCTTGTATTTGAAAAGTCATATGGTGACCCTTCATAAGCAAAAGCATCCTTTCCTCTTTTGTCTTTATCTTGGTGACTTTTCATATTATTCAAAGTGTCCCTTGATGAGAAATTGTTCCCTTCCTCTTTTGTCTTCACTTGGTAAAACTTGGATTTCCACAAGATGATTCTTTATGGGAAAATTCATCCCATTCTTCTTTTGTCTTTACCCCGTGACTCTTTGACTTCTCCGTGGGCCCTCTTTTGACTTATATGCAACCAAAAATATATTCATTAATATGAAATAAATATTAACATACATTAGCAAAGATATAACTATTACAAACATTATTAAATGAAATGGGGACTTTATTATCAATAATTATATAACTTTGACATAAATTATAATATTTCCAATAGTGATTAAATATAGTTAGGGGTTTTGAGATGTCTCAGTCAATACTTAGTGAGCTAAAGGAAATTGTTAAGTGGTGATTTGTGTGTTAAAAAAATGGGATGAATCACTTGAGATAAGTATAAAATATACCCTAGCGAAATTAAATAATTTTTGAACATTATCTTTGATATAAAAATAGTGTAACTAACCTATAGATAGACCTAAATCCATGAAAAACATAGTCAGTCAAAAGGGTATGATGGCATTAAGGTCAAAGTGGTTTCCCTTATACTAGAAGGGACTGTGTGGATGAAATTTGAGCCAATAAAAATGAATGGTGACCTTAAATAAATCATATAAATCCTAAAGACACTAATAAAAGTGTGAATAAAGCTCATTTAGCAACCTACAAGGGTTGTCTCAGTCCACATAGGCAGTGAGCCTAATCTTAGGAATAATCTTTAACTAGTGCAAAAAAATTGAAATCTAACTTGGAAAATTGATGGATGATATCTCATATGAGTTTAAGACACCATAATATGTTGTATTTGGTCCATAAATCATGAACTAACCTCAAATTAGAACCTATAACCAAGCATAAACATGGATTCCCTTTTCTAGGCAATCAAAGACCTAGTTGATGATTTTGAAAGCATGAGGAAGTGTTTGAGGGGAAAATAGGATATAAATTGGTTGAATAGGTTTTAATATGAATTAATTACCTCCATAAAATGTAATAATAAATCTCAAGGCCATACCTATAACCTAAAATCACAGTCATACCCTGCCTACCTTCATAGATTGCTTAGTTCATAAAGTATGCCTTGCAAATTTGGAAAGTTGAATGGCCTAATGAAGGAGTTAGAATATAAAAATTGGTAAATAATAACATAAATAATAATTAAGATAATAAATGATAAATTTTATAATTCCAATATTTTAAACCCTTTATGTTTTGTCTCAGAGCAGGGGTTATTTTAGCATGCATAAAGGTGACAATTTTGGGGAATATGGTGAAATTGGTAACCAATAGTAAATTAGACATTGTATGATGGTTGGATAAGATGTAATACACATAATAAAACCTATTAAACCTTTATATAAATTTTTAATGCAAACATGGTAATCCATACCACAAAGGTTGCAGTCACGATGAAGCTTATTGCTAATGGAGAAATGAAGAAAAGGTGAATTGGAAGTTGATTTCAAGGTAAATATGTTATAATGAGGTGGATTATTCTTATATAATATGATACAGACCTTCATAGATCATTTTAAAATAAATTTTAAGCTCAGTACTCATCCAACATCCATTTTCCTTATCTAGCATGCAAAAAGACCTAGACTAGTCTTTTGGCCATTTCAGGGTTTTCATACTTTCACAATGAACTAGAGGATAAAATTTTATATGGATAATTTTAAATTTAATAAAACATTTCCAGGATATTTGACATGTGTAGGAGCCATTTTTGAGCATTTTTGGTCTTCTAGGCTAAAGAGGCCTAATTGGGAAGGCTAATGGATCAACAAACATAATTTACTTGAGTATAGAGCCATGAAACTTGACAAAAAGCACAGTGAGGGAAAAGGGTACTAAAAAATTGTCTTAATTAGTCTTTTAATTATTTTCATTCTCATACTCAAGTGGATTTGTGCAAAAATAGGGCTATAAGAAGTTAAGGCCTAGTGAAGGCTCTATAGGCAAAATGGGATTTTGGTGAAATATTGATTATTAAAAAAGGATTTTTTTCAGTATAATATGATGTAAATAGGCCTTCTATGAATAAATATTTCAATAATTGAGCTAAATCCAAATTTTATCTATTTTGGCCAAAGTAGGCCTTATGAGATAAAGAGGCCTTGTGACACCTAAGAGAGGAATTGATGGTTGCAAGTGATGTAACTATTTGATATGATTCAAGAAGGTTTCAAAGTTTCCTTGGGATGAAAATTTAAATATCCAAGATACCTCATGATCAAACTCTTCCCTTTTTCCACTTGTCAAGGAGTTTTAATACTTAAAGACATTTGTGAAGAGTTTTAATGCCACATGTGAGGAAGGTGATCAGTTTGGGATGGAAACATGTCCACATCAGTTAATTGATATATAATACACCTAATTTAAATGAAATACTTGTACCTAACCTAATTTTAAGTTCTCTTGAAAGTCCATCATGAAGGTAGTTTCACAAGAGAGCATAATTGAGAAGATTGCTATGCCACACTTAGAGAAAAAGCTAATTTGGTATAGAATGATGTGAAAATAAGCTTCATGACCATTAATACACCTCATTAACATTAATTTTAAGTAATAATCACATTTGGACACTTATCCTTATTTCTTTTCAACTTCTCTTCTCTCTCTCTTCTTCTAAATTCTATAAATGTGAGTCATCTTGGCTATTGTAAAAAAGAACACATCTAGTATGGTGTAGCCCTACTATTATGACATTGAATTTTTTTATTTAAACATTTAATATAAATCTGATTTTTATCTAATAACATTTTTTCTAAGTGTGTGAATGATGTATAGTGGAGTTAAGTGATGGGGTCATCCTTACTCCTCTTTATCCTTCATGTTTAAGCAAGAGTTCTAATTTTAATAGGTCATGTGAAGTATATGAATGTACTAGGATCCTCTTCAAGCATGAAATCATCTATATGGTGTGTAATCTTCCCATATATCAGTTATCTTGTTGATTATACCATGTATTCCTACCTTCACATTGAAACATTATGCTAGGGTCCTTCAATGCATAGAATTGGTCTTGGAAAGCTTTGTTGCTTAGTAAGAGTGTGATAGTCTATTGGATATGTCTTGGTGTATCACCTCTTTATTTTATTTTACTTTTCATGAAAAATCCTACCCCTTTTCCCATAAACAAGTGTTAGATTAGGTGATAAGCACTTCAATATAAATCTAGGGAACTAGCCCTCATAATCTAGAGATTCATCTCTCTTACAAGTTCCCACAAACTTAAGAGATGATTCCATGTTACATCAAATTATAGGAGATTCATGGAGTATCCTAGGGTGCACAATTTTATGGCAATAGTTATGGCACACCTAGTGGGATAGATGGTCTCAATTGCTTCCATGTCAAGGTGAATGCTGGTCTTGACAAGCCCAAGGATGCAAAAATGTTTTTAATCCAACATTTAGTGACTCCAAAAGGCAAGAATCTCTAGTTGTAGATCAAGTTTTCCACATTGTATTTCATGGTCAGGAGGAAGAAGAAGAGATGGCTAGGCAATAATCTTTCCTAGCCTTCAACACTCAAAATCTAATCAATCTCTCTGCATATGATCCTATCCCTCCTAATGATACCAAAAGTCTCACTAGATTCAATGGAGAAGGTTTTATTACTCAATACAATTACATTAGGGACATCTCAAATTTTTTAACTTCCATAATATCACTCAAGTCAACATAACCATTAGGATACTTGCCATATCTCTAAAGGGTAAAGCACTTGATTGGTATAGGACATTTGGATGTGGTTGCATCCCTAATTGGGATCTCTTTGGAGAGATTTTGGTGAATAGGTTTGAGAATAAAAGTGATCACATTTCACTAATCCATCAACTAAATGTGATAAGGAGAGGTCCTAATGAATCCATGGGAGATTTCAATGAAAGATTTCAAAGAACATGGCATAGGTTGCCACCTATCATGGGACCCCCTCCAAGCTTTGTGTTCCCTACCTATATCAAGGATATTGACACTGATGTGGCAGTAATTTTGTAGGTAATGGGAGGATTTAATCTAATTTATGCATATGAGATAGCTAGTGAAGCTAAAAATAGTCTGATACTAACTAGGAAATTATCCCCAAGAGTTGTTATGCTTGTGTTGTCTCATAGTTCATTTGAAACCCCAAGTGTAGATAAAGTTCCTAATGTCAATTTCAAGTCTATAATCACTCCTAAGAAGGTGGACAATGCTATAGACAAAGATGAAATGATCAAGTCATTACATGATTAGCTCAAACAAGCTCAATTACAAGTAAGTACTCCACCAAATCCTTAATATAGTCACCAAGGTCAACAATTATAGTCTAATAGCTATAATCCTAATTATATTCCATCTATAAAGGCTATTATTCTAATCCATACTAGCCTATTTCAAGGAGAAGAGCATTTGGATCATTGGGGACAATCTCAAGGTCATTTTGTGTATGATGGTGGAAGAGGTTGTCAAGCCTTAGTAGCATAATAAATAGAAGAACAAAACCTCATGCAAAGGGATACTCATAGAGGAAGTAGCAGCCAAGGTACTATTCTTGTGAACTTTAAAAGGGAAGAAAACTATGTGAACAAGGTTGAAAAAGCACCTAAAGGATTGCCATTCAGTACTTCTTCTCTATTGCGTTCACATCAACTGATTATTCTTAAGAGTCCTCAATAGTTGGGGGAGGATGCTATCATAGATGAGTTCATTGAACACACTAAATGAGTTGATGATATAGAACAACTAACAAAGGTTTTGGGAGAAGAAGTACCTTCAATGGAAAAATAAGAAGTAGACCTTGAATGGATTGATAAATTTCCATACTTCATGGAAGATGATGATGATCTACTTCCAACACAAGATGAAGAAGTGGTACCAACTAGTCAACATGATGCTCCACAAGAAGTTGGCAAGAATGTTGATAAGCTTCAGGCCCCTTATATTGGCTATGAAGAGTTGGCATTTTGGGGTGATCTTGAAATTTTTTTCTTGAGCTTAGATGATCCATCTCCACTTCATGAAGAGCTTGAGAAGAGTTTTGAAGGAGATGTTGCAGCTAAACCTATTAAATATCATGAAGTACCTCTAAAAGAAGAGTAAGGTAAGCATGATTCATATCAAGAAGATCAAATGCATAAGATATATGGAGAATACAAAGTGCCAATATAGGTAGTATGTTTTGAATAACCTCTCCCATGCATTCAACTATTAGAAACACCAAAGTTTGATGGAGAACTTCCTTTTCAAAATGAATACAAAATTGATGATGAAAAGCCACTTGAGGTTGAGGTTGAATGTGAAGATCAAAATGAGTCTATAATAAATGGAAAGCCACTTGAACTAAGGAATATGGTTGCCATTCAAACCAATCAAGGGGACTATGTTTATATTGAACACATGTTCTTGGAACCAGATGAAGTCAATACAAGTACCATGATAAGTTAGAAAGGTGTTAAACAAAAAAGGACAAGACCTAATTGGTAGATTTGACACTCTTCTATTCCATTTCAAGGAGATGGTATGAAAATATTTCCTTTTGACCTAGGAGGATCATTTCTATTTATCTAGTTTGTACACTTTAGAGCGGTTTGTTTTAGTTGTCTTATGTTTATTAAGTACTTCATGGCATAGGTGTGTTTATTTCCTTTTGTTTGTGTGTGTGTATGTCAACCAAATTGTTTCCCTTGATTCAAATGTCTATTCAAGTCAATTAGAGTGCTCATAGACGTGACTCCATGTCCAATGGAAGGATTAGGCAATTGGTCTTAGGCATAGCAGGCATGTCACCTCTGGGAATCACCAAGAATGTTGACCAAATTTGAACAAAATTCAAATTTGGGTCAACCCATACTATTTTAAACTTTTAGATAAAGTTTCATATGTCCTATGGGGTCATATATTCTACTACATGTCTCACTTACTCTTTCCCTAATCCTTATTGAAGCCCATCCTCCTTGTACTGGCTCAGTCAAACAAAAGTCAACATTGGTCAACTATGAAAAAACTTATTAAAAGGGTCAATTTATTTTTAAAATGTCTTAAATTGGTATTTTATAGGTTTCAATGTGTTTATAAGTCATAAAGTGACCACTTGCTAGGTTTCAGGGGCTAAAAAGGTCATTTGGCCAACTTTTAGCTTGATCAAATGACTTTTGAGGACTTTAAAATTAAAATATTCATCACCAAGGTGGATAATAACATGTATATGATATAATAATGTTATAATCATGTCAGGTGGTACTTACAAGTCTGTTATGATTATGAAATGGTAAATTTTCCTCAAAAATAGGCCCCTTTGGGCACTTGTACAAAATTATCAAGTCCACCATCAGGTGAAAACATGGTGGAGTGTCTATTCACCTCTACATAGGTCATATTAACATTTTTTTCATAAAATTTCATATAAGATATATTTCCAACTTTTTTTTCCTTTATTTTCTATTAGCAAGCCAAGGAAGGGCAAATTCAATCACTCACTATGGAAGCTATAGGTAGAATTCAAAAGAGTGATTATGAGGGTGGATTTTAATCTAATTTTACTTAATTTTTATAAGAATAAGTTTCAATTTTTTACTCCCCTCTTATATGAACAATCAATTACACTCTAGGCAACTTTTTATGGAATTACATTCAAGAGGGGTGTAAGTTTACATTTGTTTCTTGATTTCATAAATCAAAGGAGATATGTGAGAATAATAAGGTATTTTTAGATGGTAATAGGGTCATATAAATGATGTTTCAATCACCCAAAACTTATCTCTTAATGCCTTTGAAAGAGGATTCCAAAATTGTGCTTGTTTCTCAAAGTTTGCATTCATGGGCATGTAACCTGGGTTTTCAGTGTGGGAGAAGTTACATGAGATGTTTAATTCTTGTAATCATGTTTGAAATTTTATTTTATTTAATTAATATTTGGATAAATCAAATCAATTCCACTTCAAAGCAAATTGTCAAATTCTCATGTTTATTGCCTTGGTTGTAAAATGTGCTCACAACTACCTTCTACAAGAGTTCAAGAGGTTTGTATGGAGGTGAAAAGAGTGAAACACATGGTAAAATTAATGTTTTAAGATAAAACATTATCCAATATCCATGGTGTTCATTCCATGAGAGTTGGAATGCTATGTTAAGTGGAAATTCCCCTTCAAAAGAATGATTGGACTGTTTTGGACTCTCAGTCCCTAAAAGCCTAAAACAAGATCCTTGAGGTATTTTGAGATAAAATATACCATGAAAATAGAAATATTAAATGGTTTTGGTTGATTTAATTATTATCCCTATCCACTAAGGACACTCATTCCAATTTTGAAGGCCAAATGACTAGTGGAGATGGAGTTTGAACAAGCTTAAAAATGACCAAAAACCATTGAATGTTGTAGTGAATTCTACAAGGGTGTTAGTGAAAAGTTATTTTTGCACCTCAAATGGAGGTTTTGAACTATTACATAAAATTTAAATAATTAAAAATGATACAAATGACAATATTGAGCCTAAATGGTAGTGATAAAGTAGAAGCTGATGTTTTGAGACTTCCTAAGCCCTTCCCTATCCATACAACATGCATACCTACAAGCACCTACAACCAACATACTGGGTAGTGATCTAGTTTGATTTATATAGGGTGTTTTTAAGGTTATAACATGAAAATTTTAGTTTAATCAGGTAATTTTAATCTAAAGGAAATTATAAGGGACCCTAGCACATCATGAACTAGCCATAAATCTTGCCTAAAATCACCTACAGGACTGTCTCAGTCTAAAAAAGGTAGAGGATGATCCAATTGAAGGATAAAATATGAGATGATTATAGTTTTAATACTTCTAATCAGAATAAAATCATTATTATGGACTTATGTATTTAGAAACATAAGGAATAGGTCCTTAAAATATCAAACAAGGCTTAGTGATTACATACAGGCAGGGGTTTTGAGATGTCTTAGTCAATACACAATAAGCTAAAAGAAATTATTAAGTGGTGATTAGTGTGTTTCAAATATGGGATGAAGAACTTACTAAAGGTATAAAATATACCCTATGTAAATTTAAGAAATTTTTAACATTACACTGGATATAAAAATAGTGTAACTAACCTACAGGCAGACCTACATCCATGAAAAACATAGTCAGTCAAAAGGGTATGATGGCATTAAGGTCAAAGTGGTTCCCCTTATACTTTAAGGGACTATGTGGATGAAATTTGGGATAATAAAAATTAATTTTGACCTTAATTAACTCATATAAATCCTAAAGACACTAATATAAGTGTGAATAAAGCTCAGCTAGCAACTTACAGGGGTTGTCTCAGTCCACATAGGTAGTGAGCCTAATTTTGGGAATAGATCATGGAATAGTGCAAATAAATTGAAATATAACTTGGAAAATTTATGGAAAATAAATAATATGAGTTTAAAACACCTTATGATGTTGTATTGGGTCCAAAAATCATTAACCAACCTCAAAATAGAACCTACAATGAAGCATAAACATGGATTCCCTTTTCTAGGCAGTCAAAGACTTAGTTGATGATTCTAAAAGCATAAAGAAGTGTTTAAAGGGAAAATAGGATATAAAATGGTTTAATATGTTTTAAGATTAATTAATTACCCCAAAAATTGCATAATAAATCTCAATTCCATCCCTATAACCTACAAACACAGTCATACTCTACCCACCTTCATAGATTGCTTGGTTCATAAAGTCTACCTTGCAAATTTGGAAATTTGAATGGTCTAATGAAGGATTTAGAAGATAAAAATTGGTAGAGAATAAGATAAAAACCTAATTAATATTATAAAATGATAATTTTTTCAATTAAAGTAGTAAAAACCCTCTCTATTTTGTCTCAGAGTAGGGGTTATTTTAACATGCATGAAGGTGATAATTTTAGGGAAAATGGTGAAATTGGTAACCAATAGGAAATTATACCTTTTATTATGGTTGTATAATATTGGAAACACCTAAAAAAAACTTAATAAAATTTTCTATAAATTTTGAAGGCAAACAAGGTACTCCATACCACAAAGGTTGCAGTCACCATGAAGCTTGTTGCTAATGGAGAAATGAAGAAAAGGTGAATTAGAAGTCTCTTAAAGGTAAATAGGCTATAATGATGTGGATTTTTCTTGGATAAGATGTTACATAAATTCATAGATCATTTTAAAATCAATTGTAAGCTTAGTAGTCACCCAATATCCATTTTCTTTATCTAGCATGCAAAAAGACGTAGATTAGTTTTTTGGCCATTCCAAGGTTTTCATACATCCAAAATGAACTAGAGGATAAAATTTGATATGTAACATGGTATGGATCATGTGAAAATTAAAAAACATTTTTAGTATCTTTCACACGTGTATGTTCCATTTTTGAGCATTTTTGTTCTTTTAGGCTAAAGAGGCCTAATTAGGAAGGCTAATGGATCAACAAACACAATTATCTTGAGTATAGAGCCATGAAAATTAACACAAAGCACAATGAGAGAAAAGGATACTAAATTTTTTTCCCACTTAGTCTTGTAAGTCTGTGCATTCTCCTACATAAGTGGATTTGTGCAGAAATAGGGTTACAAGAAGGCAAGGCCTAGTGAAGGCTCTATAGGCAAAATGGGATTTTGGTGAAAGATTAATGATTAAAAATGGATTTTTTAAAGTAAATTATGATTAAAATAGGCATTAAATGAATAAATATTTCACTAATTGAGATAAATCCAAATTTTAGCTATTTTAGCCAAATTAGGCCTAATGAGACAAAGAGGCCTTGTGACACCTAAGAGAGGAATTGATGGTTTCAGGTGATGTAACTATTTTATATGATTAAATAAGGTTAAAAAGTTTCTTTGGGATGAAAATTTAACTATCCAAGATACCTCATGATCAAACTCCTTCCTTTTACCACTTGTCAAGAAGGAGTTTCAATACTTAAAGATGTTTGTGAAGAGTTTCAATGCCACATGTGAAGAAGGTTCTCAATTTGGGATGGAAACATGAAAAAATAATTTAATTGATCTCTCCTCCACATAATTTCCATGAAAAACTTATCCCTAAACTTATTTTAAGTGCTCTTGAAAGCCCATCGTGAAGGCAATTTCACAAGAGAGAATGATTGAGAAGATTGCTACACCACACTTGGAGAAAAGGCTAATTTGGGATAAAATTATGTGAAAATTAGGTTCATGACCCTTAATACACCTAGTTCACTTGAATTATAGATTATATTCACATTTTTACACTTTTCCTTGTGCATTTTCAACTTTTCTTCTCTCTCTCTTCTTTTAAATTCTATAAATGTGAGCCATCTTGGCTATTGTAAAAGAGACCACAACTAGTATGGCATAGCCCTGATAGTATGACATTGAATTTTTGTCTTTAAAAATTGAATATAAGTATGATTATAAGCTAATAAATTTTTTTCAAAGTATGAGTGATGTATAGTGGAGTTAAGTGATGGTGTCATGCTTACTCCTCTTTATCATTCATGTTTAAGTAAGATTTTTGATTTTAACAAGTCATGTGAAGTGTATGAATGTAATAGGATCTTATTCAATCATGTAATTTTATCTATGGTGTGAAATCTTCCCCTAGATCAGTTATCTTGTTAATTATCCTATGTATGCCTACCTTCTCATTGAAACACTATTCTAGGGTCCTTCAATGCATAAAATTGTTCTTGGAAAGCTTTGTTTCTTAGTAGGCATGTGATAGTCTATGGGATATGTCTTGGTGTATCACCTCTTTAGTGTATTTTCCTTTTCATGCAGACTCCTAACCCTTTTCCCATAAACAAGTGTTATATTAGGTGATAAGCACTTAAAGATGAATCTAGGGAGCTAGTCCTCATAATATAGAGATTCATCTCTCTTACAAGTTCCCACAAACTTGAGAGATGATTCCATGTTGCATGAAATTTTATTATATTCATGGAATATCCTAGGGTGCAAAATTTGATGACAACAATTACCATTTATAAGTTATTTTTTCAAAATCTATTCGAGTCAATCCTTAGTTTTTAGAATTTTAGGATTGGAAACTAACTAAAAAATTATATTTATTAAGCTCTAAGCTCAATTATGGATGTCACTATTTGATATAGATATAGGGATCCATATGTATTGATAGGGGTTCAAGTATGGATTAGTTGAGATAGAGATAGGGCCTATGATAACACAAATGTAGTATCTACATAATAAGATGAAATGAAACATGTCTGGATGCATTGACATACATATAATGATATGTCTAACCCTAAAAAATCATAAAATTATATTTTCATATCATACTCATGGTCTAAGTTATAATTTTAACACCATTCTAGGTAGTGATATTCAAAAATTGAGGCTCTTTCATACTCTGAGTATGACCTAATCTCCAATATAGTAAATCAAGGGATATCAAAGGAATGGGGACCCCATCATAGATATATGGGGGTTGATATTATAAAATACCCATCCTAATCTCAAGCCTATCTTACTGATAAGTAAAGGGAATATTTCCATTCCTACTTCATCTATGCTAAGGAGTAAGGTAAGGGAAGCTTACATCCCTGATATCTAGCTTTGCTTTACCCAATACCATATTAAGGGAAAATTGCCTTTTTGATGGATATAAATGTGTTAAGGCATTGATATATCAAGGGAATATTGCCTTATTTATGGATATAAAGGGAGAAATTCATAATTAACAAGGGAATCTTGCCTTCCTGATATCTAGCTTTACTTTATTTCTAGATTAAGGTAAAGTTATCAAGGGAAGCTTACTTCCTAGTAGATACCTTTGTTTTTTCCCTACCTACTTAAGCTATGTCCTACTAGATAAGGAAAGGGAAGCTTGATTATTGATATATATCCTTTATATTATCCTACCTACTTTCCATTTCTATAATATATTCTTAACTATCAATTAAAGCTTGTTTCTAAACCTATAGCTTGCAAGATTTTCTTTCCCTACCTACTTAGTTATGCCATACCTACTTATCTTATGTTATTTGAAATGGAAGGTTACTTACCAATAGATAAAATGAGAAAAAAAAGTTTTAAATCATGTTAAATGTGGAATTTAGATCTCTACCATTGAGTATGACCTACCTATTTTACCTACTTTAGTAAGTCATACCCAATTGAATACCTAAGCCATATCTTGATCTTGAGTATGCCCTACCTAAATAACTAATTCATATCTTGATCTTGCCTATGCCACACCTAACTTATTATATTTTAGTATGCCTTACCTACCTTAAAAATAATTTAGTATGACCTACCTACCTATCATTCTTACCATACGTAATTGGGTTACCTACTTGACTATGCCTTACCTACTTGAGTATGCCTTACTCGATTAAATACCTGAGCCATATATTGATCTTAAATACCCATATATAATCATGATTGTAGATATATTATCTAATCCATATCTTGAGTACCTAATACCTGATTGAATTTGCAAGCCATATCTATAAAGGAGAGGGGGAATCATCATGCTTAAAAAATAATTATAGTATTTTTTCATTTTTTCTTTAATTTAATTGACTTACTAAAAAATAAATGAAATATAGGGTGTATGATAAATAATTAAAGATATGAAGATGGTTGTCAAAAACTTGAATCCAGTGACTTAGGGAATTCATTTTTGGCTTGGAAGAATAAACTATACACAAATAAATAACTTAGACAAAATGGATGAATAGATAGATAGGTGAGTTGCCTCTTTAGGAACCAGTCCCAAGAAGTTATGAACTTCATCATGTGGATGTTGGCTCACTATTCTCAAAATTGTGGATAAATAACACTTAAAATTACAAAATGTAAAGAGATAATAACCATAATAATTATGATTTAATCTTCATTTAAGCTATCAATATAAGCAATGTATTCATCCCAATAAGCCATAGCAACATTCACATCCTATTGTATGACATCAAGTTGGTTAGTAATGGATTCAATAGAGGGGCATTATAAAATGGCATAAAGTGCTAACTCTAAGGCTATATCACTTTGATAAAAAAAGGGTTAGGATAATATAGGTAGATCAATGATATTAATGATGTCATGTATAATTCTAGGAAGAGACATCTACATAACAAGGCCATTTTTAAAAAGATAAAAAATTAGAATGACTAGAGATAGGGTTCTAAGATTAAAGGGATCAGGTTTTAAAAACCAAGTATAATGGATAAATTTTGATCTTGGAGGATCGATGCTGATTTTGTAGGATCAATGTTGATTCAGATGAATCGACATCAATCTATTTAAAATTATACTTAATTAAAAATAGATACTTAGAAGGTGATAAAGGATACTAATAATGAAAATAAGGATTTATTATATGCTCTATGAGTGGGATAAGAAAGAAAACATAGGGATATAAGTAAGAGATGAATTTAATACAATTATACTTACCTTAAATCGAGTTACAAGCAGAATAGATTTATTCCCACAAATGCAAACAATCCTTCAAGCTCGTGACGGTGGATATAGATTATATGTAGCATAATTTTAGTAGAGTGGTGTTAGGGTCCTCTTAATTCTCTAAAAATATACGTAACATTTCAATTTTTAGAGATTTTAGTCCCTGAGCCAAAGGGTTGGTTGGGTATAAATAGATCAATGTCAATATAGAGAATTGCCATCGATTGAGGGAGAATCAACAAGGATTCACCCGATTTGGTAGCTGAAGGTTTTATCCATGTTGGTTTTTTTCATATGGGTAATTTTGGCTTTATGAGTGTGAGGTTTTTGGTAATGGGGTTATACATGGGTAAGGTGGTTAAAATTTTAGGATTACCTAGGTTATAAATAGATTTAGGTGGTTAGGGAGGTGAAAAGGTAATTTGTAAAAAAAAATTACCAGGTGGCTAATGATAAATAAATTTATCTTTAAGATAGGGATATTTAGGATATTAATATAATAATAGGCCTTATGACACCTAATAAATCATATCAAGTATATTAAATTATAGTGTCTACATTTGCCCCTTTTTATGGAGCAGTATGGAATATGTGTCCTGAGATAAAAACTAAGAGAGGTCCAATGCCCCAAGTTTATGTGAGGAAGTATCCCCCCTCAAATAGAGAGCTAGCATGGGATGAGGAGTGGGTGATAGGTTTTAAAAATGAAATAGTGGATGAGATGGGTAGATAATAAATGAGATCTAAGAGTGTGGATGCATAACATGAAGTGTATGTTTTGCACTTAACATTATAAAAGGTAATACAAGTAGAGATGCCTTTAGGTAACTCCCATATTAAAATACCATAACTATGAATAGGTAGGCTTAAAAAAAGGTTAAACAAGAGAAAAAGTGGTAGGGTTTGGATGAATAAAGTATTTGGTGTGTTAAATGGTGTGCACGCTACCTATAGATAGTTATTTTCAAGAGAAAATGCACTCTTGGGACCCACTGAGGGGAAATACCTAGAAAAGTACATACCTCTTATGCAGGCTATGGGTATAATAGGAAGTATAAATCCATGAACCTGAAATGGTATAAGAAAAAGAATAGGATAGGTGTGGCAAGGTACCATGATGAGGCTATAGAATAAGATCGGATGTGTGTAAATTAAAAGTAGATAAAAATATACAAATTGACATTGATCCAAAATAAATCAGTATTGATCCACTAAATTAATGTTGATATAAAATAGATTGGCGATGATCTAAATTTGGGTATATAAGCAAATATAACATGGAAAGATCTCATTTAATATTATGTGAAATGAAATGATAAGTGAGAATTCAAATGATGATTGTGATGTGAGGTAAAATGGAGGATAACAATAGTAGTTTGAGGTGATGACGATGATCCCAAGATGAGGTAGGCACCATTATTTTATTTTATTTATGAATTTTTGAGTTTTTGGCTTCTTTAGATTGAGGAAAGATACTAAGAGTAGGGTAGTATGTCTCTAGAGAATCGATGATGATTCAATGGGAATTGACATAATTTTAGATGAAATGATGTCAGTTTAGATGAAATGATATTGATATATAATGGATTGATGTTGATTCACAAAAATGTGAAGGGCTTGATTAGAGTGTTGAGGGTTAGACTAAGTAGATTTTTAAGAATGTTAAGACTTATAAGGGATTCTAGTAATAGTAATGGATGCTATTATGGATGTAAGATCAAGTGCCACCTCTATTAGAGTGGATACATGACCATCTCAATGATGAGGATTGGGCACACCTAGAGGTCAAAGGATTAGGAGAAGTATGATACTATCAATGTATTAATCAAGATGCGATCTTATTGGTCATATTACTAGAGTGATGGGACATGATGACTAGGAAATTTTGAGTGCCCATAGGGGAGATGACCATCATAAAAGAGGACATATATAGGATACTAAAACTTCTAGTGTAGGGAGTGATGATACTACCTATGGATTAGTAGGGACAAGGAGCAACATTGACATGACTATATAGTGGGGATGCTACATATATTACTTTTATTGATAGTGATTTTATGTTTGAGATTCTATATGAGGATCACATAGATGGGAGGGGTATTATTACTATGATATTTTTGGCCATTTACTACTACACACTCCCAAATTTAAAAAGAGGTAAGTTCCCATGGAGCCTTATAAGTGTGGTTGTTGATATGCTAGAGTATAGGAAAATGTTTGCATAGGCATCAACACTAATAGCATAGGTCTAAAGGGAGTTGTGAGGGTAGAATACCCAAAGGAGATATGGATTAGATGTGATCATGATTCTATAGTATTAGGCATATGAGTACATCAGAGTGGTGTATCCCATTGGAATCCCATAGATATGATGGTACAAGACTGATTACATTGCTACCTTATGATGGAAGGAAGATTTAGTTTGAGGTTTCATAGATGGTTTTGTTCATAACTTAAAGTAATTCCAATGGGTCCCTGAGGGGTTAGGATATGGTGATATTATCTAGAGACTCTATCTTAGATTTCCTACATGGCCTAGGTTAGAGGCATAACTCTTAGATATTTAGAGAGAAATATGGGTTATAGGATGGAGGATGGAGTACATGGAGTACTTAAATTTCAGTTGGGTGCGAAGATAGTTTAGGTTAGTGCAAGACATACCACGGGACCCATGCACATATATATATATATATATATATATATATATATATATGGGATGAGATAATTCCTACACTCCCAAAGCCAAGCATCACAAATTTTTTGGTAGGCTCTGAGGAGGAAGAGGTAGCAAGGTCAAATGTGGAGGATGTAGGCTACACTTTAGTATTTCTAGCATGGTTGGCAGGATAGTTGTCCATAAGGTAGGATAGGGTGGTGTGACCTTGAAAATATGGAGTAGATGAGGAGATGGAGGATGTGAAGGAGGAGAGGAGGAAATGGTAAATGAGGTAGATAAGGGAAAGGATGGGGGAGAGGAGGAGGTAGAGGATGAGGAGATAGATTTTGTAGAGATCATCACAGAGCAAGATATACTAAGGGCCCAATGTGTTGCCTTATATGGATAGGTGGATGAGTCTCAGAGGGCTTTGACCATGATGTAAATTGAGTGGGACACTATGTATATGAGATTAGATACATTATAGGTGGAGTTAGACTCCTTACAACTAAGCTATGATCTAAAAGTGGAGGTTTAAAATTGCTACCGAGTAGAGAAGGATAGCCAATGGAGGGGGGATGGAGGCTATTTAGGATAGATGGTTGCAAGGGTGGATGGGCCTAGCATAGGGTAGGTATGTATATTGAGCATAGATATTTATAGGGAGATAACATTTTAGATTTAGTACTATGAGCATATCATTATAGATTTACACCTAAAGATTCCATGCTATACTACCCATTTAGCCACATAGGGCAGATCCTCTAGGTGGACTCACCCATGGTAAATTAGTATGGGGATTGTATCTTGTAGGAGGGATAGAGATAGAGGAGGATATGGGAGTGGAGATAGTGGTGGAGCTATGTGGATCATTCATTGAATCAGGATTCACTTTACTGAGTAGCTCTTTATTGTTATATTTATTGTATTGGCCACAGAGCCACAAACTTTGTATATGAATACTTTTGATGTATACATTGAGCACTTTACACACACACACACACACACACACACACACACACACACACACACACACACACACACACACACACACACACACACAAATTCATGATTATGATTTGAGATATTCATATGTATTTTATTTATGGATTATGTTATCAGGGATGTTTGTATTTAGATTATGTGATTATGGATTTGACTTATTAAATGATGTGATAGATTATGGTTTTACATGTTATGGATTTATATTAAAATGTTTATGGATTATGGTTATTATGGATGTGAATTAGATCATGGATTATGGATTTTATGTGATTGGATTATGGGTTTAGATTATGGAAAATGTTATAAAATTTTAAAATGTTTATGGATCATTATTATGTTATTATGGATGTAATTTTGACTATTTGATATATGGATTTATGTGAGGCTATTATATTAAAATGTCATGATTAAATTATTATGGATGTAATTTTGATTATGTGATTATGGATTTAATTAAATTATAGATTATGGGATTTTATGTGAAAATGTTTGTGGATTATGATTACTATATTATGGATGTGCTTTAGATTATGGATTTAAAATTTTATGGAATGTTAAAATTCTTACAAATCATGATTATGTTATTAGGAATGCAAATTAGGTTATTGATTAGATTATATTATGGATTATGATTACTATGGATGTGAATTATAGATTATAGATTTTATATTATGAGATTTATAGATTTTTGGATTACGACATTAGGATATTATTTTATATGTGTGTCAAATATATATTTTAATAATTAATTATCACAAATTTGATTTATAAAGGGTTTTATTTCTTATTACTGGCTCGAAACCATAACCCAAAAAAATTGATTGAAATGAATACATGTGCATCTTTAACTGACTGCTAATAAAAAGCCTAAAATCTTAGGTTGACTAAGTTTAGGATCTTATTGGTTTGAGATGGAAATTTATAAGGATTTGATTTTATATAAAGTGGATTATTTTAATAAGAATATGTTTTCATATTGCATACCCAAAACTAAGGTCAACCCTAGAATCATTTTGTGCCAATTCGTGTAGACTAATCAATGCGGTAAGTCTACTAAATTAAAGAAAGTTGATCAATGTGGGAAGCTTTATTGGGATATTTTATGCATGATAGCCATCCTTCAAGGGAGTGGTCTATATTTTGAGAGATGCTTTTTAAAGCAGTTATCCTTGAAGGGATCAATCTACACTTATATATATACATACATATATATACATATATATATATATTATAGATTTATAGATATTATACTTGGACTTTGAGGGACCAATAGATTTTATAGCTATATTTATGGGTGATAATATATGGTTTGAGCCAATTTGGAGAAAATTTTCCTCATTTGGTTTTTTCCATATTAGTGACATGTTGATTTTATTTTAATACAAGATCGCCAATATTAGATTCATGTTTTCTAGATGATTATTAGAGGCACATTTTTTATTATTTATCTACATGGAGATGGTTAAGGGTAGTATATCAATGCTCATCCAAGAGTTCTATTTGGGCTAATCATTCCTGATGGGAGTCATCCTCAAAAATGATATCTTTAAGAGAGATGCAAAGGGAAGGAATTTGGACCTTGAGATGAAGTACAAATTTGGTACCATAGACTAGGGAGAAAGGAGTAGCACCTATAGGGGTTTGAATACTAGTTCAATAGGCCCATAAGGTGAAGGGGACATGACTATGTCAATTCTTTCCTATTTCATTAATGACTTTAATTAGGAATTTGATAAGATTTTTATTGGATTCCTTAGCCTATCCATTAGCTTGAGGATAGTAAGGCGAGGAGAAGCTTAGCTTAATGTTAAAAGAATCATAGAGCTCTCAAAACTTTTCATTTTTAAAAGATTTTCCATTATCTATGATTATATTATGAGGAACACCAAAGTGATAAATAATATGTTGACTAACAAATTTTATAATTTTGTCTACCTTGGTTAAGATAAGAGGAATAACCTCCACCCACTTAGTAAAATACCCAGTGGTGATAATGATGAATCCATGGTGATAGGAAGATTTAGGATTAATCTGACCTATAAGATTGACTCCCCACTAGGAGAATGGACAGAAGTCTTTTGCTAATTATAATGCTTGACTAAGGACATGTGATAGATTGGTGTCCTACTGACATTTTATGTATTTCTTAAAGTACTTGTAAAAATATGAATTTAAAGTGGGCCAATAATATCCTAATCACAAGAATATCTTTATGATGGTATGGCCACTAAAATGTCCACCACAAGACCCATCATGAGATTATTTGATAGCAAGGGTAACTTCATGATTCTAAGACAATTAAGAAAGATACCATCAAAACCATAATTATAGAGAACATCTCCTAATATGACAAAAGTTGTGATGCGATGATGGGAATCTTACTTGCCATTTTTAGATATATCTAGAGGAATAATCCCCCTTGATAAGTAATCAAATATCTATGCATACCATATATCAAATGGATTTTCCTCTATAATATGAATATAAGGAAGATTGATTTTAGTAAAAGAAGTTTGATTAACCTTATAGATAAGGACAAAAAACTTATATTCTTGAGAAATGAGGCCAACAAAGCCATGGTATCCACAAACTTGTTAGTTAACTGAGGAGTAGCTTGGATAACATAATGCTCAAAAGTAGTTAAGAATTTATTAGATAAGGTCTTATGATTTTTAAGGAATCATTATTACATTGATATATTCCTTTAATATGATTGACTACAAGCTAAGAATCACCATAGATATTAAGTGTTTTAATACCTAAGGCCAAAGTAGTTTGGAGACCTATTGACAAAGCCTCTTATTGTACCATATTATTTAGTGAAGTCATAATCAAGCCTAAAAGATATAGGTATAAGTGTCCCACAAGAGGGATTATGATAATTCTAGATCCCCCACCATGCTGGCACTTGGATTCATTAAAGAATAGAGTCATTTGATATTGCAAATCTACTTGAGATGTGGAGGTTATCGGTTAATATAGGAATTCATAATTTATAGGTTTATTATCAACAAGAGGTGCCTTTGTGAGATGATCAAAATTGATTTGACCTTTAACTAGTTTTTTATGAATAAACTCAAGATCAAATTTTACCAAAATCATAAGCCATTTGGCCATTCACTAATTCTGATAAGGTTTTGAATCCATAAATTTTAGGGGATTGATGTTTGTGATCACATAGGTTTTGTGATTGAGTAGACAATGTCAAAGCTTAGAAGCTAAAAATACCAGAGCCAAACATAACTTTTTTTTGTGATAATAATACATCTCATAGTCAACAAGTGTGTGCCTGATGTAGTAAATCACTTGATTTTTATGCTACTCATCACAATGGGAAAGTATGGATTCTAGAATATGATCAATAATGTAAATATATCAGAATAATGATTGTATTTATTTTAGGGGAATGAGAACTAAAGGTGAAATAATGTATCTATTTAGAGCATCAAAGGCCTCCTGACAACTAGATTCTCAATTAAAATGGATATATTTCCTTAGGAAGTGATGGAATGGTTGATATCAATCAAATAAATAAGAGATAAAATGATGAATAGATTAAAATTTACCTTGTAAACAATAGATTTTCTTAAGATTAGATGGGGGTGGCATTTATAAAATGGATTTGATCTTAGTGGGGTCAAATTTTATAACTTTAATAGAGATGATAAAGCCTAAAAGCTTACATGTCAAAACTCCAAAAATGCATTTATTGTAATTTAGATAGACACAAAGTTAGATTAAATAAGAAATTATTACCTTTGGGATTGACAGATGGTCTTTTTGTAGTTTTGAGTTATAAAGAAAATCATCCACATAATCCTCAAAAATGTTATGGATGATATCACGGAAGATATAAGTAATGGCTCTTTGATAGGTGGCTCTTGCATTCTTTAGGTTAAAAGGCATAACTCGATAGCAGAAGGTCCCCTAGGGAGTAATAAATAAAGTCTTATGTTGATATTTTGGTGAGATAAGGTTTTGATTGTATCTAAAGAAACCATCCATAAGTGACAACATTTCATGCCCAACTATTAAATCAACTAATTGGTCAATATTAGTGAGAGGTAAATCATCCTTAAGATAAGTAATATTAATGTCATAAAAGCTAGTACAAAGATGTAGTCCCCCTATGGGATTTATGATAAGGATAATATTAGATATCCATTAAGGGTAATCAATAGGCTGGATAAAGTTGACTGATAAGAGGAACTATAATTGTTCTTTAACTAAGAGTGCATCAAGGAATGTGATAATGTTATAATGATAATAGTAGGATCAATACCAGGCATATCAATTTTAGACCAAGAAAATGATTAAAATATTGATTCTCTGAAGGATATAAATATTTATTGACTTTAACTATTTGTAAAGTCTTATGAGATCCTATGTTAATGTCCATGGTGGTCCCATTTAATATATTTGAATTTTTAGATGGAAGATATTTGCATAGATAGGAGTTATCCATACCTAAATGAGTTATAAATATTTATTGACTTTAACTATTTGTAAAGTCTTATGAGATCCTACGTTAATGTCCATGGTGGTCCCATTTAATATATTAGAATTTTTAGATGGAAGATATTTACATAGATAGGAGTTATCCATACCTAAATGAGTTATAATTGCTTCACTATCTTGGTACTAAAGAAAAGGGATGGTGAGAAAATCCTACCCTATCATGTTTAGGTAGGATAGAGGAATGGTTTTGACCTCCCCATTGTAGTAATATATGAGAGGGTTTATAGTGATGGCATTGAATAAATTTTTTTTTAGGGGAATGGATATGAAATCATAAATTGAAGAAGGGGTGCTAGATGGTGAGGATGACATCTTATTTAAGAATAGGTAGATGAGTAACTTCCATGGTAGTTTTGGGGTTCTTGTTAAAAATAAGACTATGATTTTCATGGTTTTTCCTAAAATCTCCTAATGTCACCTTGTGTGGACCTTGTTCATATCATCCTATGCCAAAACCCTTCTAAGCACATCCTTGTAGGTATGTTTTTGCAAAGTGGGGTTTATCCAGGAATAAAAAGTTTGATATAAATGGTTTAGCATGGGTCTGGTTACTAAGACCTCAAGAAGGTTGATCAATTCCCCCATAGATAAAATGAGTGTAAAGTAAAGGTGGATCAAAGGGAATAATCTCTCTAAGATTAGGATAATATGCATATTATTTATCTAGATGCCCATATTCCTAGGGAGTGGGGAGAGTATTGAGTGTCAATTACTGATACTCTTTAATTGATAACTACTAAAGCATGGAATCAATGGTCTCCTTACTAATCCTTGATGCATGGATTACTATACTAGAGGATGCCTTAATGGACTATGATGAGGTAGTGTTTTGTAAATGGAATTAAAATTTCATTTGATTGAAAGGTGAGATTACAAGTTTTAACTAGATAAGGATCGACTGGGACATTGTGGATTTTATCCTCATGTTTAAATTTGATAGATTTATGCATGGTAGAGGGGACACAATATATAACACATATCTAGGGACATCTTAAAAGGATGTTGTATTAAAAATCCTCTTTTATTATGTAAAATAATTTAGGCGAAACATGTACATCTACTTAGATGTGAAGGATGACTGTTCCTAATGAAAGGGCCAAAGTATCATTGAATACTCATAAAATATCTAAGGATTGGGCTACAACCATTTTAGGTAATTATGGTTTCTTAAATTCATGAGAGGAGATGATATATATACTCACACCATTATCAATCATTACTCATTTCATTTGAGTTTGATCAATTAGGGAAGTAATAAATAGTGGGGGATCCTAGTCATCAGGTTGTAATGATGATATTTCTAAATCATGGAATCTTATGGATAATGGTTTTTGAAGTGATGTGATGAAAGTCAATAGAGCTAGGATTCATCAACTTGTATCTCAATGGCCTGCAAGGCTTATATCATAACCTTATGATGATGTGGAAATTTTTGGACAAGTTCATATACAAACTTCTTGATTGAGAGACGATGTAGCTTCTTTAGAACAAATATATATATTAAGTTTGAAGCATTATTATTTTGTGTTTTTCCTAAAATATAAATTTTAGGTCTCAAAGTGAACATTGTGGGACTATTTAAGGAAGGATTTGGGGCTTTCACAATAGTTACTTTGGATTTATCATGATTGTGAGTCTTCTGAGCTTGGGTTTGTGATCATGTTGCTATGTGGATTGTGTCTATCTAAAATAAAGGGGGATTTGTCATGTTCTCAGATTCATCCACATCTAGAGGGTTTAGGAGAAGTTGATACTGAGCTCTATCAAATATTTTATCTTCCTTTGAATCTCATTCTAATACTATTGGAAATATACTAGTTCCTACAGTGGATGTAACCCTAATAGTTTGACTATGGGGATAGTCATGATCTAATTATTCCATTAAAACATTAGCTTCCTCTAATAAATTTTAAACCATAAATTTAGACACATTACAACTATCTATATCATGACCTACTATTTGATGATACACACACTTCCTAATTTACTAATACCACATTGATCTATGAACATGAGGGTCAATGGGGTTTATGGGTGGTAGATTTATAAGTGATGTTTGATTAAGTTGATCAAGGATATTATAATATGACTCCTTCAATGGATCTTGAATAGGTTTTTGATCTTTAAAGGCATTGGTAAGGAAGTTTATTTTGACTATGAATCTTGATCTTTCAAATTAGATGTTTGGATATTCCCTACAGTAGGTACTTTGTGCTTAGGATAAGCCCTCACACCTAAACCTTGTGGATAGTAGTGGTTTAAATGATTATGTATTGGCATTATCATATTGGGAAGATAATTTTATGATCATACATGATCTTTATTAGAAGATTCTATGATGGTGGATTTTATTCTTTCTAAAGGATGGGGTCCCAATATAAATGTTTTAGTTTAGATAGGTAGTAGAGGAGCCTTCCTTTTTTGAATCTGATCAGGTGTAGTGGGTATATCCTCTTTAGGGAGTTCAATCCTAATGGGAGGATGTTTCAAGGAATTTCCTAGTGGGGCCTTTAGGTTTTTATTTTTGACACCAATAGCCTTCCCCTTAATTTATTTAAGATTTATCTCTTCCCAAGTTATGAGGGGAATTGATATTGAGTTGGTTTGAGGTTATGAAACAATTTCTTCAGGGGGTAATAAGCTAGAGGGGATGGGTATGATAGATATAAGTATTGAGATGACATAAATAATGGTATGCATATATTATGGAATATATAAGCAAGACTTTTCTTTGATAGCTCCTTCCTCATTTTTTTCTAGTTGATCATCTTGAATATTTTTAGATATTATTTCCTCAAGCGGATCCCAAATAATGAGATTTGGAAAGCTTGAGTGAGTTTTTGGGATAACTTCACTTAACTTAGATCATTCAAAGGTGTCTCCTATAAGGAGATCAGGGATATAAGTAATATCAAATTCTTTAGGTAGAAACTGATCATGGATTATAATGATCACATGGGTTTCATGGCTTGTGGTGGATCCTAGATTAGCCTATACAAAATTAGATATGGAGGCATGTTTAAGGAATAACTACCTAAAAATGTCTATAAATTGATTATGGGGAACATATCTAATTGTAACTCCCCTTGATAAATAAGTTTCTATACTAGATCCTTAAAATAGTGACACCTATTAACATCATGACTTCTTACAAGGTAGAAGTTACAAAAGTCATTTTCCTTAAACTAGTTGGGCTTAGGGTGAGAGTCATCAAGAGGTATCACCAAAGAATTTTTGATGAGAGATGCCTTTAAGATCTTGTTTAAGTAGATATGTAAGATTATCCTAAAGGTATATACTATCATGAAGGAAAATGTGTTAATGGTTTTTGAGGTTGTGCCTAAGAGGTAGATGGATTAGATTGACTTTTTGCTTGTAGTGGTGCTGATTTTATGACTATGTCATTAGCAAATCCTTTGGTATTATTATTATTATTATTATTATTATTATTATTATTAGTCCCTTTAAAGGGATAAATTTTGAAGTTTTTACTATGCAATTTTACTTTCCCTTCTTCCAAATCTCTAATCTCCTATTTTTCGGCTATCAAAAAGGCCTCATCAAAGGTTTTGAAGGGTTTCACCCATAATGTTGATGAGATATGTTTATCACATCATTTCACAAATAATTCAATTATTTTGGGTTGTGGAATGGAAAATGTGAGTTATTTTATGAGACTCTTCCATCTAGCCATGAAATCAATAAAATATTCATCGTTAAACTATTGGATGGGATAGAGTTTGGTAATAGTTACTTTTCTTATAATGTTGATATAAAAGTGTTCTAAGAATATTTGGGTTTGCTACCCAAAAGAGAAAAGGGAATGCTGAGGGATTGAATTGTACATGTCTAAGTCTAGTCTAGATACAGACATGGGAAAGGTCCTAAGGAGAAGAGCATCATAATGAGATATAATATAGAAAGAATGTTTGAATTCTTGAAGGTGATTTTTAGGATCTTGCTTATTTTGAAACTTCATAAACTTAAGAAGCTCCCACTATGAAGGGTATGGTCTAATGGGGGAAGCTACGTTAATAGGTTTATTATATATTTGTTCATAAGTGAGCATATTTTTTCCTAGAGCCAAAGGCTTCCAAATTGGCCATCCCATTCATAAAGATACTCATAAGGTTTAGTTGGGTATTATATTAAGGAACACCTCCTAAGACTTTATGTTGTAGATGTTGGTAGGTAAGAAGTGGAGTGGAAAAGGGCTAGGATAAAGGGTAACCAATTGAGGTGGTCATAATTGGTTGGGATGCCACCACATACTATGGGGCTTTCTATAAATGTTGAGTTTGGGTATTTGAAGGTATGCTAGTTTGGATAGGTGGGAAAGTGATTGGGATTGAGATAACTAAATGCTAGGGTATCATGGTAAGAGGCATAGTAGATGTAGGTTGAGGTGTAGTGATATTCTAAGCTTGGGTACTAGTTGGGGATGGACCACTAGATGCTACCAGAGGTAGATTACTAATAGGTTATGTAGTGTTAGCATCAAAACTTATCAGGGGATGATTATTGTAGGAGAATACCATAGTTTTAGTGAACCCTTCACTTTCCTCTAGAAACATGCCAAAAGCATTCCCCAAAAATTATGTATGGGGGGAAGTGGAATGTAGATAACTCAAGTGCTAAGGTAATGGCTAAGTGTGATTAGATTGCTATCCAATATGGTGGTGAATTTAGGATCACCTTGAGTATAATACTGGGGAATACCCTCCCCTATAAAATAAGGATAGGTTGGAAGACTAAGAACATTGTCCATGGACAAGGATGATGTTGGGGGTTCAATCTATTTTAGCAACTACTGTCACATCAAAACCATGTAGCTATAAAGGAAAATCAATAAAAAAGAAAACAAAAAGAACATGATAATCTTTTTGATTATCCCATTTTTAGTGAAAAATAAAGGCACACACATTACAAGAAGTACCTAAAAGGAATTTACTTTTTAAATTTAAAGTGTGATAAGAAAAAGAAGAAGGTTACTGAAGGTCCTAAGAAATGACAATCTAGAGATGATTTTAGGTTTATTTAGGATTAAAATATATTTATATTAGAATTGACACATGTCTTGGTATTGGAGTGTACCCCCTCACTTTAAATACCATAGTTTAAGGGTGTCAATTGCATTGTCAATATATATCAAATAACTAGGGTTTATACTTAGTCAACATACTAAGTTGGTTCTCCCCTTGGTGATGAATTCCAAGTATGATAATTGGGAAGAAAGTTACTGTTAGGTGATGAAATATTAATCAGTTCCCTTATGTCAATGTTTTATGAGTTATTTATGTAAGTGGTTTAGTATGTGTGTGTATAAGAAGTGATAGCTATGCTAAATTATCCCATCTAGATTATTCTATATGAATTACCCAAGTAAGAAAAAATAGATGCATTTCTTTTTAAGCTTTAGAAAGGAAAAAAAAATTGGATTTTATTTTGAATCAACACAACAATTAAAATATAGGGATAAAAATGGATAAATTCACAATGAATTGTAATCATAAACATGAGACCTTAGGGGCCCCATCAGGTGTGATAGAATGTTATAGTAGTTTTTTGTTTTTTTTATTTAATTTAATTAACTTACTAAAAACTTAATTAAAAATAGGTTTATGATGAATACCTGGAGATATGAAGATGGTTACACATTGCTTGAATCTAGTGACTGAGGGAACTTCCTTTTAAGTTGGAAGAATAACCTGTACATAAATAAACAACTTGGATAAAATGGATTAATAGATAGATAGGTGAGTTTGATAATTAGGAACTAGTCTTGGGAAGTTGTGAACTTCATCAAGTGGATGTTAGATAACTATTTTCAAAATTAAGTGGATAAATAACACTTGAAATTACAAAATATAAACATGTAATAATAATAATATTATTATGATTTAATCTTCATTTAAGCTATCAATGTATGCAAATTATTCATCCCAATAATCCATAAAAAAATTCACATCCTCTTGTGTGACATCAAGTTAGTTGGCATTTGCTTCAATAAAGGGAGAGTAAACAATGGCAAAAAGTGATAACTCAAAGGCTATATCAATCTGATCAATGAAAAGGGGTTGGGATACAATAAGTAGATCAATGACATTAATGATGTCATCTAAAATGGCAAGTAGAGTCATTTATATAAAAAGGCCATGTTTAAAAAGATAAAAAAATAGAATGACTAGAGAAAAGGTTCTAAGATTAAGGGGGTTGTGTTTCAAAAACCAAGTATAGTAGATCAATGTCAATCCTGGAAGATCAGTTTCAATATTTTAAGATTGGTGCTTATTCAAATGAATCAACATTGATCTATCTACAATTATACTTAATTAAAACTAAAGACTTAGAGGGTGATGGAGAGTACTAATAATGGAAATAGGGATTTATGTTATAATCTATGAGTGGGATAAGCAAGAAAACATAGGCATATAAGAAATATATGAAATAAATAAAATTATACTTACCTTGAATCAAGTTGTAGGTAGAATATATTTCTTCCCATAAATATAAGCAATCATTTAGGCTCATGATGGTGGATAGAAATTATACATATCAAAACTTTGGTATAGTGGTGTTAGGGTTATCTCAATTCTCCAAAAATATAAGAAACATTTCAAGGTTCAGAGATTATGGTCCCTAAGCCAAAGGGTTGGCTAGGTATAAATGGATTGATGCCAATCTAGAGAATCAACATCAATCAAGGGATTATCGACAATGATTGACCCAATTTGGTAGCTAAAGTTTTTATCCATGTTATTTTGTTCTAATTATAGGTAATTTTGAGTTTATGAGTGTGAGGTTATTAGGGATATGATTATACATGGGTAAGGTGGATAAAAGGTTGGGATTCCATAGGTTACAAATAGATTTAGGTGATTATAGAGGTGAAAAGGTAATTTTTATAAACAAATTATCAGGTGGCCAATGGTAAATAAGTTAAACCTTAGGATAGGGATATATAAGCTATTAAAATAATAATATTTGCCTACAACACCTAATAAATAGTATCTAGTATATGAAATTATAGATTCTATATCAATAGAGGGGGCATTATCAGATCAAGGGATAAAGGAGAGGGGGATTATCAAGGGATACTTGAAAATTAAGAGAAAAAAATTATAACATATATAGAAAAAGGAGATGGGTAATTGATTGAGCCATATACTGAAAGGAAAGGGGAAATTCTAACCTATATAGATAAATGAGTGATTAGGGATGATCAAGAAAAAGTATTGAAGGTATAATTGGGCTGAAGTCCTAAATAATTTATGGGATTTTTTATCAATGGGTATATAAATATGCATAAATTAATATCCTAATCACTCCCTCATTAGCCCTCATCATTATTAATCACTCCATCAACCCTCATCATTTCTCATCATCCCTAGTCACTCCATCATCCTTCATTGTCCCTCATCATCACTTATCATTTTCTCATTGGCCCTCATCATCCCTAATAAGTCCCTCATTGGCCATTATATTCCTTCATCATTCCTCATCAACCTTCATTATCCCTCATCATAAATAATCACTCTTCATCATTTCTTATCATCCCTCATTGTCCCTAGTCACTCTATCATCATCCCTTATTGTCCCTCATCATCCCTAATCAATTCCTCCTCATCTTTCCTTGTCCCTAGTGAATCACTCATTAGAAATAATCATCCCTAATCACTCCCTCATCAAACCTAATCATTTATCATTATCCTTAATCACTCTATCATCTCTCCTTATTCATCAATATCTCTTATTGCTCCCTCATTGGCCCTCATAAACCATCATCATCTATAATCAATCCCTCATCATCCTTAATCACTCCAACCTCACCTATCCTTATTGCTAATCTTTCACTCATTTTTATTCATCATCCCTAATCACTCCCTCATCAACCTTCATAATTTCACATTCTCTCTAATAGTTTTTTCATCATCTATCATTATCCCTCATCATCCCTGATCACTTTTTCATTAGCCATTATCATCCTTCAACATCCATAATTATTCACTCATCATAACTCATTGTCCCTAGTCACTTTTTCATAGCTTATCATCATCTCACATCATTCCTAACCACTCCATCCTTATCCCTCATCATCCTTAGTCATTCCCTCTTTGATGTCCATAATCATTCCCTCATCATTTGTAGTCACTCTTTCATTCTCCCTCCTCATCTATAATCACTCCCTCCTCATCCATTCTCATCCCTTACCACTAAATATACATCCCTCAGCATCCCTAAAAACCTTAAACCATATAACCCTAAAAGTTTAACTACTAAAACCCTAAATAAAAAACCTTAAATCCCTAAACCCTAAACCCCAACCTTAACATTAAATTCTAAATATTAAACCCTTAAAACCTAAACCATAAAATAATATAACCTTAAATAATAAACATTAACCCCTAAACCCTAAACATATGAACCCTAAACCCTAAATCAAAAACCCAAAACTTTAAACCCAAAACCCCAAATCAATAGGAAACACTTAAAACCCAAACCCAAAACCATAAACATTAAACCTTAAACGCCTAAAACTTAAACCCTAATCATTTAAACCCTAGATCCCTAAAACCTTAATTCTTAAACACTAAACCTATAACCCTATAACCCTAAATTATTAACCATAAACCCTAAATCCTTAACCATAAACCCTTAATCCAACCATAAACTCTATTTAACCCATTAACACCAAAACCCTAAAACCCTAATCCCAAACCCTAAACTATAACTCTAACATATAAATCCTAACCCATAAACCACAAAAACTTAAACCTATAAATAACCTAAAACCCTAAAATCTAAAATTTAATCCCTAAACCATAAACCCAAAACCTAAAAAACCCTAAACACCTTAAACCTTAAACCCTAAATATAAAAAAAGTTAAGCACTAGATCCTGAACCCCTCAACCAAAAAAATCAAAAATCCAAACCCAAAACCCAAAACATCAAAACCATGATCAATAAAACCCAAACCCTAAACCCTAAAATATTAAACCATAAACCCCAAACTATTAAAATATAAAACATTAGAACATATGTTAATCAAAACACTAAAATCTAAACCCTACACCCTAAAACCTTAAAACCTATACCCTTAAACATTAAATTATAAACCCTAAAACCTAAATAACACAAACCCCTAAACCCATAACATAAAAATTCTAACCCCTAACCCTAAAACCTAACCCCAATGCTAATCACTAAACCTAAATCCTAAATCCTAAACATTGAAACCATAAAAACCTAATACCCTAAATCCTAAACCTTAAACCCTATATTATACTACCCTTACCCCTAAAATATAACCATAATTACAATCCCTAATACTAAATCCTAAATCCTAAACCTTTAAACTATAAAAACCTAAAACCCTAAATCTTAAACCTTAAAACCTAGCTTATATTCCTCAAAACCCTAAACCTTAGACCCTAATAAATAAAACCCTAAATTATAAACCCTAACCTTTAACCCATAACCCCTACTCCCTACCCCTAAATTATACTCATAACTTATAACCCTAACCCCTAAAACCTAACATGTAAATTATAAACTCAAACATTTAAACTTGAAACCATTAAACCCAAAATCAAGGGATAAAGGATGGGGGATTTGTCAATCTATGCTTGGAAATCAAGAGAGGGAAACTATAACCTATATAGATAAAGGAGAGGGGGAATTGACCAAGACATTTGATGAAAGGAGAAGGGGAATTAAACAAACTCTGATCATCCCTAATTATTCCCTCATCATCCATAATCACTCTATCATCATTCATCATTATTCTTCATCATCCCTAATCACTTCTTCCTTATATATCATTATCCCTAATCACTCCCTCATTTCCCCTAGTCATCCCTAATCATTACCTCATTAAAACTCATCATTTATCATCAACCTTAGTCATTATATCATCCCTCATTGTACCTCTTCATCCCTTATCACTCTCTCATTACCCTTATCATCCCTCATCATCCCTAATCATTAGTCTAGTCAACTCTATCATACTTATATATATATATATATATATATATATATATATATATGGATAGTCTATCCAACTCCATCATGCCTATATATATGGGAATTTGAGTACCCTAAGCCTCTTTCCTTTTGATATATATCATTCCATAATTTATAATATCATATAGGGGCCATTCCTTTTTCAAAATATATACCTTCATATCCTTAGTCTAGTTCATCCCCTCCCTCATCTTTATCTAATACTAGTTTGCTGAGAACCTACCTATGCCCATCTACCTTGCCTTTAGATGATTATGGGTATATATAAAATATAAATAGTAGGATTAATATTTAGCTTCAGGTCAAGATCTATGACCCTTCCCTATTTTATATTCCATATACTAGATAGTTAGGCCATATATATATATATATATATATATATATATATATGGAGGTTTATGGGGAAGGGCCATGCTAAATGGAAAAGAAAGAGTGGAGGCCAACATTTAGGAAAATACTCCTAAGGTTGGAAGTTATATCTTTGAGAACCTAAGTGTAGAGGGTGACCCAAGATATATAGTGCCATATCGCTAACCCTGAATACATCTTAGGTCAATTAATAAGGATGGGGAGAGACCTTATCTATTTGGTCTACCCTCTATATCTATATCAGTTTGACTAACCTATACCCTACCTTTAAGTCATATATCTACCCATATAGGGTCAAGTTACCCATATATAAATAGGATAAGAATACCATATAGTGATGGTATCCCACACTATATATCTCTCTCTTATGAGCATATAGAGAGTCTCATCCTCTCAAGTACCTCCTTTATCAGGGCCTCTATCTAGTAGTCCTTTGCCCTCAGCCTTGAGCATAACATACATATAGCCTATCTAGCACATGTATGTGTGTGATGATGCACCCCCTCTACACACATAGGTGGAGCTTGTTAGTACTCTCTACCATCTATATAGATGTGTATGGGCACAAATATATATATATATATATATATATATATATATATATATATATATATATATATATATATATATAATATTGCTTGCCACTATCTATATAGAGTAGAGTTGAGTTTCAATCACTTATATCGATTGAGCATTTTATGATTAGAGGTTTTTATAGTTTTTTTGAATAGGTTTAGGGTTTTAATTATAAGGCGTTGGGTTTTAATGGTCAAGTATTTTAGTGTTTTATGGTAAGGGTTTATGGGTTAGGAGTTTGAGGTAGGTGTTAAAGTTTTAGGTTTATGGATTGGGGTTGAGGGGTTTAATGGGTTTAGGGTTTAATGTTTATGTATTAGGGTTATTTTTGATCTATCATCATCCATCATCATTCAAAATGAATTTCCCCCATGCAAGTGCAAAGCGTATATTATCTTATTTCCACCATAGAAATCATATGATAGTCTCCCTAGAGTGATCCATGATGGCCCTACCTAATTTAATGGGCATGAATGAGAATAATAACCCCATTACACTCTAATTAAAATAAAAAATCAAAACACCATTCAAGATTCATCTTAAAAATATACCATTCACTTTAAAATAAATCCATATCAACTACTGGATTAGAACACATATAACAGATGAAGAAATGACTAAGGATGATAAGGAAGTGATTATGGATGATGAGGACCAATGAGGGATGTGGAAATATGAAGAGGTAGTGATTAGGGATGATGAAAGATGGTCAAGGTTGATGAGGGAGTGATTAGGGTCAATAAGGGATAATGAAAGATGATGGAGTGACTAGAGATGATGAAACATGATGAGAGTTAATGATGGAGTGATTGGGGATGGTAAAGGCCAATGATGGAGTGATTAGAGATGAGGACTGAGTGATTGGGGATGATGAGATATGATGATTTATGATGATAGAGTGATGATGGATACTGAGAGATGATGAGTGATGATGAGGGTTGATGAGGGATTAATTAGGGATGATAAGTGACAACAAGGAATGATGAGAGTGTGACTAGGTATGATGAGGGATGATGATGGATAATGAGTGATGATGATGTGTGATGGGATAATTATTAGGGATGATTAGGGTCAAGAGGGTGTGATTAGGTTTGATGAGGGAGTGATTATGGATGATTAGGGATAATGAGGGATGATGAGGGAATGACAAGGGATGATAAATGTTAATGAGAGAGTGATTAATAATAATGAGGGATGATTATGGCTAATGAGGGAGTGATTATGGATTATAAAGGACAAATTGGGCCAATAAGGGGGTGACTAGGGATGATAAGGGATGATGAGGGTCAATGAGGGAGTGATTAGGGATGGTGGGGGATGATTGGGGTTGATGTGGGAGTGATTAGGGATGATGAGGGAGTGATTATGGGTGATTAGGGATGATGATGGGCAATGAGAGATAATGGGGGAGTGATTGGGGATGATAAGGGTTATTAAGGCTATAATTAGGGACAATGAGAGCCATTGAGGGAGTGATTAGGGATGATGGGTGATGATGTGGGAGTGACTACGGATGATTAGGGATGAAAAGGATCTATGCAAGAGTGATTAAGGATGATTAAGGATGACGAAGGAATGATGAAAGAGTGATTAGGGATGATGAGGGATAATAATGGATAGTGAGGGAGTAACTAGGGATGATGAGCAATGATGAGGATTAATGATAATGTCATTAGGGATAATGAAGGATTATGACAAATTATGAAGGTCAATGATAGAGGGATTATAGATGATGAAAAATGATGAGGGAGTGATTAAAATGGAAAATGATGATGACAAATGATGATTTATGCACTTGAATCCACCTCTCTATATGGTTTGGGGAGAGGGAGATAGTAACATGAGTGATTTTAATATGACCCTGATAAAATAGGGTTTAAAAACATTACCCATCACCTAAAATTATAGTGGTTTTGGTTGTGATAGTGGTAGTGTCCTATGTGAATTTGGAATGCTAGAATATGATTTTATTTTGTGAAACTTTGGAATAACATATGAGATTTGAATTAGAGCATGCATGGATTGACCCATATATTTGACATTTATTTTCATGTGGATGGTATATTTTTAGGATGAGTTTTGAGTGGTGTTTCAATTCATTCTATTTTGAATGGATTGTATTAGGGTGACTAGCTACATTCATATCTGGTTTAATTTATCATATCATGACTATAAGTAGATGGCATGTATGAGTGATTACATACATACATGTAGTAATATGTATGCAATAATTTTTTTGTATGAGTGATTGAATTATGACTACATGTACACTACAGGCTACATGATATAGGGCAATTATTTATGCATATTGTAAACCCATTGATTGAAAATCCAAAAAATTATTTAGAAACAATCATTTTTACTGATCATTCCTAATTACTTTTTTATCTATATAGGTGAGAATTTCTATATCCTTTAAAGATATGGTTCAGTCAATTACGCCTCTCCTTTCTCTATATAGTGATAATGCCTCCTCTCCTAATTTTTTAGTATCCATTGATAATTCCCCTATCATTTATCCCTTGATTTGATGATGCCCCATTTATTAATTTTCAATCACGATAATGCTTAGGTAAGATAGATAGGGATAGGATTAGATATAGGTATTCAAGATCAAAATATGGCTTAGGTATTCAATTTGGTACCACATAATCAATTAGGTAGGGCATATAATTTTCAAGTAAATTACATAAATAAGAGGGAATACTCAAGTACATAGGGCATGAGGGATAGGTAGATAGGGTATTCTCAAGTACAATAAGGTAGTTAGGGCATAATCAAGATCAATATGTAGCTTAGGTATTTAGGTAGGGCATACTCAAAATCAAGATATGGCTCGAGTATTCAATTAGGTAGGGCATACTCAAGTAGGTAAAGTAGGTAAGGCATGCTCAGTTAGGTAAAGTAGGGGGCATACTCAATGGTATATATCTATTGCATATGTAACATGATTCAATTTTTTTCCTCGTTATATATTCTAATATTGAAAATTTGAAAACTAATTACTAACTAAAATGTATTTTTAAAAACTAACTTCTAAATGGTATCTCCTAGAACTCTAGAATTGATTTTAGAAGATACATAATGGCCATAACTTTTCATATTTAGTAAAATAAATTTAAAATGAAAAAACCTATAATTATTAAATTTATTTTACTAAATATAACCTAACAAAAACACAAGAAAATAGTAAAAAAATAAAATACATCTTACCAAAGCGCATACAACCTTTCTAATGCATAGGGTGTATGTTATTTCCTTTCATTTTTTTAAATATTTACATTAACTTATAAAAAATGCCATTTGAAATATATGTTTTATATGGAAATGGGCATAACATGTCTTTCAAATGGTGTACACCCTTTTAACATTTCAATATTTGAATTATATGTTTTCCCTCCAAACTTGCTTTGGGTATAGGCTTGGGGAGGTCCAAACCTAGCCTAAAACCAACCATGAAGTATCTCACATGGTTTTTAGTAAATTTAGGAGTATTTTTAATCTTTATCAACACATATGATCAAGTATAGTTTTAAAAATATATATATGGGTTTGTAAAAAGGGAAAGAATAGTTTTTTAATATAGAATTGTTTTAGTGTTAACTATTAATTTTAATTATTACTTAATTTATACACAACATACCTCAATATGAGCTATATACATATCATTAATAATACATTTATAAATTTATGACCATTAATGAAAAGCTTATCAAACTTATACCTAACCAATCTATGCATTGTCATTTATGCTTTAAAAAAAATTCAAGAAGTTAAGGTCAAAAAGTTGTGTTTATACACTTTCAGTTCCAATTTTTTAGATATCTTGACTTGTAAAATTATTTAAAATATATATTTATTAAAAAAACTAATAAAATATATCTTGACTTATATTTGACATTTCATCTATTCATATATGAAATTTAATACACTAATTAATTTGTTTACTCAAAAAAAGTATGTACACATGTAGTCTCCTTATATTTTCATTAAAAAGTGTCAAGATAATGTCATAAATGCATCAATTTCACATATTTTTATCATCTAGGTATTTAAAAAAAATTATAAACTAAATTTAGAATGCCATAATTCACATTCTTACGTTATTGTCAAATTATTTTTCCGAGTTTCTCTATTTCTCGCTCCAAGTTCAACTATTATTATTTTTATAAGAAAAAAGTGTTGCTTTAAGCCCCTCCTTTTGTCCCACATTATCATATATATACCCCACATGGGTGTGTTGTGGGAGTAAAATATTGATAATACCTTTGTAAGAGACAAAGGTATGGGAATGGATAAGTGTCATTTTCCCATTAGCAAAATGATTGTGGGATTTATCTATAATTGAGAGGTAAGCCCCTCTTTTAGAGAATGTTTTGGATCATTTTGAAATGGTAAGTGGAGGAGAGATAGAAAATAAGAGGAGGAGCTTATAGGAATACTCATGTTATATGGTAGGCCAATATTATTCTAATCACATTAATTTATATGACATTGATTTTTCACTAAAATGTTCACCACATTCATTGTCATGTATCATCCCTAGAGTTTAAGAATTATAATAATTAATGGATTCAACCCAAAATTATAGAGTAAGATAATCAACATGAATCATGTAATTATCCATATCCTTTAGGGTCATGTTCTTGTATTTAACAATATCATTATGTTATGGTGTGTAGACAACTAAATGTTGAAGTTTAATCCCTTTAAGAGTGCATAATTTCTCAAGGTGATGGTTTACATATTATTTTCCATTGTCTCTATGGAGAATATTAACATATTTTCCAAATTGCTTCTCATCATGAGCCTTGAAGTCTTGAAAGTAGTCAAATACTTCACTCTTATAGTGAATGAAGTATACTCAAGGATATCATGAATAGTCATTAATGAATTTGAAAACATAATAGGTATTGATAAAAGATAAAGTAGCAAAGGGACCCATGAGATCATTGTGAACCAAATTAAAGACTTATGAATCCCTCTAAGATGTCCCTTTGTCAAATTTATCCTATGTATGCTTGCTTATGGTATAATATAATATTTCACCATCAAAATAATGAATAGGAGGGAGTCATGTGACCATATGATGCAAGCCAAGCTATTGAAGATAACAGTAGTTGAGATGGCCACACCACTCATGCCTTAGTTTACTCATCAAATATGAGTGAGTGAGTAAAGTGGTAGAAGGAGAATGAGGTACAAACTAAGATAATGTATATAGACTAGGCTAATGATATACATGCCCCAATATAACTAAGACATTATCCTCAAGATACTAAATATTCATTGAATCAGAAGAAAACTCAACTTTATTACCATTCCAAAGATGAGTGATTTGGTAGATGAAAAGAAGGTTGTCACATAAGTTAGTAACACAAAGAACATTCTCAAATGAGCCATCATGCATGTCAACCTAACCTTTCCAAAAAAATAAACTAGTATATCATCATATTTAATAATATGAGGCAATGACCATGGTTATAAAGAAGAAAATTGTTTTGAATCGAAACCCATATGATGTGTAGGCCCTGAGTTAAGTATCCACTAGTATGAAGATTTTCCCGTTGCTACTAGTGCTTGTCCCTTCTTCTTTTTAAATAAGTGGAAGGAGATGATTATTTTGTGTAGGATGATGATAAATTAGTGCTATTATTATTAATAGTATGGGTCAACTGATCAATTTGATTAGCATAATAATGATTCTCATCATGACTATCTTTCTTAAAATATGAAAACGTTGGTATCTCCTTCTATAAATACCTTTTCATGGAAGAGGAATTTTAATCTACTTGTGCATGAAAATAGGATTGTGTGTGATATTTTCATGGCTTATGAATTATTTGATTTTATTTATTATTATATCCTTTCACATGTTATGGGTAACCCTCTACCAAGGCTTATGACTTAGATGTCTTGATAATGCCCATTGTGATTAACTTTGCTTGTTCAAACATCAACATATCTAAAATTACTCAAATGAAGGCATATTTTAGGTCTTTCCCATAGTCATACAATAAGTCTAAAAATTATAAATAAATGTTGCATATTTAGAAGGAAGCTTGACTAACACATTGAAGACCAATTGTACATAATTCTTCTCAATATCACATTCTTTAATTTATGCTCTTAGTTCATTGACTTTAGTGATATAGCCTTGGATATTGTTAAAATTGGTTGGATATATATTAGTGATATAATTATAAATTTGATATCCACTAACCTCAGTATTTTGACCCTAAAATTGTTAAATTTTATTCCAATCCCCCTTAGGTGATTTTCACTGATCAATATGGAAAAAAAGATCATGAGAAAATAAATGTAAGCAAGTATCCAAGAGTTTTAATATTTTTAATGATCTATGAAATTTTTTCCTTATAATAATTTAGTTCTATAACTATTTTATCTATGTATTGAGAATATCATTTACTCATTAAATTAATCCATGCACATGATTTCTAAGTTGTATAGTTGTATGGAGTTATGAGAGGAAATTCAGGATTACCCATGGTAAATTTAAAATATCACAATAGAGAAATAAAATAAAATGAGCATAGTCACACACCACAACCCCCATCCCCCCAAAATATTATTCAATGAAAAAACCCCTAAAGAAAATATGATCAAAATGCATCTCTTTGTAAATTTTTTTTATGATTTCTAGTGAAATTATCTAGTGTGACTAATTTATGCAAGATTATATAGATATGAGTAAACCATTTAAAACCTTTATGTTACATGTAGTTTCCAATACTGACAAAATTACTAAATCTACATCTGAAATTGATGGCTCTTGTAAATATTTTATAGTGAGATTGTTTGATCATCAATTGTGTTTATTGGTACTATAGAATATTCACTATAAATTAAGTTAACATGATAATTATATTTTTGTGGAGTATTCTTAATCGAAAAATTATTTAAATATGCACATTTTACCATATTTTTATATGGGGTTAAATTTTCTTCTTTTTTTTGGTAAACATTTGTTAAAAACTAATTGTGAATCCCTATATATCTTGATAGATTTGAATTGTAAGGCATGAGCAACATTCAATACCAATATCGATGCCTCATATTATATGATATTGTTGCTACAATAGAAACCTAATATGTATGCAAGTGGCATAAGCTTTCCTTATGGAGTAATAAGAATAATTATTTCACCAACACTTGATGCACATTTTTAAATGTTGAAAAACATTGTCTATCTATCCCCAATGGTATTGTATTCAATTAAATCATACCCTAAATTACCACTGAGTGGTGTTGTATTAATTAATGGGTTTGTAGCTAATTGGTCTATGATAACTTGGCCATTTAGTGATTTTTGAGATATAATCTTTAAATAAAACTCCATGAGTAATGTTGCCCATTATGTTGTGTCTTGACAGAAGAGGATTTGACATGAGAAAATTTAATGTATCAACCTTGGTAATAAATTGGGTCTCACTATTAATCATGTAGTGTTGAAGATTTTGTGTAGCAAATACAAGAGACAAACATAGGTTTTCTATTGTGGTGTAATATTGGTCATAATCGATAAATTTTCAAATAATATAATATATGGCTCACTCTATATGATCATCATATTATTGTGCTAACAAAACACCTAGTTAATTCTTCGTAGTTTAAATATATAACAAGAGTGGTATATTTGGGATTAGAGATCTGAGAATAGGTGGATTCAATAAATAATGCTTAAGTGTTTTGAAACTCTCTTGGATTTTATGTCCTCTTCAAAATTTGTATCTTTTTGAGTGCTCTTGTAAAGTGTTATGTCTTATCTATTAATTGAACTACAAAGGGAGATAACGCTTGAATTTTACCTTGTAAATATCATAATTGCTTCAATCCTTGAGGTGAAGGCATATCAATGATAGATTTAAATTTTTAGGATCAAATTCATTATCTTATTGTGATATAATAAAACCTAATAATTTTCTTGATGTTACACCAAAAATGCACTTATTTATATTTAAATGTACATTATAATATCATAACCACTCAAATATATATCATAAATCAATTACATGATCATGTCTCTATTTTTTATTTTGCAAGTAAGTCATCCACATAGTCCTCTATTGTCTTCTGAAGGAGATCATGAGAAACATTTTTCATTTCTTGTTTATATATGGCCCTAACATTTTTTTAAAAAAAAGGCATGACTATATAGAAAAAGGTTCCCCATGATGTGATAAATGATGTTCTATTGATCTTCATCAACAATTATGATTTGAATTTAACTAATAAAGCCATCCACGAATGATAACCTATGATATCCAACTATGGAATTCATAATCATATCAATGTTGGGTAGTGGGAAATCATATTTAATACAATGCTTATTTAAATATCTAGAATCTAAAAAATAACACATTTTACCATTAGGATTTACTACTGGTATAATATTAGACACCCATTCTAAATAGGCTAGAGGTCAAATGAAACATACATCAATCAATCTTTGAATCTCTTCCTTAACTATAAACACAACTTTTGGATGCATTTTGTGTATTTTTAGTTTAACTAGTTTTGCATCAAGATAAAGTGTTATCATATGAATCATAACCAAAATATGAATGTTTAGCATATTGGAGTATGCCCAACCAAATATCTCAGTGAAATCATGTAATGATTATCTTATTGATTTATCTTCATCAATTTTAAGTGTAACATCTAAAAGTACAAATCTTGGATTTATATTTGTTCAATAATTAAACTCAATTGTCTCCTCATTTATAAGTGTAGATCTACCTTTGATATAAGGTGTACTATGAATTGCATCAGAAACATTAGTTTGTACATGATTGTGGAAAATGTCAAACTCACCATATGCATGAGTATTTTTAGAGTGAAGAAATATATTCTTATGATAGAATAAATGGAGATCCTCATATGATCCTAAATACTCTAGTAGAGACTCATCATTAGAAAATTCATCTAGTGTTAAAAGATATGGTGAAGTGATATCATCAATAAGCTCTAGGTATATAATCGATAATATCAGTTAATCATATATATATATATATATATATATATATATATATATATATATATATATATATATATATATATATATATATATGATTAACTGAGAGTTTATATATTGAATATAATTTCTAAAAATTATAGGTCTATTAACATATGTTACTTAGATTCCCCTAGTATCTAGTATCAGGTCTTCACAACTACTAGAACAAAATTGGTTTATTTCAATAAAAAAGGTTTACAAACCACCTTTTTGAGAAAGAGGTCATATCTAAAAAAGTGTGTTATCCCAATTCTTAAAATTTATTTCATGTGGAAGGAAATGAAAATTTGAGGGGAGTCCCTTTTGGGGTCACCCCACCTCTAGATCTTTAAAATGGTTGAATCAACCATAGAAAAACACATACTAATTGGCAATTAGTCTCTGGATTTAATAAAATTAAGTTACAAGTTTAAAAATTTATTAAAGCTTATGGGAATTAAAATTCATAATGTTAGAATTTATTTTATTTAAAATATTAACTACATATTACGTTGGGTGGTGGTCAACATAGGTTGTCCATCCCCATGTTCAATGAAAAAAATAGTGTGGGGTGTAACGTGGTTTCCCACCCCTAACCATCTTAATAACAATAACAAATAACCAAGGCATGTAAACATGCCTAAGACCATGGTTTCTAGCCCTTAATAAGTGTTATCCCCTTAGAGGCCTTTCCATCTACTACATAGTCACATGGGGGACAACTAACTATTTAGCCTACTACCCTACCACAAGGTGTCAATGCCCTCTAAAAGGACCTGCGTAATACAAAAGTTCTATAAAGAGGATTGAATTTCAAACATTCATATCAGGCAAACTAAAGACCCAAAAATTATGAAACCAACAATGTTAGGTCTTGATTTTTACCATTTTTATTATATAATTATTTTTGGGACATGGTTACCTTGTTTTATGTGTTTAAAAATTACATGAAATCAACTAATTTACACAGGAGGTATAAGGAGTTTTAGTGGTAAAACTTAGAAATTCATATAAATTTAACCATGTGTTAAAATATAACTATAAATTGTATTAATTTCATATTTTAATCTATTTTATAGTAGAATGTAATTTGGGAAAAATTGGAATACTTCCAATTGCAAAAAGTTTATAAACATACTTTTAACTTTTTTTGGGCTTAAATAAATATATACATTATAATTTTTTTAGTAAGAGATAATCAATATTTCATGATAACTATAAAAATAAAAAGAATAATATATTCCAAACAATGTCTATAATTTGAATTTCAACATAATATACTCATTACATTTCATTCCTTTTCATTTATCCATAATTTCATGAAAATGAAAGCATACAAGTCTTTATTCATTAAATTTAAAATATATTTTCTTTTTATTTTACATAAATCACAATAAGTGGCATCAAATTCAACCAAGATCTCTTTTAGTTCATTCATTTACAAAACAAAGCCAAAAAGTTAAGAAAACTATTATTGCAAGCTTTAAGTGTCTACAAGGCCAAACCAAGGAGGGGATTGCCTCTTATTCTATTGAGATCATCAAGAAGCTTCCCTAGGAATTCTCAAGCCTAAGACTCCCATATTTGAACATGGGTGGTACCAAAGGTATAAAGGTAAATATTAATAGTACACAAGTAGCTAGTTTACAACTAGGCATCACACTTCTACTAGGAGGACTATAAGTCATAACTACATTCCCCTAATGATAGGATTATAATATCACTAAATCATAATAAAAATAATTCAAATAAGAATACTCATACAATAATTAAAATATTCTCAAACAAGCACAAAAATCCTAATGTAACAAGTTCTGTACTCACCCATTGTAGATGATAATATATAATCTCTACACATGAGGGTGGGAGAATGAGGACCTTGGAGATATTTGATTTCCCAAACCATTCCCCATTACCATTTTATCACTTTGGAAAATAATTATCTTTTCCTTTCCAAAACCCCATGACTAAGAAACTTGTGGGAAGACTTGGAACTTCATTCCTTTTCCCAACCTTACATATGGATGAATGCATAAGGAAATAAATTCAATCCCATTTGGGTAACATAAAATTTCCATTTAAGTCAAGAAAAAGGATATTAAAAAAACCAACAAATTTAATAAGGATGTTACATCTCTAATCCTAAATGGACAATCAAAATTACATGGTGGCCATTGGCACAAATCATAGAAAATAAACAAAGAAAGAGGGTAAGCCCAATGGCCCTACACCTCTTGAAAACTATGCTTAAGATTAGGGAGAAAGATAATTTTAACATAATTAAACTAAAATAAAATGGGCAATGGAGCCTACCATGGATCCATATTTGGGATCCATTAAAACACACAACCTACAAGCCTTAGACATTAGTTATCCTGATGCTCTTTGATCAAGGAGAATAATTGTATTTTTAAGAGGTGTATATTTTATTTTTCTCAACATTTAAATAATCACCTTTATCTTGGAAAATGAAAGAAGAATAATGTTGGAAGAAAATTTTCATATCATTGATGAGAGACTTAATATATCTTCAGTGAACACGAAAGATAAGAAAACACACTAGGAAAAATTAATCCTCAAAACAAGATATATGGGAGGTTTTGAAATTTAAAGTGCTATATTATAAGTTTTCATTTAATTGAGATTTTATTATTTTTTTGGATAGCTAATTGACAGTTGATGGGAACCTCACTCGTCATTGAAATAAATTGAGATTACAAAAAACCTTAACTGTTTCAGAATGAAACCATGAAAAACTAAGGGTTGGAATTCCCACCAACCCACACCAAGACAAGGCCTACTAAAAAAGACCCTCAATGCCAATAAAAATAAATAAATCCAAAGTCCAAACCCCCACCCTCAATAAATAAGTTCCTAGAACCAAACATCGTAAATCCCAGTTCACACAGGTCCTACAAACCACTTTCCCAACCCATAACACACAATAATCTCAATAACAAACTACTTTAGCCCCTCCCTCATCCTCCCCACTATGAAAGCAAAGTGTCATGGAGGATGGTTTAGGGACAAAGTGCCCTTTCTTCTTCTTCCTCACCACCATCCAATCCTCTCCTCCATGCAAGTTCCCTAACACCTCACTAGGATTGGAATCTATGATTGGAGAATGACCAAGAGTTATTTATGTTTCAACTATTCTCATGCTAGAGTCCACATCAAACCAAACAACCATAGTGGTATTCACCTTAGAATGAATCAAAGAAGGTATAAAAATTGTATCTTGAATTACCTAGGCCTTATGATCAGCTTCTAGAATAGTTTATTCAACTTTTATCTCGATAATATTTGGATAAAAAATGTAAGATGATCTAGTTGGACATCCTTCCACCATGAAGATTGCACTTTTTGCAAATATTTATGGTAGTTTATGACTAAATGACCATTCTCAAAACCCTTGAAACATCTGAAAGGTAACCCTTCATAATTAAGGGTTTGAGTCCAACAATGGTCATTAACCTTCAACTTAATGACTGTTGCAAGGCCCTGATAATTATCCATAGAAAAAAAATTAGGTGAAGCTGGTGTGGGAAAAAATTGTGGAAGAAGTAATCACTTCCAATAATTTATTTAAAACCACAATGATGTTTGAGAAATAAGAAGCAGTCCAAAAAATAAGAGGGAGGTACAAAAATTGAACCCAAATGGGTCTCATGGTTAGGTTTTCAAGGAGAAGATTAAACAATGAGAACCACGTTTTTAAAAAGTGAAGGTGTTGGTCCCAAATCCAAGTTTTAGATTGAAAAAACTTGTTTTGGTCTTCTAAGTTCCCAAAAATTATAATGAAAAAACCCCTCACATAGATGTAGAGCTCCAAAATGTCCTCCATTAATGCCCACCACAAATTAGATAAACATTTAAGTAAATATGGTATACTTGACCAAAGGTGATCTGATCTAAAAATTAATCCCCTAACCACAAACCACTCCTTATTTTTGCACACCACTTCTAGTGCCTCAATACCAAAGGACACTGTTGGGTTAGTATTTGTTTCTCCCATATGTTTCACTATTATTCTTTATGATGTTTAGGACACCATATACACAAAGGATTTTCCCCCTTTCACTTCATTCATAAACTCCCCACATGCCATGCACAAAAAATTCCCAATAGGGGGTAGAATCAATGTCATTGTTTGGTCTCTCTAGGTACCCAAATTGAGGTGATGTCATTTGATTTTGCTCATGGTTTTTGTGCCTAATCTCAACCTTTGTGAATCCACCTACTTCCTCCATTCAAATGATCCTCTCCACACTTATTTAAGGTTTGTCTAGTTTCCATTTTCCATAGTTATTGCTATCACCACCCATAACCATTTCTTTATTAGAAAGGCCCAACTATGCACCTGAACTGTACAAAGGTTGCTCCAAGTCAAAAGGCACCAAGAAGAAAGAAATTCCATTCCCAATATTATCCCATATATCATTACCCTGACCGATAATGAATTGAAAATGAGAATAAAAATTTGTGAGAAAATAATAATAATTATCCCATGGTAGAATAGATTTAATGTAGGTCATGTAACCAAACATATTGGTTAGATTCCTTAAGGTTTATTTTGGTGTGAGTTGTAAGAGCTTGGAGTTTTGGAAAATTTTCAACATTTTTATTCAATGTATCCTTTTGGGGAAGGGTAATGATAAGTATAAGATAGTATAAGCATGTACATCATTCACTTGAGGGGTGTGATGGCTTTTGACTGGAGCGTGGACTAGTCTAGGATATAATTAGGGACTCAAATATCTATGTGATTTATTACTTAGTTAAATACTTCATGTATACCAGATATTATTATATGTCTACTTACTATTTTCAACAATAGCCACCATCATTCTTGATAATAACCATTACTGGCTCTAAGAATCCAACTATTTCCAATAATGGCTAGCATCAACCTCGAGAATAAACAATAACCATTAATGGCCCTGAGAATATAACTAATGGACACAACCAACCTTCAATGCATTTCCTAAGATTTGAACCTGGGTGGGACTTGAAAAAACCAGTCCATGTAACCAACTCACCCACATCTCATTAGCTAAAATATTGGGTAACAAGTTTTATTTAACTAGAGCTAGAACTTACTGTGAAGAGTAGCCCTAGCCATGAACTATGGCTTGTCTCCTTGTATTGAATATAAGGTTCAAGACACCTACCAACCCCATCACATTGAATACCAAGCCAAATAGTCCACTACATTGGGTACCCTCATGGTTGACCCAGTGGAGCCTTCTATAAGAATGGTTCTATGAAGGTGGTCAGCTTGGGGAATGGACCCCAAGACCCCTCACTTATATCACTTAGTTTACACACCACTAGGCTATCCTCATTGGGTTAAAATATTAGGTAATAGGGTTTATTTAACTTGATCTAGATCCAAGTGTGAATATTATCCCTAGCTATGCTATATGTTTTGCCTCATCATATTAAACACAAGGTTCAAGCCTCCAACCAATCCCTATCACATTGAACACCAAGTCAGCTAGTCCACCACATTAGGTACCCTCATGGTTTCCTTGTCAGAGATTAGTGTGGGAATGACACTATAGAGGTGGTTAGTCTAGGGAATAGACCTAGAGACATCCCATTTATAACACTAAGCTCTCACATTGGTAGGCCATCCCCACCAGTCAAATATAATATTCTATATTATTAATAATATACACATATATTTATTTAGATTTAGTACAATGTTTTATTATTTATTATATAATATATATTATATTAATATATTATAATCTATTTAATATATTATTTTATTATATAATATATTGAACTGTCATATTTTTTGGAAAGAGTATGCAAATATTGATAGGGATTTGAACCCATGTTTAGTAGACTACCTAAAATTGGCATTGTTTATAGATCTATTAGCAATTTTGTTTCTCCTCTATTCACCAAATAAAGAAAAATGAGTAATACTATTACAAATACAATCATTATTGGTTAGTGTTACTAATAAATAAAATGGGAAAAACTTAGAAAAATATGTATCCATATCTATTTGATTATGTTAATTGATTAGATTATATATGGGGCAATCTTGGATGTGTTATGACATGGTTCTTAGCATTGTGCAAGTTGCACATGATGCTATGAGGTATGAAAAGTGAGTTATTCTTAGTGGTGTGGAATGAAAATGTGTATGACCATGAGGATCCCTTAGTAGATGTTATATTTTTGAGGTCAACATACCCCCCTTTAAAAAAAAAATGAAGACCCTTATTTATTTTTGCAAATTGTGTTATAAATTCACATTCAAACTAATCAAAATTACATTATTTAATATCATGTTTGCTTCAACTCTCATTGACATCTTAACATATTTTCTTCATTTAAATTCATTTAATGTTTTTAATATTTTACTTTTGTGTGTACATGTTGTAGGCTCAATGGAGTCCTAATTGTGTGAATAGTATCCAAAATTTTATATATTAATGTTAATTTGACCCTTTATTCTAATTAACCCTTGGTATCTTATTGATTAATTAAATCTATGTTTAAATCATGTTAAAACCTTGGTCTAATATATTTTAGCCAAGGTATTTTGAAATAAGATTTAAATTTATGCAAGTCAAATTTACACGAGAACATTTTGTTATGTCCTAGACTTAGTTTAATTTTTGTCCTAAGGTTTTAGTTGTGTTTATCAACATGACCAAAACCTTAGTCTAAAAAATTTATGCTAGGTTCTTTATGTCCTGAGACCCCCACCTAGTCTACTTCATTGCTCACATAGACTAATTAAATGTGAGAGCATTTTAATATATTTTAAACTTGGTCTAAATTTTCATCCTAAATTCCTGCTTTTATTCATTAATACAACTAAAATGTTAGGCTAGAACTTTATCCTAAGTTCTTTATATTACCTAATCCCTAACTTAGTCTATTTTCATTACCCTTAGGAATGAATAAATGTAAGGGCACCACATGGAAAGATCTTAGAGCTCAGGTAAAAGATCAACAATACATAGGAACCCATCTAGGTCAAAATGTCAAAGAAATCATATCAAGTGTGAAAGTGACAAGTGTCACCTTATCAGAGGTAGTTCAAAGATCTTAAAATGAGTGAAGAGTCAATAAGTTAAGTAGATAATAACCAACCATGTTCAACCTCCCAAATTGAAATTAATGGAGTGCATTAAAGCATACAATAAATATCCAATAGTGTAGGGCAAAGTTAATAAGTCAAGGTTCTATAGAAGAATTTGAAAGTACCAAATGGCACAATCTTGATGACATAACCCAAAATCAATGACTCACATTCAGCCTCATGAGATCAAGTGGATCAAGATCGATGGAGTGCATTGAACCATGTATAGGAGATCAAATGGTGTGAGATGAAAGAAGACTTTTCAAAGATCCCAAAATTAAAATGATATTGACACATGTCATAATCATGAAAAATTAAATAAATATAAATCAATGGTGTTTAACTTCTCAGATTGAGATCCAATTATGAGTAGAGAGTTGAAAATTTAATGAACCTAGATCTAATGAGAGGTTGCCACATGGTCTAAAGGCATTAAGGGATGGCATGTGTTTTCAAGGAGCACAGAAGACCCATGGAGCTACCAAGTGACATAATCTCAGGAGTTCAAACCAAGATTGATGGTGCGTGATAAAAATCAATATTAAGGACTCCAACAGAGATCAATGGAATGTGTTTAATCAAGTTGTATGAGATCTCAAAATGGTGACATGTGTCCCAAAAGGAAAAATGATCACATTTTGAAAATTAATGAACAATTTGACATGATAATGCCACATAAGCAAGATAAGTTAGATTAAAATATATTATGGACTTACAGACATGAAAGGTATAAATAAGTAGTCTAAGTAAAATCTAAGGCACAAAGCTCATAACTCAAAATCTATTGCCACTATACAAACTCTACATAAACCTCCAAAAAATCCCTAAGCATATGAATTGTCCTAATTTATCTCCAAATTCACTATAATTAAAATTATAAGAGATAGATTATTGTTTTCAATTACATAATTCAATCAAATGGTGACCCATAAGCATGTTTCAAAGGAAGATGTGAAACTATATTTGAAAATAGATGTTAAAGGGCATATTTTTAAGGATATTGAGTTAATTTCCTCTACTTTAAACACAAGAGAAAATAATTGGTCAAAATTATTCTAGATGATAGAGAATCAACCAACCATTACCAAGGAAGAGGAAAAGAATCTCTCAGTAAAGAGGCTATTTGATGACATTGTTGTAATTCAAATGAGTAGTCTCCATTATGCAGTTGTGAATCCTGAGGTAATCTACTACATTGACAATCTTGATTCCCTTTTTAAAGAAGCTAAGATAGATAAAGGCATGTTAATCAATGAACATAATATAATAAAAGTTGATTATATTTATACTATTGCATTTGAGTCATATTACAAACTACCCAAACCCCAAATTGGCCTAGCCTCTATCAATTCCTGGGCTAAGGAAAATAATTTGATGGACACCCTTGCTATGTGAATATATTTTTGAAACCAAGACTTGTCAGACCTTAAAAATAATATTCCTGTCAACCAATTCAAGCCTAGAATTAGAATAACAATGACAATGTTAAATAGGTTATGTGGAAATGTAACCATTACATATGTCAATCTAATATGGGTGCCCATAGTTTACATCATTGTTGAAAAAATGATTGTCCCCCCACTAGGTGAGATAATTAGCATCTATTTGAGCAGACAACTATACATAATTAGGAATAAAAATAAATCTCAGTTTTTCATGATGTTTTACCTCCTAGATGCCTTATGCGCAACAAAAAAAATTTCAAATCAAAGTGAATGGTGACCAAATGGGACATAGATAGTTTCCCAATATTACTCCAAGTTACACATCTATAAATATAGGGATCACATTTAATTTATCTATGATTGTGTCTATCCAGCCTTGACCGAGGCTACAACTATTATCCCCATGTAAAGAGGTAGTACATTGATTAATAAGTCTATAAAAATAATGGGGGATATATGGTTATATCTAGACTATACATTCATCAGGATTGAAGGGACTCAAAATTTTCCTTTTAAACTACCTATCCATGTCCCTGACAAGTTAACTAAGAAAGAAGTTGCATACCATATATTCCATGGCATTGATGGCATATGCAAGACCATGATGAAGGGAATCCTTCATATCTTCCCAATGATTATTGTCAAGACCATATTCAATCAATGGGATAACATTGAGGTAGCATCAACACACATATCATCTTTTAATCTATAAATAGATGAACATAGACAATGGGACCCCTATGGAAAAGTTAAAGAGCATCAAAAAATCAAGGGGATCCTAAATGTGCCCTATGATCATGATCCTAGTGATTTTGATCCCATTTACACCAAGGCATCATCTTACTTTGAAGTCACCATAAGGATGAAAGAACACAACCTGATGCCTAAATCAAGACTAGAGAGAAATCAAAAGGTGGATGACAGATGGAAATTAGGCCCAAGACCATACCACTTGATCAATGGGGAACCTTATAAACCTCCAATAGTTAGTGCATAGGTATAAACACAAAAACTAGAGGAAATAATGCCATAATAGATCAATTCTTCTTCATCAAAGGCAGAGGAACAAAAATTACATCAATAAGAAGTTCATATGATAGCATTATATCATAATGAGACTATTGAGGATGCATTAAAAATGCTATGCATTGCTTATGAGTTAGATGACAAATAAGCCTAGGTTGAGGAAACAAAGGAAGAGAAAGGGAAAGAAGTGGTATTGGACTTAGTTTCAGTTGACACCCCTAAGATGAAGGCTAAGCTAGCCATTGTTCCTAAACCAAAAAGACCCAAAGTAACTTTATCTACTCCTTTAAGTGAAGTCAACTTATTTAGTGAATAAAATATGTTTTATGGACCACCAATTCCATAATGGTTATTGTATGATCCTATATTATAGAAAGTGCCTATTATGCATCATCTTTAGGCTATGATGAAGGCTATAAACATTCATATGCATCTTAATCTTAAACCATGGATCATTGCACTACAGGATGAGGAAGCAAAGAGACTAGCTATACCAATTTGTTTAGTAACTCCATCATAAATGGAGGTCCCTATCCCATAGGTGACCCAATCCTTAGTTAGGGTTAGGTTTGACCCAGATATTGTTGGCTTATAAAGGGTGACATAGAAAAGCATCATGACAAGAGAAGAAGAAATGGTGTATGAAAAAGTGGAGCCATTAACTAATTTTACTCAGTAGTAAGGACAAAACCCTAGTGAAAATCCAATATTTTAGGAGGATGTCCTTGGATTAGATCAATCACAATCAAAGAAAATACAAGCAACTATCAAAGTCTTAGAATAAAAAGGAATAACTTGAAAGAGAAATATATTCTATCTATTCCTTGGGATATGATCAATATGTTTGAAGCCACTTTATATGATATGTTTAATTCCTTGAAATCAATAAGGTCTAGACAGGATGTGGTAAGCTAGTAGAGTACTATGACCATGAACCAAGTGACTCATTGGTAAGATTCATGCAAAAAAGTGAAGGGATTGATCAATATTCTAACATAAGACCAAATTCCTAGATTTAAAATTGTTAGCCTAGCCCATTTGAATATGGATATGGTTATATTAATAGAAAAGATCAAAGGTTTGAGAATATGGTCTAATAGTCTAAAAGATTTTTCTAAGATTGGACAATTGTTAGAGACTAAAATGAATCATATATTAGGGAGTTTGATCATAGACCCAATTGCACTCATTCCTATTGGCTTAATCACTAATGAGGATTTCAAGCTTAGGGATACTCAAGTCATACAAGAAGTAAAGCATCTAAGCCAAGGTAGAACATGGGTAGACAATAGCAGGATCTTGGATAAGATCCTATCAATTGAAGAAAATATTAATGATGTACAAAGCATCAAGGAATCTTTAGATCTGAATGACAAGTACTTCAAAGACCTGGTAGATGAAGAAGATGAAATTTTCATAGAAAATATCATCAACCTCAAGTTGATTGATGGACAACATGACAAAGCAATAAAGATCCTATAGGATAGAAAAAAGACTAAAATAAAAAAGGAGCCCCAAAGTCAAAATGATTAACTTAAGAATATTCTCTTGTATATGAACATATATATTTTTGAAAAGGAATATTTTTTTTATAAGCATGTGCAAATTTGTAAAGCACATTGCTTATAGGTTAGTCATTTTAGAAGGTGTCTATTTCTAGAAATTTGTAGAAGGACAACTATCCTGGACACTTGTATAGTTATCATTTAACATGATTGACAAACATACCTCCTTGGTCTTTTATAAAAGGGGTAGTGTCAATTAAAAAGAGGAGGGAGTTTTTGAGCAAGAAAACTTTGTGTAAATTTAGAGAAATTAATGCAAGCAACGAATTATGAAAATTTTGTCTAATATTTGTTTATGTGATTGCTATTATGGTTTCTTTCTCACTCATATGGTCTAATATTCATATTTTAATGGTTTTTATGGATTCTTGATGTGCACTTATTAAATATAGAGTTTCCAATCTATGTCAATGATAGATTGATTAAAGGATCTTTAGTTCATTTCATTTTATTTGTTGTGTTTTTAGATGTGCATATGCTATTTGCTTATAGGGGTAAATTTTAAAAGTGAATTTGGTTCTTATTTGCATTATTTCTACATTCCTTAGATGTTTTCCTGATGTGTGATGGGATTCGAGATTAAGATATTTCATGTCACATATTGGTTTAAGTGCATGTTTAGATGAAATTTGAACTTTGTTAGAATGTTTATTTTAAAGATAAACATCATCTTTCTTATCTACCCTACTTTTCTTTTTGCTCATTTTTTGATCATTTCAATTTAGACTAACATTTGTTATGAATATCCATCTTAGCTTAGACTTTAGATTTAGGTTTTTGAGCATAATTCACTTCACTTAGTTTATATTACTTTAATTTTCATAAATCAAGCTATTAGGCCTTGATTACTCCCAACAACCAAATAGTTACATTATAAAATTTGTGAAATAATTCATTTACTCTATCATTATTCCACCAAAGATATCAAGAATATCACAACTTGTAACTCATTCAATGGATTCTTTGAATCTAGAAATGAGAAGTCTTTCTTAAACACTCTAAACCACCTATGATACACTTTCAAGCATCAATAAGAACCTATTTTACTAGCACTAGAAGGAGGGCCCTTAGCTAAATCTTTGTGAACTTGTAATGTCTTTGCTAATTTTAGTGAATTTTGTTCAAAGATCATTGAATTATTTGCATAATTTTGTTATTATTATCTCAATTATGTAAAGATCATTAATATTTATAATTTTCCACCAATATTTAAGCTCTGAGGATTCATGGTAAATAGTTGTAAAGGTAGCTTAAGCTTTGTAAGTCTTCTGCATTTGAGGGTAGTGATAGAAATTTTGTTCAAAGATTTATTAATTTTTTGAAAATTTAGGTTGATTTTAACTTAGGAGTGTAAAGATCATTCATATTCATTAGTTTAGACATATCTTTAAGCTAACTTAGTTAAAGATAGTTATTATTTGTAAATATTTGTGCAAAATTTGCTTAACATGCAAGTCTGAGCATTTTTATTTATAAATATAAGGTTTACTTGTATTTTGAATATAATTCAAGGTTTACAAGCTATAACTATCAAGAATCAGGACTAGGTCATGGTTTGAATCAAGATTACCTCTCCTTTCATTAGAAGTTCATAGGAAAGTAAGGACAAAAAAAGGTAAGTGAAGGATTTCTAAATCGTATCTTACTTTACCTATTTGTAGTACTCCTATGTTCAATACCTATCAATTTATGGATTGGTTAGGTGGATCTTCCATCAATGTACCTAGTTAGGTACATGAATTTCCTATAAATACTAAGAAATACTTACCATCTTTCATTCCTAATGGTGTTATCACTGTTGAAGAACATATCAATAGTTTCAAAGATTCTTTAAGATTGTTGAATGTATGAATATGTTGCATATAGGTTGTTTCCTTTTAATTTCAAATATGTTGCATATGATTGTTTTATCAAATTTATTGATAATTATATTACTAGTTGGAATGCTTTCAACCATATCTTCATTGATCAATTTAGAAATATCATCAATCCTTATATCTTTTATCAATAATTCACTACTGTGAAAAGAGATTCAAGAGAGACCATTAGAACCTTTAATGCTATATTATAGAAGATGTTTAGTAGAACCATAGCTCATTATAGACCTAATGAACCCTTGCATTTATAAATTTACAAGGATTCTTTATATCCCATGAATTTTATGTTTCTTAAAAGGTCTACTGTAAATATAAACACATTAGTTGTGGCCTATGCCGAAGCTATAATAATCAATGATTAAATGTAGCCTCAAGGTCAAATTACATATGTCATTCCCATGTTAATCCTAATTTACCTACATTAAATGTCATTAAAAATGTAAATTTAAATGTGCTTGCTTTAAATCACACACCAATGTTGAACCAATTACCCTTAAGCCATGCTCATCATAACCAAAACCTAGGATTCTTGAATAACACTACAAATAGATTTCATCCATAAGATTAAAGAGATTTGGTGCCAAAAACTAGAAATGGTACTCAAGTTTAGAACTCAGAGTACCTAAGAGTGAAAATGAATCCTTACTCAAAATGGTTTAAAATCTAAGTACAAACTTACTTTAATTCTAAAAACAAGTAGGAAATACTGGGGAGAAATCTAACATAAATTAGTCTTATGAAAGGTTCAACAGACCTAAAAACCAGTTTCAAAATAATAATAATAATAATAATAACAAAAACTAGTCATCTACTAAAAATAACAATCCTAAAATAAATATTTATGATGTGGATTTAACTGAATATTATAGGGTTTAAAATACTTCAAATCATGGTGAGTTAGATTATATTGAATTTTGTAATGCTTTTGAATTTTTTCAAGATGAGTTAAATAAATTTAAAGGTAGACCTAATATAGATAATACTAAAGATACATATAACTCTTCAAATTCATCTAAATATGATGATATAACCCTGATGGTGGAGACATTTGATTTTCCATCCCAAGAAGAGAGTGAGCCTAAGGATACCCCAGAAGAGGTCCATGCTTTTCAATAATATATAAAGTAAACCTATCCTCTGAGTAATAGAGAGAAGAAGAAACCTATGATGAACTCAACTCAACCAAATAACTTTGACACTCCTCCTGATTTTGAGCCTAAGGATACCCCAGAAGAGGTCCATGATTTTCAATAATATCTAAAGTAGACCTATCCTCTGAGGAATAGAGAGAAGAAGAAACCTATGATGACTTCAACTCAACCAAAGAACTTTGACACTCCTAATTTTATAGTTGACAAAAATCCATAAACTCCAAAGGAAATTACCTCAAACATAATGTTGGTGCATCTAGTTCTTCCACTAAGAGTGGATATAATATAGTTGAGGACATGAAAAAGATTAAGGAAAACATCACTTTATATGAGTTGAATAATATTACTAAGCAAATATAATTTCTACTTGAATATTTATCTAAGAATCCTAGTAAGTCACCAAAGGCTACAAATGCTAATGTAGTTATGTACAATAACAAAGCAGATGTCCCACCTTTCTTGCTAATAGTCAAAAAAATTTGGTAGGAATTTGCGTAACTTTTTGTTAGACTTAGGTACTTTTGATAATGTCATACCTAAAGGTATTTGTGAAAAACATGGTCTAACTCTAATTAATTTTGATAAGTTAGTTACTCAATTAGACAAATCAAGAGTTAGAGTAATTAGAAAATTGTTGAATGTTCATATGTAGCTTGCAGCTGAGCTATGGACATAACAATTTCTAGACATTTATGTGGTGGATATTCCTATTGATTATGGAATAATACTCATTAGGGATTGGACCAAGTCCTTAAATGTCTACATGTCCACTTCCTATTCACATATGTGTCTTCCATATAAGGTAGTTCCCAATCTAATTTGTATTGAAAGATAGCCTAAAATATAACACATGATCATTGAATACAATTCTATAAATAAAAGAGTAAACATGGTCAATTCTAAGTTAGGAGTTTACACTCTTGACACTTCTAGGGTATGTGACTCTAAATATACTCAAGCTATGCCTGGAATACAAAAATTATATTTTGATGGCGATAGATGTAAATCTAGTTTTCGAGCAGGAATTGTTATAATTAATCCCATTGGAAAAGAATTTAGTAATTATTATAGACTTCAGTTTTCATGCACTAATAATTTGGTAGAGTATGAAGCTTTAATTTTAGGATTAGAATTTACCATCAAGCATAAGGTCAAATAACTACTAGTGTAAGGTGACTCTAAACTAGTAGTTAATCAGGCTAGAAGTAAATATTGGTACAAATTATCTTATCTTAAGAAATATAAGTTTAGAGTATGGGACTTGATAGAGTACTTTGATGATTTTAACATTGTTTTTATTTCTAGAGAAAAGAACAACTTGCTGATGAGCTATCCTTAGTCACAACCAATATTATGCCTAATCAAGACTCTAAACTAGGAAACCTTATCATTGAGTTGGTCCCATGTCCCATAGTTCTTGAAAATGTCAATCATTTGCAAGTGTTCAATGATGATCAGTAGATCTTAGACTTCATGAGTAACTCAGAACTATTTGGGTCTCACATCATTGATGAGGTCAATGAAAATTCTCTTGACAAAGATAATATTGATGACAAAATTGTGTAATTAAGTGACAATAAAATTTCTAAAGGCATGATTACCTTATAAAGGTTATTTGGTACAAATAAACTAGATAAAACTATGAAAATTCCCAAGGTGAATGGGAAATATTATAATGTAGTTGACCTAGGAAATCAAGGTCAACCTCAGTTAGTTAATATTGGTACAACCTACACAAATGATGAGTTTAGAAAAGCTAAAGAATTTTTCAAAAAATACAAAGATGTTATAACATGTTCCTATGAAGACTTAACTATCTTTGATCCTAGAGTCATTACCCATACCATCTCATTAAAATAGGTTTATAAACCTTTTAGACAAAATCAGAGACCAGTCAACCCTATCTTATAACCATTGATCTACAAAGAGGTCAAGAAGCTATTAGATATGAAAATAGTTTTTCCCATTAGACATTTTACTTGGGTATCTAACTTAGTACCAATTAGGAACAAGAATGGGTAAATAATATTATGCATAGGCTTCAATAATTTGAATAAATCTTCTAAAGGATATAACTATCATGTATGTTCCCTTGACCAAGTCATTAAAATTATTAGTGGTTTTGCTATGTTGTCTTTTCTTGATGGTTTTTTAGGTTATAACCAGGTGCTTGTGAACAAGGAGGACAAATTAAAGACTACATTCACTACTAAGTAGGGAAAATTTGCATACAAAAATATGACATTTGGACTAATAAATGTAGGTGCAACTTGTCAAAGAGATATGAACCACATTTTCCAAGGTCTCATAAGTAAGTGGATTATCATATGTATGGATGATCCTACTATGTTTTCTAAAAATAGGGAATACCACATTATGCACTTACTATAGGTATTTGAACGATGTAAGAGGTATAGAATTTATCTCAATCCTAAGAAAATTATTTTTTGTGTTACCAAAGGAAATTTATTAGGACATTATAACTAAAGAGGGTATTTCTATAGACCCTGATAGAATAGATGCCATATTCAAAATAGAACCCCCTAACAATAGAAAAAATTGAAATGTTTCTTTGAAAAAATCAATTTTTTGAGAAAGTTCATTTTTGGTTTTACATAAATTGTAATGCCAATTAATGACATATTTAAGAAGGATGCAAAGATCACCTAGAATGAAGAAACAAATAAAGCCTTTAAGGACATAAAAGAAGCAATAGTGTAGGCACCAATGTTGGTAAGTCTTGATTTCACAAAATATTTTTATCTTTATTCTTTTTCTTCTAATCATAAATTTTCACATGTTTTAACTGAAAAAATAGATGGATGTGATCATCCTATTGCATTCATGATAACTAATTTTTAAAATGTTGAGTTAACCTATTATCTAATTAACAAGTAGGCATATGCTTTAGTTAAGGTAGTTAAGAAATTTAGACACTAAATTCTTAGGAATAAGTGCATGTAATATTACCTAGTCCTACTACTAATCTTATGCTTAGTCAATGTAAAATTAGAGAGAGAAGAGGTAAATGGATGTCCATACTCCAAGAGTATGATCTAGAAATTAAGACTACAAAATTGGTATGGTGTCAAGTGTTGATTCAATTAATTGCTAACACCAACCCCAAATTGAGTGTCATGTAGGTGGAGTAATAAATTTTTCATCCCAATGATTGGTATGATTCAATTGTTCATTTGATAATTAATGGTAATTGTCTTACAGGGCTGAGTAAAGAGAACAAGAGAGGTTTGAGGCTCAAAGTATCACATCTCCTGATCAAAGATGGAGTAATTTTTAGGAATAATTATGAAGGAATATACTTGAGATGTGTATCTAAAGAGGAAGCATAAGAGATCTTGAGTACCTTTCATGAAAATATTAGAAGTGGACACCCATACAAAAGGATAACAACTCATAATATCCTTAGGGTTGGTTATTATTGGCTTATTATATTAAAATATGCTCATAAGCATGTGAGAGAATGTCATCAGTGTTAGATATTCAACACTAAAGGGCCAAAAGTAGCCATGCCATTGAAACTAGTTATGATTGTTAAACCTTTTCTCAATGGGGATTAGACTTTATGGGAGTCATAAACCCTAATTATTTAGATGCACATAAATATATCCTTATTTCTAATAATTAATTCACGAGATGGACAACAACAGTGGAAACCAAATTTAAGATGGAAGATGTAACTAAGTTCTTGGAGGATAATATATGTACTAGATTTAGAACATCAATATTTATATTTTGTGATAATGGATCTACCTTTATATCCATTGAGATGAATGAGTGGGAATATGACAATAAAATTGTTCTCAAGTTTTCATCAAACCATTATCTTCAAGGTAATGGAGTGTCAGAATCAACAAATAAAAATTTGATGAAAGCCATTAGGAAGTCTATTGATGACAAACCAAAAACATGGCATAAGTTGTTCAAGTATGCCCTTTGGGTAGATAGAACCAGAGTCAAGAAATATTTGAAGGCATCACCATTTTTGCTTGTATATGGTAAAGAACATGTATTTCCCATCACTCTCAAGTTTCCAACCTAAAATTTCATGCAAGAGTACATAGAGAAAAACCAAGATTTTACAAATTTTAGATTGCTTGACATTATTCAAATGGAAGATACAAGAGAAGAGGATTTTACCAATTTTAGGAGACATCAAACCATAGTGAAGAGATGGTTTGATAAATGTTCCAAGATTAAGGTGTTTAGGCAAGGAGTTCTAGTTCTCCTTTGGGACAAAGCATCTAAACCAAAAGGAAAACATGAAAATTCACTCCCTTGTGGATTTGCCCTGATTATATTTCTAAAATATTAAGAGACAACACCTTCAAGCTTAAGGACTTGCAAGGAGCAGAGGTTACTTTGCCAACAAATGGGAAATATCTCAAGTACTACTTCTTTTTTGGTCCACCCCAAGTCTTCATGGAATTATTTGTAATTATAACTAGATTTAGTGTAGGTAGTGTTAGATTATTTTATTTTTTATTCCTTGTTTGTGAATAGTGCTTGTAAATATTTGTTTGCTTGTTGTGTGTTTCCTTTTCTTTTTTTGTTTCCTACTTTCAATAAGTCTTTTTCAAGGCATTTTTCAACTTCAATACATATAGTTTCTCAAAGGTCAACAAATCAAGAATGAAGGTATGAATCTTAACCATTAGTTGTCCATAGATTCTATAAATTTGAGCTTGATGTTATGATTTAGATAAATTGGTAAGGATTGATATCTAGGTTAATCATTCCTTAAAATCTTACACCTTATTTTGATCTAATTTTGGTTCTAATAAGGATTGAAATTATTGAGTGAAAGTTTTCATTATAGGTACAAAGTCATGTTAACACATAAAGAACATTATTACCTAAGATGAAGTTTATGACCAAAGATGATTGTTTGAAGATCAAACATTTGACAAAAATCCCAAAATCTGGTTAATTCTAGTTCCCAACCTTTGTTGTAAATCTAAATATACTTTAAAAATACAAAAATAAGAGCTTTATTTAAAATTTTGAAAGCTTTTTGAGAAAAGGAAATTTAGGTAATCTCCACCGGGGCTATGGATACCTAGATGGTAGTAGAGCAAGGCCAGGAGTGGAGCCAAAGATATATCTATCAAGGCTATAGATGTCTAGTTGGTAGTAGAGCAATTCCCAAGCCTTCATTTTCATAAAACATGATTCATAATGAGTATCTAAATATGCTACACAATGTTAATGATTAAGGTCATGAAATATCGAAGTCATTCTCTAAAGCACATGGCAATCAGTTAAGGAATAAAAAGCACACACATAACATGACCAAGTTTTGATTTTTGATCCTGATTCTACATTTGTGAAACTTATTTTAATCATGAGTTGATGTTAATGATGGCACTTGATAATATGGAATGAGTAGTCAAGTTATTAGTTTAAATCAGATTATTTGAGTTCTAACATTTGGCAATGTTTCTCCCAAAAGTCATCATTTATTGAGGTCAACATACCCCCCATTTTTGAAAAATGAGGGCCCTTGTTCAATTTTATAGATTGTGTTATAAATTGAAATTCAAACTAATCAAAATTGCATTATTGAATATCATGTTTTCTTCAGCTCTCATTGGCATGTTAGCATAATGTCTTCATTTAAATTCATCTAATGTTGCTAATATATGAGTTGCGTGTATATGCATTGTAGGTTCAATGGAGTCCTAATTATGTGAATAGTATCTCGGGTTTTATACATTAATGTTAATTTGACCCTTTGTTCTGATTAACCCTTGGTCTCTTTTGATTAATTGAATCTATGTTTAAATCAAGTTAAAACCTTGGTCTAATATATTTTAGCCTAGGTATTTTTAAATAAGATTCAAATTTGTATGGGTCAAATTTGCATGAGAACATTTTGTTATATCCTAGACTTAGTTTAATTTTTATCCTAAGGCTCTCATTGTGTTTATCAACATGACCAAAACCTTAGTCTAAATTTTTTATGCTAGGTTCGTTATGTCTCGAGACCCCCACCTAGACTACTTCATTACTTACATAGAGTAATTAAACATGAGATCACTTTACTATATTTTTAAATTAGTCTAAAGTTTTATCTTAAATTCCTAATTGTATTTATTAATACAACTAAAACATCAAGCTAGAAATTTATCCTAAGTTATTTATATTACCTGAGCCCTAACATAGTCTATTTTCATTACCCATAGGAATGAATCAATGTGAGGGTGACATATGGTGATATTTTAGAGCTCAAGTAAAATATTGATCATATTCAAGCACCCACCTAGGTAAAAATATCAAAGAAACCATATTAAGTGCAAGATTGACAAGTGTCACCATCTCAGAGGTAGCTCAAAGATCTTATGATGAGTGAAGATTCAATAAGTCAAGTGAAGTGAAGAATAACCAATCATGTTTGACCTCCCAGATTGAAATCATTAGATCTCATTGAAGCATAAAATAAAGATCCAATAGCACATGATAAATTCAATAAGTCAAGGTTCTATGGAAGAATTAAAGAGTACCAAGTGTCATGATCTCACTAACATAACCCAAAATCAATGACCCACATTCAGCCTGATAAGATCAAGTGGATCAAGATCGATGGAGTACATTGATCCAATGGTGTGAGATGCAAAAAGAATTTTCAAAGAGACTAGAATGAATGTGGTATTGGCACATGTTATAACAATGATAAATGAAATAAATATCAACTAGTGGCATTCAACCTCTTCGATCAAAATCTAATGGCGAGCGGAGAATTGAAAATTTAACGAACCCAGATCTAACGAGAGGTTGCCACATGATACAAAGATGTTAATCAATGGCATGTATTTTTAAGGAGCACAAAAGACCTACAAAGTTAACAAGTGACATAATACTGGGAGTTAAAGCCAAGATCGATGGTCTATGGTAAAATTCAAGACTACAAAATCTAATGGAGATCGATGGAGTGTGTTTAATCAAGCTGTAAGAGAGCATGATATGTGAAAAATGTCCTAAAAGGAAAAATGGTTACATTTCAAAAATTAATAAATAGTTTGACATGAAAATACCATATAAGCAAGACATTTCAGATTAAAAGATATTGTGGACTCGTCGACACAAAATATATAAATAAGCAATCTAAGTAAAATATAAGACATGAAGCTCATAACTCGAACTCCATTACTACCATTGAAGCTCTGTATAAACCTACAAAAAATACCTAAGCATATGGATTTCCCTTATTTATCTCTAAATTCACTAAAATTGAACTTAGAAGAGCTAGATTATGTTTATAATTGCATAATTCAATCAAATGGTGACCCATAAGCATGTTCAAAGGAAGCTATGGAACTGTATTTGATAATAGATGTTGAGGGACATGTTTTCAAGGAAACTGAGTTTGTTGCCTCTAATTTAAACATAAGAGATAATAATTGGTCAAAATTATTCTTGATGATGAAGAATCAAAATCCATTACTAAGGAAGAGGAAAACAATCTCACAGCAAAGATGTTATATGATGACATTGTTGCAATTCAAATGACTAGTATCCATTATATAGTAGTGAGGCCTAAGGTACTCCAGTACATTGGCATTCTTGCTCCCATTTTTAAATATTCTAAGATAGATAAAGGAATTTTAATCAATGAACACAATTTGATAAAAGTTTCTTATACTTTTTTATTACATTTGAGTCATATTACAAACTTCCCAAACCCCTAATTAACCTAGCCTCTATCAATTCTTGGTCTAAAGAAAAAAATTTGATGGACACCCTTGCCATGTGGCTAGATTTTGGAAACTAGGTCTTTTCAGACCTTAGAAGGAATATTACTATCAACCAATTCAAACTTAGAATTAGAATGATAATGATAATGTTAGATAGGTTATATGAAAATGCAACCATTACATATGTAAATCCAGTATGAGTTCCCATAGTTTACTTCATTGTTGAAAAAATGATGGTCCCCCCACTAGGTGAGATAATTAACATCTCTTTGAGTGGACAAGTATATGCAATTAGGCATAAAATAAAACTCAGTTTTTTATGATGTATTACCTCCTAGATGCCTTATGTGTAAAAACAAAAATTCCAAATCAAAGGGAATGGTCACCATATGGGACACTAAAAATTTCCCAATATTACTCCAATAAGTATATCTATAAATATAGGGATCACATACAATTTATCTATGATTGTGTATATCCAACCTTGATGAAGGATATAAATGGTATCCCCATGTCAAGAGTTAGTTCATTAATTAAGAAGTCTATAGAAAAAATGGGGGATATATGCTAATATATATACTATACAATCATCAAGATTTAAGGGACTCAATTCTCCTCTTAAACTACCTGTCCATGTCTCTAACAAGTTATCTAAGCAAGAAGTTGCATACTAACTATTTCATGGCATTGATGGTATATGCAAGACCAAGAGAAAGGAACTCCTTCATAGCTTCCAAATGATTATTGGTAAGTTTCATGCTATTAATAATTATCTTCCATTAATTATCATATGTGCTTTTGGTAGAGCACATATGTAATAAGGAAATTTTAGTTTAATGCAAATGAATAAAATAGTTGTTGTATTGCATATGCATCAAAAGGAAAAAAAATCTATATATTTTGATTCTTACATCTCCCACAACTAGTTGAGTATGTACTAGTTTTGGCATGTTGGTTAATGTCATGATTGTGGAACCCAATGTATATATTACATTTGTAGGTAAAAGAGTAATTGTGGGTTAATATTGAGGTAACATCAAAGCATAGATCATATTTTAATTTGTAGATAGATGAACTTAGATAGTGGGACCCATATGGAAAATTTAAAGAGAATTTGAAAATCAAGGGGATCCTAAATGTGCCCTATGATCATGAGCCTGGTTCCTTTGATCCCATTTACACCAAGGCATAATATTACTTTGAAGTCACCAAAAGTATGAAGGAACACAACTTGAGGCCTAAATCAAAACTAGAAAAAAATCAAAAGGTGGAATACATATGGAAATTGGGCCCAAGATAATATCACTTGATTAGTGGGGAATCTTCTAGACCTCCAATAATTGGTGCACATGTAGAAACACAAAAACCATAGGAAAGAAGGCCAAATGAGATTGATTCTTCTTCATCAAAGGGAGAGGAACAAGAATTGCATCAAGAAGTTCATATGATAGCATTAGATCCTAATGAGACTATTAAGGATACATTGAAAATTATATCTAGTGCTTATGAGTTAGATGATGAAGAAGCCCATGTTGAGGAAACAAAGGAAGAAAAAGGAAAGAAGTGGCATTGGAGTTAGTTCCAGTTGACACCCCTAAGAGGAAGGTTGAGCTAGACCTTATTCCTAAAGTAAAAAAGACCCAAAGTGACTTTCACTAATCCAAGTGAAGTCAATTTATTAAGTGAAGAAAATATATTATATGGCCCACCTATTCTAAAATTGTTCTTGTATGAGACTAGATTACAGAAATTGCCTATTGTGCATCATCATTAGGTTATGATGAAGAATATCAACATTCCTATGCATCACAATCTTAAACCATGGATCATTGCACTGTAGGAAGAGGAAGCAAAGAGACTATTAGTAGCTCGATAAAAAATAGAGGTCCCTATCCCATAGGTGACCTAGTCCTCAGTTAGGGTGAGGTTTGACCTAGAGACTACTAGCTTACAAAAGGTGATAGATAAAAGGGTCATGATAGGATAAGAATAAATGGTATATCAAAATTAGATCCATTAAGTAATTTGACTCAACATCAAGGATAGAATCTTGGAGAAGATTCAATCTTTGAGGATGATTTCCTTGAATTAGCTCAAGCATAGTCAGAGTAGTTGTAAGCATCTATCAAAGGCTTGCAACAACAAAGGAATAATTTGAAAGAACAATATATTCTATCTATTCTTAGGGAGATGATCAATATGTTTGAACCCAATTTATATGATATGTTCAATTCCTTGAAATCAATAAGGTATAGATAGGATGTGGTAAGCCAACAAAGTATTGTGGCCATGAACCAAGTGACTCAATGATAGGATTCATGCAACAAAGTGAAGCGCTTGATCAATATTTTGATAAAATACCAAATTTATGGATTTTAAACTATTAGCCTATCCCATTTGAATAAACCTATGGTTATATTAATAGAAAAAATCAAAGGTTTGAGTAGATGGTCCAAGAAGCTGGAAGATATTTTTGAGGATGGCAAATAGTTAGAGAATAGAATGAAGAATATATTTTGGAGTTTGATCACACACCCAATTGCACTCATTATTATTTTTTTAATCACTAATGAGGAGTTAAAAATTAGGGATACTCAAGTGATACAAGAAGTAGCAATAGAAGTATATGTAAGGTAGAATAGGGGCAGACAATATTAGGATCTTGGATATGATCCTATCAATTAAAGAAAAGATTAGTGATGTTCATAGCATCAAGGAAGATTTGGACATGAATGACAAAGAATTCAAAGGCTTGGTGGATGAATAATATTAAATTTTCATAGATACTATCATCAATCTCAAGTTGATTGATGGACAACATGACAAGGCAATAAAGATCATGTAGGATAGACAAAAGACTGCAACAACAAATGAGCCCCAAAATCAAATTGGTTAACTTAGGAATATTCTTTTCTATAGGAACATGTATATTTTTGGAAAGGAATATTATTTTTTTAAATAATGTTAAACTTTTCAAAGCACACTGATTATAGGTTAGTCATTTTAGAAAGTTTCTATTTCTAACACTTTGTATAAGGATAATTATCCTGGACACTTATACAATTATCATTTAACATGATTAACTGACATACCTCCTTGGTATTATATAAATGGGATAGTGTCAATTGTAAAGAGGAGGGAGTTTTTGAGCAAGAAAACTTTGTGAAAAATTGGATCAATTAATGTAAGCAAATAATTATACAAATTTTATACAATATTTGTTTGTGTGATTACTATTATGGCTGGTCTCTCACTCATCTAGTCTAATATTTAGATTTGAATGGTTTCTTATGGATTCTTGATATGCACTTATTAAATGTAGAGTTTTAAAGCTATGTCCATGATATATTGATTAAAATATCTTTGATTCATTTCATTTTCTTTGTTGTGCTTGTAGATGTGCTTATGTTATTTGCTTGCAGGAGTAAATTTTTAAAGTAAATCTAGTTCTTATTTGCATAATTTATACATTCCCTAAATGTTTTCATAATGTGTGATAGGATTTTAGATTAATACATTTCATGTCACACATTGGTTTTATGTGCATGTTTAAATGAAATTTTAACTTTTTCATAATGTTTGTTTTGAAGATCAACATCAACTTTCTTCTCTGCCCTACCCTTCTTTTTTCTCATTTTTTGATCATTTCACTTTAGAATAACATTCATTATGAATATCCATCTTAGTTTAGACTTTAGATTAAGTTTTTTTATCATAATTCACTTCGCTTAGTTTAGATTAATTTCATTTTCACAAAGAAATATATTAGGCCATGATTTCTCCCAACAACCAAACAATTACATTATAAATTTTGTGAAATAATTCATTTGATCTATCATTATTCCATGATAGATATCAAGAATATCACAACCTACAATTCATGCAATGGATTATTTGAATCCTAAAATGAGAAGTGTTTCCTAAACACTCTAAACCACCTATGATACACTTTCAGGCATCAACATGTATAAGGTTTGATGCATGCTTGGATGTTATGATATGATCTTCATATACTCAATTATGCTATTATAGGGGTGTATAAAGTATTTATTAGAGATGGATTGAATATATTAGATGGTTTTTGGTATGGTAAAATATCTTCAAAAGGTATTTGTGCCATCTAGGATGGTGTGAAACATGATGAACATGGTGATTGATAATGTGGTAAAGTGATGTTTCCAAAAGGAAACTACTTGTATGGATGTTCTATGACATTGTACAATATGGCTTGACATGGTACAAGTAAACTTTATAGTTATATAAGGCTTGTATCATGACACAATGTGTTACATAGTTGCATTGTACATCAATTTATACATACTACATGATAGTATATATTATTTGTGTGTTCGTGCAAAGGAGAAACATAGGGGTCACACAATTTCACATATCACCACAACATTTTTTTTCCATATTTTTCCAAAAAAATATACTTTACTAAACTCTCACTTCATCAATTATTGTCTCTCTTTTTTTTATGGCCTTATCATTATCCATCTTTTATTTATTCCTTAACACTTTGTGTATAAAAGATAAGATAAATTTAATGATTAAAGGTTTTATATGTGGTAAAATTGTCAATTTACACTTTTTCATTTTACAAAATTTGACTTTACTAAAAAAAAATTACATTCCTTCAAGCATAACTTACACCTTTAAGGCAACTGCTAATATCATTTTTTTATTTTAATTAAGACTCAACTCTTTTTGATGTTTAAATGGGGCTGCAGGAAAAATGTACAAAATTAAAATATCCATATTCTCTCATGCAATGATCATTTTAATGCTAAATTTATGGATTTTAAACTAAAAAATGGCCATCTTTCCTTCTTTTATTAGGTTTCTCTCTTTCTAAAGGATAGATGCAACATAACAATTCTAACTTATATATATATATATATATATATATATATATATATATATATATATATATATATTTAAAGTAGAATGATTTTAGTTGTGTAGTTGTAAATTTGTTTTTAAGTTAAAAGAGAAATTCCAATGGCAAGAAGAGGCCTCTTTGTTTTCCTTGTACTGCTACTCATAATGTAGGTAACACACTTTTTTATGTTTATGTGATCCAGTCAATAGATTTTCATACCTGATAGAAATTCATATTTAATCCTCATAGGCTATTCCCACATAAGTAAATCAGATTCTTAGGATGTAAATTATATATTTTCCATACCTAATCTATAATTATCATGGATATTCTATAATTAATTCATTAATATTGTTTGTTCTAATTAACTTGATTGTTATACTTTGTTGTTCTGTATAAGTTATACACTTAATTGATAATGCTTCAAATTAAATTGGAATTCTTTGAAATCATCATAGAAATTGAACATCAAGTGCAGAGCAAATTAAATACTAAAAGAATATAATGCAACAAAATTAAAAAGAGATACAAGATTATTTTGGATAAACCTAACTTGGAATTTTTTTATTGAAAGAATATAATGAAACAAAATTAAAAAGAGATACAATATTATTGAGAAACCTAACTTGGAAAAACTCTAAAAGAGTGAAGGATCTCTTTAGGTATTGATTTCATAGACATTTGTTATAATACAATATTCACAAAACCCATATATAATTCTCTACCACTTACACAAACTCTCTTACACACAACCCAAATCCCAAGCACTAAAAACCAAGACCAACTACTAGAAAAAAATCAATGAATACATGAAGTGATCACTATGTCCTTATTGCCTTTACTTAGCCATGAAAGAACATATATACATTTAAAAAAATTCTTCAGAAAGAAGAAGAAATGAAAGATAAAACATTTTCAACCACCACTCTACTTTTTCCGTGAAAAAAATTAAAATTATTGAGATGTTTTTCTAATTATTGGATGCAAGAATCAATGATTTCATTACTATCATGCCTAAAATTTACATGAGTGAATCCACACCAAAATTAGGCCATTTTTTTGAGAATATACAAAACACATTCTGCACACTTGCACTACCAATCTTTGGCCAATTATGTGGCATGAAACATACAAAACGTCCAACAACCTACATACACAAATGACATGGAAGTAATGCACAAGAGGATGCATGGTCTCTATGTAACCATGTAGGTCTCACTTCCTCTAATTGATATTCAATGTCTCACACAAGCCTAAAACTCTCTAAGGAGTCCTAGTGGTCCCTACAAACCTAAATACTAAAAGAGATACATGAAAAAATAGAGGTGGGTTTGAGGAACCACTGGCTAAAATGGGACAAATTAACTCACAATGGTATTCAAGGATTTTTTTGAGCAATTCTGACCAATCACATGGCTCAGTTCACACTTAAGTTAAAAATAAATTCTAATTTTGAGTTGACTTGGCTTAGAATAAAATGATTAAACAAATATCGTATAGTCTCCATAGGAACTAAAAACGTTTTTAAAATATCTTGTTTAAGCCCGCTAAGAATGGAACAACCCATCTCCACCATTGGATCAAGGAAACTTTGACCATCATAGCTGGTCAAAGGAAAGAATGCCTTAAATATCCTTATGAAGACCATCAAGTCTGAAATTTAGTTATTGGATTGAAAATTCATATTTTTTTGAAAGAGGGAGGAGGTGTTGGAGGATGAATTTTCCATAGTCACCCCTCCTCTCCTTCCTTACCCCTGGAGGACTACCATTAACAAAGTTTCAAATATTTTGGTCTAAATTATTTATTTCAATTTAAAATTTATAGAATGATAAAATTATGCATGCATTGATCTTACAAGTACCTAGTTCAATAGAAAGCTTCTAAGAGTCTCAGTCTTTCAAAAATTTCAAAAAGGTCTTGGGGAAATTTAATCTCCACCACAACTATTAATGGTTGATAACAAGGTTGAAGGTGAAAATTTTATAAAATCTTAGTTTCATATTTTCAAATTTATCTCAAATGGTAGAAGACACAAAAATAACAAGGGTTCCCTTTGGTTAAACTAAGGTATTTGAGTTCTTAAAATGTGCTTATATCTTTTTTAAAAACTTGTGGAATCTAATGAAATTTGGTATATAGTTAAATGAAGATGTATTTTATATATTAAAAATAGTTTCATGAACTTTGAGTGTCTGTAGCTCAAGTTATAACTAAAACTCAAATCTACAGTCTTAGAACAAGGTCTAAAACCCTTATTAGTAGTACTAAAATCAATACTATAGGAAACTGACTAAACCAAAAGACCTAAAATTTTGTGGATATGTTAAATAAGATTAAATTAAAGTAATAAATTTAATTTAATAGTTTTTTATCACTTAAAAAATAATATATTAATGAAACTCAAGTTTGTAGTCTTTTAGGTGAGGGTTTAAGAAGACAATAATGGCCATATCTTCAAAATGAATCATGAGACAATTATGAAAATTTTTAGAAAGGTTGGAGATAATATCTATGACATTTTTTATTTTGTTTCAAGGTGTTATAGTCTATAGAAAGATATATATTTGACTTTATTAGTCTACAAGTTTTCCCAAGGCCTTGAAGGTAGAATTTTGGTTTTCTTGTTAAAGAATGAAAGAGAGGAAGGTTGAAAGTTTGGTCTAGAGTTAGACAAAGAGAGGAGTTTAGAAATTAATTAAAATGAATTATATGAATGGTTTTAGGTCAATATCCATACAATGTAAATAATACTATCATCTATTGGAGAGGATTGGAAAGCCTAGGTCTAGTTGTAAAGGGCTAACAAGATTGGTTTGTAGATCAAACCTAGCGTAAGGTAAGATAACCCTTGTAAGCCTATTTACATTAGATTGGAGTAATTATTTTGAAGTTTTTAACACATTTTTATAGTTTAAATAATATATAAGAGATATTTAATTAAATTTAGATATTAATTTCCACTAGAGGTTAATAATGGCTAATGGGACTACGCAATATATTACATGAATCAAGTGTTTAAAGGAAGTGTTAATACATTTTCAAAAAAAAAGAAAGAGGTATAATAAGGTTATGAGTAAAAATTAGTGAGAATTTATTTTGATATTTGAAAGTAATGGATCTTGAAACCATTAAAATACAGTCTTATAGATCAAGGCCATGTTTCCTATATATGTGTTCTCTTGGAGTTCTTAAAGTTGATTATTTATAAGAAAGAACCAATATTCCTAGAATTATCTATATGTGAAGAGTTAAATTTGAGTGTTCACTATCAAATATGAAGTGCTTCATGGATAAATAAATCTAAACATATTTTATTATCATATTGAATTAAGGTCATCAAATATCTATAGAAATCTCAAAAAATGACAATGGTATCTTTCTTGAATCTCATAGTAGATATGGCACCTAAATACAATATATTATTCACTTTCAATTTATATAAAAAAACATAATTTGCATATGCTCCTCCTATAGGAAGTAATGGTCAAATTCCATACAAAGATGAGAGCAAACTCAAAATTGAGCTAAAGGGGAACTTAAGTGGGATGGTATAAAATTCTTCATGTACTCGAGAACTAAAATTAAATTCTCATGGAAGCATGAATAAAATTAAAAATAATGGAGAATTTTGGGTTTCAAATGCTCTTTTAGATTAATGTATGTAACTTTAAAATAAGATTTATTAATCTCTTCATGAATAGTTTTGTTAATTTCTTGTTTAGTGAGTTGAAGAGCATTCATAGATATCCTAAAATGAGAGAGTCTTTCTATATCAATATCCAACTTGAGGATAAAAGTCATAATTATTTCATACCAACAAGATTTGTATCCTTGTTTGAAGTTATATAGAAGATTGAATTAACAAATATAGATACCTATTCTGACAAAAATAATAATCCATCATACATCAAAACATATTCAAGAATAATTAAGTGGGAAAATATTTGTTTGACTTGAATGTTCTTTGATAACATGGAGATGAAAAATCTTTCCATATATTTGAAATCATTTTATCCCAAATATGACCCCAAACCTCACATCCATATAAGAGTGGGAATAAATAACATATAAAAAAATTGAATCATTTTCTATATATATTAAAATTGAAGTTAAAAATATTTTATGGATGTAAATTTCTTTATGGCTTCATACAAATAAAAGACATGTTATTGAAAGAATGTCATGTTGAAATATATATTATTTTTATGTTTCCTTCTTAAACTATAAACCATACTAACATTTATATTATTATTAAAAATCATCATGGGAAATAAGTTTGACTATCAAATTTAGTCCCTAATTTAAAGTTACGCTAAACCTAATTGTTGAAAGCTAATTTAATGCACAAAATTATTTTTTAATTTGTTGTCCACTTTAAATATTATTTATTATGTTCATTCAAAAACATATTTAACTATAATATATCCATATAATTAGAGGGTCACATTAACATGATATTAAAGGTGAATTATTTTAAACTATGTTTTAGTGTTATGTTAAAGGTGTTGTTATTTCTAGCTCAATTTTATTTAAACTTTAAATTTAGATTAAGTTAAGTTGCTTTTTAGTAAAACTTTAAAAAGGAGGGTTTTGAAGGGACCCAAAATACATACAAAATAAATCAAATTAATAACCAACTAACCCAAATCAACTATAATCCCCATCATAATCCCCAAAATAACTAAGCTAAGTTTGCAAGATAACACAAATCCAATAACATCAGGTATAAATCCACCATAAACCATAAAAAAAACTAGGTTTTGGCCTAAAATTAGCATGGAAGTAGCAAAGGGTTGACCATTAAACATCAAGAAGGTGATCACAAATCTAGTCTCAATCAAAAAATGGAATAAAAAATTAACCAATGGATGGACTCAATATTATTCTATAGTGGGAGAGAAGATTTCCACTTTCAATTGAGTATTGTCCTTGAGCATTTCTTCTGCAATAGATTTCAACCTTTTTTATTTTGTCTTATGCCCTTTATTTTTTACTGTTGAGTCCATATACATTTTGAGTTTTACCAAAAATAATCAAGGGGAAACTATAGAAACCATTGGAGAGAGATTCAAATGCTCAACCTAAGACTCTTACCCTCTAAATGCCCCCCTACTAAGAGATGGTCATCAACCAAACCATTAGGGATTGGAGCTATTGAGATATGGTATAAGGTGTCATGATTTCCATTATAACTCTTGATCTAAAGCCTTGTCTTTATTTCTCCAAACCATCCATGGATGAGGACCTAAACATTGAAAAACCTTAGAGGAACACCCTAAATATCGATGCATGATTTGATTGTAGAAAAAATATATTAAAGGAAGACCCTTGAAGTTGAGATATTGTATCCAAGAGCCAATAGATAAATAGATCCTAACGAAATAGCAAAGGGGATTATAAAGATCAACAATCATGTAGGCTCTCTTAAATCTTTTTCCAATAGAACCCTCACCTAGTTTCATAAAGGAACCAATCTTATTAATCAACATTTCAATGTGATCTTATTTTCTCAAAATTGGAGGAAAATTATATAATCTGATACAAGGTGGAGTAGCTATGATTTTTACCTTATCAGGTTCAAAAATGGGTCTCAAAAATGAAAAATTGCCAAAATTGCCAATGAACCAAGGCCCTAATGACAAAACAAAATCTTGATATGTTGTACTATTGAAAACCACCTGGAAGAAACTATGGTTGAGCATGATGAAGGTAGGGACCTCCAAGGAACTCCAAATTGAATTGGCCTAAGCAACAAGGTCAAAATGTGAAATTGAAGATCACACACACTTGACAAATAATCTCCTCCTTTCAATAGATTCATACATATCCTTAATGGTCTGATCTAATAATTCTAGATATGAGATATTAGTTATAAAATAAATAGGGAGATCACCCAAGAGAAAATAAGGGGATATAGATTATGAAGTAGAGGTTGAAGGAATACTTATACTAGCCTAGATTTGTATAAATACAATCATTCATATAAAGGATATTCATACATTCTAAAAAAAACCCACCTTTTATTTGTTACCTTGGTAGCATACACTACCTATAGAATGATAGGAGCAGTTGTCACCATTGGAGCTACCAAAGTTGAGCTAGAAGGATCTCTAACCATGACCTATTAAGCAAAACAAATACCCTCTCCATGTATAACATCAAATCCTTATAATCAAATCCTTCACTACCAACTGGTAGGATCTTGACGGGTGCATAATCCTTTTACGACATTATTGCTTGGATAGGTTGCTTAAAAGATCCTACACCTCCCACTTTTCCAAGTGATTTAGACAAAAAACATTCTTTAGAGATATAAACCTTTAGGATATTTTGATTCAATAACCCCTATATAGTCCTAACATGTCACCTAAATATATCTTTGAAATATTTACCTTGAAAGAGACATTATTTGACACCATTCTTCCAATGATCTCCTCAATTATTTTCTTCAAAAACTTCTTCTCCTCCTCTGTGATATCCTCAAAAACATCTTCCCAACCAGATTCAAATGTTGACACCTATGCACTAGGATAACTCACCCAATGACCATTAGATTTGGAATGTGTGAGATTTTTGATTTTTAATTTTATCCATCTCATTGGGTCTAATGGGATGATGTTATAATGAGTTTGATTAAGTTAAGCTGTGACTTAAGGTTAATGTTGATTTTGACTTTAGATTGATTTAATTTTTCACATAAATCTAAAGTTATCTAATTTTTAAATAAATATCAATATTAATTAAATGTAAGTTGAATTAGCTATAATTCACACTAATTGGTTTTAATTGAGTCTACAGTGCTTGATTATCTTCAACTATGCATCCCATTGAGCCATTAATTAGGGTTTATCAAGCCTTAATTGGGTTTATAATTTTAAATTAAACCTAAGTATATGCCTAATTGAGCTAATAATTTGGGTATATAAAGCTTTAATTCACATTAATTAGTTACAATTGGGTTCAGGGGGATCAATTGGCCCCAACTACATGTCTTATTAACTGAATCAAGTGTGTAATTAGGAATAATTAAAACCAAATGAAATGGAATTGATTATCATTAGATTCACATGACTCAATTATCCATAATTACATTCTCAATTGGTTTTATTAGGTTCATAATTTAGGATAAGTTAGATTAACACTAGTTATGCATATGATTGAACTAATTACTTGATTGGTTTAATAAGGTGCATAATTGGGGTTAGTCAGTCCAAAACTCACATATATTTGTTAAAATTAGGTTTTTAGGGATATTTTAGTCCTAATTATCCACTTGATCAAACCAATTACTTGATCAGTAGAATAAAGTACACAATTGGGACAAATGAACCCTAATTTACACTAATTCATTGCAATTCAATTCACATGAATAGATTAATCTTAATCATTTAATAAATTAGTTTAAATAGGTGAAAAATTAATACTAATCAAGCCCCATTTTTCACTAGTTTGTCGTAATTGGGTTTTAAGGGCTTGATTAGCCCTAATAACACACAAGATTGGAACAATTACTTTATTACCTTAACTAAGTGCATAACTAGGGTTAATAAGTCCCAATTTATGTTAAATAGTTGGAATTTAGTTTGCATGGATCAATTACCCTTAATTACACACCTAATCAAATTAATTACTTGATTGGTATAATTAGGTGTGCATCTAAGGTCAATCAAGTCCAAATTCATGTTAGTTGGTTTTAATTGGCCTGTAGAGTTCAATTAGCCCTAGTAATGCACCTAATTGAATAAATTACTTGATTTGTCCAATCAATTGTGTAAATAGGGATCATTGAGCCAAAATTTATGTAATTTATTATGATTATCTTTTTGTGGATTAGTTATCCCTAATAAAACACATGAACTAACCAATTACTTTATTTGTTCAATTAATCTCATTTTTGGGGCTAATCAAGCTCTAATTTATGTTAATTGTAATACTTTTATTTATTATCATTAATTACATAACTTATCAAATTAATTACTTGATTAGTATAATAAAGTGGGTAATTAATATCATTCAAGCCCAAATTTATGTTAATTGGTCATACTTGGTTTGAAGAGTTTAATTATCCATAATTGAATACTTAAATGAACCAATTACTAATTCTTTAAATCAAATGTGTAATTAGGGATCACTAAACCCAAACTTGAAGTAATTGGTTGTGATTGTGTTTGTGGGACATAATTAATCCCAATTGTGCACTTAATTAAACTAATTACTCAATTGGTTCACTCAAGTACACAATTGGGACTAATCAAACTCCAAATTATACTAATAGTTATAATTTAGTTTTCAAGGCTTGATTAGCCCCACAACTAAACTTATTACTTGATTGGTTTAATAAGGTGTGTAATTAGGGTTAATCAAGTCCAAAATCATGTTTATTGGTTATAATTGGATTAATGGGGATAATCTAGCCCTAACTAAGAATATGATAAAATTATTTACTTGATTGGCTCAATCAAGTTATTTTAGCTATTTTTAGATTGATGTCACCTTAATATGATAATACTACTGTACTATTCAAATATGATAACTTGATACTTATATAAAAAATCACTAGAATAATTACATAAATATCTTTTTTTGAGTTTTTGTAGATTTTTGGTAGGATAAAATAGTCAATAGTGATAAAAAATGACATGTGAGTGATTGAATCTAGGAATAGAATGTTTGTGTAAGCCTAGACAAGTCAATGCTTCTTGGTTGACTATGAAATGCAATATTATTTTTCTATGGTGAAAATATATTACATAGTTATTATGATATGTAACCATTTTGATTGTTGAACATGTGTTTGATAAGGATTCATGTGCATGCAAATGTCTTTGATCTTATATGAATGTCTTTGTTATCCTTCTCCTTACTTCAAATTATAGTTGTGCACTAAAATATGACTATAAAATAGGGATATCATGTGAAAGGGAATGCTTGAGTTAACCTTATCCTTTCTATGTGACTAATTTTTTCCTATGTATCCAATACTCTGTATAGGGAAGTTAAACCTAACATAGTTCTCCCACCTAGCTGATTATGTGTAATCCCATGTAATACTAGCATCTAATACAATCTTATGTAGGGGTTTTTCTAGTTGAAAACCATTCACTTGACCTTGAAAATGGTATTTAGACTTAGATTATGTATTTATCCTTTGAGGGGTTTCAAATTTGGAAATTTTTGGGTTCCTCTTAATGTACTATGTATTTTATAGTGATAGATAGATAAGTACCCTATAGTAAAAAGACTTAAAATTGATATGATTATATAGATAAACATTTAGGTAATTTCCTCTAAAATGACATGAAAAATGTACAAGCTAACCCATATAAACATTTTTAACTTAGAAAACTATTCATTAAAGGCTCAAGGATAGGTTTGTGGTGTTATAAGTATCTGAGTGGGCACAAAACTATCTAGAAATAAGGAATAGTGAGATAATATTTGGAGACACACTAAAAATGATTTTAGTTGTTTAGGTAGATATTAGGAAATTCCTATATAGAAACAATGGAAATGTGGAAGGTTTTTGCCCATATATGAGTAAATGGATAAATAAAAAATGTGAATAAGATTCATGTATGTGATCATAAGTTAAGTATGTTGAGGTTTAGTCAAATCACACATTTTCAAGTGTCTATTACAAAAATGAGTGTCCAAATTTTCTCCCTTTTTATTTTAGTAATGTAATTGATAGATTTAATTAATAGAAAGCAAAACCTCAGGATAATTATGATGGGTGTGCTCAAGTATGTACTATGTGATGTGTCATACTCCATGCAAAATTTTAATATAACATGTATAAATTAGTTTTACTTAAGATATAAAATCTAAAAATAACAACATTGAACATATATGAAATGAAAAATTAAGGAATGAATACACCTATTTGTATTCAAACTAATCTTGTCTTCTAGAGACAATGAAGAATGGGGTGATCATGCCTCATTGGATATGCCAATGTAAAACCATGGGTTGGATTGAATATTACCCAATCCTCATTTGAAATGGAGAAGTGCCTAGAAGTTAATTCATATATAAATTTAGTGCCACACAATTCACTATATGTGAGTAATGAATTCACTATGGGTTCTAATGAATCTAAGAAATCCTTGAGTAATTCGTGAAAATCTACTTAAAGTTTCTAAATCATCCACTATAGAGGATTATATGATTCAATTTGTGTCACATATGTTATACATATGTTCCTAATCTAATAACCTATGTAATTTAAATCTAAATTATCATAATATTTGTGAAAATGTGAGCATATGCCTAACATATGCCCCTATTATAACATCTTGTGTAATTTGAATTATGTAGTCTAAGTAATAATCTCATATAATATGTGAAATACAACTCATAATCATGTGAACTCATGACATATTCATTGTATATACCCCTAATATATGTCAAACCTATCATAATATGAGTACAACCTGTAGTAATCTACATAAACTTTTATCATTTTAAAGTAATGTGTGCCTAAAAACTAAATTTTATATGACTTTGAAGGTTCAATCACTAAGACAATCCATAGTGTATGCCCCCATTTTTAGGTGAGTAATATATCCTATGAATTACTCATTTCAAAATAAATAAGTTAGATGCATCATGATATATAAAAAATGATATAATCAATATAAATCATGTATTAACATGTTCCTAATCTAATAACCTATGTAATTTAAATCTAAATTATCATAATATTTGTGAAAATGTGAGCATATGCCTGACATATGCCCCTATTATAACATCTTGTGTAATTTGAATTATGTAGTCTAAGTAATAATCTCATATAATATGTGAAATACAACTCATAATCATGTGAACTCATGACATATTCCTTGCATATACCTACAATATATGTCAAACCTATCATAATATGAGTACAACCTTTAGTAATCTACATAAAATTTTATCATTTTAAAGTAACGTGTGCCTAAAAACTAAATTTTATATGACTTTGAAGGCTCAATCACTAAGACAATCCATAGTGTATGCCCCCATTTTTAGGTGAGTAATATATCCTATGAATTACTCATTTCAAAATAAATAAGTTAGATGCATCATGATATATAAAAAATGATATAATCAATATAAATCATGTATTAACATGTGGATAATATGACATCATGGATATAATAGATCATATGAGTATGTATGTGTAGATACCCATATTTTGTACAAACATCAGTTTATAATGTCTTTTTGCATAGTCTTGGATGTACACACCTTTTGACAAAGAGTTAAGTGGTGACATGGTCTTGAATGGACCTCCTTATCTCTATGCCCATTTCATTGTATTTATATAATGTTTTGTGTTTTTATGGTCACTCCTCTATGTTCTAGCCATCAAGATATAGGTATCCTTGAATGTAGGTGATATTCTCTACTTTTTAAGTCTCTAGGCACTACCATTCAGTTTAGGATACTACCATCCATGCTAATATCCTAAATTTGATGGTAACATCCCATCATTTTATCTTCCCTATTTTTGTACTTTGCAATTTGTGACTATTTTTAAGGATTTGAATGTCTCTTCTATGGTCAAATTTCATTCACCAATAATTTTTATTTCAAAATTAAAAGGGTTTCTATATATACAAGGCTCGGGCATAATATGTGATTATCAACAATCCTCTCAATTAACATAAACATTATTTATACAAAAGTTATCGAATCATGATAACATATTGAACTAATATAATTAAAGTATAAATTATTACAAATATCAATTTTATTTGCATTTTTAGTACTAAGTGTTGTAATAGGAGAAAGAGCATATAGTTTCACAATCATCATTACACACACACCCCCTAAGAGTTAGATATAGATGCAATTATAAGGACATATTAAGATTGTATGGTTTTGGAAAACACTTAAAAACAATAGAATTATAGGGTTAGCTTGACTCACATGCTAACCTTTTTATTTAGTCACAGTTGTGCAAGTGGCAATAAAGTAGGGTTTTATTTTTACAGGTTGATCATGTATAGTATAATCACAAATTTAGGTAAAAATAGGAAATATAGGTCCAATCACATATCTAGGGAGGATAGAAGTTGGATATAATATAGGGAAAAAAAATTTAAAACTAGGACACTAGCATCAATGCTAGCATCTCAAATCTAACTCTAGTTTTCTAGTCCAAAAAAAGAAGAAAATATTATAACAAATGGAACACAAATCTACATTATAAGACTGAGATAGAGCTGATCAATAATTATTATCTGTAATATAATTAAACATAGTATATATTCTTTCTTAACCCTTAGTTTCATAGTTCATTAATTGTATTTATTACACATGCTTGATTGAATTTATTGTAAAAATATTATATTACATTGCCTAGATCTAAATATCATATTGATGTGTTTAAAGTTTTATTTCTATAGGGTATTTTCTTAAAATCCAATTTTAGATAAAACATATGTTGAACATGTCCTCTAAGTAAAAAATGAACCACAACCCTAGCTTTCCCTAGGGTTTTAATTATCTAGAGTTTTGGGTTATTGTATTTATTTTACAGTTTTTTTTATGGGTACAACATAGGTGTGGTTTATTCTCCTTCTTTCCCTAGATTTTGTGCTTGTAATTTTGGGGTGTTTGGATTTATAATATTCAAAATGAGTCCTTATATTAAGGATCCTGAGGACCCTCATCATTTAGATTTCAAAATCAATCTTCTTGATGATCAATACATTTCTCATGAGGATATGATAGCTAACAAGAAGTGTGATAACAATACTAATGTTTATTATAGTTATGTTAATGAATGGAAAAATATTCAAGTTAATGTAAATGCTGATATTTGTGATTATATATAGAATGTTAACATAGCCTATGATTATGATTATGATTATGAGAGTTATTCCAAAAAATTATAAAGTGAGTGTGAGGATCCTAGCTCTATGATTTTTCCCATGTTGTCTGATTTACAATCTAGTGATGCATTGTTTAAAAAAATTCTTAGTTTCTCTATACCATTTGCTAGTGTATTTACATTACATTAAATATTATAAAACAGATATGTATGAAAATAAAAAGAAGCATATTATTCAAACTATTCATAATATTCATATTCCATGCATATAATCTTTACATGATTTATGTGTACAAAAATTTGAATCTCCTTTCCCAAATGATGCACATATTGATTGCCTTTCTTCTTTACCAAATGTTGATAATGTTAAAAAAATTGAAGATTATTTTCCATTTTTATAAAATTCAAAAGTGAATATGTTTCTCTCTCTCAAAACTTCAATAATACAAATGTGTGAAAATATTTTATACCTCTCCTTCTAAAATGGAAACATGAAATGATAACACTATTGAAAGTAGTATACATGATGCATGTAAAAGTGAATAAAATGATTCTAAAAATTTCTATTGGAGTGATAATGATTAAAATGTTCATAGTGATGAATAATAATATTCTCATACAACTCATTCCTCTTATATTTATTTGATGCATAGTGAAGAAAAAAGTGAAATTCATATATCTCATGTAATGAACATTCAAGTAATCAAGCCCTTGGCCAACATAGTATACATGATATTTCAATTAAATTCATATGAAATGATGATTTACATAATATTCATATAAATATTTGTGATGTTCAATAAGATATAATTTCTTCTTTACATACCTCATGTAATATGAATGTTCCTTTATGCAATACCTCTAAAAAATGTGATGGTGTTAACTTAGAATGCAATGATAGTGGTAATAGGTCTGTTGTCCCTATGTTTCAAATAGGTGGCACATTACAAACCCTAAGTGAATCTTCCCAAACCTCCAACATTATTAAAAGTCACATTGTATCCTTGATGAAATTTTTAGTATATCTTTAGAAACAAGTTACAATTATTAATTTACAAGTATTCTCATGTCATGAAACTATCAACAATAATATTATATAAGGTTAACCTCTCACAAGAAACATATTTGAAGATATTTACCCACCTGAATTTTTCATGCTTACACTTCTTTTATTTGATGGTCAAGATGACCCTTCTACTTATTTGACCTAATATGTACATTGATTTGGTCATTGGGCTAAATATGGGGGATTATTGCTAAAGGGTTTTCATATAATTTCAACACAAGAAGCTAGTGATTGGATTTATAGTCTCTCATATGGTTCCTTATCCACTTTAAAAAAAAACTATAACACATTCATCTTAGCCTAAATTACCATTATAACATTTACAAAGCTTAAAACAACATGATGACGAATCCATTCAAGATTGTGCTATATGATTAAAGGATGCATTATATTATTTGACATATAGACCCTTAGATTTGGTAATACAATTAATATTTAGTAAATGTCTTCTTTATCCACTTAAAGAAGGAGATTTCTATAGGCCTTAAACTTTATTCGATAGGCTTTATATGGATGTGTATAAGTATGCATATGAGCTAATGAATTACAACATGGAATTAAATTCACCCCTATTAAAAGGTAAAAGTGTTAACAATTATCACAAAGTGAAACAATCAAATAAAGTAGTTCATAATCCATTTAAAAATATGCATAGAAAAGATAAAATAGTAAAAGTAATCCATAAAGGAAAGGAATCAACATATCGAGTACCTCCTATAGTTAGACCATCTACTTATACTAAGATATAACAACTTTAGTTTCATCATACTAAGGATCAACCACATAAAATACTAAATGTATTATTAGATAAGAAATTGATTACACTCCCTCAAAACTAGTATCATCCACCACATAGATTTGAAAAAACTAAAGGACACAAATTTTACACTTATCATGGTATTAATGGACATTTTAATAATAATTGTTATGCTTTACAACACAAATTTGCATAGTTGATAGATAAAGGCATTATTACATTTACAAAAAGAGACAACAAGGTCTCCTTCTCCCACTTCTTCCATAGGTCATTCTCAAAGGATCAAAACAACCCATGACATTCCTATCAAGGAATTAATGGTGTATCAAATTATGTGGAAACAAACCATTGTAAAAATTCCTTCTTCTAGTACCCACTCTACACCAATCGATCTTTCCCACATTAGTCTTACCAAGGATACATTAGTTGATCAATCACTTGATAGAGGCATACTTAGTGGAATCAAAGAGCCAAATATTTTATAACCTACTCATGTATCAACATGTTTTCCCCACAAAAATAAGAGGTATCGACATAAGATTAGAAAGCATAAATTTAGTTACAACATAATTACTACAATCAATCATACTTATTCCTAACTATATTCCATGATATATACTATTTTTTTACAATTAAAATCAAATCATATAACTAAAAAATATTAAATTTCAAACATGATTCACATTATTCCAAATTATGAAACACTTCAAGAAATATAATGAAATCTTACCCTTGTGATCAAAATACTAATTACTATATATCAAAAGAATACAATCTTCATATAATATGTCAATCATATGTTAAGGAAATATCTTAAGAGTGTCAAAATAATCACTATCCACATCCATGGGCCTCATACCCCTCGATATCAAAGTTTTAATATCTCACCTAGGATCATGTGAATGAGACTACTTATGCAATCTATCTTCTATCGATCCTAGATAAAAAATGTGTCTACTCATGCTCACATTTTAATTCATTGTATCTTTTAATTAATGACTATATGATATCTATATCACTCATCTTAGCAATGGTTTACTTGTCTAACTTGGGATGCATCTTATCCCACTTGGTTTCCATCATATGGTATGCTACCAAAACTATGGCCACTAGATAAAAAATAGGTCCATGCATACCTAAAATATCAGTAACATGACTCACGACACCATCCCTAATAATTTCCATCAACACGTTATGCATCAACTTGTGTACTACATGATAAACCATCATGGGCCACTCTTGTTTGCCTAAAACCACAAAAATTCATCATGATACAAGTTATACATATATCAATAAAATTTAAAAATATAATTATATGTAAAAAATCAAATAAATCATTTCATATACTTACCTATGACATAGATAACTACCTCATCTTGAGGTTATGGTCATATAAGATCACGTGAACCTCTACCTCCTGCATCACCAACATGTGATATAAGTAATAAAATAGGATGGGTAAAAAAATTATCCATCAAGAAATAATTCACCACTAATTATACTCATATGTACACCCTACATCATCCCCATCTGCTAATGGGACTACAAGATCTATCTCCCTAAGTGGGAGTATTTTTATATGAAAAATAATGGGGGAAGTTTTTGAATAAAAATAACTAAGGAAGGAGCATGAATTAGTGTTTTAAAAAAATTATTTTAATTCCACTTTAACATTCCTTAAACCATGAAAATAATACAGTGATATAATAATGCAAAAAAGAACCATTCACATGAACATAACACAAGGAAAAACATATATGAGTGGTAAACCCTCATGGGGAATAAAAATAATCATGATTTATAAAAATGGAATATATTACTATAAAATAAAATATAAAATTATGTTTAACACCACCTCAACTTGGATCATCAACCCCAATAAAGTCAAGCACCCACTTGACGAGGCTTTAGCAAGTACCTACTTGCAAGGAAGCATCGACTCTGTAAGTGAATTAGCACCAAATCAAGAACCTAATGAAATTTTCATCACCATACCTCTAATATTATATTATGGTATAATTTTAATACCTCATTGAGCTCAACCATGTAATATTTTATTTGCTTATATTGTATATATCAAATTAGACCTAAAATGCCTTGTTATATACTAGTCTTATGATCACACACCACTTGGTCTTCCACACACATTAAAAATATTATGTCAACCACATAATATGTATTAGTACATATTATTAACATGTTTTAATCAAAATTTTAACCCCTTTTGGTTTATCATAACTCAAATAGGCCTTATTTCTCCTTTAAGTCTTATGGAGACCTAATTGCATTAGGTCTATCCTCTTAGCACCAAAAATTGATCCTCTTGGGCCTATATGAAATTATAAAATGATAAAAAAAAATTAAAAACTTATTAAAAAAACTCAACTGACCTATTCCATGCTTTATTAGACCTATATCCTTTGTTCATACCATGAAAGCTCTTTTAGGACAAACTATCATATTAGGCCTATGTACCTCAAAAGTTTATCTTGAAAAACTTTTAAGATAATAAAATTTGAAAAATGATACATGTAGATAAGTTATCCATGACCTTATTTTCATCACCAAATTATTATAAAACTTTCACTCATAATATAAAATCTCGAGAACATTTCTACAACTCACTCACTCAGAACTGCCAATTTACTTCAAAAATTAGTCATGCTGAGTTAGACCTCCAACACATGTGTAGATACTTGTCATGAATCATGATTAATAAAAATGGTCTTATGAGATCTATATAACATCCTTATATATATAAATAATATGGTATAATGTAAAATATTTTTCTTTTAGATGAATTTATTGACCTTATATCACACAGTCTTATCTGAATCAGATAGGTTATTTTGTGCACAACATTTTTAATACATATGATGACCATAAAAGATTATTAAATGAATTATAATTAATTATAAAATTCATAAATAAAATATTCATACACTTTTTTTAATCAATATAACATGCTCAAACCCTCAAATCCATCTTCTCATCTCTACTTGGGTTTTACATTGTTCACACCATTAGGTTTATCTATGACTAGCTAACTTGGATGACCAAATTAGAAAATTTCAAGGATATAACCTATCTAAAAATCATAATGGACATTTAAAATAAGTATATATATCTTTATAACATCCATTTTATTTTCATGACCAATGCAACTTTTGAGAGATACAACAACTTCTTGAAAAATAAGCCTATATTTATGCATTTTCTCTCTCATCTAACTAACCACCACCACTTGAAGGTGCTTCAGAGAGTGAATAAATGATCCAATTGGCTGTATAGTAATTTTAATCCATTATTATCTGATTTGAATAAGATATTTCACATCAGGTCCTTATTAGGGTTTTAGGGAGGTTTAACACAGGTTTTGGTGTTAATGATTATTTATAATGGACTACCCCTTAAATCCAAAACTAATGACTATAAATATTATATAAGGAATTTACCCATCTCTCCTTAACATCTCAAATTACCATGTAATTGTTGCACATTCCAATGAACATTTGAAAGTGCTTCTCAGGTCTTAAGACCTCATTTTATGAGCTTGAGAAGGCCTAAAACACTTTTTCATGTTATTTACTTCAAAATAGGACCTAAAACTCTGTGGAAATGCATTAAAAAACTTATATTACCTTTTACCATGCTCACATATGGATACTTTCCTTGAAATCTGATCTTCATACCTTGTTAGGCTAGACAGGGTCTAAGAGAGGTATAGGTGTAGGCTTAGCCTGAAAGTTCTACCCCTATGGGCTCACCCTAAAACTCTCATGAATGGTTCAATGCTTCACATACATGATTAAATAGTTCCATAAAAACTTCACATGCCTATATTCATTTATTTTCATGCATATACCTCTTCATGTCATGACTAGGATTTATATGCACTTTGACATCAATTACTTGTACCTTCATGCAACCATAAGACATTAGTTTCCTTTAATTCTATATTTATCTTTATCTCATGAAATCACTCTCTCATAACAACATTCTCTCAATGCACCTTTTCATATAACACACTTCCAACTAGGCTTAGTCATCTTTTGACATCCACCTTCATAAGATGCACCTTTGACATCAATGACAATACTCAATAATATACCACTTTGTCATTGATGGTAACTACCCTCAAAAACTTATCTCATTAGAATATTTCATCCTCATTCTAATATTTCTCCCCCTTTGACATAAATTATAAAGAGATGCCTGAAACTTCTTGGTTCACACATATTGAAACCAAAACACTCAACACACAAGATAATGAGTTTATGAAGCACCAAAAAAACATGTTCCACCTATCTCTATGCATACCTTCTCAACACTACTCACCTAATCTTTGATCTAATTAACCACCTAATTATCTCCCCTTAAGGACTTGAATTCTTTAATGACTATTAGGGGTAGGAACTACACCTAATTCCTATCTTAGATGTTCAAATGTTGCCTTTAGAAGTGGCTTGGTAAAAATGTCTTTAATTTTATCCTTTATATAAACATATTCAATTTTAACACTTTATTCACTTACTCTCTTATGAAATGATACTTTATGTGAATGTGATTTTTTCTTAAGTGCATGACAAGATTATTTGAGACACTTATGGAACTTGAATTGTCATAATAGATAGGGCTAGAACTATCATACTCAACCTTGTAGTCTTTTAAGGTTTGTCTCATCCATAGGACTTGAGTGCAACATGAAGCTACTATAATGTACTCAGCCTCACAAGTAGATAATGACATTGATGGTTGCTTATTGAACATACATGATACTAGGCACTCTCTTAAGTAGAAGGAACCTCCACTAGTTCTCTTCCTATCATCTAGAGTCCCTACCCAATATACATCTATATAGGCTATCAATTTAAACTCATTACTCCTTGAAAAACTCCATGGTCACCTTGATATACCTAAGTATTCTTTTGACTACTTGCAGATGATTTTCATTTGGGTTTTCTTGAAATATTACCACAAGACATATTATTTACATGATGTTAGGTCTAGAGGTAGTAGTGTATATAAAACTTCCAATCATTGACCTATATGATTTTTTATTGACCTTTAGAGACTCACCTTCCTTGCTTCACTTACACCCTGTGATAATAGGTGTACTAACTACCTTACAATCTTCCATCTCAAACTTATTTAGCATATCTCTTATGTACTTAGCTTATGAAATAAATATACCTTCGTTAGATTAAATTATTTGTAACCCAATAAATAATGATAGTTATCCCAACATGGAAAACTCAAATTCTTTCTTTATCACATCTACAAAGGCCTTAATCATATTCTCACTATTTCCACCAAATATGATGTCATCTACATAAATAAATAATATAAATTGATGGTAATATTCTATACTTATGTATATATTATTATTTACAACTCCCATTTTGAATCCTTGGTCTAATAAATACCTATCCAATCTGGCATACCAAGCTATAGGAGAATCCTTTAGACCATAAAGAGCCTTTTTCAATCTACAAACATAGTCCTTGTTACCTAATAATGAAAAACCCTTAAGTTTCTCTATGTATACCTCCTCTTTCCAATTCCCATTTAGAATATTTGACTTGACATCCATCTGGTACACCTTGAATCCCTTGAATTCTACATATGATAGAAACAATATGATAGTCTCTAATCTTGATACTAGAGCAAAAGTCTCCTCAAAGTCTACCCCTTATAATTGGGCATACCCCCTTACATACCAATCTATCCTTATTCCCAATGACTTCTTAATATTTAGTCAACTTATTCATAAACACCCATTTTATGACAATGACATTCTTGTCTTTAGTCCTAGGAACTAGTTCCCAAGTGATGCAGAGGATAGACCAAAATAATTCACGTAACCTTGTTTTCAACAAACACTTCTTGATAATGGTTGGTTAATACAATCATAATTCATTTGTTTGAAACTCTCTATTTAGAATCAATGGTTTGATTACCCTTTAATAAAATATTTTTAGTCCCCTACGACCACTCATTCCATGCACAAATATCTCCAAGCTTCAACTCACTCTTTATACAACTCTGCACACCTTGATAGACAAGTTAACAGCCTTTTTTTCAGAAATTCAATTTGTACAGTCCTATATGGAGGCATATAAAGAAATAAAACTATTTATTTTAGTACCTTCTATCCCTACGCATCGCTCAATGAAGTTTCAAGTGCAAACTCTACTTGTAAAGCCTTTTTTTAACCCTTTCGAGGTCATTGTTAGGCCTAATTAGGCCTATTCCACCCTAATCTACATATAGTGCCTTATAATAGTACAAACACATACAAATAGCCTCAAAATTTTCTTATCAAACATTGAAAACTATCATATGACCAATTTTTATGAAAATCCATCAGTGGAAATGTTTATTATTTGTATTTTATCTCTAAAACCCTAATTTTTATTTTACTGTGCTCTATATGTTACAAGAACATTAAAAATACTTTTGCACAATCCTATGAAGGATTAAAAACTATATTGTGATTATTAAGGCTTTGTTTCAACATAATACTCCTTTTACAAGTACTTATTCTCCATAATAACTCCTTTATTCCACTCTTTTATACCTTGTTTTATACCCCTATGTGCATAGGCATGGTTTGTATCATTCAAAAAACAAGTTTATTTGGATGTAAACTTTCAGTATGGGTCTTTAAAATATACACAAGTTTTATTGAGATTAAAAACACTTCCACACATCTTTTCATTTTTTAAATGTCCACTCTTATACCTTTACTTGACATTTGTGTAAATTCTTGCTTTCTTTATTAAAATAGTTACCATTATAGGGTTTATGAATATTTTGTTCAGGGTTTTAGTATATAAAATGGTTCTCAAGTTTTTTGAATGCATAAATTTGTCCTTCTCAAATCACACACACTATAGAATCAAAAACCAACCACCTCAAGACTTTGCTATTACTCTTTACATTATTTTTGTATGATGACATTCTATGCAAGCATAATCTAACAAGATTGTATGGTCTCAAAAGCAAAATGCCATGATAATAAGAAATTTAACTACTCAAACTCATTAAAAAAATAATAAAAAACTCACCAATTTCATTCCAAACATCATAATCCTTCCTCATTTGTAAAGAATAGGAAAACAAAGTTGTTTTCATTCCTTTTTTTAATCTTGAGAGTTTCCATACATTTTGTCATGGATTATGAACCTTGTCTCCCAAATACATTATGAAAATTGAATTGGAAAACCAAAAATAACCTATGATTTTATGTCAAGCATAAATACCTTAACCAATTCTTGATCTTTCAATGGTCATAATAAGAAAGTTTTCACCATGCACAAGAAGCAAGGTTGATTTTTCCATACATTGTGATTCATGACCCATGGTATGGTCCATGGTGTAATATTAATGTTTCCTATTCACTAAAAATTTAAAAATTTCTTGAAAATTCTCCTACAACACCTATTCTAGACTAAATTATTCAAAAATTCAAAATAGAGAAAAAGGTGGGAAAATTGCCAATTTGAATTTCTAGACTATCCTAGTACTCCTAAGAACTTGGAAAGAATTATAAGGTGTATGTCATGACTCCTAACGTATTTTTCAACATCCTAAAAATTATTATTGACTAAAAAATACTGATCATTCAAAAATTTATTGACCAAACATTAAAATGAGTCATCCATATATAATACTCTTGCATCATACTCTTAGGGTGTGAAATAAACTTTCCCTAAAAGTTTGTCAACTTGTCTTGATCTACCTATCATTCCTCTCTCTATATTTCTACTCATATGTAATGGTACACATCCTAGATCCCAAGGTATATGAGTAGCACACGGACCACTTTATGCTTTGACTAACTCTACTTTTCTTACTCTTTTGAGGTTAATATCTTGGATAGTGAACTCCCACCTCATCATATCCACCACTTGGTTTTTATCCTACAACCATACTACACTTGGAGCACACAATTAAAAGAAAACAAACTCCTAATTATCTCCTTATAAACCACTCTCTTGTCTTGGCATGCTTTTCATATACATGCTTGGGTTTGTTGCTTATGGGAATGTTGTTGATGGTTCTTTCTTCTCTCTTACAAGTCTCTCAATATTTGCAACCTAATTTTCCACCTCTTGATTCTACGTACTCTTTACTTGCTCATGGTCTTATTTTCCCATCACCAACTCTCTTAACATGGTCACTTTCTTAATAGAACTTCTAGAAACTCCTTGTTTTATATAAGAGACAAATGAGAGGATAAATTTTCATACAACATTTTAAAGTTCTCATTGGACAAAAACTCACCTTGTTGGTCTATTTGTAACAAATCCTTGTTGTTTTCCTTCAACTTATAAAAATTCCTTTCAACTATTGTATTCTCTTCTTCCTTTGGCTTGATAACTTGTTGTACCTTGTTTACTTATTGGCACTTACTGTCAACTATCATTATCTTTTTATCCTTGATGTAAATATCTTCCTTGGGTAGGTATTTTTTTCTCTAAACATCTTGACACTACCTAGTGTCTCTTTCCATGTATTTTCCTTCAATGCTTTTAATGTATGCTTGCATCTATCTTCTCTATGGTATAGGTGTTATCTTTACCATCATTCAAATCTCTCCTATCATACTACCATGGTCTCCCAAAAATGATGTGGAAAACATTAACGGGAATGACATCACATAATACTCTATCATTGTATCCACTTATCTGCAAGTCTACATAACACTATTCACTCACTAGGACTTGGTGACTATTTTGGATCCAAAAAACCTTGTATGAGATTTGATGTTTGCTTATTTCTAAGCCTAGTTTATAAACGATCAATGAAGACACTAAGTTATCTATACTACCATTGTCTACTATAAATTTTTATCACTTACCTTTACTCTTGCACATGGTTGGGAATAATATACTTATTTGTGGTGGTTCTCTCTCTTCTTGGTTGGTCTTCAGAAGGACTCTCTTCATTGTCAAGCTTTCACTTATTTTAGGATCCTTCACATAGTTAGGCAATGCATCTACACTCACATCTTCTTACTAGACCACTTGATTTCGACTCTCACTCTAAGATTTTCCACTTTGAACATCTTCACAAAAAACTCATATGACCTATGTCCTACAAATTTATTATAGTTGAAGCGCTTGCCTACAAACCAACCATTGTCTCTTCCTCTACCATATGATATACCACCTATATTTTATGAACCTGAATCCTATGAATGATAGCCCACTTTTTTTCTTTGACCTTATCATTGACCTCTATTGCTTGGTTGCCCTCTTCCTTCTTCTTGACCTCTACATTTGTATCTTCTTCCACATCTACCTCTATTCAATTTAATTTGCCTTATTTAAGAATTATATTCTACCCTCAAGGTAGATGGATAGGCCTCCTCAACTGTCCTAGGTGCCAAACTACTCAACTCATCCTGAATGACAAAATTCAAGCAATTCTTGTACCTAACAACCTTCTCAACATCCTATTTCATGTGTCCCACTTGAATGGTAAACTTGTATAACTCTTCCATGTAATCCTTAACTATCATATCTTTCTTCCTCAATATTTTTATCCTTCTAAACATGTGGGTCTTATATTCCTTAGGCATGAACTTTCCTTTCATTTTAGCCACGATTATATCCCATGACCTTATCTTATCTTTGCCTCTTCTTCTTCTTTCTTGATGTATGCCATCACACCACAAGTATGTATGACCATTTAACCTTTTTAATAAAAAATTTACCTTCTTATTCTCCTTAATCTCTTTGTAATCAAGTTAATTTTCAATGGATGTGATCCAATCAACTAATTCCTCCATATTAAGACTACCCTCATACATGGGCACCTATATTTTGGGCTTTGAAGTCATCCTAAGAACTTCTATAATTAATCTATACTCAATGGTTGCTTCATATCATTCCTTTTTTTCTTCTTCATGATTAATATAATCCTCTCCATCACTAACATCACCCCTATTTATCTCTCTTCATTGTGGCAAATCCATGCCTTACAATCTTGCTTGTAGGTTCCTCATTTCAACCACCAAAAGATCCACTTCTTGCAACCTCCTTTGGGATGATATTTATTATACTCATCCTATACCTACCATGACGTATTTATACCTTCCTAAGATCACCTAATCTCTTATACCAAATGATTTAGAGGATAGACCAAAATAATTCACTTAATCTTATTTTTAATAAACACCTCTTGAGAATAGTTGGTTACTATGTGATCATTCTTTGGTTTAAAAATATATATTTAGATTAAATGGGTTTATTCCCATTAAAAAATAAATTTATTCCCATAATTACCCTCATTCTATGCAAAAATATCTCCAAGCTTTGCATTAGTCTTTATACAACTTTGCACACCTTGGCAGATAGGCTAGTAACCTTTTTAAATCAAATTCACTTTGTACTATCATGTACGAAGACATATGAAGGGAAAAAACTTGATTTTAGTACCCTCTATCAATAATCATGTCTCATTAAAGTTTCAAGTGTAAAATCTACTTGTAAATCCTTTTTCTAACCCTTTTTAGGTCATTATTAGGCCTAATTAGGCTTATCGTACCCTAAGCTACACACAATGCCTTCTAATAGTACGAACACATATATAAACATCTAAATAACATAAAAAAATCTTATAAAACATTTAAAAACTCTCATATTACCAAGTTTTATGAAATTACATTGGTGAAAAAATTAATATCTACATTTTATCTCCAAAACCTAGTTTTGGTTTGACTATGCTCTACAGGACTTGAGAGCATTCAAAATAATTTTGCATGATCATAGGAAGGATTAAAAACTCTATGATGATTACTAAGGATTTGTTTTAATATAATACTCATGTTTAAATTACTTATTCTCCATAATAATTCTTTGATTCTACTCTTTTATACCTTGTTTTATACCCTTGTGTGCACAAACATAGTCCATAGGGTTTATAAAGCAAGTTTTTTTGGATGTAAACTTTTAATATGGGTCTCTAAAATATATAAATGGTTTAGTGAGTTTCAAAACACCTCCATAAATCTTTTAATTTCATTAAATTTCCACTCTTATGCCTCTACTCAACATTCATGCAAATTCTTGTTTTCTTTATTCAAATAGTTAACATTATAGGGTTTATGAATATTGTGTTAAGGGTTTTATTATATAAAATGGTTATCAAGTTTTGTGAATGCTTAAATTGTTCCTTCTCAATAACAAAAACACTATATAATCACCAACCAACCACGTTAACATCTTGTTATTAATATTTACAATGTTTTTGTATGATGAGTGTCTGTGCAAGCATAGTCTAATAGGACTGTATGGTCTAATAAGAAAAATTAAAAGATAATAAGAAATTTAAATACTCTAAATCATTCATTAAACAACAAAAACATCACCAATTTCATTCCAAACATCATAAGCCTACCTCATTTGCAAAGAATAGGAAAACAAAGTTGTTTTAATTCTTTTTTTAATCTTGAGAGTTTCCATACATCTTGTTATGGATTAACGACCTTCTCTCCCAAATACATTATGAGAATGTAATTGGAAAACCAAAAAAAACCTATGAGTTTGTGTCAAGCATAACTACCCTAACCAATTCTTGACCTTCTAATGGTCACAACAAGAAATGTTTCACCTTGTATAGGGAGCAAGGTTGAGTTTTCCATACGATATGACTCATGACCCATGGTATGGTCCATGGTGTCTTATTAATGTTTCATATTAACTAAAAATTTCAAAAATTATTGATAATTCTCCTACAACACCTCTTATAGACCAAATTATTCAAAAATTCAAGTTAGAGAAAAAGGTGGTAAAATTGCCAATTTGAATTTCTAGACTATCCTAACACTCATAAGCAATTGGAAAGAATTCCAAGGTGCATGGAATAAATCCTAACATATTTTTCAACATCTTAAACATGATTATTGAATATAAAATACTGATCATTCCAAAATTTCTTGAACAAACATCAAAATGAGTCATCCATATAAGATGCTCCTACCTCAGCAAGTCTCATTCTTTTATACTTGGTCTAACTCTTCATTCATAACACGTTTTTCTAAAATTTTTATTTTTTTACTTATACAAGGTTATTTGGTTCAATATTAGACAATATATAAATATTATCTTTATTTGGGTTACTTACTAGTCTTCTCCTTATTTTCATACCTGCATCTTTGTTTCCAAAGATTTATGGTTTTGGATGGTCTCTTTGAATCTATCTTGAAGGATGTTTTGAATCTTGTATTTCCTCAAATTCTTCATCTTCCTCATCAATAAACATTTTTTATTATTTAGTTCCAAATTCTTTTATGTATCCTTTTATTATGAGTATGACTTCTTAGAACTAATCTCATCAATCTTCACATTGGTGCTTTCCACTATCTTCTGCAACCTCTTGTTATAATATATATAGGCTGAGATCATTGATGAGTATCCCAAGAATATACCTTCATCATAACTAGAATCAAACTTAACTAAGTATTCGTCATCTCCCTTGATGAAGCATTTTCTTCCAAACACTCTAAAGTGTTTCACATTAGTAGGTCTACCTTTCCATAGTTCATAAGGGGTTTTGTTGCTATTAGACCTTATTTGTCCTCTATTTAGAATGTATACTATAGTTCTTAATACCTATCTATAATACCCATCAGATAACCTTGACTCATTTAGCATAATTATTTCCATCTCTTGAATTATCCTATTCTTTCTTTCTACTACAACATTTTATTGAAGTGTTCTACCTATTGATAACCATCTCCTTATCTCATGGACCTCACAAAAGTCATCAAACCCATTAGACCAAAACTTCATCCTTTATCAAATATTAATAATTTAATATTTCCATTCTTCTCATTCTCAATAATATGCTTGAATACCTTGAACTTATCAAGAGCTTCTGACTTTTCTTTCAAGAATGCTACCCAAGTCATTAAGAATGTAATCATCTATGAGTAATATGAAGTAGCTATCTCCTTAAATAAGTTGGATTATTGTAGACCCATAGAGATTAGTGTGTATTAACTCTAAATTTATTATAATATAGTATTCATTAGATTTTAACCTTCTTATATTCTACTTACCATGTTGACATACATTGCAAAGTGTGTTTGTAGATTTGGTGATTTTAGGCATGTTCTTCACATATTTATGAGAAATTATATTGACCATATTATCAAAGTTTAGGTAACCAACCTTATGTTCCATAGCCAAAATTCATCCATATTTCTCATAAAACATCTCTCCTTCTTGATCTCATTTAAGACATATAGATTAGTCTCATTCCTCTTAACATTGGCAATTAGTATTCTTAATTTATCTCTCCTTATATCACACCCTTTTTCATGAAAGGTTATTGTCTATCCTTGGTTTCACATTTGAATTAAAATAATTAGGTTATTTTTCAAAACTTCCACATACAACACATCATCTATCTTGGTATTCCCATTATCCAAGCTCAAGATACCCTTACCAACTATATTGGTAGTTGTGTTATCTCCAAATCTCAATATTCCTACATCATTTTTCTTCAATTAGATGAACTTGATCTTGTCCCTTGTCATGTGGCTTGAAAAACCACTATCTATATAACATTTTATGCCTTCATATTTAATGTTAAATGTGTATGAAATTATAAATGCATCATGTCTATAAATTAATTCTAATTTGAAGATGATAGATCATACCATACACTTTCGATTTAGGAAACATTTGTTAAGTGGGAACATGACCAATATGAGGATCCACTAGCCATAATTATGGGATATATTACCATAATAAACCATGATAGAGAGGGTTCCAAAGCCTCCAATAAATCACAATCATGTAATAATCCTAATGGAGTCCTGAGTTTTTGATATTTCACCTAAACTAATAACAAGTAAAGTAAATCTAATCTAGTGCTCACCAAAGCTTGTGACACAAATTAGGTGTTAGAAAAAATAAAACTAAACATGCATAAGATACATATACTCATGTCAATTTATACAAGATAATAATTCATGGAGATAAGTACAAATGCATATTTATCTACTCTTACAAAGGAAAAAAAAAATAGGAATAATTATCTTTGAAGATGCACCCATCAAGCCTCAATCGTTCCCTTGGCCAAGGTTCTTCTCAAGAGGTTGTTGTGGTATGTAAGGATGAAAAAGATAAATTAAATATAGGCTAAATAACCTATCAATACATCCAAAATACTTCTCCATAAGACAATATCTATTTCTCCAAAGAAAGTATGGAACCCTAAGCTTTACTTCTCAAGTAGAATGGTTAATAAGAAAATGTTCATTCATTCTTACTTCTTATTATTATCATAATAAATGATGGAAATGAACTTGTATATATAGGTGGATTTGACCCTAAACCCTTGCAAAAAACATGGTCAAAAAGCTTGATATAGTCAACCTAGCATAATTTTAGATAATAATTCACTAGGTCATGAGCTAGGTCAACCAAAGGCCAAACTAATTCCAAAGTAAAAATAACCTGAAACTGTATAGGGTCGACCTAGTATAGTTGAATAACAAAAGGGGATTAAGGTGAGGAATAGGAGAATAAAATTTAGAAAGTGAATATAAAGGGTACAATAGAGAATAACAATCTTAGGTATAATGGTTTCAAGAGACAAGTGTGTAGATAATAAGTGGCAAAAGGGAAAACAATCCTACAAAGCACTAATGGTATGCCCACCCCTTTATGGATGCACCCCTTTCTTGATGTATCCCTTAGTGTGTGTACTAAGAAATATTGAGGCTCGATAGGTTCCTATAAGATACAAAGTGTCATTAAGTGATAAAATTTTGAAAATATTATGTGTATATATATACCCCACTTGAATCTCAACACGTGTCACATGAGTACAACATGGGATGGTGCTTCAAGAATAAAACATGATAACACATAATTTTGATGTTAAATAAGATGTAGTAATGAAAAATAATATAAATGAAAGGATAGAATTGAAAAATACATACCTTTACTTACCTTAGTGTCCTAGGTAAAGAAGTATACTACAAGAAAAGTGAAGGTGTCCAAATGTGAAGAACATTAGGTGAACCTATAGAAGTTAGTGCAAAAAATAGCTAAAAATCAAAATTTTAGGAGATAGGCATATAGTATTAAAAATATTATCTACGTCATCATGATTCCAGAACATTTTACGGTTTGGAGAATGGATGAGTAAAAAAACTAAAGATAGAGGTAAAACAAGAAATATGAAGGGAAAGATTTGAAAGATTAAGATTTTTGAAAAGTTATTTTAAATAGGTTTAAGTGAAAGTCATTTGTTATTTTTGACTTGTGAAGGAAAGAAAAAGAGCTCTAAAAGACAAAATAAGCTAGGATGGCAAGGAGATGATAGGATAGATGAGAGGGACCTCTAGCAATGACAACATGTGTACTATAGGTAGGCAATTGAGAATCTCAAGCTAGTTTTTGAATGTTTTAGTGATTTTAAGTGTATTTTAGAAATTTATGATTTAAATAATTTTTATACATTGTAATGAACCTAAATTAGATGGTAAGGGTAGGAAAAATCATTTAGGGAAATGGGTTATAAGGGTTTGGGGAAATAACTGTCGAAAGGCATTTATTTTGCATAATGTATGGGGTTAGCAGGGAAAAAAAACTAGGTTCACCTAGTCAATATAGCAGGTTGAAAAGTGTCAAAATACACACTACCAACCTAGTAGGTATGTGCCAATATAGTTTATTTTCCAAAATACCAAGCTATTTCATGGCTACCAACATAGTATAAAAAGTCACTATGATAACTTAGAACTAAGAATGGAAAAATAAAGGGGTTGACTTAGATTTTTAAGTCAACCAAGTCAAAATAGGGAAATTTTGGTAGAATTAATGTTTGACCAAGGGAACAAAATAGTACAAAAATGCCTAAAATAGGTTAAAAGAGTGATAGAAGGGCCTAAAATGATTAAATGAGGGCTAAAAGGGCCAAGTAGGCTAATAATAGGTCCAATTGATAAGAATGAACAAATTAAAGCAATTTAAGCTTATTTTTGTCCAAATGTGAAAATAATGTATTTTGATTATGAATGACATGGAAGATATAATATATCTCTTATTATTTTATGGTTGTAGAGATGACTAAGGTTTTGGTATTTAGTGGATGCTTCATGAATCTTAGACTTATTAGAGCACTTATTTATAGAGGATAGAGTGAGATTGATCTCATTAGGCCTAGGAGGCATAATAGACATGTGTAGGATACCAGTTAGTTTAGATTTGTTAGTCATGTTATTGAAATGATAGGAATGATTTACTAACACCTTTAGGTGGGAGGTAGAAGGGGATACGATATAGGTGGGTATCACCTTGGAAGATGTGCATGCGATCCTAAGACTACCCATATTAGGGACACCTATAGTCACAGGAGTACCTGATAGTGAGGAGGAGAGGAGAGCCTTAATCATATGGGTGATGGGCTTGAAGATGATAGACCTTGGATTGAGGGTGAATGTGTTTAATGTATATATGTTACAAATTTTGGATATCCAAAAGGTTGTGATAGGACTTGTGATAACATGAGTATTATGCCACAAGTTGGATGACAAGGTACCACTATTTATGATAGCCTTTAGTAAGATGATATTAGAGCAAAGGGTGAAATATGACTTGGGATTTATCATCTAGGTAAAAATCATGCATGACATGTATGTAATGTTGTTAATATGGAAAATTTAGGTGAGACCTATTATACTCTCGATGGCATGGATATATGATAGGTTCCCCATGTATTAACCAACCAGGTTGCCCCATGGAGTGATGATAAGTTACCTCAGGTTTAGAGATGGAGACAAGACTAGGTAGCATGTTCTATGCCCCACATGTTAGTGTTATAGATAGTGATATGGGTAGTTATTATATGGAAGCCATATGGGCACATCACTATGATATGACCTAGCTGAAAGATAATTGTACTAGTTTTGACATAGACAGAGGTGACATGTCACTATACCTGGTGGATAAAACTACATATGGTGGCATGATTACCAAGATAGATGGGATTACCTCACCTAGTGGCACCTATGTTGATGCCTACATTTTGGGCTCAAAATGTTTAAGAGTAATGAGGGAGGGGAGGATTAGGGCCCCCAATTTCTATACTAATATTCAGGCTATGTCATCAGAGATCATGGACTAGTTAAGCATGATAGGAAATAGAGAAGGAGGAAATGGATGTAGAAGTAGGAGTACCAAAGGTACCATTAATAGATATGTAGTAGGAGTAAATACCAATATAAACATGACATTGATGGAGGTAGTAGGAGTAAGAGAGAGCATAGACTATCTCTATCTCAGATGACCTAATAGGTGGGCCATAGTAGAGTTGGATGATAGAGAGACTATCCAAGTGTAGGTTGAGATGGGCATGAGTGGTGACTTCAATAATTTTTTTAGATAGTGACCAATAGAGGAGGTTTTTAGAGGATGCACAGATGGGGAAACCATTCTCTATGGTCACACATATGGTGAGACCATGGTAGTCGACCCATAGGTAATAAGAGGTGGTTAAATTTTTATTTAATTTATTTGATATAAAGTAGAGATAGATAGATTTTGAGATATATCAGTGATCTAATATCTGTGAAATAGGAATTTGACTAAGAAGAGGAGATTAGTATTGTGTTAGTGATAAAATGAACAAAGCAAATTAATAAACAACACACTAAACTAACACCTTTATGCCTAGTTACTAGGGTGAGATTAATAACAAAAACAAATGAAAAACACAACTAAAAAGTAAGGAAAAACAAGAATAATTAACCTTCTTTGGATGCTCCAAATGCTTGTTGTAGTTTCTTATTTAGTTTGTGCTCATGAAGTCTTCATCAAAGGAGGCTTGGCTATCTCCTCTTCTCCTTGGAATCTTGTGGCTTTGGCTTGGCTTGGATTAGATCAATATTTTGACATCATAACAATAATTTCAATGTCTTTTGAAGATATTTGAGAATAATAACTTTACACTAAAAATATCTTAGAAATGATGTTCATGGCCTCTCTATTTATAGATTTTTAGACATGGTTAGAATCAACCTGAACTATCCATCTCAAGGTTATGATGTGTGGCTAAGGATTAATATAATTTTTCAATTAAAATTGTTAAATAGTCTCATAAATATTTGGGATAGAGGAGAAATTAAAAGACATAGATGACATTGATGAGGCATGGAAGGCGTGAATCCTGATATTTGTGCCATTTATGGCCTAGGGATGTCTTCCCAAGAAATGAGGTCACCTGATGATTTAGATATTCAACGTTCATTTATAAAAACAAGTATTAAACATGTTTCCATGAAATTATTAATTAGGCTCTAATTTTTTTAATTATCTCTTAAGTATAATTAAGCACTTTGTGCACAAATTACTCAAATTGATCAAAATGCCTTATTATTGGTTCAAAATTTGACTGGATTGGAATTAGAATGTGATGTCAAATGTGTTAGATATATTATAAAATTTAGGATGTTACCAACACCAAATAATAAATTCACATGTCTTGTGTAAGATATTTGATAGAAAAGAGCAATCTAGAGCACCCAGGTACAAAATTGGCATTTTGACTCAGAATGATTTGATCAAAGTTAGCTGACCCATAAATTTAATTGTCCCATTTAGTGATACCCTAGCCAAAATTGGCACTTGAATATGTTAGATTCAAATCTTTTAATGCATTTTAGTTTTTTTAGGCCAAATTGTGCATTTTGATGGAAATTGGTCAAAATCCTAGTTGGAGGTTATTGATGGCCAAATTTAGGTGTCTATAGTTTTCCCCCATTTAGGAAGGTGTTGCAAGATATAAACACAATAATGTCTTCTCAAATAATGAGAGATGGCTTGTATGACAAAAATAAGATGATGGTTGAAGAAAAAGCTCCAAATAGTCTTGGGAAGCCTAGGATTATGGTGAACTAGGAATTTGATGATGAAGGGGAGATTAGTATTGTGTTAGTGATAAAATGAATAAAGAAAATTTACAAACAACACACTAAACTAACATCTTCATGCCTAGTTACTAGGGTGATCTTAATAACAAAAAAAATGACAAACACAATTGAAAAGTAAGGAAAAATAAGAATCCTTCACCTTTCTTAGATGCTCCAAATGCTTTTGTAGTAGTGGCTTGCTCGTCTTGTGCTCATGAAGTCTTCATCAAAAGAGGCTTGGCTATCTCCATATCTCCTTGGCACATTTGGACTTGTCTTGGCTTGTCTTGGAATCAATTTAGCATTATAACACTAACTGTAATAGTTTTTGAAGATATTTGACCATAATAAGTTTGCACCAAATAGCTTAGAAATGATGTTCATGGCCTCTCTATTTATAGATTTTTGAGATTGATCAAAATTAACCTAAAACATACATCTCAAGATTGAGATTTTTGGCTAATGATTGTTCCAATTTTTCAATTTAAATTGATAAGTAGGCTCATCAATATTTGGGATAAAGGAGAAATTAAGAGGCATGGAGGGCATTGATAAGGCATGGCAGGCATGAATCTTGATATTTATGGCCTACGGATGTCTTCCTAAGAAATGAGGTCATCTGATGATGCAGATATTCAATATTCATTTCTAAAAACAAGTATTCAACAAGTTTCCATGGAATTATTAATTAGGCTCTAATTTGGCTTAATTAGCTCTTAAGCATGATTAAGCACTTTGTGCATAAATTAATCAAATTGATTAGAATGCCTTGTTGTTGGCTCAAAATTTGACTGGATTAGAATTAGAAGTCAATGTCAAATACATTGGATCCATTATCCCATTTAGGATGTTACCAACACAAAATATGAAAGACATGCATCTCATGCAATAGATTTGATATGAAATAGCAATCCAGAACACCTAGGTGTAAAATTGGCATTTTGACTCAGAATGGTTTGATCAAAGTTAGTTGGCCCATAAATTTCATTACCCCATTTAATGATACCCTAGTCAAAATTAGCTCTTGAATATGTCAGGTTTAAATCTTTTAATGTGATTTAGTTTTTTAAGCCAAATTGTGCACTTTAGGTGGAAATTGGTCAAAATCCTAATTAGAGGTCATTGGTGGCTAGATTTAGGTGTCTACAATTTGCCCCTATTTGGGAAGGCATTGCAAGCTATAAACACAATAACATATTCTCAAAGAATGAAAAGGTCATGTATGACAAAAAGAAGATGATGGATGAAGAACAAAGCTCTAAATGGTGTTTGGGAAGCCTAATATGATGCCCCATTGAGGGAGTGGCCATCACATTTGTTGATGGATAGTCCCTCAAAAATAAGCAAGAAGAAAGGTGGAATTATCCCATGGTTGAGATTAATCCAACTGAGAAAATGCTTTCATGCATTGATTTAAAAATATTATTGATTTTACCAAAGGTGGTTATAATCAAGAATAAAAGTCAAAATAATGATTTGCCCATAGGCAATTATAATCATTAAGAGGACTTAGATTGGCTACAGATGATTGTGCCCTAGTTAGGACTGATTAAAAAGCATAACTCAAGGATATAACCTAAAATATAAATGAAAGATGAGTGGGTACAAAGTGATAAAATATAAGAATAGAAGAATAAGATTGATCGATGTGGATGATTTAGTTGTACTTGCCAGTAAGGAGATGCTCGTCCTGATTAACAATGATATAACTAGAATGGTTAAATGAGTTAATTTGATCAAGGGTGGGATGGAAGGATTTTCCAAGGTGCCAAGGAGAAAATTATATGACTCCATTGATTGTAGACCTTCTTGAAGCTAATTTTTGTTGTAACATGTGATGGTAGGCTTCATCATAGTTAACCATGAAGACTTGGCCAAAATATGAATAAATATTGACTCCTAATCCAATAAATACTCAAAAATGATGCACCAATGGTAAAAAGCATGATGACAATGTTAATGGATGAATATGGATAGACTCAAGAATAATGTGCTCAATAAATCACCCTACAAATGCATATAGATTGAGTTAAGGCAAAAATGCTAAAATTAAACAAACATGTAAGTGAATAAATAAACAAAAAAACAAATAAATAACTTGAAATACACAAACAAATAGAAATCTTGAAAATAAAAGCAAAAGAAAAATCATCCTAACAATGACAATGCCCCAGTAAGGTGGATCAAGGATAACTGACTAGGCTTAGACATGAGAAATATTTTTAGATTTTTAAATATTATGAATGTTTTTGGCATTTTGAGGTATCTTAAATTGTTAGAGAATGATAAGATACCTGATCATAAAATGGTGAGAGAGTTTATCTTAGGTTTCTCATAAAATGGTGAGAGTTTATGGAAAGGGGGATTGAGGTGACCTCAACATGAATTGAACATGAACCAAATAGTCCTAAAATGACCTCAAGTCATAGTAATTCCATCCACATAAAAGGAAAATAAAAACCAACTAGGTCCCAAAAATTTCTCCGATCTGGTAAATGGCTAGTCAAATAAAAATAGTAATGGCAAGGTGATGTGGAATGCATGATAAACAAGTGTTTCTCCTAGTTTTCCCATAGATGGTTATAATTAAGATATAATAGCATAGGTTAATGATACTAATTTTACCATAGGTGGTTATAATTAGTAGCAAGACTAGTGAGACATTGATTTGCCATAGGTGGTTATAATCGAGCTCACATAAAAAAAATTGATATGATGAAAGATGACATATATCATGCCAGATCAACTATTACACTAATTTCATAGACTATCATTGTAAACTAGATTGGGTTTATTGTTGAGACTTGATTATAATTCTCTCACAAAAAGTGTGAGAAGAAAATAAAGAACCAAGATCAAAATAGGATTGGGTAAGATGACTAGAAATAGGCTTTGGTCTAGATAGGAATGGAATGGTTAGATGGCATAGTCTTTCTAAGGATAATGATGGTTTTTGATACATTGAAAAAAATGGTAAGAGGGTTACCCCCAAGTGAAAAGGTGATTGGTTGTGATATGCAACAATGGTAAAAGGATATGTAACAATGGCAATGGCATGTTACTGAAATGGTATGGTACATTTTTTTGGCCTAGATGTGGTAAATGACATATGGTTCTATTTTTCCTATTGAGATGGAGATGCACATCCTAATCAATAAATAACACAAATAGAATACTTGATCATGTTAATTTCTATCCCACACCTCATCTAAATAACTAATCTATTAATAACTACCTACAAAATATGATTCTGAGAATGTTATTGTGATCTTCATTGGTCATTGATTTTAATTCCTTCAAGTGTCGACACAAGGTATCTTTGTAGCCTCTACAAAGGAAAGTGTGATCATGGATGGTAAATAAGGAAAAATAATGGATGGTAGGTTTGATTATGAAATGGAATGGTAGATTATAATGGAATTTATAATGGTGTGGAAATAAATGAAGATCAAGACTTTCATTCACACGTAATGTTGTTGATGCCAAATTTGACATAATTTTGGTTATGGTGGTGCCGAAGACTTGTTCTCTCAATAGGACCATTAAATTTTTATATTGTTTAGGCCTGAGAGTAGCTACCATCTAATTAGGCTATAGATAGGAAGCTATTTTGATTTGATATTTGATTTTGTCTTCATCAAGTAGTGAAGAAATTTTATGCTCAGCTAGTGGTGCCTCATTGAGTTTTTCACCAATGAAGTTGTATTGATTGTCCCGTAGTGCATTTGAGAAAGTTTCAATAATTAACATTGGATTTTGACTTCTATTTTCTTCTAGCACTTCCAAAAATGTTTCACTATAAGATGTTGAGTTAGAACTTTGATTGTATCTTAGCGCCTCTGAAAAGGTTTCACTAGGAGAGTTTTCTTCTGCTACATGAATGTAGTCTTGGCCTCATTTATCTTCTTCAACTACTATGTCACCATGGATGTAGTTCAATAAAGTATGATTATATTGATCCCAATCAACGTTTGTGGGAGGTGGAATGTCAATAATATTGCTATTTTGGTTGATGATAATGGCTTGTATAATGGTAATGGAATCGGGAGAGGCTACACAATCCTTGTAGAAGATACTAGGATAACTTGTGTCAAAGTTGAAATACTCATCCTCAAAAATTGTAGAAGGATCATAAATGTATTAAAATTGATCTACAAGGCATGTATAACCAATTTTGTAACATCTACGAACATATTCTTCTTCTAAATTTGATTTTAACTCAAGAGACTCTAAATCTAATGTTGAGACTAATGTTGATTTAGATTCTGATGGTGAATTTGATGTTGGTTCAAGAATATAACTTGATTCTAACTCTAATTCTTCATCTACTGGGTACTTTATTACAATGATGTCTTATTGAATATTTAGTTTTGGACAAGTAATAGCTTGTAATGGCATAATGGGCTCCATAAAAATTAGTTTGTTAGAGTGGGAATCCTCTAGGATGGGAAAAAGATCAAGAGATAACTCCTCAAAAATTGGATTATCATTAGGAGGCTCTTGAAAAAAAATCAAATGGTCAAGGTAATTATTTTCCTAAAGGCAGTTATAATCATTAAGAAGTGACTAAGCAAAGACTGGCTCGTCAGTGTGAGAATCCTCAATAACTAATATAGGATCAATAGGTCATTCATCATAGGTTGACTTATCAAAGGTGGTTGGTTCAACAAAAACATATTTGATTGGTTTTTTGTCTTGTATTTGGTTTCTAATGAGTTTTAAAATACCAATTATGAACATAGCTTGGTCTTTGAAGGATTGGATTGGTTGAGGTTTGAATGGGATTAGTTCTAGATGAGGAATGGCTTGTGGTTGGATAATGGTAGGGCCTTTTGGATCATGATTTCTTGCATGAGCCAAAGGATAAAGTCTTGAAATGGTAATGATAGGATGTTTTGGGGCTTGATTTCTTTCACAAGCCAAAGGACTAGGTCTTGGACTAATGAAGGGGCATTATGGAGCTTGATTGCTTGCACAAGCCAAAGGATGAGGTCCTAGTATAGAAATGGTGTGACATTATGGTCTTAGAATATAAATGGTATGATGTGGTGGAACCTAATTACTAACATAAGCCAAAGCATCTAATTCTTCCTCATAAACCATATCATCTTAGTCATGAGTTGGCTCATAAGCTAATTCTTGACTGTGTTCCATGTACTAATTATTGCAAAGAGGGTATGGATCCATATCCCAAAAAACATTATCTATAGTTAGGTCTTTAAAGTCCTCATTACAAGCCTCTTCATTCCAATCAAGGTCTTGATGTGGATTTTGTGGATTTTGACTATGTTCCCCATATGGAGTATTATAGGGAGAATAATAAAAATCCTTAGAAAATGTTTCTCTATAGGGGTTCCTAGTGGGATTTTATGCGGCCATTATATGATAAGTTGGATTTTACATGAGTCATCCATAAGTGTAGCTAGACATATCCATGTAAATGATGAAATATCTTAAAAAAAAAGGTGTAGAGTTATACAAACTCTAAAAAAATTCCAAAGGACAAATGGAGATTAGTATTGTGTTAGTGACAAAATGAACAAAGAAAATTTACAAACAACACACTAAAATAACACCATCATGCCTAATTACTAGGGTGAGGTTAATAAAAAAACAAATGAAAAACACAACTAAAAAGTAAGGAAAAATAAGAATCCTTCACCTTCTTTGGATTCTCCAAATGCTTGTTGTAGTAGTGTCTTACTTGATTTGTGCTCAAGAAGTCTTCATCAAAGGAGGCTTGGCTATCTCCATCTCTCCTTAGCGCCTTTGGATTTGGATTGGCTTGGATTAGAATCAATTTGGCATGGTAATACTAATTTTGATATATTTTGAAGATATTTGGGCAAATAACTTTGCACTAAAATAGCTTAGAATTGATGTTTATAGCCTCTCTATTTATAGATTTTTGAGATTGATTAGAATCAACTTGAACCATCCATCTTAGGATTGAGATGTGTGGCTAAGGATTAATATATTTTTTTTAATTAAATTTGATAAATAGGCTCATAAATATTTAGGATAGAGGAGAAATTGAGAAGCATGGAGGGCATTGATGAGGTATGGGAGGCATGAATCCTGATATTTGTGGAATTTATGGCCTAGGGATGTCTTCTCAAGAAATGAGGTCACCTGATGATGCAAATATTAAATATTCATTTCTAAAAACAAGTATTCAACAAGTTTCCATGTAATTCTTAATTAGGCTCTAATTTGGTTTAATTAGCTCTTAAGCATAATTAAGCACTTTGTGCACAAATTACTCAAATTGATTAGAATGCCTTGTTATTGGCTCAAATTTTGACTAGATTGGAATTAGAAGTCGATGTCAAATGCAATAGATCTATTATCCCATTTAGGATGTTACCAACATAAAATAAAAAATACATGCATCTCATGTAAGAGATTTGATAAGAAATAGCAATCCAGAGCACCCAAGTGCAAAATTGGCATTTTGACTCAGAATGATCTGATCAAAGTTAGCTAGCCAATAAATTACAATGGGCCATTTAATGATAACCTCGCTAAAATTAGCACTTGAATATGTTAGGTTTAAAACTTTTAATGTGATTTAGTGTTTTTACGCCAAATTGTGCACTTTAGGTGGAATTTGGTTAAAAGCTTGGTTGGAGGTCATTGGTGGCCTGATTTAGGTGTCTATAATATCTATCTAATATGATTTTTATAGGTATTATGAAAGATGAGACTAGATGGGGGTACCTAGTGAGGGAAGCACTCCATGATATCCTATATAAGGCACTGACACCATATGACCCCTCTACACTAGAGGATCCCAAGGTACCATCTTCCCTAGCTCAAGCAAGTTAGTTCAAACTATCTAGATAGGTTGTGAGGTAGTTTCAAGTGCATAAAGAGGGGATGAATCCACAAATAAAGGTGAGTATAGGAGAGGAATATGCATGGCAGGCCCTATCTAAGGTGAGAGTCATGCATCTAGTGACTATGACACAGATGGGATAGGCACAGGCTTAGGAGAGATCAACACATATAGTGACCTTGATCCATATGACATAGGTATAGGAGCAAGAAATAGTGACACATTTAGTGACCCTAGCCTAGTTTACATAGGTAAAATCCTGGGTGGCTCATCTACAAGGGTAAGTATCAGGATTGAGATCTTAGACAACCTTTTTACAACATTTTGTTTAGAGTGGTCAGATCGAGGCATCTATAGGTAGCATGGATAGGCCATGAGATGGGGAGGATGGGGCCTATACAAATAACTATAGATTTCTATATTTTTGTATTATTGTATTTTAAAAATCATTATATATATATATATAGATGTCTCAGTTTGGTATTTGGATGATGATTGTATATGTTTGCATTATGGTTATGTTTCTTGATGCTTCGATATATTTCTTTCTAGCACATTTATTTAGTTATTGTTGTATATGATATAATAATATATGAGTTGTTGTTTCTTTTTTAACATTATGTAGAACACATACATCATTAAAAATAAATAGGAAAAAAAGACTTGGTAAAATATAATCAATCAAAAAAATGTACTACACACTATTTCATGTTGGGAGATGTGTAAAAAAAAGAAAATGACTAAGTATAAAGAACCAAAGAGTAGTAAAACAAGATGGTAAAAAGTTTGTTTTTAAACCAAAAATTGGCACCAAATTAAAACAAGTAAAATCACACTAAATCACATTGGGAAGTATGAAAGTAGTGTAATAAAGTGGAAAGAACATGAAAGGAAAAATGATATAAAAAGAAAATAAATTAAATCAATCAATCATACTAAATCACATTGAGAAGTATAAGAGAGAAAAAAATTGGTCTTAAATTTATCACACTAATTCAAGCTGGGAAGTGTGAAAAATTCAATAAAGGGTTGGATTCTTACATGCAATCAAAAAATAAGAAGATAAAAGAAGTGAAAGAGAAATAAAGTAAGAATAAAGCATACTAAATCAAGTTGGGAAACATGTCAATGATGTGTAACTTCATAATCAATCACATATTATCTCAGGTTTGACACATGTAATTTTGATTTTGACTTATATTATTGAAAAATTTTGTGAGGAAGGCTAGGTCCTATCCATGGTCTTGCACTACAACTCTCGAATGAAACACCAATGAAGTGGAATAAATGTGTAAATCTGGTAATAAGGGGTGTTGGTAATAGGAATGTGATATTGTTGTAATTTGTGAGGAAGGCAAGTTCCTATCCATAGTCTTACAATGTAACTCACAAATAGAATCCAAAGGGGAGTGATTGATGAACTAAATAATATTTCTCAAGAGGAAATATGAGGAATTGAAGGAATGTAAAAATAACAACTTAAGCATATTATGAGAAGACCTTAGAAGACATGAGGCATACTAAGGACATGAGAAGACACTAAGTGATTAGTGACCAACAATGTACAAAGGAAACATGTTCACTATAGACACAAAGTTATGTAGGCAAATAAGCATGCGAATAAGATCAACTCATGAAGGTAGATTGGTAAAATAAAATAAAAATGGACCTACCTTCCAATGACATATTCCCCATTCCTCAGGACCCCTTACAGAGTCGTTGATATACTACTAATATTGGGTACTTGCATGAAAAAGAAGATAACATTAAAAGATTTTTTTATTCTCCTTTTCTAATACATTGGTCTACTACACCCCAATGGACCTCGGCTCTATCATGAGGCCAACTATAGAGTTTGAGATTTGACTAGAAGAAGGAGATGTGATTTGAATAATGTATTTTAGTGTGATTTGAATTTTAAGAATTTTAAAATGATTTTGCCTTTTGCATCATTTTTTAAAAATGATTTAGTATTTTAATGTTTTTAAGGCTTTTTAAGATTCCTCCTCCATATAGACTTGGAATGACCAATCATGAGAGATAGAGTGATACACATGAATGATTTGTAGGCTTAGGTTAAAGGAAGTGAAGTAATTGAGGACAAGACTAGCTAGGATACTTAGGCTTAATAGTGAACCAACATGTTATGTCAAGTATCAGTCATGTACATGCTTAGTTTAAAAAAATGGAAGAAAGGAGATCCAAATTAAATCAGTGAAATAAGATTATACTAAGATTAATTATCTGCTAACTGATCACATGGTAAAAAGGGAATGAATAAAGGGCACTGAGTTTATATAACTAAGTCATAATGACAATTATCCATGAAAAATAGAGATAAGAAAACAAACAACAATGAAAAATAAAAATAAGGGAGTTTTAAGAAATAAAATCAAGAAGATAAATAAAAATAAATGATAAAGAAGACTTTCATAAGAAAATGTAAATAATAGTATAAGCAATATATAAAGTGTAAAAAGTAAAGTCACCATGTAAGATAAATAAGAATTTGACACAATGTCAAATGATATAAAAAGTAGATAAAGATAAGATTGGAGCACACATCCAATCCAAAATGAAAATTTAAAGAAAACCATGCATGTGTTCATAAATAATGATAGATTTTCCCACACACATTATCTAGAACATCTAATAAGTCTCTATGAAGCTGGACACAAATTATTGCTAATGTCTCATCTATCTTCAGTGAAAACTAGGAAAATACTTCTAATCTAATATCCTCAATAGAAAAGGTAGGAATTCTGGATGGATCATGTTGAAGAGGGATATCAAGGGATGCTCAAAAGGATGCATGGGAGTGTAATCTATGAGAAATGCACAAATCACTAGTGGGGAAGGATCCAAAAGTGAGGGACTCATAGGGGGAGAAGAATCCATAGGTGAGGGAAGATCCATAGGTGTGGAAATAAAAGGTGATGAAGGGACCATAAGAGGGGATGGAACCACTAGAGGTGGAACCATGGGAGAAGAAAGGGGAGACTTCTTTCCAAAATGACCTGTGGGAGGAATGGTAGAAATTTTGAGAATAACTATAAGATGATTTTAAGCTATTTCTAAAGGATGTGATAATGATCAATGTGATGGGTGCCACATTAGATCCAAAGACAATACACCTCTCTCTACTTAGGAATATACTCAAGTAGTACCTTTAGGGGTGGTATGGCCTTGTCTAAGGACTGAGGGGTAGAAGGATGCAAAGTATTAACATATTTTCACATCTTATGACAATGCGTAGATGAATGATTATATATGTTATACAAATAATAAATACACCTATGAGTAGGCTCAATATAGGTACTTATAGGAGGAGGTGTGATAGAAGAGAAATAAGTGTGAGAAGGCTCATTAGCTCATTTGGTGGGTAACAGATCCATCAAAGGTAAAGGAAGAAAACCATCACTAAGAGAAGATGATGGTGGGGAAGGAATTGGATTAAGGTCAATGGAAGGATCAATGGGATAAAAATTAGGGATAAACTCAATGATAGTGGGACCAAGAATGAGATCAACTATGGCAAGAGAAATAATGTGTTGAACTATAGTAGGAGTAGGAATGGGCTCTGATGTGGCCTTTATTGAGGGTGGGATGGGGTCTATATAAGGCCAAAGAAGGGTCACACACATATTAAGGATAAACAAGCTATAGGGATTAGGGTACCTAGCAAAGCAGTAAGGCCCAGTCATAGCATGATTCATAAGCATTCTCCTATGAGGTTATTCAAAAACTGGAGGTGTCAATAACATCTCTAACCTATGATAAAGAGGGAAAATACTAAAATTAAGAACTATAAATGATGGAACACAAGATGATACATGAAAAGACTAAATCAAGGAAGAACAATAATAGATAATCTCAACATCATGGGCTTGAATAAGATAGCCTAGGAATGGATCATATAAGGTGTAACCATAATTGTAGTCAGGTATGTGAAGATCGATGATGCATGTGGGGATGATATTTTCATTTGATGAGGTGTGATGAATGGAATTTTGAGTCTTTATCAAGACAATGAGGATATCATCACAAGGAGGTTTGTGATAATGAGGCTATAATCAAGAAGGAAGCTAAGAGATGTGATGAGGTGAGAGATCATAAGTTTTAATATTTAGGTTGATCTCATTAGGCTCATTGTCATCAAAATATAAGATGTTATGAAGAATATTACTAATGAGTTTGGGATGACATTGTAAGCTTGAGTTGAATTGATAGGAAAGTTGAATCATTGAAACTCATAAAATGGAAAACTAGGCAATGGTTCAAGAGTAAGAATCTTGAAGACACCATAATCTTGGAATTTTTCAAAATTCTAAGGGTTAGTATCACCCAGAATCCTATAGATTACTTCATTATGAGGGAATTTAATGCATTAGTAGGTGGAAGAAGTAAATTCTCTCATACGATGAGTCCACATCCTACCAAATAGATTGTTATAAGAGAGAGGAAATTTAAATATCACCACCTTTACATGAATGGTTATAGGTGGGATGGTAATGGGAAGACACACACAACCTAAAGGAGACATTTTCCTTCAATCATATCCTTGGCATGTGTTGCATGTGGATTTGAGATTTCATTAAGAATATTGAAGGGTTTTGATAAAATTGAGAGAGGAAACACAAGTTCCTGAACCCTCATCTATCAATGCATACCTGACTTGGATATCACCTATTTAGATACTAATAAATAGAGGAGGATCATCTTATTTCTATCTAATTTTTGCTTTTTCCTAAGTGTGAAAAGTAGAAACTAATTATGAAAGGTGTGGAAGAATACCTGTTGAATGTGCATGTGGAGAATCTAAATTATTGTGGAGAGATCATATTTATCTTGTTAAGATGACCTTAAAATAAGAAAACATGAAAATAAATTTATTTTTTATACAAGTAGATGGGTGGATTTCCTAGCGTGAGCTAGATCCTACAAGCAAAAGCTTTCTAGGAGGTTGTCAATCCACTTGTTTTTAAGCACTTAAGTGGTAATGATAAAATAAATATGTATGCCTTATACGAATATAAAATTAAAATGAAATACTTAAAATAACAACAAATTAATCAATAAAACTAAATTCTTTGCTTAGATGGCTAAAATAAAGCAACCAGTTTAAATAATGTTAATGCTGAAAATTTGCTAAAATACTGTTGTGCTTTTTGGTTTGGATTGGTTTGATAAAGGTCCAAAGAGTGATTTGGTTGGGGTTAGAAAGGGTTTGATATTATGTAGGTTAATTTTTTCAAAAAAAAAATGGATAAATGGTCAAATGAAGGCCAAGAAGGTAAAGGGTCAAATGGTCCAAAATGAGGCTAAGAGGCAAAGCGGCAAATCGTCAAAATAAGGCCAAGAAGGCTAAGGGGTAAACGATGATCAAGAAGACAAAGGGGATATGGATAAGAGTATAAAATTAAAATAGGTTGATGAAGTAAATAATTAAAATAATAAGGCCAAAGGGAAAGGAACATATAAATTAAGATAACTAAACAACAAGATTACCTCAATGCTTGAAGGTTCTTGTTGATGAAGATTGGCTTGTTGATAGTTAATGGAGATTTGAAGTAATTTTGGTAGAGTTTTATTAATTTAGCTCCTTATCTTCAAGATGATGACCTCCTTTATGATACCTCCAAACCTGCAACACAAATGTTAATAAAAATTACTAACTTCCAACTTAACCTTGGGTGAAGGAGAGGGGGTATTTATAGCATTTAATGTGAACAAACATGCCAAAATAGAGGAATAGTGAAGAAATTAAAATTTATCCAAGTGGGTTAATGAATGAGTCAAGGATGAGTTTGGTGTGGATTCCCACTTTGATCATAAGTCTCTTATTTGGGGTTGTTGTGTCTCCCACCTTACACATGAGTCCAATTTTGAATGGAAATCATGCACATGGATTTAAATGAGACAAAAGACTTCTTCCCATATTTTCTTGATTTCAAAAAAGCACTTAAAGGTGTGTCACACCAAATTTGGCACCATTTTCCATGTGAGGGATGAGAATTACAAGGTGAGGCTATGGAAGATTCCCATTTGGGTTGAGAAGTCTCCCATTTCAACAAAGAAGTCAAAAATGGGTGCCCTTTGTCTTACCCAAAGTCTTAAAGAGGTAGGTATCTCTTTTAAAGTCTAATTTCATGTGGGAAGACAAAATATATGTTTGAATGATGATTCATTTAGGGTAAATTTGCCACATTTCAAGGGGGAGCTTTGTGATGCTAAAATGAGGTCATTAGGCACTTTGGGAAAGGGTCCCATGTGGGGTATGGTGTCCCACATCAAGCCACATCACCCCTGAGCCATGTCATTTTCTATATCACCTTCCATGTCACTTTCCATGTCATCATGAATAGTGATAGTGGGTCCCATAGTGAATAGTGATGGTTAATAGTACTTTTGAATAGTTATTTTGAATGATATTATATGACTAAGATAATAATGATTTGGTTGGGTTAAGGGGGGGTTTTGGTAAGGTTTAATAAGTTTTAAGTGATCATGAGGAATTTAGTCATTGAAAACTATAAGTATGCAGTTTACTAGTGTCTAGATTTTACCCCTTTTTGTTCTGTAACCTTGAAGTAACAAGATACAAAACAAAAATGACTCACTTGGTCAAAGGTCAAGGTGCCTCGAGTATGGGAGGAGGTATTCCCCCTCAAACTAAGAGTCAATGAGGAAAGGTCAAATCAGGTGTAGGTTTGATAAGCAATTGAAGGGGAGGCATTAGGTGGTGCCAAAAGGTAGTTGGGTATGTGAAATGCCAATGGGTTCACAAAATATGACTAAGCACAATAGTAAAGATTATACAGAGACTAAAGGTGCCAATGTTGATAAAAAAAGTTGGGTTCTAAGATAAATTATAAGGTAATTAGTCTCTAATGTTGGTCATATCTGATCAAGTTAGTCTTATCAAGGCTCCTAGATAAGGTTAGTGTTGACTCAGGTATCTAGGGTAGGAAGTGCTCTCAAGAAAACATAGATTTTCTAGTTTTGTATGAGCTATTGAAAATGTTAAAAAGTTAAACATGACAAGGTTGGTCATTACGATCAAAAGTTATTGCAAAAAACACCAATGTTTTGGGTCAAAAGTAATTGACGTCAAGGTGGATGTGGTGAAATCATGGGTGGATTGGGTATGGGTTGGAAGGGGATGGCTAAGCTAACTCTAGATGCACGTGGCAAGTGGATATTGCCTACATAGTTCCATGGATAGGAATCCAAAAAGAATGTCAAGCTAAATGCAGTTCTTTTGAGGTGAAGGGTGTTGGTTAACTTGGTTATCCCAATTGGATATCATTTAGGTAGGTCCAAGTGAAGGATTTTAGAGAAAGGGAAGCACTAAAGGGTGAAAAATATGGATCCAAATAGTTTTTAATGGGTGTGGTAGAAATGGTGGATGAGATTACAAAGGATGCAATTAGAAGATTGTTTCCATTATGCAAAAGGAGTCTACAACCATGGATAAGTAGGTTGAAGCATGAAACTATGGCCACATTTTTAAATAAAATAAATGGGAAAAATATGTTTTACCAAGCTTTAGACAATATGAAACTACTCGAATTGCCACAATGATCTGATGGGTTATTTCATCACCATCCAAATAAGCTGACATTGTGCACATTCTATAAGAATGTCGTTAATAGGATATGGAAGGTTATTATTCAATGGTTTTGGGAATCAAAGTAGTATAGTGGGTAAATAAGAAGTGTAAAAGATTCAAACCCTTGACTCTTAATTCAGTGGGGCCCCAAAATAAGTAAGCATTCAATTTTGAGGGAATTCAGAGAAATACGCTAAGGGGTTTTAAAATATGGAGTGAGGTAAATAATAATATTAATTAAATGAGGGAGAAAGTTATGGATTTTGTGCATTAAATTAAGGGCTATATCAAGGTGTAAAAATATGTATTTTAAGAAGGGAGAATCAAAGGGAATTATTAGAAGGTAGGTTGCATGAGAGGGTGTATCTAGCATCCCCACGTGGGTATCCTAAATATTCCATTTTAACGGGGTTTTATTTTTTCTTCTAACATCTTTGAAGGTCAGAGTAAAAAGGGTTGAAATTAGGCAAGACTAGAAGAGGTGGGGAATAAATTTTCATCCTGATGGCTTAACAATGCTCAGACTTGCTGGTTGGTCGTATGAGCCTGCAGTCTTAGCCAATTGTGCTATAGAGATATAGGATTTTTATATATCTTATAGTAAACAAAAATTAAATGGAAGACTTTGGAGGCCATAGCATGCTTAAAATGGGTAGAGGGTTTAAAAGGAAAAAGGTGATAGGGAGGGTGAAGGGAGTAGTTGGAGAGGGAATAAAAAAAGAGAGTCCATACACAACATATAAAGGCATTAAAGGAAGAAAGGGATACTCCTAAAGTAATGAAATTGACCAAAATTTTTACATTAAAGCGAGGGTGTGAAGGATACAATGAATCAGATAAGGAGATGTATGTAAAATTAGTACAACTAGTGACCACACTCTAAAGAGGTGGAGGCTGAATTAGAGAAAATAAGGGAGATCTAACAAGGGATGAGGTGAAGGTGGACTAGTAGATGGATGAAGGGAAAATAACAAGGTCATAAATAAAGATGAAGGTGGAGAAGGATGGAAGAATCTAGGCATGGTCATATAGGTTGGGAAGAGAAAGGAAGGGCATCAAGGGAGTTGAAAGAAATGAAATGAAATGGAGAAAATAGAAAAATAAAAGGTAGAAGATGGGGGGGGTGAGAGATGCACTAAAGAATGATAGATTGGAGAATAGAAAATGATGGGGAGAAAAGTGTAACAATCTTTAATGGTAAGGGGAGGATGGTAAATGTGGGAGGCCATGAAAGGTTTGAAAACAAGTCTAAGAAAAGACCAAGGAAAAAATAGTTTGGTGATGAAAATGAAAAACAAGGAAATAAATGGAAGAAAAAGAAACAAGAGGAAAAAGGAGTGAAATGAGGACACAAAAAGGATGATGGGAGAGTGAATAAGGTGGTATCTAGACTAAATAAACATGGATGATGATGGATAATGAAGTAAAGCATATGGTGGTTTTGGAGATGAGAATGGGATGGAAAATGGGAAAAGGGGTTAAGAAAAACAAGGGGAAGCAAAGGATGGGTGTTAATCAGCTTGTTAGAAGAGTTTGACAAGTTAAAAAAGAGTGAAGTGGTGAAGAAATAGGGGAACACAATGAAAGGGAGTGAGATGAAACTAAGGGATGATAAGGACAAAAAGGAAGAATTGAAGTAGGGATACAAAGCACAGATACTCATATAGATGCGAAAGATAGGTGAGTATTGGGAGCGAAAGAGGAAAAGAGGAATGCAAAATGGAAAAAGGCAAAAAGAGATCAGAAGAAAAGGACAATTATGGAAGGATTCTCAAAGGATAAAGGCCCAGTTAGAAACTAGTTTTGGAATAAAAAAAAAGAAGACAAAATGGATGAAAGGATGGAAAAAAATCAAACAAGAAGAATTGAAAATAGGAAAGGTGGGAAGAGTGGTGGAATGGCAGAGAATGGTTGTAAACATAAACAAAAGTGTAGAAATAGAAGAAATATAAATCCTACAAGATTCATAGTATGAGGTGGAATGGGTGAGGAAAGGAAAGTGACAATGGGGGTACAACAAATAATTGAGGATGAGGGGAGATGATGAGGATAGAGAATGAAGTTAAAGGGGATAAATGGAAAAGATGGTAATAAGGTGAAAGAGATTCATAAAAATCCAAATATGGGTAGGGAAGTGAGCTGTGAAGCATGCACAAGGAAAGCTGACATGGAGGCCAACAAAGTAGAGTAGGAGGTGGATTTATGTGAGGTAAGAGGGGCCAATGGGGAAGGCTATCAACCCTTGTGTTAGAAGAGATTGAAAAGCTAAAAAAGTGGTTAAAAGAGATTGACAATGTAAAGGGAGGTATGTGGTGAGGGGATAGGTAGAGAAGTGGAGGAAAAGATTTTAGATGAGAAGGAAAAACAAATTAAAGGATGTGGTGGATATGACCTTAGTAATTGAGCACTGCCTACATAGTCTAAAAAGACCTCAGGCCAATGTAGTTCTCCCAACAATGGTGGAAAAACTCAAGAAGAAGTATTATATGGTGGTAAAACATAAGGACACTTAAGAAAGAATTCAAAGCATTCTTGATGTAGGATGCCCTAAGAAATAGGGTGCTATTAGTGGTGGAAATGAGTGAGAAAAAAAAGGGGATGGGAATTAGTGGTTAGTGGCTAAGCTGCCCCTAGAAGTGGAACAATGCCTACATAGTCCATGGACATTAGGCCAAAGTATTTCAACAAGGTTTGGGTGAGTGGTGTTCAAATTAGCTACCCTAATTTGATGGACCACATGGGTTAGTTTGGGCTGAGGGAGAAGGTTTGGTAAAATAATAGTTTTGGGTTTTGGTGAAGGTGTCAATGAAACTGAATGGGGTATGTTGGTAAGTAGTTATCATAATGATCCCATATTTATTAGGATGAGAGATAAAGATGGGAAAGGTAGGAAAAATTAGGAAAGAACATAATGCTAAGTACCACAAATGATCTTCAATAGAGCTAATCCAAAGAATAAGTACCTTTGTTAGGAGGTTACACCTTCTAAAATTATATGAAGGTAGGAGTTTAGAGATAGTGTTTGTCATTATGAGTTGTGTTTTAGGAGGTGGGGGTCTATCTAGATCTATAGAGTCATTGTGACCAAGGTTCATCACCATTATGAGCCAAGTTTTAAGGTTAGTAGTGAAGTGATGACCTGCAAAGAATTTCTTTGACGGTAAAGTAGATTCTACAAGTAAGGAAGTTAATAGTGTGGTGAGTGATAAAGGATGGACTTTTCCTAACTGAAGAGCTACATGTGTAGGCTAGATAAATGGTGGCCATGTCTGCATCCTCTATCCCAGTTTCATGGAACCAATTAATTATTAGTTCTACTAGGTCAGGATTAACTAATAAGAATTTGTGTGGACAAGAGAATGAAATCATTCCCATAATATGGATGACCTTTTAGATATCATAAAATAAAAGGTTTCTATGTTTGATCAGACACTGTCAATGGTCAAGTTCTGATGTTCAAAGCATGCGGTAATGGGATGGTAAGAATAGGAGGAAAAAGGGGTAAAAAGGTGAATGCATCACTGTTAAAGACCTAGAGAAGAGTATGACCTTAGGAAATAATGTATGTATAGGATTTATGTTAAGTTAATATAGATTAATAACTTTGTATGTGTTATTTTATGCCTCGCAACCTAAACGAAATATTGCATAGTTTGACGTAAATATGTAAAAAATGTGTTGTATATCATTGGTTGAATGTTTTCATGCTTAAGATTGTGTGGATATTTACAAATGTTATGTTTATGGTTATGATTGGTATGTTGATGTTTGTTGGAATATTTATTAATTTAAAAAGGATGATTAAGGTTGTTGTAATATTGGATGGTAAAAATTGTGATGAAAACATCAACCAAACACATTAAGATGAGAATAGGGTATGATGTTTTGTTTTTGACAAAGACTAAAAATGGACTTGAAGTGGGATCAGATTAATGAATATAAGCCCTTCAAAAACTATGCATGAGTGGTTTTTAGTTGATAAAAAAAGGTTTCTTGATCACAAGGTGTTGAGTAAGCTCTAAATCCCTTGATTTACAGATAGTCTAAAAGGAAGATGGGTGTTAGGTGATGTGAAGGGTAACGGGTGATATGTATGATAACCTCATGTGAATTAGTTTACCCATTCTATAGATGGCCTAAGAATGGTAATATATAAGTCTGTGTTGTATGTCAGATGTAGACTGATCAATGCAAGAAGTCTACATGTGAAAGCTAATTATGGGTTTAGATTTTTTTGTGATAGTGTGTCTTTTGCTTTATTTTTGTATATAAGAAGTTGATTGATGTAAGAGGCTTCCATGAAATTTCTCTAATTTTGACAAATTTAACTTTGCCTTCCTTTAAGGGATTGGTCTAATATTATTGGCTTTGTTTTAATGTTCTTGATAGTTTTCCTTCAAAGGAGCAGTCTACCTTACATGTGGAATTTTTTATTTTATTTTTGGGTAGCTATCCTTCGAGGGAGAAGTCTATAATGCTTAAGATATGAACCCAAAGTATTTTGGGATGTAATGTGTTTAGACATGGACAATTATAATTAGGTTCAAAATTTACCATTATAAGGGCAAAATTTGAACACAAGAAGGTCAATGATATGTGAAGGGGTGTGGTTTTGAGAGACAATGACTATGGGATTCCATCTTGTTAGAGATGAAAAGTATCTATGAAAACCATGCTATGGGTAGAGCCATGGTACCCATATTTAGGATTAGGCCATGACTGTGATAGTCAATCACATGGTTTTATGTTGTAATCAATTGTCCTCAAGAGAGGAGGAGGAAGGTGGGTGAAGGTTAAAATATTATAATCAAGGGATGAGCTTTATTTAGACAAAAAGGTGAGCTTTATCCCTTTTTAATAAAAAAATAAATTCAAATGCAAGGCATTAAGAGGCTCAGGTTTGAGTTTACCTTTAAGAGAGGACAAATGATAAGATCCTGATCTATACTTATGGGCGATGATGTAGGGTCCAAGCCAATTGAAATCAAACTTGCCTCATTTACTCTTCTCCATGTTGGTCACATGTTGGTTTTATTTTAGGATGAGATCTTTGATATTGAATTCTCACTATTTGAGGTTCTTTTTATAAGTGTGTGTGATACACTCTTGATAGATATGAAGGTGGGTGAGAGATGATAAATGATGTTCATCAAGTAGCTCAATTTGAACTAAATGATGTTGACAAAAATCTTCCTCAGGAATGAGTTCCTTTAAATATATGTAAAGAGAGGGGATTTCAACTTCAAGTGGCAAGACTACCTCTACTCCAAAGACTAGATAGAAATGGGTAGCATGACAAATGCTAGTGTGATAGGCCCAAAAGTTGAATGGGATGTGAAAGTGCCAGTCCTAACTTGAAGTACTAACAACTTTTGTTAATATTTTGGTGAGGATTTTATTAGAGGCTTTATTTTGTCCATTTTCTTGTGGTTGGTAAGGCAAATAAAAACTTAAATCAATGCCAAGTCCATCACATAAACCTTAGACTTGCTTATTCTTGAAGGATTCTCCATTATCAATGATGATCTTATGAGGAACACTAAAGCGATAGATGATATGGTGGTTGATAAAGTCAACAATCTATTTTTTTTTGGTAGAGATAAGAGGAATAACTTCTACCCACTTGGTGAAGTATTTAGTGGATATGATGATGGAACTATGCCACTATGAAGAATGGGGGTTAATTTACCCAATGAGATCAAGCCCCCATTGAAAGAAAGGCCGAAATTCCTTAGATACCTAGAGGCTATTAACTAGCACATTGTTAGGTTGTGGAGCTAAAAGCTTCACCTGAATGCAAACATGGAGGTTGCTGAGTGTCACAATCACTGACGTCAGTTAGGCTGATCGACGTCAATCAGTGGTGGACAGGTAGCAATCAACATCAGTTAGGAGTCAGCTGACATCGGACACCCCTAGACAGATAGGGACCGACGTTGGTTGCCTGTGCATTCTAGAACTATTAGTTACATGAACAGTTAGTTGTTGAATGACTAGTTTTCATGTAAAGACTAATTTTAGTCTTGGAGCTATGGATCTAATTATTGTAATTAGATGTCTAACTATTGTTTGTATGGGATCTATATAATAGACTCATGGGCTATATTGTAAAGTGTGTTAGATAGAGAGAGCAAGGTTAGCTCCTTTATAGGGAAGAGAGCAAAGGTAGCTCCTCATAGTGCCACAGTGCCAAGTGTGTATGATCAGGTAGATCTATGGGAGAGCAAGATTTGGTAGAAGATCCATAGGAGTGCTGGGGTGTATGATCTCGGTCGGCAGGTGTGCAAGGCTAGGTTGATCTGTGGTGTAGAAAGATCAAGTGAGATCTACATGTGTAAGTAATATCGGTTTGATTTATAGGTTGTTGCAAGTTCATGGGAGATCTACTTGGAGTGCGTTGTGTACTCAGACTTGAGTATGTGTGTATACTCAGTGGTACTGGTAGTAGTGATACTGACTGGTGGAGGTGAACAACAACTCTGTGTTTGAGTTTTTTGTTGTGACCGTGATTGAGAGAGAGAACTCTTGAAGAGATTTACTATTTACGCCCTAGAGGTGTGGGAGCCCTAGAGGAGTGTGAAGAAGATTGTGGCATCTTCTTTGTTGTATTTCCTTCTAGAAGAGTATTAATACAATTAGGTATTGTCTCTCATATTCTGTGTTATTTCTAAATTTCTTGTTACTTGTTACTTCTAGTTAAATTATGTGTTTAGTTGCTTATACAAAGGTAATCAACTATGTTCTTCAAGAACAAGGGGTCTTGACAATTGGTATCAGAGCTAGGATCAACTAACAGGTGGTCAGAGCTTGTTAAGTTTTTGTTGATTACAGGTCACTCTCAGGGGTTTTTGATTGAGTGGGAGTATAGCAATGGCAGAAGAAAGTATGGAGGAATTCAAAAGCAAGAATGATCAATTACGGAGTTATGGAAAGAAAGAGCAGGTAAAGAAAGATTGCTAGTTGGTAGAAGATCAGCATGAAGGAAATAAAGTAACATGTGTTGCAGGTATTATTGCACTGGTTTCTCTTATATGTTCCTTGGATAAAGTAGAATCTCGGTTTATAGATTATGTTGCCCCTTTCCATGCAGCCCCAAATAAAGTATTTTTCCATGTGAAGGTCCATGAAGACTTTGGAAAGATTTATTTAGGGGTTGGTGAGCCTTGTCAAAGTATTGGCAAAGGGGAAGTGCAACTAAAATTGTAGACAGCCAACACATGGGTGTTGAAGGATGTCATTCAGGTCCCAGTCTTGAAGATAAGGCTAATTTCTTTAGTAAATTTGGGTGATGAGAGATGCATAGTAACTCTCATAGCGGATGCACTTGAATTATCAGGTGGTAAGAAAGTAGGTATCCTTTATCTATCTACTTATATTACTAATTCTCCTTCTATTGTGAATATGTGGTTTTGTAGGCTTGGTCACATGAGTAAGAAGGAGATGCATGTTCTTAAGTGAAAGATAGATGTCTTTGACAAACTTAAGAACTGGAAAGCCTTGGTGTTCATGGAGGAGATGATGGACAAAGATCAGTGGAGAAGCCTGAATAACTCTGAGCAAGGCAGTTTGGATAGGGTTTTGATCCAAAGAGAGCTCACAAGTAAAAATTCATCACTCACAGGAGAACATAGTTACCAACATCAGTCAGGTGGAACCAACATCGAATAGATAGGTACCAACATCTGTCATGTGTAGATAGACAAAGTTAGTGGTGTCGAGCAGGGTGGCTACTGGCATCGGTCAAGGAACTGACATCGGTGACTAGTGGACACCAACGTTGGTCAGGGAACCATCTTTGGTGATTAGGTGGATTTGACATCAGTCGGGTACAGACCAGAGTCAACCAAAAAATGGATTTTGGGTAGACAACAAGCTATCAAGGAGTCTCAAATGCCCATACGGAGGACTGAAAGGGTAAGTAAGCCTCAAATTCATTATTCCCCTTATTTATTATTGCTCACTATAGAGCAGGTAGGATCCAGGAAATAGTGGGAGCATGGCATGAATGAGGAATTTGATTCTTAAGATGTAGAACCAAACAGGAGATTTGGTAGAGTTGCCAGCTAGAAAGAAAGCACTGAAAGATGAATGGATTCCTTGGTTAAAGAAGAGAGAGGATGGACATGTGAGATGGAAGGCCAGGTCATATGGTCTTGAGGAAGCTGTAAGATAGTGGTACAGGTTTGATAGGTGTATGAAAAAAGCATGGCTTTAGTCAATGTCATTGTAACCATTGTGTTTACTTTACCAGGTTGGATGATGATTGCAACATTATCTTGTTACTGTATGTAGTGTGTATACTTGTTTTAGGGTCACACATGTAGGGATTTGTTGAACTAAAGGTAAAGTTAGTTCAGTGGTATGTCATGAAGAATTTGGGAGCAGCAAAATTCTTTGGCATGAGTTTTCCTAGAGACAGGGAAGATCACAGGTTGATGTTGTCTCAGGATGATTGTGTGAATAAGGTAGTGGCGAGGTTCAAGATGAGATGCAGAACTGATTAGCACACCTATGGATGGATAGTTCATAGAACAGTGTCCCAATTCACATGATGAGGTTAAGTACATGTGTACTAGACTTGAATTGCCCCAGTAGTGGGTGTTGTCAGCAAGTTCATAGCCAATTCAAGAAAGAAGCACTAGAGAGCAGTTTAGTGGGTTCTCAGGTATCTAAAAGGGACAAGCAGTAGGGATTCATGCTATGCAAGGTTAGGGACTTCTCTACATGGGTATGTAGGTTCGGATGTGGTAGGTTACTTGGATGACAGGAGGAGCATCACAGGTTTTGTGGTGGTTGGTCTTCAAGATTGATCTTAAAGAGGGATACAAGCCAGGAAACAAATTAGATGATGTACAGGTGTAGCTTTTTATCTCCAAGTGGGAGATTGTTAGGTTATGGAGCTAAAAGCTTCACCCAAATGTAAACATGGAGGTTGATGTCACAGTCACCGATGTCAGTTAGGCTGATCGACGTCAGTCAGTGGTGGACAGGTAGCAACTGACATCGGTCAGGAGTCAGCCAATGTTGGTCACCTCTAGATAGATAGGGACTGACGTCAGTTGCCTGTGCATTCCAAAATTGTTAGTTACATGAATAGTTAGTTGTTAAATGGCCAATTTACATGTAAGGACTAATTTTAGTCTTGGAGCTACAAATCTAATTATTGTAATTAGATGTCTAATTATTGTTTATATGGGATCTATATAATAGACTCATGGGTTGTATTGTAAAGTGTGCTAAATAGAGAGACCAAGGTTAGCTCCTTTAGAGGGAAGAGAGCAAGGGTAGCTCCTCATAGTGCCATAGTGCCAAGTGTGTATGATTAGGTAGATCTATGGGAGAGCAAGATCTGGTAGAAGATCCATAGGGGTGCTGGTATGTATGATCTCGATCAGCAGGTGTGTAAGGCCAGGTTGATCTATGGTGTAACAAGATTAGGTGAGATCTACATGTGTAAGATCTATTTGATTTGCAAGTTGTTTCAAGTTCATGGGAGATCTACTTAGAGTGTGTTGTGTACTCAGAATTGAGTATGTGTGTATACTTGGTAGTACTAGTAGTAGTGATACTAACTGGTGGAGGTGAACAATAACTTTGTGTTTGAGTTGTTTGTTGTGACTGTGATTGAGAGAGAGAACTCTTGAAGAGATTTACTATTTACTCCCTAGAGGTGTGGGAGTCCTAGAGGAGTGTGAAGAAGATTGTGGCATCTTCTTTGTTGTATTTCCTTCTGGAAGAGTATTAATACATTTGGGTATTGTCTCTCATATTCTGTGTTATTTCTAAATTTCTTGTTACTTGTTACTTCTAGTTAAATTCCATGTTTAGTTGCTTATACAAAGGTAATCAACTGTGCTCTTCAAGAGTAGGGGGTCTTGACACACGTGATGTAAATTAGCATGTTGTTGACATTTAACACACTTTTTTTACATAATCACATGTCTTGGTTGAGGGTGGGCCAATAGTAGCCAAGACAAAGAATATGCTTAGCAACTGTTAAGCCACTAAAATTTCCCCCACATATCCCATCATGTGTTTCCTTGATGGTATGGGAAGATTCATGGCTATGTAGGCAATGAAGAAGGAGATTATCAAAACCACATTTGTAAATGATTCCCCTAGTATGGTGTAATGACAGGTAATATGAATAAAATCTCTTTGGGCATTCCTAGAGAGGTTGGGAGGAATGATGCCTAGGTTGAGGTAGTTGAAGGTTTGGTCATACCAAATTTTAGATGGGGATTCCTCTATATTAAAAATTGTAGGGAAGTTAGATTGGATATAAGAAGGTGTGATAAAATGATGAATGATGATAATTATTTTGGAATTAGAGGGATGAGAAGGGATCTGAGAAGCAAGGCAGGCCATTGTATCTACAAATTTATTAGTAGATCAAGGAATGGATTAGACTAGGCAATGTTCAAATCATTTTAAGAGTTTATCCACTAAAAGTTTATATTTTATCAAGACATCATTCTTACATTGATAGGATCCATTGACCTCGTTGAGCATAAATTGGGAATCACTAAAGACATGGATTGTCTTAATTCCCAAGCTTTGAGCAATTTGGAGACCTATCACTAGGGATTCATACTCAACCATATTATTGATGCATTCAAAGTCAAGTTTGAAGGAGAGAGGAAGGGGTTCATCATCGATAGGAATGAGAATAACTTCAGCACCCCTTCCTTTTTTGAATTTTGATCCATCGATTAACATGATCATTTAGTAGGTTATGTCATCTTCTTGAAAAAGGGTCATGATAGACTCATCTAAAAAGGCTGTAAGAGGTGGTTGGTTATTTTGTAAAGGAGCTTCAACCAATTTATCATCAACGACATGACCTTTAATTAACTTTTGTTGGAGAAATTCAATGTCAAATTCAGCTAGGAGCATAATCTGCTTAGCCATACGCTAATTTTGGTATGGTTTAGAGTGCATGTATTTGAGTGTGTCGGTATTAGTAATGGCATAGGTTTTATGGTTAAGAAGGTAGTGGAAAAGTTTGGTGTCCATGAAGGTCAATTCTAAGTAGAGTTTCTTGATATATGTATACTGAGTCTCATATTCTACAAGCATACAACTAATGTAGTATACAACTTATTCTTTGTGTTATTCATCTCGGTGAGCCAACATTTCCTGTAGGGAATGGCTGATGGCAAAGATATATAGGTAAAAGGAGTGGTCATCCTTAGGAGGGGTGAGGATAGGTGGTGAAAAAATGTACTGTTTGAGCAAATCAAAGGCCTCTTAATACTCATTATTCCATTTGAAATAGATATCCTTTTTTAGAAGGTGATGGAAAGGTTGGAACTAGTCTCAAAGTTGGGAAATGAAATGGTGAATGGATTGAAGTTTTCCCTGAAGGCTACAGAGCTTCTTAAGGTTAGTTAGAGGAGACATGTCCAAAATTTCTCTAACTTTAGCAGGGTCTACTTTAATTCCATGAAGAGAGATGATAAAGCCAATAAGCTTTCCTTAAAGGACCCCAAAAATGCATTTCTTGGTATTTAGATGAACATGAAAACAAATGAGGCATTCAAATATAATCATAAGATTAGTCAAGTGATCTTTTTGGAGTTTGGATTTCTTAAGAAGGTCATACACATAGTCTTCTACAATTTTATGGATGATATCATGGAAAATATAAGTCATGACACGTTGGTAGGTTGCACCAGTGTTCTTTAACCTGAAAGGCATAAATCTATATTTTAAAGTTCCCCAAGGGGTGGTAAAGGTAGTTTTATGTTGATCTTCAGGAGTAATCAAAATTTTATTATAACCTAAAAACCTATCCATGAGCGATAACATCTCATGGCCAGCTATAAGATAATAAAGCTAGTCAATGCTAGGTAGAGGGAAGTCATCCTTTGGTTAGATGAGGTTAAGGTCATGAAATTACACACAAATACATAGACCCCTAGTGACTTTGGTGATAGGTACACTGTTTGAAACCCATTAGGGGTAGTCAATGGGTTGAATGAAGTTTATGAATAGGATATGCTAAAGCTCTTCTTTGACAAGAAGGGTTATGCAAGGATGCTTGCATCAAATTTTTTGTTTAACAAGCTTGGAATCATGAGGAGTGATTATGTTATGGGTAGTAATGGTGGGGTCAATCCCACATATATCATTGTAAGACCAAGTGAATGCTATGCTATGATCTTGGAGGAAAAAGGAGAAATCAAGAAGTTCCTTAGTATTTAATGATTGGCCTAACTCAACAATGCAAGGGTTATTCAAAGTTCCCAAGTTGATATCAATGGTAGATTCATTCAACATAGTTATTTCCTTTGGAGGAATGGATTTGTGGATAGAAGAATCCCTTGCATCGAAGTTAGTAAAAATGGAATCATCATATTGATTTTGGATGGTGTTGATAGTGGGATAATCATTCTCTACCATTTTAGGATGTACAAGTGGAAGGACTTTGGTTTGGTCATTATTTTGGTAGATGAGAAGGCCCAAACTTATAATATTGATTAAAAATAAAGATAGGAGGGATAATATCAAGGTATTCAAGTGGAGAAAGTGTTTAGATTGGTGATGATGGGATATCTTCCTCTGTGGTGGAAATGGGTTTGGGTGAATTGGTGGATTCTTGAGGTGGTTCATACCCAAGGATGAATGACTCATGAGGTATGTTTTCATAACAACTGAGGCTAAATAATTTCAAGCACATCTATGAAGATACAACTTAGTGAACTCTAGTTTGCTAAGATAGGAAAATTTAGAGGTAAATGGTTGGATGGATGATGTAGTGGTAGGGGTTGGAAGTGGTCGATCAAGTCCCCCATAAATGAAATTCATTTGATGGTTAGGGAGACCAATGAGGATGATGGTTCCAATGTTAGGTTCATATGAAGGGTTATGTCTGAGATTCCTATATTCGTGGGGGGTAAGGAGGGAATTTAAGGTTGAGTCTATATTCCCTAAAAGAAAGATGTTGGGATGTTATTGTCATGGGTTCTTCTATAGGAATATGGGAAGAGGGGATAGATGAACTAGTGGAAGGTTCATCAACATTAGGTGTGTACATGATATGGGTTTTGGATGGTGAATTTATGTTGTTGGTAGATAGTTATGCAATGGATAAAGGAGGAAAAAGGACATCATTGGGCTGATATGTCATATTTCAAGACATAAAAGGACTAGGGTCAGCTTAGATAGTCACAACTTGGCCTTCATGTTTAAACATGACACATTGGTGCAGGGTGGAAAAGACACAACTCATGGCATGAATCCAAGGGCATATAAGCAAAATGTTTTATTAAAACTCTCCTTATATAACATAAAAGAGTTTAGGAATAGTACAAAGCCCTACACTGATGTGGAGGACAACTGTGCCCAAGGTGGTAGCCATAGTATCATTGAAAGAATGAAGGACTATTGAGCTTTCAGAGATGATGCTTTTAGGTAACTATAGTTGATCATAATCATGGGAGGAGATAATATTGATGCTATCTTCACCATCAATCATCACGCCTTTGATGTAGGTTTGATTGATATATGTTGTAATGAAGAGGGGAGTATCAGTGTCTTTTGAATGAACAGAAGGTATTTTTGAATTCTTGAAGGTGACAAGGTTAGAATTATTAAGGGTAAAAACAAAAGCAACTAGAGGTTGAGGATCATTGGGTTATAATTTGATGGATTCAGAGCATCTATCAGTACTTGATGGTGATGGGGAGAGGTATATATTAACTCATACAAGCTCATCTTTATTAGAGTTTGGTGAAGTTTCTTGAGGATAGCTTTTTGGATGGATATTGCATATGGGTTGGGGTATGGAGGGTTAGATGGGGAGGCACCTGAGATAGACACCTTGGGTTTATTTGAAGATGGAGAAGGTTGGATATTATTTTCATGGAAGTTTAGATAGGGGTAAGTCTAAGGGATGGATGCCTTAGTCTTCCATTTATCTTTTTGTTGGGCCCGAGATTAGGTAATCATGTAAATAGTGTGGATAAGGGGTTCTCTACATTGGATGGTTGCTTTGGTTCCTTCTCTTCTCTTTTGGGTGAGATTGAAGATTAGATGGGTTGAGTCAGTGGTTGGATTAGAAATGGGGATGATGGAGGTTTATCTGATAATAGATCACTATCTTCATACAAATTATGAACAAGCACTTATAGAGCTTTAAAGTTATTAGTGTTATCTACTGGTGCCCTATGATATGCACATATCAAGTTATCATTAAACCAAGAGGGTTTTGTATGTGAATGGTTAAAGGGTTTGATGGGTTGTAAGCTCAAGGAAGAAGTTTGCAATAATTGCTAGAGGATGCCTAAGTAAAATTTGATTAATGGTGGTAGATGTTTAGTATTTTTTACTTTGGTTGTTGAAGTAGGAGGTTATGTGGATGTATTTTTGGTGGTAGGTGTCTTAGATAAAGTGGTATGTTTGGTTGATATTTTTGGTTTAGGCATGATGGTTGATAGGTTAGTGGTAGAGGAGGGAAAGGTAGGTAACTTAGGAATGGTTGGTGTAGAGGGGAAAGGTGTTTTAGAAATAAAGTATGAAGGTGTGACTACTAAAGGTGGTTAGGTTTCGGTAAAAATGATGGACTTTGTGTTTAAGGTAGAGGGATGGGGACCCAAAATGGAAGGCAAGGTTGAGGGAAGTAAAATGTGGGGTTTTTACCCCTTTGGTGATTTTAGTTGTTGGTTTTGGAGGGGACTTGGTCAGTTTTATTATCTTGGTGGGTTTAGGTGTTTGAGGGTCAATCAATTTAGAGGATGATTTGGTTGGTTGGGTGGAGGTTTTAGTTGGTTTATCAAAGAAGGGGTTAGAAGTTCCATTTTGGTTCCCTTACCTTTATCTTAACCTCTGATAAAAGGTTTTTCAATAGGTTGGGTGGATGGATTCATCTTTTATTGTGAGATAGCTTACAAAATGGGGGTGGATGGTTTTGCAATAGGGGAGGTAGGTGTGGTGTCCTCTAATGGAGGTATGGATATGGTTGCTTCCTTTGTTTGGGAATCCAAAGGAATAAAAGGTAATTGTTTTTCTTCTATTAGGGGAATGGGGAAAGAAGCGGTTTAGGTAACATTCCCTTCATCAATGGGTTCACTAGTAACGACATTAATAGTATGTACCTTTTGAGATCATTCAAGATTATTTCATGATGAGGGGTAGAAGGAACATGATTAGGGAAAGGCTTGTAGAATATGTCGAGGGCTTGGTTTGATGGTGCATTAGGATTGTCCAATTTGAGATCCCCCTTATCAATGAGGGATTGGATAAGGTATTTAAAGGTATTGCACATGTTGATGTTATGTCCTATGACTCAGTGAAAATCACAATGGTCATTCTCATTATACCAATTGGGCATGGGGTGAGAAGCATCAAACTATTAGGGTGGTTTAATTACTAAAAGTTGGATGATATTGTATTTTATTAACTTTTCCAAAATAAAAGGATAAGGATCCCCAAATAGAGTTAATAGATTATGGTAATTTCAAGTTTGGTTCCTTTGGTTTTGGTTTGGATAATTGAAGGGATCAGAGGTTTGGTTCCTTGGGTTTTATTAGTTGGTAGATGGTGGAGGTGCGGCTTTGAGGACAATAACATTGGCAATGGCTTTGCTCTTAGAACTGGTATTGGTTGGGTTGTTTAGTTTCGAAGAAGAAGGCTCATTAGGTTTTTAAGTTGGGTTCTTGTTCTTTAACTTTAATCTTCCCTCATCAATGGCTATGTTCTCTAGTTTGTGATCCATGATAAAAGCTTCATCAAATGTCTTGAAGCTTTAGACACACAATGTGTATGAAATGTGTTTTGTACATGCCTAAGTGAAGAGCTCTATAAGCTCAGGTTGAGGCAATGAAAAATAAAGTTGGTTGATTAAGGTCCTCCAATGAGCTAAAAAATAGATAATACATTCATCTTCAAATTGCTAAATTGAGTAGAGGTCAGCAATAGAAAATTTTTGGATATATTAATCGAAAAGTGATCCAAAAAAGTCTGGGCTATTTGGGAAAAGGAGAAGATGGAGTATTTTTGGATGGCACTATACCAATATAATGCTGGTCCAGATAAAGACATAAGAAAGGTAAGGAGGAGGAGAGTGTCATCATGGGAAATCAAGTAACATGCATGCCTAAATGCTCTTAAATGTTGTTGGGGGTCCTCCTTACTTTAAAATTTAGATAATTTTGGAAATTCCCGTTATAGAGGATATGGTCAGAGAGGGACAAAAGGATGGATGGGTTCATTGCAAATTTGGTCATAAGAGATAAGGTTATGTGATCCTAAGATAGATGACTTAAGAGTAGTCATTTTGTCCATTAGCATCTTGACCAAGTTCATTTGGGGTATTGGGTTGGATAGGTACATGACATGTTTTGTTGGGGTTGGGTGACATGGGAATAACTAGTGGATGGTTGGGATGATGTCACGTGTGTGTGTGAAGTCACGTAAGATTGGGTGGAAGGTGAATGTATGTATACTTATGTGTTATAATATATTGATAAGATGTCATTGGTATGTGTTGGAGGGTTGAGGTTGGGGGGTTTATGTGTGGCATTAAAGTGATGAGTGGGTTAGTTGATTAAAGGTGGGTAGTGACCAAAGTGATTATAAGGATACATGTTTATGGTATGGAGAGTACCAAGTTATTATCGGGGGTTGAGGTTTGTATATTGGTTAAGATTAAGGGGTGGTAGAAATAGGTGTGGAAGACACCATGCTAGAAAAAGGGGTAGAAGTGATAAGAGGTAAAGTTGAACCAATGTTAGAGGTATTGGTTAGGGTAATAGGTATTTGGGTGGTGGTGGTAGATCGACCAATGATAGAAGATGAATCTTGGCTAACAGAAGGGTGGGATGATGCAACGTAAACCATAAGTTGGTATGACACTCCATAGGATGGATCCATGAGAGGAACCGAATCCATCAAAGTATGTTAGCAAAATCTAGAAAGGTGGCAAAATCTAAATCACCTTTAGGGATTGTTGTAGGCATCATAGGTAGGGGAGAATGGTGTAGTGAAGCATGAGATGATCTATTAATGTATGAGGTATAATCTATGGATGAAGATGAAGAAGAAGATGGTGGTGGGTTGTTTTGGTTTTTCACTTGTTGTCTGGTTAAGACCATATGAGAAATTTAGAAATGGATAACGAACCTCTTTCTTCACATAATGAGAAAAAAAAACCAAAGCCAAAAAACACACACTAAAAGCATAATTAATCCTAGGATTTTTTAAAATCACTTTTGGCTTATGCCTTAAAGAATGTGAAAGGGAAAATTAGCTTGAATAGGTCCTGAACAAGGTAGTCTATGTTTGGTTTCAGGTTATGTTTAGGCACTCAAGAAGAAGTCTATATTAGATCGAGTATGTGGCTTGGTGATTGGGGCTTGCTCTCTTAACTTCATGATCTTGTAGCCAGTGTGGGTAATTAGACAATATATACTGATTACCAAAGTTTATACTCAACCAGAGTGCTAAGTTAGTTATCCCCTTTGTTATTAAATCCAAGTATGATAATCATGAAAGGGTAAGGTGATCTGATCGGTGATGAAATCCTAGTTGAGCCTTGTCTCAAGTGAGTTTTATGTTTATTTTGTGAAATTGGTTTGGTTTTTTAACATTTTTACACTAAAGTTAATTTGATTTGCCTTTAATTAATCTAAGTGAACTAATTAAGCAAGCAAGCAAACAATGTATGCAATTAATTTTAATCCAAAGGGAAAAAATTATTTATTTTTTATGAAAATAAGAACAACTAAAATTCACCTAATCATAATCATAGGATTAATTCTCTTTTTATTTTTATAAATGCAAGAAAAAAATAAATAAAAATTTCTAATTTTATAAATAAATGAAGCTAGAACTTACATTTTGAAAGATGAATAATTAATTTTTAGAAATGAAATTACATACAAATTTTATTTTAATAATGCAAATAAATGTCTTAAAACAACTAATGAACCCAAAAAAACTCAAATTTCCCACTAGGCATGCCAAAATGTTTCTATCTAATTTTTGCTTTTTCCTTAGTGTGAACAGTAGAAACTAGTTATGAAGGGTGTCGAAGAATACCTATTGAGTATGCATGTGTTGGATATAGATAATTATGGATAGATATTATTTTTATTTGGAGGATTACCTAAAAATAATAAAACACTAAAATAAACTTCTTTTTTAGATAAGTAGATGGGTGGATTGCCTAGCATGAGCTAGATCCTAGAAGTGAAAGCTTTCTATGAGGCTGTCAATCCACCTGCTTTTAAACACTTAAGTGGTAATGATAAAATAAATATATTTGCCTTATATGACTATAAAAATTAAATTAAATATATCAAATAACATAAAATTAATCAAAAAAACTAAATTATTTACTTAGATGGCTAAAATAAAGCAACTAGTTTAAATAATGCTAATGCTGAAAATTGGCTAAAATAAAGTAATGGTTTTTGGTTTGGATTGGTTTGATAAAGGTCAAAAGAGTGATTTAGTTGAGGTTGTAAAGGGTTTGATATGTTGAAGGGTAATGTTTTCAATAAAACAATATGGATAAATGGTTAAAATAAGGCCAAGAAGGCAAAGAGGTAAATGGTTAAAATGTGGCAAGAAGGCAAAGGGGTAAATGGTGATCAAGAATAAAAAGGGGATATGTATAATAGGATAAAATTACAAGAGGGTTATGAAGGAAACAAGTGAAATAATAAGGATAAAGGGAAAAAATACAAAAAATAGGATAACTAAACAGCAAGATTACCTTAATGCTTAAAGATGCTTGTTGATGAATATTGGCTTGTTGATAGTTGATAAAAACTTGAAGTAATTTTTTTTGAGTTTTGTTTATTTATATCCTTATCTTAAATATGATGACCTCTTTGATGATACCTCCAAATCTACAACACAAATGTTAATAACAAAATACTAACTTCCAACTTAACTGTGGGTGAAGGAGAGGGGGTATTTATAGCATTTGATGTGAAGAAACATGACAAAATAGAGGAATAATTAAGAAATTAGAATTTATCTAAGTGGGATCATAAATTATTAGAGGATGAGGTTGGTGGGGATTCCCACTTTGATCATAAGTCTCCCATTTGGGGTTGTTGTGTCTCCCACCTTACACAAGAGTCCAATTTTGAATGGGAATCATGCACATGGGTTTAAATGAGACCAAAGAATTCTCCCCACATTTTATTCATTCCACACAAGCACTTAAAGGGGTGGCACACCAAATTTTTCAACATTTTCAATGTGGGGGATGAAAATTCCAAGGTGAGATTATGGAAGATTCCCATTTGGGTTGAGAAGTCTCCCATTTCAGCTAAAAAGTCAAAAATGGGTTCCCTTTGTCTTTCCCAAAGTATTAAAGAGGTAGGTATCTATTTTAAAGTTTAATTTCATGTGGGAAGACAAAATATATGTTTTAATGATGATATCTTAAGTGGAAATTCACCACATTTTAAGGGTAGGACTTTGTGATGCTAAAATGAGGTCATTATGCACTCTGGGAAGTGGGGTATGGTGTCCCACATCAAGCCACGTCACTCATGAGCCATTTCACTTGCCATATAACCTTACATGCCACTTTCCATGTCACTTTTTATGTCACTTTCCATGTCACATGGCATGTCATCATGAATAGTGATAGTGGGTCGCATAGTGAATAGTGATGGTGAATAATAATTTTGAATAGTACTTTCAAATATTTATTTTGAATGATATTATATGACTAGGATAATAATGATTTGGTTGGGTTAAGGGGGATTTTGGGAAGGTTTAATAATTTTTAAAAGATCCCAAGGTATTTAGTCATTGAAAATTGTAAGTGTGTAGTTTTCTAGTGTCTACACATCCGCATGAAGCAGAATCTCATACAAAATCATAGAAATGATGGTAAATTTTAAGGAAATAAAAGTTTCCATTATTTCATAAACATGGATGGACATATCTTCACATTTTTTTAATATGTTATCTGTAGATCTAGATAAGGTTGCTTCAAGTCCTACTTGGGGAGGATGAGGGATGTTCATTTCAAATAAGAGTTGCACAAGATGATTTCTATGATGCAAAGAGGTACTCATAGGCTCAAGGAATGGAATTTTATATGGGATATTAGTGAGTTACATGATGGGATACTAATCATCATAATCCATAACAAGGTTCTTAGAAACAAGTGCATAATGTTGAAGGATGTCCTCAAAAGGAGGAATTAAAGTGCATTGGAATTTGTGTTGATAAGAAGGAGAAGGTTTAGAACAAGGTTGTAAATTTTGTTGAGAAGGTGAATTAGTTATTTCAGGTGTAGGTTTAGAGTTGGTAAATTAACTATTGATATAAGCTTGATTGTCATTAGTGTTAGGTAAATAAGATAGAGGGATGGTAAAAATAGAATGGAAGTGTTATCTAAAGGAGGATTTGGAATTATTTCATCAAAGGTTATAAGGTCATCTTGTCCAAACTCATTTAAATGATTTAGAGAAGAATCTTGGATAACATGAAATGTTTAGGATAATGGAGGAGTGTAGATAGGTTGAGGATTAATAAAAGTAACCACCCTTCACATATTATTCATATTTACCACATTCTCTTTAGAAGTGGGGTCAACAAGACTTTCTGTATTGTTGGTGGAAGAGGTGGGCTTATCTTGGTTATCTTGATTAGGTTGGTGATTAGGAAGAGGGTCTTTATAGATAGCCAAATGATCATTATCTTTATTCAAGGCTTGATATTTAGTATGTGTTTTATGTGCCTTACAAGCAATTCCATAAGCTTGTTGATGTTTCTGAATGATAGAGTCATGATCAAAATTAGGATAAGGAAGAAAATCCATAGATAAATTATGAAGCTACCTACATATCTCATGATAATGACCCCAACTAGTGTGAAACTAGTAAAACTTGTTAGGAGCATATCATGATTTCATAAGATGAGTGGGATCAAGTTCTTATGGAAGAGGCATAGGTAGACACGTTAGTAATTCATCTGAGGATAGGGGTTTGTGAACATTGATGTTATTAGGTGAATATAAATGAGGATTGGTGTATTATTTAAAAGGAGGAGCTAGTTTTAAGGATTGGTTAGAAATAATAGCTTGAATAGTGTGAATGGTGTCATAAGAGTCTCTAAGACCATCATTGGTAGCATTATGATTTTTTTTCTTAACTAAGATGTGAGGACCCGTATATAGTTGGGTTGCTTGAATTGATCCAGGAGGATCTATATTTTTCTTTAAAAAATAAGTCATCAAATCATAGGTTGATCATTATCATGGTGAAAGGCTTGTCAAGAGATTTTTAGTGCATTTTGTTGATCATAAAATAGAGCTTGTATGCGTAAGTTATATCATGTAGAAGATAAAATTAGGAAAGTAAAAAAAAATGGGGTTTAGACATTAAAAATTGGTGAGTGCTCAACAATCTATGAGTAAACGACAAGTGGTGAGAGGAGATTATACCATGTGGTGAGTCCTCAAGCTAGCACATGGTTTACCTCCATTCACTATGGTCTAATTTTGTATATTATTTATTTAATTAAATTTCATGTCAAATCCCCTCAAAAATATAAAACCCTCCAACTTTCCACATGACATCCACACTTTCCATGTTCCATACACATTACATGTCAACTGAAGATTCTATCCAACCAAATTTCCATACATTTCTCATGGTTCCCACACACTCCACATACCTTATACCACAAACCCATGTAATTTAAGATAATTATAATTAATTGGCATTGGTTACCATGAATTTCATGGTATTTAAAAACAAACATGTCTTCCACCTCTAAAATGTGAAATTAATGATATACATGCCCACCAAAAAGAATGCTAATGGGATTTGAACCTTGTTATTTATGGTAAAAGGATAAAATCCAAACCAATTTATATGCTTGTGTAAATATTATATAAAGGGGATGATATTTCATTTGAATTTAAGTGTTGGTCATGGAGATTGTATTCCAAGGCTTATAAGAGTGTGAAGAGAAATAAAGATTGTATTAAGGCCTCAAACAAAATAATATTTCTTCAAGGGTTTCTCTAGGACATAATTAAAGCTTGTAAGATGATTTTTGAAGACTTATTAATATTTTAAAGAGTTTTTGATACAATTAATAAGGAGTGATCCCCCATTGGAATGGATCCAAAGATGTAGACCATTGTTCTGAACTCTATTATTAAATTGTATTAAGTATTTTTTGTCAATTTTTGTCTCTTTTATTGATACACTCTTGAATTTTGTCTATTTTAGATAGTTAAAATCTAATTTAAATTTTTTAATCATTTTAAAAGTTAATTTTATGAAGTCATTAAAATAAGGTTCTAATCTTTTACAAATGTATTTTTTGCTACTATGACACTTGTTTGATTATGATTACAAATCAAATTTTTGGTATCAGATTAGAATTTGTATTTAACCATGTGGATTTGTAGTGTATGTTGATAAGGTTGAGATCTAGGTAGGATGAAGGAGAATTATCAAAATATGATCCAGAGATTTGATCAAGATGCATTGTAGAAATGGGAGATGACTTTGAGTCTAAATGAGCTTTCCAACAATCTTTCTTGGAAATGAAAGACATGGTTAAGGAACTTTATCGTGAATGAAGAATTAAGATGGAACATGATGGAGGTGGTAAAAATTATGAAAAAACTTCCTCCTCTTCGAGTGATGATAAAGACAAAAAAATTGTTGAATCTCTTCACTAAAGCTAGATATTAAGTTTGAATTTTTGATGTTTAATGGTGAGATTAATGTAGAAAAGCTAGATAACTAGATAAATAAAATTGAAGTATATTAAAAGGAATATAATATTGCATATGATGAGGCTAAAATTCACCTTTATACTCTTTGAATGGGAGGCACAACTCTCATCTAGTGGGAGAGTAAGTTGAAGGAAAATGAGATTAACATAGGTAACTCAATTTCCACTTGAAGTGAATTTGTTGATGCAATCAGAAAACAATTTTATCCTTTAGGCTATATGTATAAATCCATGATGGATTGGTAATATTTCATACAAAATAAAGGCCAAATTGTTCAAGATTATACATATGAATTTAGGAAAAAGGCTTTACTTTTGAATATTCCTCTTTATACACAAGAAACACTACTTAAGTATATAGGTGGGTTGCATAGTTAATTGAAACACATGATTTTGGTTCTCAATCCCTCTAGTTTAGATGAAGCATGTGTTAAATCCATTTAGTTAGAGACTAGAGGAAAATAAACAAAAGGATCTTTTCCTAAAGTTAAAAGTAAGAAATCTGAAGTTAAGCATTCTAAAGGGCAAAGTTCTAGAAAGGGTAAACAAAAATCCACTATTATTGTTGATAAATAAGAGGGTAAGCCATTTTAAAATCATTGAAAGAAAAATCATGATGAGTCTAAGTGTTGGAAATTACATCTTGAGTTGAGTCTTTTTAATAGGTTTAAGAAGAAAGATAATAAAACTAGTACTGTAGTTCAAGATCTGGGTTCAAACTATGGGGATGAAACTAAGATCATAGCTATGAGTATGCATATTTGTTCTTATATTTATATCACTAGGTCATCTAATGTTGCTTCATCTTCAAAACAAAAATCTATGCATGATGATAATAAAATAAATGAGTTGTTCTACATTAGGTTTATTGTAAAACATACTAAGATTGACACTCTATTTGATAGTGGATCAGAGGTAAATTTGATTTATGAAGATATTCTTAAAAATTTAGGCTTAAAACCCAATCCCCATATAAAAACCTATCCACTTAGTTGGGTGCGTGATGATGCAAAATTTCAAGTAACCAAAACATGCAGATTGAAATTTATCATCATATCCAAATTCATGGATGAAGTTGATCTAGATGTAGTCCCTCTGGACATATGCAGGATTGTTTTAGGAAGTCCTTATCTTTATGATAGAATAATATTAATTGTTAAGGATGGCATTAAATATATAGTCAAAGCACATCATGTTAAGATGAGTGTTTCCTTGGTTACACAAAGGCAAATGAAAAGACTAGTCAATTCAATCAAGAATGTTTGTCTCATGTTGATTAAATCTAAGGAAAAAGAATATTCCTAAGCTATGTAAAATTGTGATCCTAAAGATAAGAAAGAATTGGTTGAAATCATTTCTAGTTATGATGATGTGTTTTAGGATCCCAAAGGGTTACCCCCTAAAAAGGGCATTTAACATGAAATTCAATTGTTACAAGATTCTTCTCTCCCTAACATTGGAATGTATAGGTTATCAGTGGTAGAAAATGAGGAAATTAAGAAGCAGGTAATGGAAATTTTAGAGAAGGTTTTATTCATCCTAGTACATCTTGTGTTGGTTTGCCTATCATTTTGGAACCAAAGAAAGATGACACATGGATAATGTGTGTTGATTTATATGCTTTGAATAAAATTACTATTAAGAATCATTACCCTTTTCCTCGTATTAATGATTTGCTAGATCAATTAAGAAATGCATTCTATTTCACTAAGATAGACTTGAAAAGTGGTTATCATTAGGTTAGGATTAATGATGGTGATCTTTAAAAAATTGCTTTTAAGACAAAACAAGGATTTTTTGAGTGGCTTGTCATGCCTTTTGAGTTATGCAATGCACTAGCTACATTCATGCATTTGATGAATGATGTTTTTAGGCCATTCCTTGATGATTTTTTTATAGTCTAGTTAGATGATATTTTGATCTTTAGTTAGTCTTAGGAAGATCATGTGATTCATATTAGGAACGTCATGGATGCATTAAGAAGGGAGAAACTTTATTTGAAATTATCTATATGTAAATTTGGCAAGACCTCTTTGGTTTACTTGGGTTATATTGTAGGATATGGTGAACTGAAAATTGATCCTGAGAAGGTGGAAGTTATAGTTAAATGACCTAAACCCAATAATGTAATTGAGGTTAGAATTTTTCTTAGTATAATACAATATTAGAGGAAATTCATTACTAATTTCTCACTTATTGCATCACCCTTGCATTCTTTGACTAATACTAAATAAGTATTTTAATGGGGAGGTAAGCAACAAAGGGTCTTTGACATTTTGAAGACATATATTAGTACTACTCCTATTTTGGCACTTCCTGATTTACAACAACCATATGAGATTGAGATAGATGTAGGTGATTATGCTATGGGAGCTATTCTGATGCAGGGAAAGAGACCAATATGCTATCATTCTAAGACCTTCAAAAGTGTAGTAAGAAACTATCTAACTTATGATAAGGAATTATATGCATTGGTTCAAAGTATTAATAAGTGGAAACATTACTTGATTGGCAAGGAAATAGTGATACATACAGATCATCAGCCCCTCTAGTATCTTTAGTCATAGGCCAAGATACAATAATCTAGGCATTTTCATTAGATGGGTTTTCTACAATAGTTTCATCTTATGATCAGGTATAAGAAAGGTATTCAAAATAAAGTTATTGACATGCTTTATAGGCCTCCTATGGTAGTTGCATCTATTCTTTTACATCATAGTTCTTTGACTCATGAAAGTTATAAAGAAAACTATGTTGATGATGTTGAATTTAAGGATGTGTACAAAGAATTGATGAATGGAAAAAAAGTAGAATAATTAGACTATCATGTGCATAATGGATTTTTGTATCATTTAGTTAAACTTTACATTCCTCAAAATAAAAGGGTACACATGATTAGGGAAGCACATACTTCTCTTATGTTTGGTCATTTTGGAGTTGGTAAATCAGTTGCACATTTGAAAATGTATTTTTATTGGCCTTTTACACAAGAAAATATTACCAAATATATCAAGGGATGTGTTTTTTGTGCCACAAGAAAACCTAGTAATAGGAAACTAGGACTTTATACTCCCTTACCTATTCTTACTCATCCCTAGAAAAGTATTTCCATGGATTTTGTAAGGGGTTTGCCTATGTCATGGAGGAAACATGATTACTTGTATGTGGTAGTGGATACATTTAGAAAGATACATGTTTTTATACCTTGCATGAAGTAGATTACAGGGGAAGGTATGACACACTTATTCTTTCAGCATGTATGGGTTCATTTTGGTTTGCCCACTTATATTATTTATGATTAGGATTCTTGATTTCTTGGGAAATTTTGGTCAACACTATGGGAATTTATGGACACTAAGTTGAATAAGATCATTGAATTTAATCCCCAAACTGATGGTCAGATAGAGGCTATAAACCACATAGTGGTACATTTACTTAGGGGTTATTGTAGTGAACATCCCAAGTTGTGGGATGAGAATTTATGCTTATAAATGTGTGCTTTATTCTTCTACTATGAAATCTCCTTTTGAAGTTTGTTATGGATATTTGCCTAAATGTCCTATCAATGTTTTTTATGGATAAGATTCAACTGCTAATGAGCATAAAGATGCTATTAAAGCTAATAAGTTCATTAAAAAGATATAGTAGGTACACTATAGTATCTGAGATCAATTGGAGAAAAGTTAGGCAAACTACAAAGCAAGACATGACAAAAATTGTATTTATCACCAGTTTGCTATAGGTGATTTGGTATGCCTCACATCAGTAAAGAAAGGTTGATAGGCGAAGGTAAAAGGATTGGTAAAATATTACATAAAATATTGGTAAAAATGCTTTTCGATTGGATTTTCCATCTTATATGCATATTTATTCAGTGGTGAATGTGGAAAATCTAAAATTGTAAGAGCCTTTGATTATTCTAGATCATGATGAAAGTATATCTATTCCTTATATTGATGATTTTTCTCTTGACTATATAATAAAACTATAGGAAGATACAATACTTGAAAAAAAGGTTTAGACTTTGTGAAGGGGAGATGTTAAATATATTTGTGTTGGTCTCAAAGGGATGCACTCAAACAAGGCTAAATGGATGGAAGCTAGAAGAGTGAGGGAGCAATACCCTCACCTCTTTACCAATTAATCAACTTTTGAATGTCCAAAATCTCCTAGTGTGGAGGATTTATCTAGGAGGATCTATATTTTTTTCTAAAAAATAAGTAATCACATCACAATTTGATCATTATCATGGCAAAGGGCTCATTGAGAGATTTCTAGTGCATTTTTAAGATTGTAAAATGGAACATGTATGCGCAAGTGATATCATGCAGAATATAAAACCATAAAAATAAAAAAATTGGGGTTTAGGCATCAAAAAGTGGTGAGTGTTCAACAATTAATGAGTAAACGACAAGTGGTGAGAGGAGATTAGACCACATGGTGGGTCTTCAAGCCACCACGTGGCTTACCACCATTCACTATGGTCTAATTTTATATATTATGTAATTAATTAAATTTCATGCCAAAGCCCCTAAAAAATCCAAGACCCTCCAGCTTTCCACATGACATCCACACTTTCCATGTTCCATCCACATTACATGTCAATAAAAGATTCTATCCAACCAAGTTTCCACGTATTTGCCATGGTTCCCACACACTCCACCTACCACATACCAAAAACCCATGAAATTTAAGTTATATCAAATTAATTGGAATTGGTTACCATGAATTTTTTGTTATTTAAAAACAAACATGTCTCCTGCTCCCTAAATGTGGGATTAATGATATACATGCCCACCAAAAAGAATGTTGATGGGATTCTAACCTTGTTATTTATGGCAAAAGGATAATTTCCCAACCAATTGGGATGCTTGTGTAAATATTATATAAAGGGGATGAGATAGTATCTGAAGTCAAGTTTTGGTTATGGAGATTGTATTCCAAGGCATGTAAGAGTGTGGAAGGAAATAGAGATTGTATTAAGGCCTTAAACAAAATAATATTGCTTTGAGGATTTCTCTAGGATAGAATTAAAGCTTGTAAGATTATTTTTGAAGAATTATTAATATTTTAAAGCATTTTTTCTACAATTACTAAAGAGCGATCCCCCATTGGAGTGGATCCAGAGATGTAGGCCATTACGTTGAACTCTGTTATCAAATTATGTTTGGTATTTTCTATCAATTTTTGTCTCTTTTATTGATACACTCTTAAATTTTGTCTATTTTAGATAATTAAAATATAATTTTAATTTTTTAATCATTTTAAAATTTCATTTTATTAAATCATTAAAATAAGGTTTTGATCCTTTATAAGTGTGTTTGCCATTGCTACAACACTTGTTTGATTATGATTACAGATCATGAATTGATGCATAAATAATTCTTGAAATTTATCTTGGTCAATAGCCTCCTCCAAGGTATGTGGAGAGAGAGAGTGTGTGGACCTGCTATTTTAACTTGGGAAAAATAACATTGGTAAAGAGATGGAAAAGGTTATCATTGGCCATGTTATGTTCACATTTGTTGGACAATGTTTTCCATCTTCTAATAAAAGCTTGGGTAGTTTCATTTTCAAGTTGTTAACAATTTATAAAGTGGGCCAAAGTATTCTCAGGAAGATCACTATTTTGGAACTCTTGAATTAGAGTATTTACTAAATATTCCAAACTAGTAATAAAATGATTTTTAGCTAGTTGTACCAATATAAAGCATCACCCACGAGGGTTTTGGTTAATATATTGGTAGTATCAAATGTGTTTAATTTAACCCAATCCTTATAAAGGTTTCCAAATGTCTTTAGATGAAGGTTAGGATTAGTTGATCCATTATAATAAATTCCTATATCAATATTAGTAATTTGCATGGTAAGAGGCTCATTTTGAAGATGCTTAATTATTTTGTTGACCAAAGGAGGTTGAGGGATGAGATTGCCTTAGGAATATCAAAGAGGAGGTGTTAGAAATTTTTTATTATGTGTGCCCCAAGACATTGTTTGAGGATGAGTTTGAAGATGGAGAAGGTGATTTTTCATTCTCATCATTTGATTTGTATTATGAGCTTGAAATCTATTCATTTCATTAGGTGTTTGTAATAAGATTTGATGGGTTTGATTGACATTGTTATAATTATTTAAAACATTAGAGTTTGTATTAGTGGGTTGGGTACCACTATTGGTGTTGATATGATATTGAGAGGAATTATTAGAATGTGAGGCACTAGTGGCAAAAATTTCTTTTGTGGCAAAAGATGGACTAGTGAAGGGGTGAGAAGAGGAAGCACTAGAAGTATGATTACCTTGGGTATAAAATGATGCACTAGTGGAATAATTAAGGAGAGTGGGTATTATAAAAGGTCCACTAGATATATAACCTACCATGTTAATGGAGATACTAGGCATAAAGGTGGAAGAATTTAAAGAAGAAGATGCCATGATATGATAAGGGGTCATAATAGATGGAAGATCTTGAGAATAAAAGAAGGTAGTAACTTCAAATCTATTTGAGAATGTGGGAGAAGGTGAACGAGGATATTAAAATTGAACACTAATAATGAGATGGTAAATGGTATAAGGATCTTTTCCTCTATGTTGAGGAAATTTAAAAAAAAGAGTATTTCAGGGGTATACTTTAATTTAGATTGATATTCAAATGAGAATAAAGGATTATGTTGTAAAGAGGAATGAGAAGGGGTCCCATAGTTCACTATGCAAGTGGTTATATGGACATTACTCTCATCTAGGAGAGTATCCCTACTCTACTTATGGGAGACCCTATGAGGGTTGATAAAACTCACCATGTCTATTGAATTTAACTTGGTATTGTCTTCAAAAAAAAAGTTCATGATGAAGGAAAATGACTAAACAACATAAGAGAGATGTAAAATTAGGGAAATATGAAGTGAAAACAAATTGTATAAAGTTAACTATGTTGACCTAGAATATAAAATAGGGTCTAAAAACTATATAGAGTCGATTGGGTCGACCTAGTATAATAGACAAATGCTGAAAAAGTAGATAGGGTTGACTAGGTCAACCTAGCATAATAGAGAGAGAAAAATAGATAGTCTGTAAGAGACTGTGTTGATAAAATGACTATGTAATGAGATAAGAATTTTTTATAAGCACTTAGAAAAGAAAGAAATAAAAGGAAACATACAATAAATTAGATCAATGAGGTTGATCCAATTAAGGCACACAACACAAAACCTTGCACCAATGTTGGCTAATGTATGTTTTATTAATACAAAATACAATTGAGAAAAGAGAAATAAATCAAATTTTAAATTAAAAGATAACTAAGTGGTTAACCTAAATGTTTTTAGATTATTATAGTATAATTTTAGATGTGATAGGAAGTTGGCTATATAAGCAAGGAGCTAGAAAGTAATCGAAGGATAGTTTTACGATGTTTTGGCTAAAAGAGATTTGTATTGGTAATGGTATCAGCTAAGTATTATGGCATACCCCCTCACTTCATACATCATAGTGATAATAGTGTCGTGTGTTTAGCCAAAATATACCATTAATGATGTGTTTATACTTGGCCAAATAACCAAGTCAGCTTCCCCCTTGGTGATGAAATCCAAGTAGGTAGGCCTTGGGTAGACAATTTTTAAAATGAGTTTTAATATTTTGTGATTTGGTCATGTGTGCATAAAAGAGAAAATAGTGAAAAATAAATGGTATATTGAAAAACCTCTAATTAGACTATGTGATATATTCTAAGCATACAATCAATAATAAATGAAAGTGTCAGCTAATTACTAACATATAAGGGTTAGTTCTAACTTTGAAACATAGTATAATATCAATTTAGTTGACAATGTATGTAGAGAATACAAAATAGGGTCGATAGTGTTACCTCTATACTACAGAAGCAAAGGTCTAAAAATGAACTACATTGACAGAGTTGACCTAGATTTATAGACAACACATAGAATACATAGCTATATCAATAGGGTCAACCTAGTTGACTATATAGGGGCATTTATAAAGATTACAAACTATGAAAAATAGAACTATAATAAGTGCTAGAAATGATAAATAAGGATAGAAAAGAACCTAGGTGGGTTAGATGATGCAGAGAAGAATAAAATATCTATTGAAGTACCTTGATTTGTACTTGTCATGTCTACTAATTATGTCAATTGGTTTGACCAAGCTTTGCAGAAACCTATTGTCAAAAACCTAAAAATTGTACTACATTGATAAGGTTGACCTAGTATGATGAAATAGATTTTTGAAAGTCTAAAAATCTATACTATGTCAACTAGGATGACCCAATATCTTGAACCTAGTAAAAATCTTACACATACAAAACATAGTCATTTTGATGTGACAATGTGTTAAACCTATGCACAAAATTTATTGCTATGTCGATATAGTCAACCCAACATCACAAATATATGAAAAATAAAATGATAAAATGAGAAAATAAGTGAATAAAAACCTGTAAAGATTAGATTCATGTTGGGTTCACCAAAATGTATGTAATTAGAAATGTATCATGTCTATAAATCAATCCTAACTTAGAAAAGACAAATCATACCATACACTTCCGATTGGGGACACATTTGTTAAGCAGGAACATGACCAATATGAGGATTTTATATACTTGATTAGAGGATCTCTTATCATAATACACCATGTTAGGGAGGGTTCCAAAGCCTTTAGTCAATCACAATCATGAAATAACCCTAAGGGAGTCCTGAGTTTTTGATATTTCACCTAAACTAATAACAAGTAAAGAAAATCTAATCTAGTGCTCACTAAATCTTGTGGTACAAAGTGGTGGTTAGAAAAAATAAAAATAAATATGCATAAGAGACATATACTCATGTCAATGTATATGAAATCTTAATGCATGGAATAAAAGTACAAATGCATATATATCTACTCTTACAAAGGAGAAACAAAGCTAGGAATAATTACCTTCGAAGATGAACCCACTAAGCCTCAATCTCTCCCTTGGCCAAGGTTCTTTTTAAGAGGATGTTGTGGTATGTAAGGATGCAAAATATAAGTAAACTCTATCTTACATAACCTATCAATTCATCCAAAAAACTTCTCCACAAGATAATATTTGTATCTCTAAAGAAAGTATGAAACCCTAAGCTTTGCTTCTTAAGTAGAATGGTCAATAAGCCAATGTTCCTTAGCTCTTACTTCTTCTTCTCATAATAAATGATGGAAATTAAATTGTATGTATAGGTATATTTTACCCTAAACCCTTCCAAAAATCTTGACTAATAAGGTTAACCCATTCAACCTAACATAATTTTGGACAATAATTTACTAGGTCATGAGCTAGGTTGGCCAAAGGCCAAACTAATTCCTAAGAGAAAATAATTCAAAGCTGTATAGGGTCAACCTAGTTGACCTAGTATAACCAACTAACTAAAGGAGATTAAGGTGAGGAATAAGAGGATAAAATGTATAAAGTGATTGGAAAGGATATAATAGAGAAGAACAAGCTTAGGGATAATGGTTTTAGGAGATAAATGTGTAGATAACAAGTGGAAAAAGGGGAAACAATCTTGTGAAGCACCAATGGTTTTCTCACCCCTTTTCTAATACACCTTTTAGGGCATACACTCAAATATATTTAGACTAGATGGTTTCCTATAAGATACAAAGTGTTAATGAGTGATAAGGTTTTAAAATATTATGTATACAAAAGGCAGTCTGATCTAGAATAGATTCTTCTCCTTTAGTATTATGCTCCTCCTTCACCTTATCCACAAGGTCTAACTTCTTGATCCACTTTTTAGTGGTATGACTTTATATCCTTTTTCATTGATTGATCTTCCTCAAATACCTCATATTATAATCCCTTGAAATATGTCCTATTTGATCATAATTATAACATAGAATTCTACTTCTACTATTGAAATAGACATTCACCCTATTCCTCCAAGATGAATTGATTATAGCATGATATCTAAAATCCATAAATCTATGTTTATATTGATTACATGAGAAATAATAATCATTGAAAGGATTCACATCCCTTGTTTTTCTGATATTGAATGATGCACCTCTACCTTTATTGTCTCTTGAAGGAGTCACATTCTGCTTAACTTATTGATGAGAAATTTTAGTCTCAGATTTAAGATTTTCTATATATGTATTAACTCTATTAGTACCATCACTTCTTGATAGTCCATTGTCCTTTGAGGTTTGATTATCCTTGTTTTCCTTTGAGTCTTATTTGAATCCAAGACCAATCTTATCATGTGGACACCTATGACTATTCAAGATATCACTAAGGACTTCAGTTCTCTTTTCAAATTTCTAATGTGTCTTCAACTTTATTGTTGCCTGATCTAATTCTACCTTCAAGAACTCCATTTCTATTCCAAGCTTGATGCATTCTTCCTCCTTGGCCTTAAGACTTCCAGTAACAATCTCAATATGATTTTCCAATTTTTTTATGTTATCCTAATGTTCATTATTGTTGTTACTTAGTCTCTATTCAACTATATTGATTTGTTCCTCAAAACTCTTAACCAATGATCTCTGTTTTTAATTCTTCCTTCTTTGGAGCTTCAACTACTCTAGAACACTCACCAATTTTGCCTCAAGGTTCACTTTAACCTCTTCTTCATCATACATAATACTTTTCTTTTTTGAACAACCCTCATTATCTATTTTTATAGACATGAATAAGGTTTCATTACTATCATGATCATTACTATCATCATCACTATCATATGTACTTGTGTTACATCAAAGGAACTATTGTATTCTTTGCTATATAAACTTCTCTTGTTCTTGAATGACCCTTTTTAATCTTGTTAAGCTTATAAAAATTCTTATCATCACCATGATGTTCATCATGTTATCTTATCATTTTTAGGACATTTAGATGCAAAGTGACCAATCTTACCATAGTTGAAGCACTTGAATGGAAACTTGACCTTATACTTACATGATCCTTTCCTTAATTTTTTGACAAACATGGCTTCTATCTTGTCATCATAAATGTCTATATCAACATCATTCTTGGCCTTTTCACCTTGTGACTTCTCAGTTTTGAATGCATCTTCCTTCTTGGAAGGTCTTCTAACACTTGTTCTCATTTCATAAGCAGCCAAAATGCCATGAAGCTTATCCATATGTAGTATGTTAATATCTTTGATTTACTCCACTCTAGACACTTTTAAATCAAACGTAGATGTAAGGGATCTTAGTACCTTTTGTACTACTATTAATTCTTCCAACTTCTTTCCTAGACCTTTGATGATATTTACCACTTCATCTACTCTTAACAAATAAGATGGAAGGTTTTCATCCTCCTTCATTCTCAAACTTTCATATTACCTTTAGTGGGTTTTAACCTTTTCCAAATTAACCTTGGTGTCTCCTTCATAGATAGTTTTCAAATTTTCCCAAATACCTTTAGTTGTATCAAAATTCATAACATTTACAAATTCTACATCTAAAAGACCACACATGATGACATTCATTACCTTAGAGTTGTTCTCACTTGCCTTCTTACCTATTGCTTCAGTTGGTGGTGTAGATGTGGAGTGAACCCATCAACAATATATTACCATATGTCATATCCTAAAGAAATTAGATAGGTATTCATTCTAATCATCCAAAATGGATAGTTAGTCCCACTAAAGAGAGGATCTTTATTGGTTGAGAAACCTCATTGTACTTGATAATTAGACATGTTTGTGCTTCTAAGATCTCCTTTAAGATGTTAGGCATAGTTTAAAGGAAAAAAATTTGATACCAATTTTTGGAAACACAATAAATAAGAGGGGGTGAATCATTATTTGAAAAACTTTATTTCAATTCCACTTCAACATTACTTAAACCATGAAAGCAATATAGTGATATAACAATGCAAAAACAACCATTCACATGAGCATAACATAAGAAAACACATATATGAGTGGGAAACCCTCAAGGGGAAGAAAAAACACTATGATATTTGAAAATATAATATATTCATATAAAAAAATATCAATTTGTTTTGAATACCAACTCAAATTAGATCACCAACCCCAATAAAGTCAATCACCCACTTGACTAGGCTTTAGTATGCACCTACTTGAAAGGAAGCACCAACTCCCTAAGTGAATCAACACAAAATTAGACACCTCATAAAATTTTGATCACTATACCTCTACTATATTGTTACATTCTAATTTAAATACCTCATTTTACTCAATCATGTAATATTTTATTCCCTTATGTTGCATATATCAAATTAGGCCTAAACTGCATACTAGTCTCATGGCCACACACCACTTGGTCAGTCACACACCTTTAAAATTTTATTTAGGCCATATAATAGGTCTTATAAAATCTTATTAATACATTTAAATCATGATTTAAACCCCTTTTGGTATGTCAACTTAAATAGGCCTTATTCCTCCTTTAGATCTTATGGAAACCTAATTACATTAGGTTTATCTTCTTAGTGTCAAAACTTGATCCTCTTGGGCCCAGATGGCCCTCTCTAATGATAAAAAAATATTCAAAAAATTATTCAATAAACTCAACTAACCTCATCAATGATTTATTACACCTACATCCTTCATTCATACCATGAAATCTATTTTAGGACAAACTGCCCTATTAGGCCTATGTACCTCAAAAGTCTGTCTTGTAAAAATGAAGCTTAAACACCCTTAAGCTACAAAAATTTAAAAAATGAAACATATATATAGTTTCTCCATGACCTAAATTTCATTATCAAATTATTGGAACACTTTCACTTAGAAAATAAAATCTCAAGAACATATCTACAACTCACTAACTCAAAACTACTAATTTACCTTAAAAACCAGTCATGGTGAGTTAGATATTATAATACTTTTCAAGTATTGAGACTTCTTTATATGAAATTTATAAGGCCTAAAACATTGATTCATTTAATTTAATTCAAAACAAGACCTAAAAATTTGTGAACATGCCTAAAAAAACTTATTTTATGTCTGTCCTTGTTCATAAATGCATACTTTCCTTGAAATCTAATCTTCATACCTCATTAGGCTAGGTAGGGTATAAGAGAGGTCTAGGTACAGGCTTAGTTTGAATGTACTACCCCTATGGGATCACACTAAAATTGTAATGAATGTTTTAATGCCTCACATACATGATAAAACATGGCCATACAACATTGACATGCCTTTATTCATTCATTTTCATGCACATACCTATTTAGGTCATGATTATGCTCATGACTAGGCATTCTATGCACTTTGACATCAATAACATGTACCTTCATGCAACCATAAGGAATTATTTGTATTAAGATTCTCTCTTTCTCTTTATCTCATGACATCACTCTCTCATAACAATAATCTCTCAATAGACCTTGTCACATCACACACTTCCAACTAGGCTTATTCATCTTTTGACATCTACCTTCAAAAGATGCATATTTGAAATCAATGAAAATACTCAATAAGAATCCTTACCATTCAACTGATGATTGTTTCATATTATTCTTTAACATGGATAGGGATTTAAGGGAACTACCTAATCAATTCCAAATTTACGTAACACATAATCATACTAAAAATGATCATATTCCTTAGGGAATCAATCCACCAACCATATACTAACACACACTCACCACAACTCCTATCCATCTTTGATTTAAGCACAAAATGTATTGTATTGATGGCATACTATTATATTGGGAGTGAGTTGATTGAGTATCATGTGATATTCCATAGTCTTGTGACACATATGTTTATGTAATACTCACTGAGCTACAAATATGTGTGGATGAGACCACCCTACAATTGGTCTACCAACTGGTTTCACAACTAAAATATGGTCATAGGCCCACAAATGTAGAAGTGTTCTGGATATTAAGCTTCCACCATGAGTCACTAAACAAAATATGTATAAATCACTATATAATTGGCCATCGGAGTGCACCCCCATGAATATTGTGCACCTATATTATTGATACTATGAATAATATGATACATGCAATATGATATCACAACCCACCACCATTTACAACAATTAATGATGAAAGTAAGTAGAAAATAAAGTTTCACAATCATGGAACATCAAATCTGACAATATTCTTTAGATGCACTATCCTAGAGGGATCTACCTCAATGTATCTCTATCTTATGAAATATACATGAAGCCTCTGAATATATCCAACACTAGGGTCCCTTGACACTTAGGCTCTCTTTCCTATAATTGGTAAATGGATAATCTAATACATGTCCTTAAATTTAATGGTCATCTCCCCTATGGGGAGATAAAAAGTATAAGTATTCACATTCCACCTCTCAACTAAGGCTATAATAAGGTGTATATCATTATTATTGTTACCTAGTCATCCAACTCAACTAAGACCTACCTAATGTAAGATGGCCCAGTCTATTACAACTAGACCCAACTTAGTTGAAGTGGATAAATGCCTACCATGTCTAAACTCACATGTGTGGATGTCCTTCTAAAAAATAGAGGTATAAAGGGCAAAGTTAGATATTTATTATATAAAAATTAATATTAAAAAATGTGAAATTTATCAATCTTGAGTAAGATGTTATCATCAGACACTAGCATCAAGTTTAGATGGTAAAATAGGACACTACCATCTAAAAAAGGACATTGACATTGAATGTTTGATGATAGTATCCACCTCATAAATAGTAGTGTCCAAAAACATTTTTCAATACCAAAATATGGCCAAAAATTCAAGAAAAATCAAATTATATATATAAATAATGCTTACCAAATCATCAAAATCTTGGCCTGTCAAAGCACTCCACAAGATATCAAATCATATTAGATGAATGGGTCTTCCTCAAGGGATTTAAAAATATTCCAAATCAAAAGATTTAAATAGTTAAAAATGAAAATAAATTTTCCAATTTACTATATATAGTGATTGACTTTTGACTTCATTGCATGAACCTATGAATGTCAAACTGCAATATCTTGAGTTTTGTAAATCCAAATTACAAACACGAGTTGCCTTGGATCCCACATAAAGAAATATTCCATGATATTCAATTTTCATAAACTTTATTTATAATTTTAAAAATAGCATAGTCAGATCTATAAGTAAAATATAATAATTTTTACAATAAAAATCAAAATATTCTAAATATATATATAATTTTAGGCTGCAAGAATCGGTACTGTAATGTCAACCAATAAAAATAGTATGGTTCCCATATAACCTGTAATACACCTGGTAAAATTTTTAACATGACCGGCAATGCTGGCATGAAACGCCCTTTGGTACCACGAGGTGAGGGGAGATTAGAACCCATGACCAGTAGAGCACGATGGAAATACTGAACCAATCGGTATAGGACCCCCACTCGAAATATTCTAAATATTACAATCACATGCCTTCCAAGATAAATTACTGAAAGAGTTATCAAATATCTCTAGCCAAGATCTCTCTAATGGTAAATTACCACAACCATTGATGCTTTAACATAAACATGAGGAAACAAATTGAAGACAAGATCAATTTTTATACTCAAATGATATGAATACAAAATCATAAAGATGCATGAGTATTACAATGAGTGCACTTGCTTATATAGACAAGGCAAAATAGAGTGCAAGCTAAACTAGCCAATGTGAGACTAAAGTCCACATAATAAAAACCTAGAAAGCATGACTAAAATATACTCTAATACCCTCCTCAAGTGAATCTAGGGGCTAATAATATAGGATGCAATATGAATTCATGTGTCCCTATAGACACCAATCCATCATGCTGGAGTACATGGATATCAAGTCTATGTAACCACCAAGTATAATTAGGAATGGTGTTGAATATGAGGATCACTTAACACAAACATTGTGCTCCAAAGTAATAGGTAAAATGGTGAACCTAAGGAAGCATCACTTGAACACCCTCCAACATGATGGTGAAGTGAGCATAAAGACTAGGGGGGCTACCACATGTCACTATAATAATCACCAAAAAGGACGTGGACTCACGTAAAAATCTTCATATGGGTTTCAGTAAATAAAGTGCCTAAATAATATACCCATGTACAAATAATAAATGTAGAAAACACTCAAAATATTAATAAATAGAACTCTCATAAAGTGGAGAGAAAGATAGAAAACCCATAGGAAAAACTCCCCCAAAAAAGAGAGAAAAGAAGATGAGAGAGCTAGAAAAAAGTCCCCCAAAGATGATGCTAAAGAAGTCTGCACTCCAAGTACTTACAAATCAAAAAATAATTCCATCTACATGAGTGGTCCAAATCTACTACTCAATCATAAAATAACCGACACTAGGCTTCACTAGAATATCTAAAATCAAGAAGACTATCAGTGGTGATGAAAGTACAAAAAAGTATAACATGTGCAAGGAATGCTCAACATGAAGAAGTATAATATAAATATCACATCCTCCCATAATATTGAATGGATGTAGTGTATAAATAAAATGTGTTTGCATGAGTGGTCCAAATCCACTACTCAAACCTTGAATAAGCTAACACTATATATACTAGAATAGCTCTAGAATGAGGATACTATTAACTATCAAAAAAATGTTCAAAAATATAGATAAATATCTCAAAGATGATGGCCTATGGTGGTGATGGTAAAGACAAGAAACTAATGAAATGAAAAGGTGCTCAGAAATAGAGCACACAAATATATGAAGGTAAATAAGGTTGAAACAAAAACTCCCCATGGCACTTTATAGATCAGTGTGAGTACAATATAACCCATACACAAAAAACACAAAATGGAAACAAGAAACTAGGTTTCACCATAATAGCTCTAGATGAGGGGACTATAAATTTTTTAAAAGAGCCATCAAGAGAGGTGCTCCAAAAATAAGTAGAGAAAAAATGGTGTCTCCATTGAAGAAGGTGAGGTGCTAAGAAAGGGGCCTCGAGGAGATATGACACAATTACCAATGTGTAAATGTAGTAATCCATGTTGTGGGTTGATATAAAAGTATGTAAAATGTATAAAAGAGCCATGATGTATGTAAACATACCATAAAAAAAACAACACCCAAAAACAACAATGTGTAAAATAATGCAAAAAAGGATGTCATACTTAGTCAAAAATGCATCCAAAATAATGAGTGTATGAACTACAATGCAAGGACCATAACACAAGAAACTCCTAGTATTGATAATGCAAACTCAAGAATAGGACATCATACTTATCCAAAATGCATCCATGAGTGTAACAAATGATGATAATACAATCAAGAATAAGCAAGAATGAAGTTTGTATTGCCTATGAGAGTGTCTGACCTCCTACCAAACTAGATCTCACCCTATGATCGCTAAAAACTTAAATAGATAAGGTACATCCAAAATAATGAATATTACCTCACCAAATGTTCAAAACATAGAAAAATGTGTCACCATTAAAATGTCACCACATGATAATAAGCAAAGGTAACACAATGAATGTGAATAAACCCCCTAGAATGTGGCACTTTATAAAATAGTGAATTTTTACAATTTGATGAAATCAATGGATATATAATAAAAAAACTCATTTTTGAATAAAATATAACTCAAATATGAATTAAAATAAAAAATTTATAAACATTTCAACTTCCCATAAAAATGGGTCAAAACAATTAAAAAACAACACAAACTAGTTTTTGAGACCAAATTAGAGACAAATATAGGCATGTAACTGCTCATTGGAATCAAAATTACTCCATAGACTTTAAAAAGTCAATTAAAGTGAAAAAAAGTCTTCCTAGTTACCTTGGTATGCATGCAAGTGATTTTTCCTTCCTCTTTAAGCAAAAATTACAACTTATTACAAAAAATAATGATTTTCTAGCTATGTAAAGAGGAAAAAATGGAGAATATTGTTTTTATTTTTTCTGAGAGGAGTACCAGGATTGTTTTTAATATAGATTTAACCTATTTCAATGCCTCAATACTTCCATGTAATAACAACAAGTAAGATGACAAAGCTATGAGTAAAATTATAATGCCACATGCTTCAAGTTCTGCTAATAAGAATTTTAATGCAACAAAAAAGAATTTGAAACTTTACACAAGTAAATCCAAGATGAGATATGATGATAAGAGAGAGAGAATAAAAATAATCCAATGTAAAAATTTATACTTCCAAAAAAAAAAGACATTTATCTCTGATTTTCAATGACTATCTATGATCTAATGCCTATCTCTCTAATGCCTAACAAAGCTGACAAAGCTAAATTAGATTTGAATGTAACACTACACAAATTTGTAAGTGATCATCTTGATGCCACAACTCATAATAAAATATTCCATGACAATATCTAGTAAATAAATAAATAAAAGAGACACCAAGCTAGAAAATCAATGCCTTGGTTTGTGGTTTGCTAGCAGATCTAAAATAGTAATTGAAAGACCAATGCCTTTTAAGAATTCCTATTCCTAGATCTATAGTTCCAAAACAAAGATGCCCCTACTATAAAAAGATGCCAAAATGCATATTTGGATACTTTAAGCCAACAAAATATGACACCAAAGTAAGAAAAGGATGCCAAGTTGGATGAAAAATTAGATCTCTTATCAAAAAACACTTCAGTAATGTAAATCCTCCAAAAAAGTTCACGCCTTTCTACAAGTAAATAAATAATTAAAATATCCCCTTTGCTTCAATGGCATGACATTAAACTATATCTATTAAAAATCATTCTCCTTCTAAATGAACCAAAACTTTAGATCTACAACCAAATACCAAATAAAAGTAATGAATAAATTCCAACCAACTCAGATCCAAATCCCATTGTGAGGACAAACAAATACAATGGAGTAGGCTGAGTAATTTCTATTGGATATGGATTTTATACCATGAAAGAGTTATCAAAACTCTTTAGCCAAGATCTCTCCAAGGGCACATTACCATGGCCATTGGTGCTTCAACATAAATAGGAGGAAACCAATTAAAGACAAGATCAATTGTTATACTTAAATGATATGAATACAAAAGCATAAATAAGCATGAATATTAAAATGAGTGCACTTTATTATATAGGTAAGGTAAAATAGAGTGCAATCTAAAATAGCCAATGTGGGACTAAAGTCCACATAAGACAAACCTAGCAAGCATGAGTAAAAGATACTCTAACAAATACTTCTACTATATTGATTAATACATGGTTAAAACATATGATATGGCTATCTTATCTTTTTGTGATAATGTTTCTACTACATTCCATTCCCTTCATCCTAAAATGGGGGATATATCAGTGGGGGCATGTCATATGGAAATGATTCCACATACATACATAGTTGACCAAATAGAAAGAATTTGATATAGTTCATATGATTTAGATACACACTTGCGTCAAAAGTTTACATATTTGGCACTAATTTTCATAGGTTTTGGATTGAGTAGTGAAAAAATTTGTGGGAATATGCCATTCACATGTACTTCATTATACATAATTATAATATACAGTTATCACAAATTAAAGGTTATATTTTGATAGATACTTCAACTTGACACATACTAGATGTGCATATTCCATGTAAATGCATTGAATAAAAAATATACATATAAATTATATAACATGTACAAAATGAATGATAGGGTTAAACAAATAGAGTCTATTATTTCTCTATCATTTACATTATTATTCATATACCTTATCAAGATTTACTAATTGATCCTTCATTTGTTTATAATATTTGTCTCCCTTGAGTATTAAGATTGACATTTAGCTCCCTCGATGGCCTTGGCACTAATTTTATGTTTTGGGTCAATATGGTTATACCATTTGACTTGGGTGAGATTGGCTAGATTGGAAACATTGTGATTACACTTGAGTTATGTAGTGGAGATTCAACACCCTTGATAGGCTTGGAACTACTCCCATTATACTAGGTTGGGAGCATGATCATCTCCTAACTTCATTTTTTAAAAATATATCCTAGATGAAGTACACATGACCAATTTTAGGTTAATTAATTTTATAAGCCATAAAATGGATGAGGTCTTAAGTTCCTTTATATCTCTCCATCTTCCATAATGAGGATGATATTCTAGAGGCATCACTATGCATTATATATACATGTGTGTTCTTTCCATGTTATTTATTTTTGTATACTTTGTTTATTGCTCAAATTCATATTATATACACTAATTATATTATAAAATGCTTTTGGTTATAGGAAAAGAGCTAAAAATTTAATTTATAACCACCATAAGGCCAAGGTTTGTTTACACATGATGCAGAGGAATATTAACACAAGTCTCAACTTAGAGTTCTTTCCCAAACACCCTAGGCCTTAGACCCTTCCTACTAGCCCTTTTTACCCTGATTTATTCCTTTTATAAAAAAATTAAAATGAATTTGGATAAATGAAAAGTATTTTTAGCTACCCTCTATTGATGCCCATTTGAGTACCGATTTTCATGGTCTAATTCCACTTGTAGACCCTCTTTCTAGCTATTAGCCTTTCCCAATTAAGCCTCCTAAAGCCTAAGCACAACTCAGTTCACAAAAGTCCATATTGGAGAGTATGTAAAACATTGAAAACTTATTATTCACTTTAATCACATTTAATATGATCATAATACGAAATTTTGTGAAATTTTGATTGTTAGAATTTGAGATATGCAAGAAACCCTAGTTTAGGGCTTTTAGGTGTCTATCGCCACCCGAGAGCAAAGAAAATTCAATTTTAAATGTTTGATTGTGTTTAAAATACATATAAAAGGTCTCTTATAAATATGAATAACTACTTCTTGGCTCCTTTTCCTTAGAGAGGTCTCTTTTTTTACATTGCATTGTCTTGAGTTTTACATAATATAAAGTGTCTAGAACCATGATAATGGATTCATGATCATTTTGTGAACCTTATATAGTGTAAAAAACCTTAGAAAAGTTTTTTAACATTTTAACACCTTCAAAATTATACCAAAATTCCTTAAAATGCTTAACAATAATAAATTTTTTAAAAAGATTTTTTGGCAGGAAAAACCATAATTCAAATCTCATGCATCTTGTGACTATTTAGAATCGACATTATGACTACTTAGAGCCTATAATACATATTAGACACTTAATATACTACCTTAAGAAAAAAATTTATCAATTTTGGTGTCCTTATAGGATTACCCTACATCATACTACCAAGCTAAAAAATGTTTGCCATAGGATTTTGTTGATGTAATTGGTGTATGCTCCTGGTTGAGTAAAATGAACCTCTTTATAGAAGTTATCTTCTTCTACTTGCATCTCATATAGGTGAACATGTTCTTAAGCCCCACAATTAGGCATCATTTGGTTCATATTCTTGAATAGTATACCTACACATAAAACAAAATTATTAAGAAAAACATATTGTTGTAATCTTCTTCTTGCCTTGAAGGTGTATACCACTCTTCCACCTCTGCAAACTAATCCACCTTATTATTTCCAAGATTAACCTGTACTAAAAATATACAATCTTCTTTATTTATCAATATTTCATATTCTATCTACTTGATCCCATGTACAACATCTTCTTGGTCCTTATATGCCTCATACTTATGTAGACTCTTGGTTTGCTATTGTCTATCACCACTATGACTTGTCTCTATCACCTACATATGCAAGGACTGTGTGTTCATTTTTACTATCCCATCTCCTTGATTTGTCATTCTTACATAGTTATCTTGGAAGTCACTTGACTATCTTTTATGGGCCTACTGCATATTGCCCAATTCATTGACATTCTTTTCTTGTTCAAGACTATTTCTCAAGCATTCAAGTTTGTCTATCATTCCTTCTTTGGCTACCACAATCACCTTAGGTTTTTAATTCATCTCTATATTATCCTTTTCCTTGACTTGTTCCAAACTTGGGTTAATTTTTACTTTCTCCTCAACTACACTTTTATCATAAAACCACATATTAGAAATAAAATTTGGAGTCTTCATGGCTCTATCTTGGACTACCTCCTTAAACACATTAATGTCCAACTTCTTATATTTTTCTGGTTTCATTCCCAAGCCACTTCTAATCCATCTCATCTACAACTTCTATTATTATTCTATTGTCATCTCTCTCATTGGCTTGACTGCCCTACTTATTTTGATTTTATTCTTTCTTGAGCACTCTCATAGGTGATATATCTTCTTATTTTTAAGACCAGTCTCTTACTTCCTCTTAATGACTTCTAATATTATCTTGCATTCTTTTTCAAATTATATTGTTTCAATATTTTTGGACTCATAACTCTTCATACTAACCATCTCAAGACATCTTATCTTTTTTTCTCTCTTTGATGCCTTGACCAAACCCAAACTTTTCATGGTTTTACTCCAATATTGCCTTGTTGCCATCATCATTATTATCTCATATTTTCTTTATTATTCTCCTTTTAATGGGAAAAGTATATGTATCTCTCTATTTTGATTGATGGTATATGTATTTGTCATGTCCCCTTTTTTGTGGGCATTGACAGACTTGATGATTAGCCTATTATGTGACCTTTGTAGGCTGATAGGATGGATAGAGGGTCATGATGGAGCTTGGCTTGGCTTCGATTAGCAGAATTCCTACAATTGGCTTTCATTTGGGTTATTTTGGACACATTTGCATGAGCTCCTATTTTTTAGGGATATTTGACATGCAGCGGAGTGCCCTTATTTTAGTATGGTGATGTGTAGAATCACTCCCTAATTCACCAGCTTTAGTTGGTTTGAGGATCGGACATATATTGAGGGAGATATTAATATTTGATTGATTTAATCAAATATTAATTATTTGGTCTAATTTTAAATTAGATATTAATTAATTATTAATTATTTGGTCTAATTTTAATACCCCAATTCTAATTTAAGAATTGGTCTAATTTTAAGATCCTAATTCTAATTTAAGAAGCCCAAGTTCTAATTTGAGGAATTCTAATTTAAGAACCCCAAGTTCTAATTTGAGGAAATCTAATTTTAGCAAGCACACCTTTGGAGGGTATAAGGGGTTCTCATGGGAGAGAGTTTGTATTAGCCATTGATTATTTGATTATTGATTTTGAAAAATTCTTCTGTGAAGACTGAGCCAAGGGTTCCAGGATTCCATTGCAGTGGAGAACGTCAACTCTTCATTGTGTGCGATTTAGAGGCTGTGAAATATCAGTTGATTTATTGCCAAATTGAGAGATAGCTTCATATAGAAGTTATCACAGAGGTACAGATTTGAGAGATAACTTCACACAAAAGTTATCACAGTATTTTAGGTATTTCTTTATTTAGTTTTTGATTCAATAAATTATACAGATAGAGATCTTCTATATTAGAGACATATATTTTCAGATTAGGGGTTGAAAACAGGTAGGGTGTGCTTAATTGGCAGTCGTACGAAGTCCGTACAGGTCTATACAAATCCACACAGACACCAACCTTGGCAGACAGAGATCCCCAGTGACCGACATCGGCCAACTGAAGACCGATGTTGGTAGAGAAGGACCTACAATGACCGACGTTGGTAGCATATCAACCGAAGCCGATGACTGTGTGTTTGACACAACAGGTCGAGACAGAATTTCTAGATTCAGGGTCAATTTCTAGATTTGCAAAAGCCCAGGGTTTCAAGACAGAATATTTCACGTTATTTTATTTATATGACAGAGACTCAATTATGTAATTGTCTAGAAGAACAAGTGATAAGATCTTTGATTTGCTATTGAGAGATTATATAGTGATTTATTTATTCATATTTTAAATTATTTTGGCAAAAAGTGTATCCTTGTTCAGAACTATTGTATTTCTATATTCCCTATTTGAAGGGGATATCACAGTGGTATCAGAGCCAAATTCTTGCCATCTTGTTGGGTAGCTCAGAGTCGATGTCCTGCCATCTTGCTGGGTAGTTTGGTTATCAGTATGGCTTTAACAGGTGTCAAAGATTTGGAAGAAAGAATGGACAATGCAAAGAAGAAGTTAGATAATCCATTTCAGCAAGCAGATGACATTCTAAAAACTTTGGAGGAGTTAGAAATGTATTTAGGCAAGGTTGATCAATCAAATTCTTATGATATGCAAACAACGTTATCTCCAACGTTTGGGTCATTGGTGAAGCCCCGATTATTGAGACATCATGATGAGGTGGTAAGACTTGCAACTCTCTCTTGCATTAGTGAAATCATGAGGATAATAGCTGGCTTTAATTTTTATGATGATCAGATTATGAGAGAGGTACTCCACACCATGGTAAAAAGCTTCGAAAAGTTGGATGACATTAGAGACCCTCATTTCTCAAAGAGGGGAAGATTACTTGAAACATTTGCATGGTATGGATTTGAAAACATTATGATGTTAATAGGTTGTATTGGTGACATTCGCAGGATGTTTAAAATATTTTGGAATATTTTAGATGAGTTTCATTCCAGTGATGTATTAGCATCAATGCACTCTATCATGTTCACAATCTTGTTTGAGGAGGAGGATAAAATTTCTAAACTTTTTGCAGAAGATTTATGGTATGTCTAGACAAAAGAGAAAAATGTCTCACCTAGAGCTGGTATGTGGTTAAAGAGTTTAATTGATAAGCCTAAGGATCGTAGTACTTTCCCTATGACATGCAGAAACTTGAATGATGAATTTGACAGACATGTTGATCTAGTACAGGGAGACATTAACACATCTTCAGGTAATGATTTATCTGCATTATCTTCACAAGTAGGAGTAGTTGAGGATGTTGTGGATGAGCTTTGTCTTGAGGTGAGTTCAGCTCAGGTTTTAGACAGTGAGGATGAGTCTGATGCTTGCATTCAGAGTGTGTAGGTATACTCAGAGGTTAGTACATTGAGTATTGGTGATGAATATGTTTTTGTAGCTACTGATGAGGAGCATGTTGTTGAGGTGGAGACACATGTTCAAGATTTAGGAGTCCCTGGGCCGGATGAGTTTGGGATGCCAGTGGAGTTGAGTCTCCAAATTGCTTCTTCTCACATAGATGATAGTGTGGTATAATTGATACTGCCACCTTTACAGAGGGATCAGTTATGGGATGGATTAACACCATTTTTTGTAGATGGAATTGGCAGTTTGAGTTGCCCATTCTACTTGGGTTATGATGCTCTGAGAGTTTGTTTCTCATGTGTTCTTGACCATGGCAGTTGTGCTTTTAAAGTTTGGTTGAGTTGCATTCTCTAGTTTGATTATGGGTTCCTCTATGATCTACTTTTGATGATATTGCAGGTACTTGCATTGATTTACAGCAGTGCAGAGTGTAACTACATTTGGGATCCAGGTGGATCGAGTGGTTCATTATTCTGAGATTGCTTAGGGACAAGCAATTTTTGGAGGGGCATATTGTCATGTCCCCTTTTTTGTGGGCATTGATAGAATTGATGATTAGCCTATTATGCGACCTTTGTATGCTGATAGGATGGATAGAGGGTCATGTGGAGCTTGGCTTGGCTTCGATTAGCAAAATTCCTACAGTTGGCTTTCATTCAGGGTCTTTTGGACACATTTGCATGAGCTCCTATTTTTTAGGGATATTTGACATGCAGCAAAGTGCCCTTATTTTAGTATGGTGATGTTCATAATCACTCATTGATTCACCAGCTTCAGTCGGTTTGAGGATCAGACATATATTGAGGGAGATATTAATATTTGATTGATTTAATCAAATATTAATTATTTGGTCTAATTTTAAATTAGATATTAATTAATTATTAATTATTTGGTCTAATTTTAAGACCCTAATTCTAATTTAAGAATTGGTCTAATTTTAAGATCTTAATTCTAATTTAAGAAGCCCAAGTTCTAATTTGAGGAATTCTAATTTAAGAACCCCAAGTTCTAATTTGAGGAAATCTAATTTTAGCAAGCACACCTTTGGAGGGTATAAGGGGTTCTCATGGGAGAGAGTTTGTATTAGCCATTGATTATTTGATTATTGATTTTGAAGAATTCTTCTGTGAAGACTGAGCCAAGGGTTCTAGGATTCCATTGCAGTGGAGAACGTCAACTCTTCATTGTGTGCAATTTAGAGGCTGTGAAATATTAGCTGATTTATTGCCAAATTGAGAGATAGCTTCATACAGAAGTTATCACAGAGGTACAGATTTGAGAGATAACTTCACACAAAAGTTATCACAGTATTTTAGGTATTTCTTTATTTAGTTTTTGATTCAATAAATTATACAGATAGAGATCTTCTGTATTAGAGACATATATTTTCAGATCAAGGGTTGAAAATAGGCAGGGTGTGCTTAATTGGCAGTCGTACGAAGTCCGTACAGGTTCATACAAATCCACACAGACACTAACCTCGATAGATAGAGATCCCCAGTGACTGACATCAGCCGACTGAAGACCAACATTGATAGAGAAGGACCTACAGTGACCGACGTCAGTAGCATATCGACCGACGCTGGTGACTGTGTGTTCGACACAGTAGGTCGAGACAGAATTTCTAGATTTAGGGTCAATTTCTAGATTTGCAAAAGCCCAGGGTTTCAAGATAGAATATTTCACGTTATTTTATTTGTATGACAGAGACTCAATTGTGTAATCATCTAGAAGAACAAGTGATAAGATCTTTGATTTGCTATTGAGAGATTATATAGTGATTTATTTATTCATATTTGAAATTATTTTGGCAAAAAGTGTATCCTTATTCAGAACTATTGTATTTCTATATTCCCTATTTGAAGGGGATATCACAGTATTAGCTTGACCATCATGAATAACCTACCTATTAAATTTCCATGGTCTTCCTAACAAAAAATGACAAACATCTATAGGCATAATATCACAAAAGACTTTATATCTATATCCTCCTATATGGAATTCAACCCAACTTTGCTTACTTACTAGGATTTGATGTCCCTTATGAACCCATGAAACCTTTTATGGTTGTGGATGTGGCATCCTCTTCAAGCCCAATTTATGTACCATCTCTAAAGAGACAATGTTATTAGTGTTTCCTCCATAAATCACTAAATTGTAAACCTTACCTTTTGCTTTACACCTATTTTTGAATAATATTCTTCTTTGGTCTAGCTCTTTGACTTGATTACTATGTTTAAATAATATTATTCTCATGAGTAAATACTCATTTCTTTCTTTCCTTCTTTCCTCATTCACTTCTCTTGTACTGTGCTACTACATACCTTTGTTTATGCTCAATGGACACTCTATTGCTTTATGCCCCTCTCTATGGCAATGCCAACATTATCCTTAAAACCTTTATCTTGGTCAAGTTATTATATGACATTCATCTATTCTTAATCTACCATATAAAAATTTTCTAACTTCCCATGCATCGTGTTGTACTCCCACGCTTTATTGAACTACTTCTACATGCATTTGTGGTCTTTCTTGAACCACCTCTTCATTTCCTCTCTCATTTGTTCTTGGATGTAAATGTGATACTTGAACTTTTTGCCTACCATTTCCTTCTTATTTATTTATTACTATTATTTTTTCTATCTCTTTGAGAGCAACCTCAATATCCTCCATCCTCATGACTAATGGGTAAATAAACTGTGTCACTTGGTCTATCATATTCTTGACCAAATCTTCATCTCTATTAACTCTCTCCATATAACACTGTTCTTGGTTCCCTATCTTGAAATTAACCTCAAAACACATGATATTAATATTATTCACAATCCACTAAGAACTTTTACTAGCTCTGATACTAAAATGATGCAGAGGAATTTTAATACAAGTCTTAAATTGGAGTTCTTTCCCAAACACCCTAGGCCTTATACCCTTCCTAATAACACTTTTTACCCCAATTTCTTGATTATATAGAAAAATTAAAAGTAATTTATATAAAACAAAATTGTTTTTATATAACCTCTATTTAGACCCATTTGAGTATCAATTTTTATGGTCTAGTTCCACTTGTAGACCCTCTTTCTAGCTACTAGCCTTTCCCAATTAGGCCTCCTCAAGCCTAAACACAACTCAGTTCACAAAAGTTCATACTATATATTCCATAAAATAATGAAACCTTTTTATTCACTTGAATGATGTTTAATAGGATCATAATACAAAATTTTATGAAATTTTGATGGTTAGAATTTGAGATATGCAAGAAACCCTAGTTTAGGGCTTTTAGGTTCCTATCAACACCCATGAGCAAACAAAATTCAATTGTGAAAATTTGAGTGTGCTTCAAAGATATATAAAAGGTTTTATAGGTTAATATTTACCTTGTGAAAATTATAAAATAAATGTTTTTTTACCTTCCAATCCTTTGCTAGGGTTTTTTAATCCCAAACATTGTTGATTACGCAAGAAAATGTTGCATCTATAGGTATGTGTTCTTGTATAGATGACTATCAAAATTTGTAAAAAAATAAAAGTTTCAAAGAATATTAAAATGCATAAAAATAAATTAACATGGCGTATCAAGTCTCATGATAATTGATTCCAAGTCTATTCCTTAGAACAAACACATGGTCCAATCTTCCAAAACATACTATAGGAAATACAGTATGTCTTATGGATACATATGAACAAAAGGGTTTATTTATTTTTTATGAATATTTTAACCTCAAAAAAAAAATCCACCTTTAGTAACATGTGATATATTCTTCTAACTTCATTTATCGACAACTTTGATAAATATAATCAGTGACAAATAACATTGAATGCCAAAATACGGGTCTATTTTCTCCAAGTCCTTCAACAGGGTCTGAAACCACAAATTTATCTTAAAATTTCTTGAAATTTATAATTTAAAATAGTAAAAATAATATTCAAAACACTTATATGAATTTTTTAATTCCTTTATTCCATAGTCATGATATACACAGTCTACAAATAAAGAAAATCACACCAAAAAAGGGTATGTATCTTGAAATCTTCTACACAAGAGATTGTTTCCTTCTTTCCTTTGAACCTTGATTCTTAAAAAACATGCATTAACTTAATTATAATGATAATATCCTTTTTCAAACATCTTTTATCATAGTGATTTTTCCTATGCATAGTTCATAGACTTTCAACATGGCTTACAAACACCTCAAAAACTCACTTCTTCCTAAACTTGTCAATACATTCATCTATAAAACTCTAATTAAAAACCTCCTATAACTCATAAAAATATTCATAACTACTTCTTTTCTCCTTTTCCTTAGAGAGGTCTCTTTTTTACATTGCATTTTCTTGACTTTTACATAATATAAAGTGTCTAGATTCATGACAATGGAATCATGATAATTTTGTGAACCTTATATAGTGTCAAAACCCTTAGACATGTTTTGTAACATCTTTCCACATTCATAATTATACCAAAAGTTTTTAAAATGCTTAACAAGATTTAAATTTTTAAAAAGAGTTTTTGGTGGGAAAATCTAGAATTCAAATCTCATGCATCTTGTGACTGTCTAGACTCCACATTAGGACTACTTAGGATCTTTAGTTCCTATTAAACACTTAATAGAATACCTTGAGATAAAAATTAATCAATTTTGGGGTCCTTATAGGATGCCCCTACATTAACACATCCATGTATAAAACTTTATTTAATTCTAGTAATTTGATTACATGAACTTACTAGATTAAATGGGGTACAAATGTAGATACACTTATTTGATACAAGCTTCAATTTATAATGTCTTTTTTCATATTCTTGGATGTATAGACCTTTTGACAAAGAGTTAAGTGTTTACTATCATAGTATTACATGGACCTCCTTGGTTTTATGTCCCTTTTACTATATCTATTTGATCTAATGTGTCTTTTTGGTATGTTAGCATAGGTTCCTGAAGCATAAAAACATGTTAAGGATGAGGATAGTTGTGAGACACATCATGAACATAGAACATTTTATCATAAAATAAAGGGAATTAGATGACAAAAACATAATATGCATTAATTATTCTATGTTAATGAGGAAATTAAGAAAAATTATTGTTGTATAAACTAAAATAAGTATTCAGAATAGTTTAGACAGAAAGTAACCAAGACATTACACATGAGTACAAAACAATGAACATAACAAGAAATGATATAGGAAATAATAGCTAGATAATCTCTATTGATCTCTTCTAAAAGTGAAACCCATTCTAAAAGTGGAACCCCTTTCTTCTTACAAACAAAAGTATATATAGACATTTCCAGTCTATGACTATTCATCTTCTTCTCATACTTGACACCAAAAGCAGATTCTTTTCATATTCTGCCTTATTATTACTAAAGAATATAAGACAAAATAGGCTATACAATGACAAAATGAGTGCATAATGCATGACTATCAAACAAATATCCTATGCAACTTTACAATCCACATTTTTCTACCAACACTTTTTTGGACTTAAACTATTATCTCATTTGAAGATAACATCACAAGATATTTGGAGAAGGCCCAAGTTAAAAGTAGATGAAGAAATGGTTGGATCAATAAGAGTCAGATTAATCACTCAAGGTGTCATTTATGGTTTCCACTTGTTACATACTACTTAGCCATTATTTCAAATTTTTAATTAAGTAATGTACTAACCTACCACCCTTTATGGGTTTTAAATAAGATGGCATAATCAGGTGGAAACCCTTTATGGTTTTTAGACAGCTTAGCCCCAATTATCTTACTAAGTCTTCTCCAATACAAAATTTTATACAAAATTTTCAAAATTTGTACTATACTCAATACTTAACTCAAAGGTGGTGGCATGGATGTAGATGAAGGTTGACTAGAAGAGTCCTTAGATTGGGACTGTGTAGCCTTACACATGTGATGATCTAATAGATCTCTAAATGTGACCTATAGTTAGGTGTATTGACAATCTATGCAACTGAGTTGGTGAAAGGAGTCAAATCTATTTTTTGTATGGGTTCTATCCAGCATCACTTTTTGTATCAACCATAGTAGGGTGCATAATGGAACATGATAACTGATGATATATTTGAGTTATACATCATCAATGATGTTTAATTTTGTGTAATATCCTTTTCTTAGGGTCTCCTTTTTTTTAATAAAAGATCTGATACCACTGTAACATCCCCTACCAATAGGGAATATAGAAAGACAGAAGCTCTGATACCACTATAATATCCCCTACCAATAGGGAATATATAAAAACAAAAGCCTTGAATTGCTTTTCTAAATATTTTGATTTTTCGTATGATATAAGAACAAATTGCAATTTTTGCAAAATATATTCAAATAGATAATTAAATCACAGTATAATCTCTTATTTATTCACTCAGATGATTAAAATAGATGTCCAATGTCATGTGTATAAAAGAATATTCAAATACAGTCTTAATAACCTAAGTATTCCGCAAATTGGAAATAAATCTTGAATCTGGTACGTCTTGGCTTGCTATGTTAAAAACATAGTCATCATCATCAGTCAATATACTGTCGATGTTGATCTATGTCAGTCGGCTGCTCTACTGATGTCGGTCTTCAGTCGGCCGATGTTAGTCACTGGGATGCCGATGTCGATTCCTATATTCCCTACAGAGCTATCTAACTAGCTGCTAATGTGTATGAAATTGTACAAATCGGTATGAATTCCATACAGAAGCAAGAAAATATGATGTGGCCTATATGCTGTACTCCAAATTTGAAGAAATATAGCCTAATATGGAAGATCTTGATTCTGAACAATTACTCAAACAAAACCTAATGAAATAAATCCCTGAAATACCTGTGATAACTTATGTGTGAAGTTATCTCTCAACCCTATAAATCTCTATGATAACTTTTGTATGAAGCTATCTCTCAATTTGGCAATAAATCAGCTGATCTCTCATAACCTCTAAATCACACACACTGAAGAGTGGATGTTCTCCAATGCAAATGGAATCCTAGAACCCTTGGCTTAGTCTTCACAGAAGAATTCTTAGCAATAATCAATATCAATATTCAATGGATAATTTTGCTTCCCTCCAATAAGAAACCCTTATATCCTCCAAAAAGATGCACTTGCCCTAATTAGGGTTTCATAATTAAGAATTAGGGTTTCTCAATTAAAATATGCTAAATAATTAATATTTGATTAAATCAATCAAATATTAATATCTCCCTCAATACATGTCAGATCCCCAAACCGTTCAAAGCTATTGAACCAGGGAGTGATTCTGCACATGATCATGCCATAACAGGGATGCTCTGCTAAATTCTAACATTCCCTATATAGTAAGAACTCAGACAAACATGCCCAAAAAAGCCCAAATGAATGCCAATTGAAACAAATTTTGCTAATCGAAGCCAAGCCAAGCTCCATCCTGACCCTCTATCCATCTTATCAGCCTACGAAGGTCACATAATAGGCTAATCCTCAACTCTGAAGATGTCAACTAAAAAGGGGACATGACATTTTGCCTTGGTGTTATCAATCCTTATCTAAATCTCTCCACTTAGCTTCTCTATCTTATATGCATGTCTTTCAGCTTGGAGACCAATGAAAGAACTATGTAAGAATTGGCTCTACCAATTTATAAGGTTGTCACACACATTATCCCTTGAATTTAGTGATTCATAGAGTGTTCCATCCTTGTCATCCAAAAATTTACTATGTCTTTTCATGGTTTTTTTAGGTGTGACAACTTTTACAAAGTCTGTGCTACAACTAGCTAATGTGGTATTCAATTGTTTCTTCTAATAAAGTAAGCTACATGCAACCTATTGAGATTGAAGTGTGGTAGCATTGAGAATTCCTTGATACTCTTATAGAAGAGTTATAAGTGTGGTAGCCTTGGCCTTGACATCCTATCCCAATGTTCTTAATGCATGTAGTTTCTGTGTTGTGCATAAACCTTTTGTTAACTTAAAGGCAAGTGTCAAGTGTCTTGAGTCTACATTGGTGAAACATTACTTGGTCCCCTTTTTCTTAAGTGACCAACTCAGGACAAGTATATTAGATTAACTTAGTATATTCATGTATTTATGCCTTTAAATAGATGTTCTTAGCCTTAGATTGATTGATAGCCTATTCCATCAAGGTGACCTTATATGCAATGGACTCTTGGAATGCTACAATACCCTCAAAATACTTATTCAATAATAACCTGGAAACATCTAATAATGCTTCTTAATGAAGTATAAAGGCTACCAAATTTCTTACATAAGTTAAATTATTAGGTCATGGCATGGTCATAAGTAGAGGTGAGAAGGTGGTTCATTGAGCACCCATAGTTAGAATGTCTTATAGCTAGACTTCTCCCAAAGGCAAGGCTGATTGATACTCACCTATTATAGCTATGAGTTTATCTTCTTCTTTCCCTATCTACACCAACCTAGCTTATTGTTATTAATATTCAAGAACTTGTTATTTTTTCACCTTGGTGTCTTTGGTAGTCTTTAGTTATTACACAACATCTTCATCTTGTTTTCTCTTTGCCTCCTCTATTACTTTGTAGTTTAACTCCTCTTCCATAGATTTATTTTTTTCCTATTTCTCATCATGCTACTTATATACATGTTCTTCCTTTTTTTGTTCTTTAATCACAATAACCTTGTTGTGTTTAGCCTTGGCCTGTGCCTATGCCAATAAATTAACTTATACCTTGGCTGCACATGCTTGTTCTTCCTTTTGTTTATGTAAAGCTTCATTTTCTTCTTCTTTCTACTTCCTTGTAGCTTCATCAACTTGCTAATAGGAAAGAGTGTCATCCTTTATATCCTTCTTTAACTATGTCTCTACATCTTTTTGTTGCTCATCTTCAACTACTTTAGCCTTGGTAGCGAGTGTAGACTATTTATTCCTTTGCTCTTCATCTAGATTTTTTTGGTGTACCTCCTACACTTGCTTTGTTGTGTCAATAAAATCTTGTGCCTTCTTTACTTCCTTAATATCGTATTGTCATTTAACTTCTATGTCATGGGCCTTTTGCTTGGCCTCAGCTTCTTCAACTTGATAATGTGCTTTCTTAGTTTACTATTTTTGGGCTTACTCTTTTTGGCATTTATTTTCTTCTTGATCGATTTTTTATTATACTGCATGAGATAATTCCTCTTATGAAGCTTTTTTCTCTTTAGTTATAGGTTGATTTGGTATCGATTCTTTGATATCAGGTTCTTGTTCTACAATTGATGAATCACTTGGTTGGACAACATAAATTGACATAAATGCTTTCTTTTACCCCAGCTTACATTTGGGTGGTGGTGAAGTTTAGTAAGGAAAAGTTTTCACTTCTTATGTGTTGGCTACCCTTTTAAATATATGTTCTTTGAGGGTAGGATAAACCCTAGCCTCTCATCAGGTTCTAGGTCTATGCACTAGAGTCTCCTTTAGGCTTTTAGGTAGTGGTGAAAATACATTGATGGCTACAAAATTGGTGTAATTTTGTTTCTCAAATATTTCAATCATTCCCTACATTTGTTTGACCTCTATATATATGGTGTCAACAATAATGGATGTTGGACATGGTGGTAGGTTCACCCAAAGACTTAGAGGGACCTTTTTATGCACTTGAACTATGCACACTACCTTTTAGAAGAATAATTCCTTCTCTTCCTATTTCATGTAAAAAAATTCTTAAGTTTTAAATAAAGAGAGAAAATAAACCTGATATGGATGTGGTTGAAAAACCTATTTGGTTGTGTGCACATTGAATTAGAAGACCGTGAAGAGCTCCTCTTTGGATTGGGAAGAAGACATGTAGATAAGAAAACACTAAAGCAAACTTGTTTGTTAGATAGATATTTGGGTGAATTTATTAGTGATAGATATATCCCAAGGGTGAGAACTTCCTTAGGGGATATCAATCCACATGTTTTAAAAAATTAAGTTCATAAAATTGGAAATAAGGTACTTTCATCAATAATCAAAAGGTACTGAAACTGAACACGAGAATGCTTTCTTAATAAATAGACTAGAAATGATCATATTAGTGATAAATTAATTAATAATAGTGTTAATGGGTTAGAGTCTACTTCGAAAAATCTGAAAGAAGTCTATAAACAAGTAGGAACACAAAAAATAGGTCTAGTTGGGGGTAGGTGGGTAAAAAAGCTTGTTATTTTTCACTACCATAATGACTATTAGTGGTTGGGGTGATCTTCAGTGGTTCGGTAGACCATCAGTGATTGAGTCAACTATCGATGGTTACTGTGTGAAGATATGGGTTGGTAAATTGCTAAATAATGGGATCCAAAAGATGGATTCCAAGAGATGGGCAAGGGTTGGACTAGCTACAAAATGGTAATAAATTACATAAATATTGACAAATAAGTACTTATCTTATCAAAAGTCAATTAGGTGACCATTTGAATCACTTAGCTGGCTTGATTCTAGTAGAGTAATGGTACCTATAATCTCAGTTGAGAGGAGGTAATAGCGAGTTAGCTCTCAATAAGATAACTTTATGGTGCTTGATAATGTTGATTTAATTACAAAAGAAAAATCTTAAATACTTAAGCTTTTGATAATTATTACATATGGATTTGACTTCCCAGGCCTCTCTCTCTTATAGGAACAAGTAAGAGGTGGAAGTTAAGGTGTAACTAGGCCATCTAAATATAATACATCCATAAAAAGGCTTGTAACTAGAATTCGATGAGTTATATTTAAAAGAGGTCAGTGAAACTTGCATGTTTTTGGTTAAGAGGTGCATCCTAACTATCAACAATTAGGGGTTCCCAAGTGTGATTATCGATGGTCACCTTAACCATCGATGGTTAGGTTCTAGAGCAAAGAGATCTTCAAGGCCATGTTGAGTTAGTTTGTGAAACTAGGTGTAGATGGGCTTGTTTAAGTCAAATTAGTGTAGGTTGGTCCCAAGAGGGTCCTAACTATGTCTAGGGGGATGTTTTGACATTTGGAAGTGTAGGTGTGTATATTTTTGGTGTCTACATTTTCCCTTTTTTATTGTGCAGCTTGTGTGAATGAGATTCAAAATATAAATAGAGTATAGATCAAAGGTTTGGTTTCCTCAAGAGTAGGAGGAGGTGTTCACCGTAAAATCTAGGAGTTGGTAAGGTAAAATAAAAGTGGGTATAAGTTTGATAAATGGCATTTGGTGAGCCATAAGGTGGTGACATGAGGTTGGGAATTTGAAACACAAACTTACACACAAAGTATGATAGAAAGGTGTGATAGCCAAGATTATGCAAAAATTAGGTTATCATAGTCAGTAAAAATAAAGATTAGTGATAAGAGGGATGAGTGACAAGTGAACTATGTGACCACTTGTAGGCATGGCAGTTGAGAACACTCATAAACTCAAGTCCCCTAGGTAATTTTTGTGTTTCTAGTGGGTATCCAAGGTAGGAAGTGCTCTTGAAGAAAACACAAATACGTCAAGTATCATAGGTATTCGAGGTAGGAAGTGTTCCTAGTGAGACACAAGTGGGTCAGTATGCATGAAGTGGCACAAAATTCAAAAAGGGTTAACATGGTAATGTTGTCATTATAGTAAAAGGAATATGGAAAATGTGTTGTACATTACATGCTAGGTGGGCCAAAATAGACCAATGATGAGGTGGTAAGTTGGTTAGGTTGGTTGGATAATGTAATCTCCAAAAGTGGGAAAAACTTGGTTTAGTTGTGCTTTAAAATGGTAGTTTTAGGTGAGAAGTGTCAAATTGGGGTATCTTAATTGTTGATGGTTATGGCCCCTAAAAATATGCCAAGTAAAAATTAAAAACAAGAATTAATTTTACTCACTGTAATATTTTTGCTTGGTTGACTTGGATTTATCAATTTTGGTACTTGTGGAGATTTTTCTTGATGAGTTAGTGACTTCTCATTGGTTAGAGGCATATGGGTTTGATATTTGTAGGTCTGAGATGTAGGGAGCACATGGATGTAGTAGAGCAGCTATTTTTGGGCTCTGACCATGGTAAAGATCAAGAAATGAGGTAGGTGGTGTCTTGAATTGGGATATACGTGTGATTTTATGTGATTGAATTTGGTTTGGAGGTTAGGGTTATGTTAGGAATGCTCAAGTTGGGTTGGAATACCCTAAGTAGGATTTTGGGTTTTGTGGGAAAATTTGCATGTAAAAATAGGAATGGTTAGGGTAGGGTAGGCTAATTAAGTTGGGTGAGGGTTAAGGGTATAAAATGTGGTTATTTTATATGCTTTTTAGGATAGAATTTAATGTGTTAGGATTTAGGCGTTCTAGGCATAGAATGCCCACAGTGACCATCGATGGTCAGTCTTGGCCATCGATGATCAATACCCATATAAAAATGGTTTCCTGATCATTAATGGTCACCATGATTTTTGGTGGTCACCTATTAAAGAAAAAGTTTTCTAAGGTAAAAATGGTCTAAGTAAATAGATCTTGCAGGTTTTTAGATGGTATAATTGGTGGGTAAATGGGTAAATAGGTAGAATAGGTTAGGTGTTTAAAGGGTAAGGTAGGGGAAGTTGTTCTAGTGTGTTTCAAGGGGTTGTGTGTTAATAGGTAAGGCTTGGATTCTAGGGGGAAACATAGACAACATGGGGGAGATAGGAAGAACAGAGGAATATTATCAATCTAGGGTAGATAAGAATATTATCAATAACTAAGCCAAGTGTTTGATCTGATGCAAACTAGGGAGTAGATTTAGATGCACGAATATATACCACACATATTTCTTGAGATACATGAGGGGATGAATCTATAAGACCAGGCCTATATAGAGGAGATGGGTTTGGGTGATATGAGGCACTACCAGCATGTGCCTCGAGATTCATTAATGGTCATAACACTCATCAAGTGATGGGATCTTGTAGCAACAACTTAATGATTCTAATTGGGGAGATGACTATTCTCCTTAAGGAAGTATATAGGATTACTAGACTCTCATTATATGGGGAGATAATTTATCATATTGAGCATGAGGAATGAGGGGATTTCATTGAATACTTATATGGGGATGTGAGTGATTAGGTCTAATGGCATGTGAAGGGATTTTGATACTCAATGTTGTATTAGAGAGCCCTAACTAAGAGGAGGATCATGATGATGTTCATGATTATGGTGATGTGTTTTAAGCTTCTAGATTTGAGTAGTGGGAGGTTTCCATATTTATTATTAGCAGTTCTAGTAGAGTTACTATTTAGTAGGATGCCATTTGGTTGGGTCCCTATTTTGTTGATGTAGATCTATAGGGAGCTATGGGGGTTTAGCCACCATAGGAGATATGGTATCAGTGTTATCCTAGTTTTTCACTATTGGGCCTATGAGAATATTCATGTGTTGAGACCATTAGGATTGTCTTAGGTAGGCTACACACAAATCAAGTTCCCTATTGGGTTTATACAATGGAGGGATGATTTTGATGTATCAAGTGCATGAGGTGGTGTTCATGATGTTGAGTGGTTTAGGGGTGCACTAGGTGCATTAATGGTTGGAGAGATCATTTGGAGACCATATATTCAATTTTTGATATGGATAGGGTACAAAAGGTAGACCCTCACCCTTTATAGCTATAGATAGATAGTGGGTAGGTAAGAGGGTGACATGGAGCTGATCCCATTTGACAGGGTATGTTGATAGTTTGGCTTAGTTAAGGTGTCTTAGGTCCATTTCCCTAGTATAAGAGAGAGGATTTAGAGGTTTTGTTACCAGTTCCCTAGCCTATTCTAATAGTTTTAGATGGTGGCTATGAGTAACTCCTATTAGGGCTCTTGTAGATGATGTCAGGTATGTAGATAGTTACATGGCTTAGTACTATCCCATATATGTAGCTACAGATATTAGTGGAGATGAGATAGGCATGAGGCTAATGGTTATAGATCTAACTGATCATGATGGATAGGTAGGGGGATTTAGATATATCCTAGGCATAAGTACAAAAATTATAGGGATAGGTGGCCACACTATAGGAATAGGTTATGACATTACAAGCATAGGTGGTGACCCTCATTGGTGAGTGAGATCAAGCGAGGATCTATCTTGGGTTGGTGACATAAGAGAGAGACTCATTGAGGTGAAGGGTATGGGTAGTCATGGAAAGAGTGGGAGGACCATTGGACATATTTCCATGGGCACACGATCTAGCCACTATGGAGGAGCTTAGATATTATGAGGTGATGGTACTAGATAAGTTGCCATAAATAATGTGAAATGGGGAGTATAGAGCTAGTTTGGCTGGTGGGCCATCTATAGCTACTCAAGGATAGTGGGAAGCCATAATCGATTAGAAAGGGGTCTTAGGGGGAACACCACTAGGTATAGGTGTATTTATAGGTCTAGGTAGGGCCATTAGTAGTGGTGTAGGTGTAAGTGGGGCTAGTGGTAGTTGTTACCCATGACCATGTTTAGATATGTTTTGATATATTAGTAGTGATAGATGTACACTATTTTGATATCAACCTGTGTCTTGATACAATGAGATGTATATTTTTTGGACAGAGAGTTTATACATTGCTATATGTATTATTTATGATGAATCGATGTATATGATGTATGGATTATGATGTTATATATGATGTATGCTTATGGTTCTTGATGTTCATGTTTATGGTTGATGGTCTATGGTTTCTTATGTATGATTTTTGAGATGTTTGGCTTAGTAGCTTAGGCTTGTGATGCTAGAAAGATAATTATGATGATTTGATTCTATTCATGTATGTGACATGATGTGTTATTAATGGATGTATGCCATATGAGAATGTAATTGTAATGGATTTATTTAAGGTTATATTGATGTGTTTTTCATGAATTGATGTTATAAAATGAATTGTGGAAATGTTATGGTAAATGGATAGATTGGCCGATGATACATGCTATGGTTCATGTTGTTTTGCTCATTTATTTTGTTTGTGGTTATGATGATGAATTGCATAATTAGTGTTGTTCATGATATGATATATATTCATGTGATGTCATGATGGTAAATGGATAGGATGATGTTTATGGTATGATATGCTTTCATTGTGTTTTGATCATAAATAGGTAGATGATGTTATTTGTGGACATAGTTCATAATGTTACAATTTTGATTTGATATTTGTTGTTTATGATCATGGGGATAAAATGTGAATATAGATAAGGATGTAATGAGAAGACATAAAGTAAGTAGATAAAAAACTAAATGTTTAGGAAAGTGATACTAATCATGAGAGGTACATCTACATGAACCAATAAAAGATAAGAAAAAGAAACATGATGCCTTTTATATGGTAAGGACCAAAATGAAACCTGAAGTTGGATTGGGTTAGTGAAAATAAGCCTTTTAAATGCTTTGCATTAGCATGCTTAGGTTGATAAATAGGTATCTTGATCACATTGGGTCAAGTAAGCTCATAGTCATGTGCATATGATATGTGTGGGGAGGATGGGTGAAACTAGAACCTTTTGTGAGACTATCATGCATTTTATTTAAGCTTTCAAGAGGATAGTATAAGTAGGCCTATGTTCATACATAAAGTGTCGACTAATTGATGTGGGAAGTATACTTGGGAGAGACAATTGTGGCCTTCCCAAGATTATTGATTTTATGAGAGTAAATTACAACATTTTATCATTGATTTTGCTTTTATTTATGGGTCATTTTTTATTTTTGATTTTGATTTAGTGTTGGGGAAGTTGATTGATGCGAGAAGATTCCAAGATATTTCTAGCTATGACAAATACTTTACTCAGCCATCCTTCAAGGGAGTGGTTTGAGTTTATATGCTTAGTATAATGCTTTTGATAGCTATCCTTCAAGGGAGCATTCCACCTTGTATTTTAAAATTTTGATTAAGTTTTCAATAGCTATCCTTCACGGGAGTAGTCTATGAATTCTAAGGATGACCCATAATTTACTTTTGATATTTATTTTTAATTTTTTAAATTTTACTTGACATAAACTTGATTATACATGCTCCATGGGTTACCTTGATGAAGACAAAACTAAGGGCACAAGAAGGTTCGGTAGGTGAAAAGAGGTTTAGGAAATAATAACCATGGGAATCTATCCCAAACTGGGATAGAAAGTACTATGAGAATCATGCCATGGGTAGAGACATGGTACCCATAGTTCAATATTAGGATATGGCTGGGATGGATAATCATATGATTCAGATATAGTTGATTTCCCCTTGAAATAGGGAAATGAATATGGTTATAAGTGATGAGCTTAAGTTAGACCAATGATGATTTTGGCACATCATTAACAAAAGAAAGGACATAGATGCAAAGCATTGAGAGGCTCAAGTTTTGTTTTGGCTTTGAGAGAGGATAAATGATAAGCTCCTGATCCGTACTTATGGGTTATGATGTAAGGTCCAAGCTAGTTGAAAGCAGATTTGCCCCTTTTGATTTTCTCCATATTAGTTACATGTTTACTTTCCTTGAGAAAAAGATCTCCAATATTTAATTCTCATACATTTAGGTGTTTTTTATAGGCACACTTGATTGATTCTTGATAGACACGTAGATGGGAAAGGGCAGCCAAATGATGCTCATCAAGTAGCTCAAGTTGATCTAAACATTTTTTATGGTAATCATCTTCTGAAATATAGTCATTTAAAGATATGCAAAGAGAAGGTATTTGGACTTCAAGAGGAAATAAAACCTTAAATACCAACACAAGAGAGAAAGGGTTATCACCTATAGGGGTTTAGATGCTAGTATGATATGCCCATAAGGTGAAAGGGATGTGTAAATGCCAATTTTAACCTAAAGTATTAACCATTTTGGTAAGCATGTTGTTAACAGTTCTGTTAGAGGCTTCTGCTTATCCATTTTCTTGTGTGTGGTAAGGTAATGAAAATCTTAGCTTGATACCAAATACATTGCAAAGACCTTGAACTTTTTTATTTTTCAAGGATTTGCCATTGTCAATGATGATCTTATGGGGAACACCAAAGTGGTAAATGATGTGATGGGTGATGAACTCGATAATATTTTTAGCTTTTTTCAAGACAAGAGGGATGGCCTCTACCCATTTGGTAAAATATTTAGTGATGATGATGATAGAGTGATGTCGCTATGAAGAGTGGGGCTTAATTTCACCAATAAGGTCTAGACCCCATTGTGAAAAAGGCTAAAAATTAGTGGAAACCTGAAGGCTATAGATAGGTGTGTGATGTAAACTAGCATGATATTGAGACTTGATGCACTTCTTCACATAGTCACAACATTCTTGGTTAAGGTTAGGCCAATAATAGCCTAGGTGGAGGATGCACTTAGCCATAGTGAGTTTGCTAAATTTACCTCCACAGATACGATCATGTGTCTTCCTGATAGCATGAGTAGCTTCTGGACCACAAAGGAAATAAAATAAGAGGCCATCAAAATCATGTTTATATATGATTCCTCTCATAATGGTATAGGGAGAGGCGATCTGAATAAATTACCAATGGGCATTCTTAGAGAGGCTAGAGGGAACTATGCCAAAATGAAGTTTGTCAAAGGTTTGTTAATACCAAAGGTTAGGTAAGATCTCTGCCACACTAAATATGGTTGAAGTGTTTGATTTTATGTAGGAAGGTTTGATGAGGTGATGGACAATGACTGAGAGGTTGGAGTTTGAGGGTGCTGATAAGATCTGAGAGGTGAGAGAATCCATGGTATCAACAAACTTGTTGGTAGATAATGAGTTGGTTTGAATATGGTAGTGCTCAAATGATGCTAAGAGTTTTGTAACTAATTGTCTATATAGATGTAAAATATCATTCTTATAATGATAGATGTCATTGACCTGATTGACCACAAGTTGAGAGTCACCAAAGATATTAATTGTTTTGACTCCTAAGACTAGCATGGTTTAGAGACCTATTACCAGGGCTTCATACTCAGCCATATTATTGGTACATTCAAAGTTAAGTTTATAAGATAAAGGAAGTGGTTCACTAATATGGGGGATAAGGATGATACTGGTTCCCCTACCACACTAACATTTTGAACCATTGAATAACATGGTTATGTGATTGGTAAAATTTTCTTGAGATAGGCTTATGATAGACTCATCTTGAAATTCAAGAGGAGGATATTTTTTGTTTATTAGGGGTGCAAAAGATAATTAGTCATTAATTAATTATCCCTTAATTAAATTCTACTAGAGGAAGTCAAGTTCAAACTTAGCTAAGCATGAGCCACTTGGCCATGTGTTATTTTTGGTATGGTTTGGAGTGTATGTACTTGAGTGGGTCAGTATTGGTTATGATGCAAGTTTTGTTGTTAAGAAGGTAGTGACGAAGTTTGGTGGCCATAAAGACTAAGGCCAAGAAAAGTTTCTTGGTGTGTGTGTATCAAGTATCGTACTTGACAAGTGTACATCTTATGTAATACATGTCTTGATATTTATGTTGTTCATCTCAATGGGAAAGCATTGTCCCTAGGGAATGGTCAGTGATAGAAATATAAAGGTAGAAATGTTGGTCATCTTTAGGAGGTGTGAGGATAGGAAAAGATAAAATGTACTCTTTGAGTTCATCAAATGCCTTTTGACAATCAACATTCCACTTGAAAGAGATATCCTTTTTCAAGAGGTGATGGAAGGGTTGACACTGATCTAAAAGTTGAGAGATGAAATGGTGAATGGATTGGAGCTTCCCTTGTAAACTGTAGAGTTTCTTAATATTGGTCATAGGTAGCATCTCAAGGATGGATTTAATTTAGGCTAGATCTACTTTTATTCCCTAAAGGGAAATGATGAAGCTAAGAATTTTGCCTGATAAGACCCCAGAAATACATTTATTTGGATTGAGGTGAACATGGTAATGGATAAGTCTCTAAAAGACAATCTTGAGAATAGCTAAGTGGTCCTTGTGAAGTTTAGATTTCCTGAGGAGGTCATCCACATAGTCCTCGATGATTGTATGGATGAGTTTGTGGAAGATGTAGGTCATAACATGTTGGTAGGTTGCACCAACATTTCTGAGACTGAAGGGCATGAATATATAATATAAATTCCCCCATGGGGTGATAAAGGTAGTCTTATGTTGATATTTAGGGGAAATAAAATTTTTATTATAACCCAAGAATCTATCCATGAGAGAACATTTCATGGCCTGTTATGAGATCAACAAGTTAGTCAATGCTAGGTAGAGGAAAGTCATTCTTTAGGTAGGCAAGGTTAAGTTCATGAAGGTCTAAATATATATGTAGTCCCCTTGTGGCTTTAGTGACAAGTATGATGTTTAAAATCCACTAGGGATAATTAATGGGTTGAATGTAGTTGATAGAGAGGAGGTGTTGAAATTCTTCTTTGATAATGAGGGATATGTGAGGATGCATTCATCAAAATTTTTGTTTGATAGACTTATTCTCATGATTGGTTATGATGTTGTGGGTGACAATATCTAGGTCAATAATAGGCATATTGTCATATGACCAAGAGAATGCAATATTATAGTCTTGAAAGAAGGTTGATTAGTTTTGAAGCTCCTTAGAGTTTAAATATTGGCCCAACTTGACAATGTGTGGGTTTTCCAGAGTGCCCAAGTTGATATCTGTGGTGGGCTCATTCAACATGGTTAAGCTCTTTGGAGGTAAGGATTTGTGGATGGAGGAATTAGGTACACCAAGGTATGTGAGATTATAATCATCATCCTATAACTAAACTATGTTCATGGTAGTAGATTCTCCTACAAGTTTAGGATGGGTCAAAGGGATGGATAAGGGTACCCCTTCCTTTTAATAAGTTAGGAGGTCAAGGGTGATCATGTTGATGGAAAAAAAGTTAGGTGGGATGATATCCCCACCCTCACACTCTAATGGAGGGGGTGTTGGTGAGGAAGGGGTCTCTTTTTCAATAATGGTAGTGGTATGTTGTTTGGATTTCTTCTTATTAGGTAGAGTGAATCCAAGGCCATGCTTCTCATGAGCTTTTGGGTCTTAATCAAGATCAAAGTTTGTGGTCCATGCTCATACCATCTCAAGCCAAAACCTTTCTAGGCACACCCATGGAGGTATATTTTAGAATATTTTGGGTTGTCCAAGCAAGAGAAGTTAGAGATAAATGGTTGAGGTGAAGAGGGTGTGGTAGCAGCATTAAGTGGCTTGTCAAGTCTCTCATAGATGAAGTTGGTTTGATATTTAGGAGTTCCCAAAGGAATAATGGGTTTAATGTTAGGATCATAACCTAATTTATGGTTAATTTCATTGTATTTTTAGGGGTAAAGAGAGCATCAAGGGTGAGGAGATAGTGTTCTCTAAGGGTAAGACATTAGAAAGTATGTTCTAAGGGATTAGTGGTAGTTATCTAGTTCATGGCAATAAATGAACTGGTAGATGCCTTTATGGAAGGGGGGCAAGGGCTTCATTTTCCATGGCTAAGGGCTTGGTGGTGGATGCTTGTGGTTCTTTGGATAGAGGTAAAAGGACATCATTAGGTTGATAGGTCACATTTCATGCTACAAAAGGGCTTGGGTCAACTTGTATGGTAACAATTTGATCTTCATGTTTAAACTTAGCACACTGATGGAGGGTGGAAGGTACACAATCCATGGCATAGATCAAAGGTTTCCATAGTAATATATTGTACTAGAATTCACCTTTAAATATGTAAAAGAGTTTAGGGAGTGTGAGAGGTCCTAGATGAATGTGGAGGATGATAATGCCCAAGGTAGTGGTCATAGTGTCATTGAAGGATCTAAGGATGGATGAAGTTCTATACATGACATTGTTCAATAATTTGAGTTGGTCATAAGAATGGGAAGAGATGATGTTGATTTTGTCTCCCCCATTAATCATAACCTATTTGAAGTGGGTTTGGTTGATATGGGTAGTAATAAATAAAGGAGGATCTGGGTCTTTAGGGTTGATAGAAGGTATCTCTAAATATTTGAAGGTAATAAGAGTGGAGAGTAGGGGAGCACCCACAAAGGCTTCTATAGTTTGGGAGTCTATTGGTCTAAGATCAATGGCCTACATAGCCTCTATCATGGCCTAGTGATGGTGAAGTGAGGTTGAAATGAGCTAGTAGAGGCTCATCTTAGCTAGAGTTTGGTAGAGAAACTTAAGAATGACCCTCCTGATGGATTCAAAAGGATTATCCTTAGAGGTGTCTAAGATGGTCACTTTGGGCTTAGATAAAGATGAAGAGATTGGGATCTAGTTTGGTTTAGGTTGAGAAGGTGGGTATATCCATGGAATGGACACCTTGTCTTTCCATTTATCCTTTTGTTGTGATTATTTGACCATGTTGATGGTATTGATATAGGTAAAATATGTGATAGAAGGTTGGGTAGGTTACCCATCATTCTCAAGTGAGTATGCAAGATTAGGTATGCTTTGAAAAATGGGTGTTGGGTGTAGTGGTATAGAGGCTAAGGGTAGCTCATCTACAAAAAGGTCATCTTTATCATAGAGCTAATGGATAATAGCTTGGAGAGCTTTGTAGTTCTTTGTGTCATGTCCAGGTGTCCTGTGATAAGAATAGACTTGATAGTCATTGTGCCAAGATGGATTCAAACCAAGAGGATCGAAAGGTCTAATAGGAGGTAAGGTGAAGCAAGAGGCTTGTAACATCCTTTGAAAATGATGAAATAGGATTCATCTAGAGGTATGAAAGGTCTAGAGGCTATGGTTTTGGTTGGTAAGTTGGGTGTTTTGGTGATAATGGGTTTAGTGAGAGAGGGTTTAGATAATTTGGTGTTTTTGGTTGATGGTTTTGGTTTGGGTGTGCTGGTGGTTGGAGGGTTTGAGGTTAATAGTTTAGAGATTGGTAACTTAGGAAAGACTAGTGTATCAGATAGTAAGTGGGCTAGTGTAACCAAAAATAGTGGATGACATATGTTAAAGGGAACTTGATTCTTAAGTAAGGTTGATAAATGAGGGCCAAAGATAGAAAGTAAGGTAGAGGGAGGTATAATATTATCCATGTGGCCCTTTAATGGTTTCACCTCTATAGTTCATCTAGATTGAGGTTTGGGTATAGGTTTGGATGGGGTTAACTCCACTTTCAAATATGGGTGAGCCAAACTTTGTGTGAGGAAGGCACTAATATTTGTGAATGGTTTGATTGGTGGTATGAGTGTTTGAGATGTGGTTATTTTGGTTGATTGAGAAGGTGAGGGGTTGATAGAAGTTTTGATTGGTTTAATAGGTGGTGTAAAAATGATAGATTGGTTGGTTAAAGGTGTACCCGAAGGCTTAGGTTTGTTGATGTACGGGAGACCTAGTTGTTGCTAAAACATGGTTTAATCCATAACTAGATTTAAAGTAAATTCCAACTTTTGAACTAATGTAGAAAAAGGTATGTTCACCATTCTTAATCCTTGTGTAGTGGATGCAAAGGAAAAACTTGTAGGTTGGGGAGGATGATTGGTAGTTTGGTCTATTTCCTGGAGTTAAAGATGTAAATTTGGGATAGGTAGTTCCCCCATGATAGGTGTTGGTGAAAAGAATTCTCCTCTAGGGATAATGTTCATAGGAGTAGTGGTTTGTTTGTTAGTTAGGGGAGATGGTGAATTAGTAATTGTTGCTTGTTTAGATATGTCAATTGGGGGGTACTTGATGATTTCAAAGCCTCTATGAGTGAAGCTAGGGAGAAAGAAACCTCCTTGGTTTAGGTCTCTAAAGGATGGGAAGGTGACTCCACCACCTCAATAGATGAGATGGGGGAAGATTAGGTAGATTGGATGCTTGAGTCTTCATGGATTAATGTATCGAGAACCATATTTACTGTGTGGGAATCATGGGAACATTCAACCTATGTGTCTTCACTTTTGGTAGGGGCATGGTTGGGAAAAGGTTGCCTAAATATGTCAAGGGCTTGATTTTGGGGGGAATTGGGGTTATCTAATAAAACTTCCCCCTTATAAATGAGGTTTTGGACAATGTTCTTGAAAGTGTTACATCAACTGACATCATGTCTAATTACTCAGTGGAAATCATAGAAGTCATTCTCATTGTACCAAGTAGGTTGAGGGTGAGAAGAGTCAAACTATTGAGAAGGTTTTATGGGAGGGAGTAGTATAAGGTTAGCTTTCAATATCTTCTCTAAAATTGAGGCATAAGATTATTCCAGTGGAATGAACCATTTTGGTTGATTCAATTTGGGTTCCTTCTATTTTGGTTGGAAGTAATGGGAGAATTTTGTTGATTGAAATTGGGTGGAATGGTGGTTTTAAGGGAAAAAACATTCACAGTTCCCTTGATCTTGGTTCCAGTATTAGCTTGGTTGCTTGGTTTAGAGGAAGAAGTTTTATTGGTCTTGAAGGTAGAGTTCTTGTTTTGTAACTTCAATTTAACCTCATTTATGTCTTGATTCTCTAGCTTACGTGCCATGGTAAAAGCCTCATCAAAAGTTTTGAGGATTTAAACATGCAATGTAGAAGATATATGATTGGTGTAAGCCTGAGAAAAAAGTTCTAAAAACTCAGGTTGAGGAAAGGAACATGAAATTTGATTAATCAAGATTTTATAATGAGTAAGAAAATTGACAATGGATTCATCATTTAATTGCCTAATAGAATAAAGGTTGGTGATAGAGACCTTTTTGGAAGTGTTAATGGAAAAGTGGTTTAAGAAGACTTAAGCTAGTTGGGTGAAAAAAAAGATTGAGTGCTTGGTGATGGCACTATACCAATCGAGTGTCAGGCTAGATAAAGACATGGGAAAGGTTTGAAGGAGAAGGGAATCACCATAATAAATCATGTAACATACGTGTCTAAAATCCATAAGGTACTATTAGGGGTCTTCCTTGCTTTGAAATTTGGTAAATTTTGGAAGCTTTCGTTATAGAGGGTAAGGTCTAATAAGAATAAATGGATGAATAATTTTTTTATAGATCTGATCATAAGATAATATATTATTATCCCTTAAAATGGATGACTCAAGGTTTGCCATTTTGTCCATGAGCATTTTCATTAAGTCTATTTGAGGTGACACACCTAAAGGGTTGTAAGGTGGATACAATGGTTGAGGTTGGGTAGAATATTGGTAATTGTTTGGTGGTTAGGGGTTTGTCATATTTTAGAATTTGAATGTTAGAGGTTGGGTAGATGAAACATAAGGGTAAGTGGATGTTGGTGGTTGAGTAATGGATACATACCCTTGTGGGTTGGGGATGTATCCTATATTGGGTGCAATGGGTACCTATTGAGGGATCCCTACAGGTTGGGTATGAACGGTGGTTGGGTTGGTGACAAGAGGAGTAATAACCCTTGTGCTAATAGGTGGTGAAGTAGAAGGGATGGATATTGATAGGATTAGTATAGGGGTGTTGATCAATGGTTTGACAGAGGGAAGGTTAGTAGTGCTTGTGGTAGGTACTCTAAAAATGAGTGGATTATGATGGATTAATGGTTGGGTTATTCCTAAAGTGGAGGAATCATTGGTAGGGGTAGAAGGTGTAAAGGTAGTAGTTCACTGTAGGGATTGGTTTTTAGCTATGGTATCCAAAGGGTCAATAGATGAATATGTTTAGGTAGCAAAGGGTTGGGTAGTGACCATAGAAATGGGAACATTATCCATAAGGTGAGATGGAAAACCATAGGGAGAAGCTAGGGATGAAGTGGAAACTAGTGGATGATGAGGGGAGGTGTTAAGATAATATTGGAGGGCAACTAGGTTGCTATCTAGAAATGCAGTAAAGTTTGTGTCTCATTAGGGAAATACCCAAAGAAAAGTGGGGCTTCCTAAAGGATGGGGTGAGTTTTCAACTTTAGAGATGTACTCCATAGGTGAGGAAGTAGAAGATGATGGTTAGTCTAGTAAAGGGTCCTATTCTATTAGGTCTTTATGCTACTAGCATGTGAGAACCATACAAGAAGGGGGAAAGGATAAAAAAGAATAAAATCACCACTCAAATAGAAATAAGACAAAATAAAATGATCAATAAAATAAAGACACACAGTAGAAAGTATGTTAAGCCTAGAGTTAGTTTTAGTATAGCTTTTGGCTTATGCCTTAGTTTTTGAAGAAGTATGTGACTCAAATTGGTTTGTAGAATAGATTATACATAATTATCCTATGGTTGGTTTAAAGTTATTTAAGTGCTCAAAAGAGTCTGTATTGAAATTTTATATGTGTTTTGGTATTGGGCCTACCCCCTCACTTTATGCATCATAGTGATAAGGATGTCAGGTGCTTTACTAGTATATACCAAATTTTAAAGTTTATACTCAACTAGAGAACTAAGTGGGTTCTCCCCTTGGTAACGACCTCCATGTAGGATTTTTGAGAAAGGGTAAGATGACTGCTAGGTGATGAAATCCTAGTTGGGTCTTGTCTAAAACTATTTTGATGTTTAATTGATGAAAGTGGTTTAACTAGTGTGTACAATAAAAGTGGTTCTATAATAAGATTATTGTACTTTAATTCAAAGTGAAATAATGTTAAAATAAGTAATAGATGTAGTTTATTTTAAGCCCAAAAGAGATTTTAGTTTTAATTATGAGCATAGATAGAGAGATGAGCATATAAATGTAGAGAAAAAATGTGAGTAGAGACTTTAGATCCCATCGGGCATGCCAGAATGTTTCATGTAAATTTTTGATTAAGTTCTAAATAAAGAGAGAAAAGAAAATTGATATGGGTGTGGTTGAAAAGATTGTTTGGTTATGCACACATTGAATTAAAATACTGTGAAGATCTCTTCTTTGGCTTAGGAGGTAGACCTACAAATAAGAAAGCACTAAATCAAACTTATTCATTAGATAAATAGTTGGGTGGATTGACTAGTGATAGCTAGATCCTGAGAGTGAGATTTTCCTTAGGGTTTGTCAATCCACACATTTTAAATAATTAAGTTCACAAAATAATAAATAAGGTACTTGCATCAATAATTAAAATGTATTGAAACTAAACACAAGAATTCTTGCTTAAGAAATAGACTAGAAACGATCAAATTAGTGATAAAATAATTAATACTAGTGTTGTGGGGTTGGGGTACACTTTAGAACATCTAAAATAGGTTTTTGAATAGGTAGGAACATCTAAAATAGGGTAAAAATATCTTACTGGTTTTCACTGCCATAGTGATTTTGGATGGTTGAGGTAACTGTTGGTGGTTAAGATGACCGTCGATGGTCAAGATGAATATCAATGGTTGGGCATACCATCGATGGTTGAGATAACCATCGGCAGTTACTTTGTAAAGATTTGGGTTGGTAAATTATTAAATAATAGGATCTAAAAGATGGGGTGGTGGGGTGGCCCCCCCTTTATCTCTATCTACCATAGTGAATAACTCTAGTAGATATCACCTCTCTCTCTCTCTCTCTCCCTATATATATATATATATATATATGTATGTATGTATGTATGTATATATGTATATACATATATATATATATATATATATATACATATATACATACATACATATACATACATACATACATACATACATACATACATACATACATACATACATACATACATACATACATACATACATACATACATACATACATACATATATATATATATATATATATATATATATATATATATCTACCATAGTGAATAACTCTAGTAGATATCACCTCTCTCTCTCTCTATATATATATATATATGTGTATATATGTAAGGTTTTGGAAAATAACCATCAATTTTATCAACACATAAAGTAATTTTATCCATAATGTAGGGGGTGTCTATAGACAATCCTAAATGTCCACTTTGGTTTTATTACATATAGACCTATGGGAGTATGCCTATAAATTAATATTGTTTTCAATACAATGATTTTAAATATGAATTTCTTGGATGAATTTTCAATTAGGTATATATATTTTTTAAATTATTTTACTCTATTATATAAATATTTGTTACATTGGAATGAACACATATATAAGGTGACATTTTGTGTTGCATTATTTATTTTTGAAGATGTGGCAGATTTTAGTGAATAACTCTAGTAGATATCACCTCTCTCTCTCTCTTTCTATATATATATATATATATATATATATATATATATATATATATATGTATATGTATGTATATATGTACATACACACACACAAACAAACACACACACACACACACACACACACACACACACACACACACACACACACACACACATATTGGCCTAGTTACACCTTCACTTCCACCTATTGCTTATGCCTATAAGAGAGAGAGGCTTGGGATGTCAAATCCATTTGCAATAATTATCAGGAGCGTATGTACTTAGGTGTTTTATTTTATAGGTTAATCAACATTATCAGTGTTATCAATCACCATCAAGCTATCTTATTAAGATCTAACTCACCATCACCTCCTCTCAATTGAGCTTTTAGGTACTTTAACTCTACCAAAATCAAACTAGATTCCACCAATAGGATAACTACTTCAACCACTTACATAATCAAATTTTGATAAGACAAGTACTTGTTTGTCAATATTCACATATTTTATTCCCATTTTACTACTAGTCTAAGACTTGCCCATCTCTTGAATATATAGGCCATGATCAAGTTGCATCTAGGAGGGGAAGGGGACTCTCTATAGTCTATTCAAGGAAGCTATATAATATCTACTTCATTTATCTATAGGGTGAGGGTTCCACCTCTCTCTCTCTCTCTATATATATATATATACATATACATACATACATACATATATATATATATATATACACACACACACATATACATACATATATATACATACATACATATATATATATATACATACATACATATATATACATACATATATATATATATGTGTGTATATATATATGTATACATATGTAAATGTATATTTATATATATATATATATAGAGAGAGAGAGAGAGGTGGAGCCCCCACCCTATAGATAAATGAACTAGATATTATATAGCTTCCTGGACTAGACTATAGAGAGTCCCCTCCCCCTCCTAGATGCAACCTGATCATGGCCTATATATTCAAGAGATGGGCAAGGCTTGGGCTAGTTGTAAAATGGGAATAAAATATGTGAATATTGACAAACAAGTACTTGTCTTATCAAAAGTTGATTGGGTGAGCGGTTGAAGTAGTTATCCTATTGGTGGAATCTAGTTTGATTTTGGTAGAGTAAAAGTACTTAAAAGATCAATTGAGAGGAGGTGATGGTGAGTCAGCTCTCAATAAGATAGCTTGATGGTGATTGATAACACTGATAATGTTGATTAACATGTAAAATAAAACTCCTGAATACCTGTGCTCTTGATAATTATTGCAAATGGATTTGACATCCCAAGCCTCTCTCTCTTATAGGCATAAGTAATAAGTGGAAGTGAAGGTGTAACTAGGTCATCTAAATATAATACATCCATGAAAAGGCTCACAATAGAATTAGATGAGTTATATTTAGAAGAGGTCGATGAAACTTACATGTTTCTGATTAAGAGGTGCATCTTGACTGTCGCTGGTCAAGGGTTCTCAAGTGTGACTATCAATGATCACCTTGACCATCGATGGTTAGGTTCTAGATGAAAGAGATCCTAAATTCCAAGTTAAGTTAGTTTAAAACTAGGTGTAGATGGTCTTGGTTAGGTAAAATTAGTTTAGGTTGGTCCCAAGAGGGTCTTAGCTAGGTCCAGGGGGATTTTAGACATTTAAAAGCATAGGTGTGCATATTTCTAGTGTCTACACTTCCTCATAAAATTCACCTACCATATCTTCAATCATCACCTGGTAGACCTCTTGCTCATCTTTCCCAATATGTAGTAGGTCATAGGAGCTTACGATTTGGGATACCTTAGGGTCATCCAACCAAGTTATTATACTCCTCAATTTATGCTTCAATGGAGGTGATGTTTTTTATTCTATGGAGAACTTATGCTTTCCTTTATACTTCTATGAGGTTGTGGCTTCTAGTTATTGCTGCACTAAAGGAACTATTGTGCTAAGTGGTATGGCTTAGAGAGATGTCATATGCCTAGTTTCATAGGATTTTTCCTTAGTGACCTTAGCCTATACCATAGCCATGGTAGTAAAATATGGTAGTGGTCTAAATAGTGATTTAGGTAGCTCATATATGTGAATAAAGATACCTTTTATAATCAATTTGATAACAACATATTGTCCTAGGTATTACATGACATCCAATGACACCCATGGGTGTGTAAAAATTAGATCCAAACACTCATCCCAACATTTATTGAAATTCACCTCATGAGCTAGGTCATTGTGCTCAAGTGTCCATATCAAATTTCAAAATTGCTACACTGGCTAGTAGTCAGTGTCTAGGTGCACCTCTCCTTTAGGATACTTCTATTGAGTGAAACATAACAAAAATATCAAGAACTGGTACTAGAAGTTTTGTTTATAGGTCATGTGGAAATTTTTGATATTTTAAAGTATCTCTTGTATAAAATACTCTAACTCATTGTGGTGGATCATGCGATGTGTAATTTCAACCACTCCTTTGGGCATTTACTTCATAAACTTGGTGGTTTACTAGAATCATTATGTAATGCACTTAACTAAGATGTGCATTTCTTCATCTTAGATATATTTAATTAGGATCCCTCTGGAACTTTATAAATATATATCTCTGACATCTTGAAGGATAGGAGGTGTTTTGGACTTATAGGGAGCAATAGAATCACACCATGTAGACATGCATAAATATCTATCCATCACTTTAGTTATGATGATGATGGTGATATCAAGGTAAATATAAATGTTTCCCTCATTTTAGTGGTTGAGTAAGATTTTCACAATCTCCCCTAAATTGTTGAAGGTAGGCATCTAAAGCAAGCACTTGATGTCTATGTTCTAGAATCAATGTGGGGTTGAAAGAGAAATTGGTTGCACAACATCTACTAGATTTGGTTAAAAGATTTTTTGTTTTATAGCTAAAAAATAATTAAATAAATCTATATAAATATATTTAGTCTATAGAAGTACAAGATCAATTCCCATTTCTTCCTTCTGAGCATCTATGAAGATGGGGATATGGGAGAATATATGTCTAAGTTGAAAAATATCACTATTGAGTACACTAAGGCTGGTTTTGGAAAACTAGATGATGACCTCATATTTACTACTGCTTTGAAAGGACTACTAAGGTCCTATAGGAATTTTGTTGAAATGTTGCATGTCTCTGACAAGATCATAGGCATCACCTTTGATAAGTTGGTTAAGTTGCTCATCCAACATGACCTCTCTCTACCCAAAAAATCCAAGATAACTAAAGAAGCCCATTTTTTAGAGTAAAATCCTAGTTCATCTTCATCTAGGCATCAAAACAATAGAGGAAATAGTTATAGAGGGGATTGAGGTTACAGAGGAGGTAGATATCAAAATAGAGGTAGGGGTCATTCAAATAGTCAATAATCTAATCAATCACATTCACATGAAACAAGTGATCGAGGACATGGTCACAATTCATATAGGGGTAGAGGTCGAGGTAGATCATACATTCAGTGTCATAGATGTGGAAAATTTGGTCACATTGCCTCACAATGTAGGATTCCTTTTGATAAAATTTAGAGGCCACAAAAAGCAACTAAGACTAACTCTGCATAGTATGCTGTTCATGACTATGATGAATCTAGTAATGTTGCCCATGAATCTACATTCACTACTTTGAGGCACATTGATTATATTGAATATGAGGCTAGAGATGAGCTCACAACTGTATGGGTTTTAGGCACAGGAGCAACCAAACACATGACATTTAGGAGAGATTTCTTTTGGTCTTATAAGGAAGCTTCTCTCTCTCCAGTTGCCTTAGCAGATAATTCTATGCATACACCACTAAGACTTGGATCTATTCGGATTCTTCTTCCTAATGGGTCTATAAAATACTTGGAGGATGTTTGGTATGTTCCCACATTGAAGAAACACTTACTTTCTTGGGTAACTATTTGAAAGAAAGGTTATCAAATTGTGCTTAAAAATGGGCTCATTTACATCAATTCAGTGAAGAATGATTATAAAATAATGTATATAGGATATGAAGATGGAAACTTGGTTAGATTGCATTGTAAGGTGCTTCCTCCCAATATAGAACTTGCACCAGTTGTTGACATAGGTACAGGTACTATGTCTACACAACAATTATGGTATCTCCACTATGGACATTTGAATATCCACTCTTTAGTGGATTTGCAAAGATATGGTATGGTGAATGGGTTTCCCACTTTTCACAAAGATAGTATTCTTTGTGAGTCATGTGTTTTGGGCAAACAAAATCAAGAAAATTTTCCTAAACAGTCATCTTGGAGAGCTAACAGATGTTTACAGGTAGTTCATAGTGATGTATGTGACATGAAAAAGTCATCCATTGGTGGGTGTAGATAATTTGTCTTGTTTATTGATGACTTTTCTAGGATGACTTGGGTATTCTTTATGAAAAACAAATCTGAAGTTTTTTCTAAGTTTGTTGATTGGTTACACTTAGTCGAAAAAGAAATAGGTTCACATTTGGCCACTCTTCATTCAGATAATGGAGGTGAGTATACCTCTAATAAATTTTTAGATTATTGTTGAGAACATGGTATTCATTGACAATATAGTAATGCTTATACTCCAAAACAAAATGGAGTATCTAAACAAATGAATAGAACTTTAGAGGGCACAACATGTGCCATGTTGCACTATAAATAGCTTGATGATAAGTTTTGGACCAAAGCTATTGTTACTGCAGTGTATTTCAGAAATAGGTCCCCCATAGTTGCACTTTTGGGACAAACTCCATATGAGGCATGGTATGGATTTAAACCAAAAGTTAAACACTTGAAAGTGTTTAGATGTGTTTGTTTTTCTTTGGTTCCTATTAAACATAGAACTAAGTTGGAACCATGAAGTTGAAAATGCATCTTTCTTAGTTATTCTGAAGATAAAAAGGGGTTTCATTCACTTGCACAAGATTTAGGCAAATTCATAGTGAGTCGAGATGTAATATTTGATGAGTTTGGGACTATGAACACTGTAGAGATTGATTTTCAACTTGATATATTAGAGAGGAAAAATACAAAAAGAGATAAGGGTTTGAATAATGGGGATAACTCTTCAAAGTTATGGTATGAGACTCAAATTCCTTCAATTTCCTCTCCTTCATCTACAAGTTCACAGGTTGATGACTTAGAAATTGTTGAAAATTCTCTAAGTCCCCCTTCGAATGATGCACATGTTGAGAATTATGGAGTTCCTATTTTGAATAATTTGTCTAAGTATCCAAAATGGGCTCAAAGTACTTTTTTTGACTTGACAAAAGATGAAGTTGGTTTAATAGGGCCCAAGAATTCTCAAAAATAGGTAAACTATGTTATGGTTGTTACTACTTCTTCCACTGAGCCATCCACTTTTAAGGAGGCATCTACTGAACATGTTTGGCAATAGGAAATGAAATGTGAGTATGATTCCATACTTAACAATAATACATGGGTTTTAGTTGATCCTCCTCCACATGTTAAACCCATCATATGTAAATGGGTTTATAGGATTAAGTATAAATCAGATGGCTCCATTGATAAACATAAGGCATGACTTGTTGCAAAAGGATATGCACAACAAGAAGGTATTGACTATGAGGAAACATTTGCACCAACTACCAAATGGCACACTATTCATATGGTACTTGCCTTACCAACACAAAATAGTTAGAAAGTACATCAATTAGATGTTAAAAGTGCTTTTTTAAATGGTGATTTATAAGAAGTCTATATGAAACAACCTCAGGGTTTTGAATAGGTGGGTGTTGAACACAAAGTATGTAAATTAATAAAAGCTTTGTATGGACTCAAACAGGCACCCAGGGCTTGGTATGATAAAATGGATTCATACTTGAAATCCATTGGTTTTCATCATAGCGAATTTGATGATACTCTCTATTTTCAAGTGCATGGTAAGAAAATGGTGATACTTGTTCTCTATGTTGATGACTTGTTTCTCACAGGTAATGATGAAAACCATAACAAGTCTGTGAAGAAGGAATTAAAAGATGGGTTTGAGATGATAGATCTTGGACTTCTTCACTACTATCTAGGGATAAAGGTAACTTACAAAGAGCATAGTATTTTCATTTCACAAACTAAGTATATTTCTAAGTTATTAGAGAGGTTTGGTAGTGATTACAAGCCTACCCTCTCTCCCATGGAAAGTAACTTGAAATTGTCTAAGGATGATAGTAGTTCCTTTTTTGATAGCAGCACATATAGACAATTGGTGGGAGGTTTGATATACTTGATGACTACCAGGCCTGATATTACATTTTTAATTAGAATTTTATCTAGGTTTATGCATGAGCCTAGAGAAATTCATTGGCATGCAGCAAAATGAGTACTTTGTTACCTTTAGGGAATGAAAACATATGGCCTTGAATACTGCCACAATAAGAACTTAAAACTTGTTGGATATTGTGATGTAGATTTTGGTGGATGTGTGGATAACAGAGTGTCAACCATAGGATACACTATGCATATGGGTTCAACTGCCATTGCTTGGTGTTGTAAGAAGCAGGATACAATGGCAAATTCATCAGTAGAATCAGAGTATATTATAGCATGGGATGCTTCTAGAGAAATTGTTTACCTTTGTCTTATTCTTGAAGGTCTTCAGGTTTACTAGTTTGCTCCTACACAGTTATACATTGATAATTAGAGTGCAATCAAGATGTCCAAGAATCTAGTGTTTCATGCCAAAATAAAACATATGGATGTCAAATACCATTAGCTGTGAATTCTGGTGGAAAATAAAACTCTTGATCCAATATATTTCCCAACTACCGATCAGATAGCTAATATCTTCACAAAACCCCTTGATAGAATCAATTTTGAAAAATTCAAAAAATGCTTGGTATGTGTCCAAAGACCTGACTTTAGATCATAGGGGGGTTTGTTAGGACTTGTTCCAAAGACTTAGCGTTAGGTTAGATTTTTGGTAGGTAATAAATAATTATTGTAAATGGGGCATGCATCTTTTAGTAAAGACACCCCCTTAGTTTAAGTATTAGTTAGTTTTAATGTTTTATATTTATTAATTAAAATTACCTTACAATTTGTTTTCCCATATTTAGTTGGTTATAAGATTAGTTGTTTTTACCAATCATTGGTAAAAACTATATAAATCCATGTTTGCATTATAAAAGGGTTAACAGAGTAAAGTCACCCTTATGTACATGTTTTTTTGAAATTAATAAAATACTTGTGCACTCGCACTAAGCAGGGACAAGGTTCAACCTATTTTGGCTGAGGAGTTATCACCATAGGCAGAAAATAACCATAGTTAAATTAACTTAATTTCATCTCAATAAAAAAAATATAATAGAACAACATAAACATCAAAGAACAAACTAAGTAGATACTTCAAACATGGTGGTCAATTGAGGAGGTGAAGGTGGAGGGTCTTTAGGCTTCCCTCTCCAACCATCTTAAGTCAAGGGATATTCATCTATAGGGAGGGGGTCCCAACCATCAGCTTGTTGGTTATTTTTAGAATCATTCTACATCTATAAATACTAATGAGAGGGAGATATGGCTAGCTCTAGACATAATAACTTATCTTATGGATGGGGTGTCCACCCTTCCACCACCACTATTCTCTACCTCTATTAGATCTTATCAAAGGAGATGGCTAGTGAGAATGAGGAGATGATCTCTTCTAACTTTTGTACCTTTGGATTCAAGAGTGATGATTCCTCCCCCATGCCCATGACCTGCAGGGGGAGAGTGGTAATGTAGGGGATCAAGTGTCCCATAGCTAACTACATAAGAATTTTTCCCCCAGTGGTCTAAAAGAACCTAAAGATGATGATGTTTGAATGAGACCATGTTAATTTAAATTTAAATATGGAGGGTAATGTTAGCAATCACATCAAATTTTTTAGTTACATTTTTTTTCATAATCTCATTATTAAAACATGCTTGATTTATAGATTTGCAAATCTGAAATAAAATATCAGTATGGAAAATTTACTATAATATGTTGTATATTTTTGGTAATAGGAAAAATTCTTCTAAGAGAGCCATTTTCCAAGTGAAAATATCTATCCCAAAGGGTTTGAAAAGGGTATGAATCCATCTCTAGGATGACTAAGCATGTGGGAAAAACCAAAAGAGGTGTTTGATGGTTTCTAGGTGTTAACAAGCTGGGTAAGTGGGATTAACAACCCCCATGTTCTTGAGCTAATTTCCCATGGGCAAACCCTGGTAAAGAATACACCAAAGGTATTAAGACTTTTTGAGTTCAATATAATCCACCCAAATGTTATCAAATCTCTTGGCCCAAACCTAATGAAGGGATTAGAGAGACCTGTTGGTGACCTAGATTGCACCCTAACTAAGCAAAGGAGTGTTCAGGTCCTCTTGCTCAAACCTAGTCTAATATGGGAATGACTTTAGGCTATGGGTTACCTAATCTTTGGTTATACCTCTAGGACTTTTAATGAGGCTAGCTCCTTTGATACATCACTTAGCTCATTTCCACTAAAACCTACTAATTAATGAGGTGAAAAGGGAGAGAAATATCACTAAAAGGGAAATCTAAGCTAGTGTTGGTGATGTACCTAAATTGACTTCTCATCCGCTTTATTTGAGATTCTTAAAAACAATAATGAGACAAGAAAAATATTGCATATATGACTCCAAATGTATATTATGCATCAAATATTTCATGTAGAGGTTCACCAAGTGATCAAAACCTGAGGAAAGTGATGGAGAGTTCTGATTCAAGGCACTAACCAGTTAATGTATCCACATGCTAAATTCAATTAAATGACATTAAACACTAAACATGACCTAAATAACAAGATAAACTGGTAGCTAGGTGAGATTAGGAATTGATAATAGAGATATTTCTACCACATATGTAAATCAAATTGATATTAACATACTATACCAAAATAATGAAATCTGAAAACAATCATTTATTCATCTCAAGAGTTTACAAAGCTCAATCTTGGTGGAGTCTAGTCATGCTCAAGAGAGGGATAGATATATTTTCAATGTGGAAGAAGATGGATCATATATAGAAAGGGAAAAGAAAGAGAGGAAGAGCATGCATCTGAGATCAATAAATGAATTTCCACTACCTTTCAATGAATGTTCAACCACATTTTTATTAAATCAAGACATAATCTATCATAGACAAATTAACCTTCATTTGTCTCAATAGCCTTCGATCTCTTTGAAAAACATATTAGAATACAAAAATGTGTTTTGGATGATGAGTCATGGTCTTTTTAAGAATGAAAACCCTTAGATATCTCTTTAAAATCCATTAAATTCCCTAATTACTTCCTATAACCACCATATCTTCATGTTGGGACTCTACACCATCTTCTACTTGGCTTATGTATAAGGGTAAAATATTTATGTCCATCAACTTGACTGAACCATGATTATGTCTGATTTAGGTGGATAAATGTTCCCATTGAATTGTGGATGATATGACTATCATATTTATGCTTTGGTGTGCTCTTTACTACATACCCTAGACACATATCAACTATAGATGAAAACCAATCCTAATTTATTTGTTTTCATATAGTCATCATATCTATCAAGGTGTATTTGTGTCACTTGAACAACCTAGTAGCCCACCTTTGATATTAATTAGACTTGAAAGACTAATTTCACATCTATAGAGATTTAATTGCATCATTCAAACTTGAAATATCCATTTTGGTTCAATCTTGGGATCATATTTTGACCTCTAATCGAAGTCTCTTGGCTTGAACTTTTGATATTGACCATCGATCTTGATATGGACTTATGAAGATTAAGACACCTTTGATATTAATTTTTAGCCATTAATCTATGATTTGGATTCAATATCATGCCACTTGGAAGGATTACATGGGTCCTTAGGATAAAATTAATCTTTGACCCACTGCTCACCATTGATATTTAATCAAATGATTAAATGTGCACTGAAGATCTTCAGGACCCATTGACATTGTCAATCACCCATGCACCATTGGATCTACTTATGATCTTATGAGATTAAGCCACTTGGCATCCATGTATTGGTTTTTGATTTCAACATTTGATAACATGACACTTGTCATTTTTGTTTGATTCTTGTGGACCCTACTGACCTTTTCAATATGAGCTCATTATTGATCTCCAATGCATAATCAAACACATGCTATTGGATCTTTGAGAGCCATTGACACTATTAATCACCACTCACCATTATATTTGATCTTAGATTCCAAGATTTAGGCACATTTTAGCTGCACATTTATTCCCAAGATATTTGAATCTAAATGGTTACTTGTCATAGCTTAAAATTGACGTCCCCATACACATCCTAGACTGTTAGTTTAACTTTGAAGCTTTATATCTTGAGATATAAAAGACATCAAGATATTAAATTTACAGGGGACCTTCTCAATATTAAAAACATAATGTCTATGTGATTCTTTGGGATTGAGAGGCTTGCTAAGCATACTTATAATATGCACAAGTAAACTAGTCTATTTATTTCTTCGTGATGTGTGATGATGGTCTGGCTCTTCTAGACTTATGCTTGAACTATTGTTTGAATCTCTAAAGATCAAATGAAAATTTAAGGCATTTACAAACTTGATTCACATTCTTGAATTCTATGATCACCATGGAAACCTATTGGATCCCTTCTCTTGCCACTCTAGACCTACTCCTATACTTTCTTATCAAATATCAATAGATTACATTTTAATCTTGCTTAAAGTGTTTTAAAATTTTGCAAGTGGTATTTGGGCTTCTTCTCTATAATTTGATCATCCACTCACTCAAGAATCTATTTATCTTTAAAACAAATCTAGTCAAAATCTTGGAATGTGGGCTAAAATGGCCAACATTTTTGGTGACTCATAGGGAACCATGCCTACTATGCTTGAAAACCCAAACTAATTGCCTTGTCTAGTCCATTAGGCATAGAGTCTCCTATCTTATTCAACATATTGATCTAAATCTAAAATTGGATACCAACCCTTGGATAACTCCTATTGAAATAAAAAAGGACTAAAAATTTAAAAAAAAATAAAAAATCCAAGACACCTATTAAATCAAAACACAATATAGAAGGGAAACTAACCTAAACAAAGTAACGACCACTATCCTAAGGAAATAGGTAAAATAAGATAAAAGAGAAGAAAAATACTCCTTTTGATAATCACTTATTGAAATAAAGCAAACCTAAAATAACTAACTTGTAGTGACAAGCTTCCCTCCAGGGTAAAATGGAAATTTATTTGGTGCACCTTGGAACTTTGAAGTATGCTTTCATTTTCTTGATAGCTCTCTTCTATAGCTAAAAGCATCTTCATGTTTATGTCTTCTTGGGGAAGAAACTACTTCCTCTACTAAAAATTTTAGGTACATGAGTTGTAAATGTGAGTACAATACCTATTCATACTCCCCAAAAATTTATGGACTTTACAAGAATAACTTAAACTCTTCTTCATTCATGAACTATTGATCATGATCATATAGACTAGCTTGATCTATTTCCTTTGACATATCTAAAAGGTTGACCTCTAAGGGATATGTATCTAATCTTGGGACTTATTGAGGCCATTTGAGCTCATTATTAGCTTCAAAGAGTGGAGAGATGTTTGAAGTTGAAGAGAAAGTTGGTAACCATGTTTGAAAAGTTCCAACATGTCATCTCTTGAGAGAGAAACTACTTCTTGCTTGATGAAGGAACCTTCCTTAGCCTATAATAGACCACATTCAAGTAAATAATAACATGAATGAAATATATCCAAAAAATTGAATATTTGATCTCATGAAACTATAGTTTGATTGGATCTTTTTCAAACTAAATGTCAAAAACAAGCATATCAATTTCCTAACCACAATCATGAGGCTGTAAGTTTTATTTTGATATCTTAGATTAGTCAATCAAAATTGATTCATCTTCAATTTCAAGATAATGATTGAGTAAAATATCAAATTTATCTTAATCTTCATGATGAATGGCATCTTTTGAGTTACCAAAGAATTCATGGGAAATACCTTTAACTTGTATAATTAGAGTGTCTTCCTCTTGAACATCAACAACTTCCTCTTCATGTACTTGCTCTTGAACTTGCATCTCAACCCCTACCTCAGATTTATCTTGAAAATTTTCCATTTTTTCATCATTATGGAAGACTAAAACATGTTTTTCCTTGTTGAGAGTTGTCCTAGTCATGATTTCTTCTTCCTGGTCACTAAAGTCACCTTCATTTTTTGTTTCCTTAGCTACATCTTCTTGATTTTCCTCACAAAAGAGATGCTCTTTCTCAAAGAGTGGAATAGTATACCCTTTAAAATATTCAATAAGATGATAAGGGTCCCTTATTTTTGTCATGGAGTTGTTCTTCTTAGATCACCTTCACCTCCTTTCTATGTTTCTTTGCTCCTTGAATGGATCTCTATGAAGGAAAGGCTATAGGATTTTGAGGGGAAAGGAGTGGAGGCTGAATGATCTCTTGCTTAATCTTGACTTTAGCATATTGGATAATGCCTAATTTTTCTTCCTTATTTATTGATTTTTGAATATAATTCTAAGTCATAAACTTAGGTTTAGAAACCTCTGCTTCTACACATGTTTTTTTATGGATGAGAAAGGAGTTTGTTATTGTGTTTCTTTTGTAGTTGTTATTGAATGCTAGAGATGATAATTAGGAAACTCAATTTAATTGGATAAATTAGCCTCAAAAGCATGGACCAATTGGTTAGAGATTTCTCCCTACAAAACTAAAGATGAAGTCTCTTATTTGATTTACTAAGAAACATGGAGATTAGTCTCCTCAAAACATGCTTATTTAGCCTTTTGAGGCTTCTCTTGGATATAATTCTAGGTAAGAAAGTTAGGAAAGGTTTGAATTGGTTCTTGAGGGTTGTGATAAACATTAGTTTGCTGATCATATAGGGAAAATGGAATCTCTATGGGATCCTAGGGCTTCTCATAAACCACCAACCTCTCTTCAATATTTATTATTAGACCACTAATGTCTAGAATATCAAAATAAAAATTTGATTGGCCTTGCCTTATGAAGGATGCACAGACCTCTTTAGCTTGATGAAAATTACCTCCCATGCTATGAATTTCATGCTTGGAGATCTCTTGTCCATAAATTTTCTTAGTTTCTATATTTATCATCTCTTTCTCATATCTAAAAAAGGTTTGTTTAAATCTTGAGATAGATTTCTTTGGGGATTGATAGGTCTAATCAGGAAGATAATAGGATTCATGAGGATTATCATAGTATTGGTATGGGTCACTATACTATTGGTAAGGATATGTACATGATGGTAGGGTTGATATAGGTCTTGAGGAAGGTAAGATCCATGCCCTTAATAGTAAGGATCATAAAAAACTTCATAAGGCTCATCATAGATTTGATATAAATATTGGTAAGGTTGATTAGGCTCATATGAATTATGAGGATCATGTTGAAATTGATGATAATGAGATGAATGATAGGGGTATCCACCATAGTTTTTCATATCAACCTCATATGTCAAATGGGATGCAATAACTGATTAAAATCTTCAATGAGACATATATGGGCTTCTTACAACCAGATTTTTGATTTTAAGTCACCACTGGCATTAACTTGCTTGCTTCCAAAAGCTGATTAGAGGAAAGATACACCACAATCCTTCCACTCTTTTGGATCTTGGTCTCACCAAGCATGCCAAAATTATTGGTGACCTAGATTGTACCCTAGCTGATTAAAGGAGTGTTCAAGTCATCTTGATCAAACCTAGTATAACATGAGAATGACCCTAGGTTGTGGGTTATCTAATCTTTTGTCAAACCTCTTGGATTTTTAATGAGGATAACTCCTCTAATACATCACTTAGCTCATTTACACTAAAACCTATTAATTTGTAGGGTGAAAAGGGAGAGAAAGATAACTAAAATAGAAATCTAAGATAATGTTGGTGATGCACCTAAATTGATTTCTCATCCACTTTATTTGAGCTTCTTAAAAACACTAATGAGACAAGCAAAAGACTACATCTACAACTCCAAATGTCTATTATGCATCAATATTTCATGTAGATGTTCACCAAGTGATCAAAACCTAAATAAAGTGATGGAGGGGCCTAATTCAAGGCATTAACCAATCAATTTATCCACATGTTAGTTTCAATTAAATGACATTAAACACTAAACATGACATGCATAACAAGAGAAACTAGTAGCTAGGTCAGATCAAGACTTGATAAGGGAGATATTTCTACCACATATGCAAATCAAACTTATATTAACACACTATACTAGAATAATGAAATACTAAAATAGTTTCATATTCATCTCAATAGGTTATAAAGCTCAATTTTAGAAGAGTCTAGTCATACCCAAGAGTGGGATAGATAGATTTTTAATGTGGAAGAAGATGGATCATATAGAGAAAGGGCAAAGAGAGAGAGAAAGAGCATGCATATGAGAGAAATAAATGAAATACCACCACCTTTTAATGAATTTTCAACCACATTTTGATCAAATCAATACATAATCTATCATAGACAAATTAACCATCATTTATCCCGATAGCCTTCAAGATATTTGAAATACATACTAGAGGATAAAAATGTGTTTTAGAAGACTAGTCATGCTCTTGGTAAGAATTAAAACCCTTAGAGATATCATAAAAATACATTAAATTCCCCAAATTCTTCTTGAAACCACTAGATCTTCATATTGGGACTCTACAAGATCTTCTACTTGGCTTGCTTATAAGGACAAAATCTTTATGTCCATCAACCTAACTGAACCATGACTATGTCTACCTTAGGTGATTGAATGTTCCTACTAAATTTTAGATGATATGAATATCATATTTATGACTTGACATTCTCTTTATTTAAACCCCTAGACATATATCTATTATAGATGAAAAATAATCCCATTTTATTAGTTTTCATATAGTCATCATATCTATCAAGGTGTATTTACATTGCTTAAACAACCTATTATCCCACCTTAAATATTATTTAGACTCAAAAAACTTCAATGGAATTTTTAAAACTTGAAATATCCATTCTAGTTCATCATATTTTGACCTCTAGTCAAAGTCTTTTGGCTTCAACTTTTGATATCGACCACCGATCTTGATCTGGGATTCTTAAGATTAAGACACCTTTAACATTAATTTTTAGCCATTAATTTGTGATCCACCTTAAATATTGTGCCACTTTATAGCCATAAATTGGTCCTTAGGATACACTGACTCTCTAACCCACCACTCATCATCGACCTTTGATTGCATGATTAAATATGCACTATAGATCTTCCAGACCCACTAACACTGTTAGTCGCCCATACACTATTGGATTTTCTTATGAGCTCAAGTTATTATGCCACTTTTCATCACCAAATTGGTATTTTATTTAAACCTTTGATAATATTACACTTATTGGTCTCACATGCTTCTTGTGGACCCCATTGACCTTATAACTACAAGCTCACCTTGATCTTTGATGCACGATCAAATGTATACTATTGGATCTTTGGGACCCACTAAAACTATCAATAAATACTAACCATTAGATTTTATATAATATTTAAATATTTTGACACTTGTCAACTATGTATTCATTCTCAATATATTTTAATCCAAATGGATACTTACTGTAGCTTAAAATTAACGTCCCTGTGCATGTCCTAGATTGTTGGTTTAAATTTGAAGCTTTATATATTGAGATAAAAAAGACATCAAGATATGAAATTTGTAGTGGAAATTATTGGTATGAAAAACATCATATATATGTGATATTTTGGTCTTGAAAGGATTCTTGAGCATACATATAAAATTCATAAGCAAACTGGTCTATTCATTTCTCTATGATGAACGATGACAGTCTGACTCTTCTAGACATGTGCTTGAATTATTTTTTGAATCTCCAAGGATTGAATGAACTTATGAGACTTTTTAAAACCTAATTCATGTTACTAAAATATATGATCACGATGAAAACCTATTGGGTCCCTTATCTTGCCACTTTATACTTGCTCTTAGACTTTCTTCTCAAAGATCAATAAGTTACACTTTAAGCTTGATCAGAGTGTTTAAAAATATTTTCAAGTGTTATTTGATATTATTATTTATCATTTGATCATCCACCTATTCATGACTCTATTTATTTTCAAACCACATCTAGTCAAAAGCTTGGCATGTTGGCCAAAATGACCAACAAGACCATTAATGATTAAGTGCCTCTGTGTTAATATGTTGAACGAATAATAAATTGTATCACAAATAAGTATAATAATTATGGAATGGTATGGTATTATTCCAAGACCATTAATTCCACCATGTAATAAGAGAGGAAACTCAAATCTTGTGTAAGTATTCATTAAGTATGGAACTCTGTAATTTAGTGATGGATTCTGCATCTTCCTTGTTAACCTAGAATTTAGCCTTTAGCATAGGCCAAGGAATTTATTCCCTAGAGAAATTATAAAATGGATCAAAAATCGTGAGAATACCCTTCTTAAAAATCCTTAAGATTTTGATATAGGGGGCCATAGAAAATGGGACATTGTGGAAGTTCAGTTGCGGAGACCACCATAATGACTAGGAGTTTAGAGAAAGACTGCTTCTAAACCCATCCTCCACCCAAATCAAGTGATGTTTGATATTTTCATAGGCCTTCCAGATAATTTTCATGATAAATTTACCCCTAATTTGATATTTACTAGTGATATAAGCACATTTTGAATGCCTATGCCTTACCAAGATTTTCTATCAAGAGGGCATCCTTGAGAAATGAAGTGTCATAGTAAAATTTTCTAAGTTTCATCACTTTCTAGGCTTTAAATGATCCATTTATCACAAAGAGTTATTCCTTAAATCTTTATGTCAATAAACCCAAACCTACCAACTTATTTATGATGATAATAGATGGCCTAAAAGACTTGATGAAATCCCTAGTGGCCTTCAGAATTGGCCCATAAAAATTCTCATAGCAAATTTTCAAGCTTCACATAGGAGGCATTTGAAGGTGCCCAACAATAAGGGTATTAAACATGAGTAGTAGTGTCACCTTATAAAAAATATATAATTTTTTGGTAAGGGTCAAATTTTTAGTGATCTATAAAGATATTTTTTCATCATTATTTGGACTAAATAGGACCATAAATCTATAAGAGAGGCTCTAAAATCAAAATGAATTCCTAAAAATTTAAATTGGACCCATGAAAGGATCCATTACCACATATATCCCTTCATCCAAGGAGGTTTGGGAGACAAGGATTAGTGTTATCATTGGGTCTTATGCCATTAGATAAACAACCCAAAGGTAAGGCAAAAAATATCTAAACATTGCATGGCATGCTTGATAAAGCATTCATCCTTCTCTAGGGTGAGAAATGAGTCATCAAAAAAGTGCATGTTGATTAATTGGTGGTTTTAATTAGTAAAAGAGATCCTTTTGACCAACCCTTTGGAATAATAATTAGCTAAAATATAGCTAAAACCTTTATCATCCAACACATAAATCAAAGGGGCTAGGGGTTGATTCTATTTTATGGACATATGGAGATCATATGGTTGAGACTAAGATCCATTTATGGTGATGAAGGACCCAACATCCTAAAAAAGCATATTGATAATATTAATAAACTTGGGGCCAAACCCCACTACTTGTAACATAATAATAATAAAAGGCCACCCAATACAATCATAGTCTTTCTCAAATTTAATCTTGATGAATAAGGCCTTTTGTTTGGAAATTCTAGCTCATCTTATACCCTCCCAAACAAAAATAACATTATCCAATATATATCTATGTTTAATGAACCCAATTTGCTCACTTCATGTAATTAAGGGAAGTAAGTGCTTAATTTTGAGAGCTATAGTTATGGCTATGATTTTACAGGACACATTTAGAAAAGTGATGGGTCTCTAGTTGGTAATTACCTTAGGATCCCCTCTATTGGGGATAAATTTTATGTTTCCCTAATTAATGAGGTGGCATAAGGAGTTGCTTGGGACCACTTCAAAATAAAATATATGGAGATTAGGTCCAACTACATCCCATAGGGTTTTATAAAATTTATAGGGGAAGACATCAATGCCTAGGGATTTATTAGAAGTCATCTACATAATAGCTTATTTAAGGTCATTGACACTAAGAGGTCAATCATAGGAAATTTTATAAGCTTGTGAGAGCTTACAAGGGACCGCATCAAGGCATTGGGAGAGGCCAATCTCATGATTAGGGTATGAAGGTTGTGCTTCAAAAACACCATGATAGTGACGTACAAAGGCTTGGAGGAAATCTAAAAGTTTGGTAAGCATGTTTACATCACTTATAATGGATTTTATTTTGTCTATAGCTTGTCTTGATTGAAGGAGAGAAAAAAATTCATTAGTCACTTTATCTCCTACCTTCAACCAATGCATCCTTGCTTGAAGTTGTGATATTATAGATGTGTAAGCCTCCACAACTTAAAACCTGTGCCTCCACATCATAGCCTAAGTCTATAAATGAGAGTTTAAATGTGTATCTTCTAACTCCTATGAAATCTTAAGGTATTCATGATTTGAATTCACTACCTAAAAGCAACCACTTGTTTTCCATAAATTTGTAAAAAGGTTGTGTGCAGGTTATCACATCTAACCACCACTCAATCCAAACAATGTTCCCTATGGGACTAGGGGTCGAATTTCAAATCATGTTGCTATGCTCGATAGTCTACTCATGCTTGAGATGGGTAGTGTTGAGGTAGAACTAGGAACCCTTGGGTTTAACCTAAGGGGAAGTCTAATGTACACAAAAATAGATGGGTTAGTGGTCAGACAAGAAAGAGTCTATAATGATAGACAAAACTCATCCATGGATGGGATCAAAGAATAAAATTTCTTACTTAGTTAGGTGGGAATAATAAATGCACTTAAGGACCCAATATTCTCCCTGATGGAAATTAGACCAAGTAAACCATGGGGAATTAGAATCACCCCTTATATGATGATTTAGATTAAAGACCCCACATTTATTTCACATGTAAAACTAAGATTCCCATTCTCCTTCACACCATATCATAGGAAGGAAAACTTATTTGTCTTGCACATATTTAATCATGTTAATGTCACCACATAGAATGTAGTACACATTTGAGAGGGAATCAACTAACCATCTCTAGATTAGGGTGCATTCCACAACATCATTAGATGCAAATAGATTGACAAGGCCAACTATGCGATTATCAAAGTAAAAAATATTATAGACCACTTGATGGTGGGGTTGGAACCATAAGAAATGATCTTTGAGGTAAGTTAGGTATCATTAGGGTGACAACTTCCCCCTGACTAGACTCATGATAGGTGGTCTGACAGAGGGCCCTAGGCCAGATAGTACAAGCTATATAAGGAATTAAAAATCTATAAATTTTGACTTCTTGTATGCAAAGAATTTTAATGTGATAAAAATGATGATAATTATTCTTAGCTATATACTTAAGAGTCAGATCCATGAGTCCTCAAACATATTAAGAATAAACTATAATTGGAAAACATATAAATTCATGTCATTTCTATATGTAATAAAAAATTCATCATGGCTATAAATAAATCCTAATTTGGAGAAGATAGATCATACCATAAAATTTTTATTGGGGATACATTTGTTAAATGGGAACATGACCAATATGGGGATCTGCTAGACCTAACTATGGGATCTCTTATCATAATACACAATGCTATGGAGGGTTTCAAATCCTCTAGTTAAGCATAATCATGCAATAACCCTAAGGGAGTCTTGTGTTTTTATATCTCACTAAAGTAATAACAAGTAAATAAATATAATCTAGTGCTCACCAAAGCTTGTGGCACAAAGTGTGGGTTAGAAACAATAAAATTAAACATGCATAAGAAACATATACTCATGTCAATGTATACAAAATCCTAACGCATGAAATATAATTAAAAATTCATACTCTCTCTCTCTCTCTCTCTCTCTCTCTCTCTCTCTCTCTCTCTCTCTCTCTCTCTCTCTCTCTCTCTCTCTCTCTCTCTCTCTCTCTTACAAATGAATAATAAAGTTAGGAATACTTACCTTTTAAGATGAACTCGTCGAGCCTCAACCTCTCAATTGGCCAAGGTGCTTTGTAAGAGGTTATTGTGTTATGTAAGGATGATAAGGATAAATCAGATATAGGCTACACAACCTATCAATGCATCCAAAAGACTTCTACACAAGACAATATTTTTATCTCCAAATAAATTATGAAAACCTAAGCTTGATCCCTAAGTAAAATGGTAGATAAGTAGATGTGCAATATATCTTCTTCTCTTCTCTCAATAATGGTGAAATGAACTTGTATATAAAGGCAAATCTAACCCTAAACTCTTACAAAAATTTTGGATTATAGGGTCAACCTAGTATTTTTTTGGATAATAACCCATGCTAAAAATGAACCATGTCGGCACTATAGTGTAATGACAAAATAATACAAGGTTGACCCATCTGACGTAGTTTAAAAATTTCTAAAAGGGGATTTAGGCTAGGAAAAGGTAAATAAAAGTGGTAAATGATAGGAGGAGGGTTAAAAAGAGAATAAAAATATTAGGTAAATTTATTCTAGGAGAAAATTTTGTAAATAACAAGTGGAAAAAGGGACAACAATCCTAAAAAGAACCAATAGTCTACCTACCCCTTTCCTAGTGCACCCCTTAAGGCATGGACTCAGAGAGATTGAGACTCAATGAGTTATTACAAGATAAAAAGTGTTATTAAGTGATAAAAGTTTTAAAATATTATGTGTATACATATTATCCACTCTAATATCATCATGTGTCATGTGAGTACAACATGGGATGGTGCTTTGAGAATAGAACATGAGAACACATAACACTGATGTTAAATAAAATGAAGTAAGGATAAAATAAGATAAATTAAAGGAAATAATTTAAAAATATATACCTTTAATTTCCTTATTTATATAGATAAAATTATACTACAATAAAAGTGAATTCATCCAAATGTGAAGAACATTATTCAAACCTGTAGAAATTAATGCAAAAAATAGCCAAAAATCAAAAGTTTGGGAAGATAGGCATATAGTTGTGAAAAATATTATTTATGCCGTCATGATTCCAAAACATTTTATGGTTCAAAAAATATATTATTAGAAACAAATATATATGTAAAATAAGTAATTAGAGTAATAACTAAGTAGAAACAACTAAGTCAACCCAATTGACCTAGTAGGCTGAAATTTTGCTAAATCCACACTGTTGACCTAGTAGGTATATGCTGACCTAGTGTGTTTTTTATACATTAAAATTAGTACATGAATACCAAAATAGTATAAAAATCCACTCTTCCAAATTATTACATTAATGTCGACCTAGTATAAAAATACACTCTTCTGACTTAGTACATGATTGCCGATCTAGTAGAAAATTCCACTCTACCGACTTAGTACTAAGAGGGGGAAAAGTAAAGGGTTAACTTCGTTTGTTTAGTAAAATTGGTAAAAATAAGAAATTTTTCATCAACCTAGTGTTTTTTAAGGAAATATTAAAATATTTAAGTTAAATGAATGCCAAATGATTGTAGAACACAATAAATCATGTTAGGAGGCATGCAAAACATAAATGGGAAAAATGAATATAGAACATACTAAGTCACATTGGGAATCATGTAAAACATAAATTATAAATGAAATATAGAATGTAATAAAGCATTTTTAGAATAATTTAAAACATAAATGGAAATAAGTGCAAGAAAACTCTAACAAAGATATGTTAGTGATAAGTAACCCCATGTAAGATAATCATGTCAAATCAAATATAAAGAAAAACATGAATGAATAAAAATGAAATGTAGTTAAAGATGTAATGCAAAAATGAAGAATTAATACATAAATATAAATATGTAAGAATGCAAATTTCATATATAAGATAAGTGAAGTCCGCAAAAATTGAATAAGAACATGATGGAGAAATGAAAATAAAAAATCTCTAAAGGATGAAAACTAAAACTTAGTGTTTTTTATAATATGCAATGTAACAAAACACAACCACATAATGACATGAATTAGTATGATAGTGAGATGGTGTTGTAAGAAAATGGTGTAAGGGTATTTGTGAGGAAGGCCTAGTCCTATCCATGGTCTTAAAATACAACTCACAAACTATAAACCAAGAGGATTAATAAGGTAGATGTGATCATATAAAATCAATATCTAACAAGGGGAATATAAGGAAAATATGATTTAAATAACGAATTCAAGGTTCCACATGAGTGATTTAAACATCCTTATCAAGAATGAGACACACTATGCAAGTGAGGAAGGCTAAGAACTGTCAACACCAAGGACTTAGGACATTTTGACTAATGAAAACAAATCTTAGGCTAAAAATTGAAGTATATAGATCATCCCATGAATTTTATATGAATGAAAATTAAAATTGACCTACCTTCCCACAATGTGTTCCACATTCCGTAGGGTCCCTAATAGAGCCATCAGTCTAGTGTAAATATTGGGTACTTGCATGAGAAAGTAGGTAACACTAAACTATTTTTTTATTCTTCTTTTCTAATCTACTAGCCTACCATACCCCAATGGACCTCTAATATATTGTGAGGCAAACTGTGGAGTTTTAGATTTGACTAGAAAAAGGATATGTGCTTAAAATCACATCTTTTAGTGTGATTTAAATTTTGGAATTTTTAATTTTGCCTTTTGGATCATTGCCTTTTATTTGTATTTTATGATTTGGATTTTAACTTTCTTGATGGATTTTTTATGTTATTCCTCCTCCATATGGATTTAGAGAACCAAACATGGGTGTTAAAGATGAAAAACACAAGAGACCTTACACTTGGTCACTAGAGAAAAGGTCCTAAAGACCAAGGTGTCTAAAGACTCCTAGACTTGCCCATAAGTAAGTGTGCAATCTGAAAATTGACTAATGTGAGCCTCAAATGAAAGAAAATAAGGGAAATATGTGGATCATAATATATCCATTTATGTAATAAATGATACAATGATGAATATGCTCATAGATGATCATAAGGAGGTAAAATAGTGCTATAAAAAGGGACGGGGCTATGCTTATGATAGTCATGTCACTAGAGAATCCATTCTAGCCTATAATAGATATAGAAAAAACACCAATGAAAGTAGTAGTAATCCCAAAAAGTGTTTTAAAAATGTTTTAATATGGTAATTTGCGAGGAAGGCTAGGTCATATCCATGGTCTTGCACTTCAATTCACAAGGTGAACACCAATGAGGTGAATGCTAAAAAATGAGAAAATAATCATAAATCTACTAAGGCAAAGATTGACATAAAAACGCAAAATTGAAAGAGATATATAAGGACCAAAATGAAAACAAAATTTCAAATATAATGTGTAATGTGTAAGAAAATAAAATAACCTAAAGGTGATAATGATGCTAGTAAAGTGAAACTAAAAGATGTAAAGTACACAAAAATGAAGAAACATGAGACAAGAAAATAACAAGACCTATGTTAACGTCCACACCAAATATGAGCATGTGAAATACAAGTCTATGAATCATAGAAGGTTTATTGAAGATAAATTTGGTTATTATTATGCATTATAGAATAAGAGTGGGAATTTTAAGATGCCCTAATGGGTAATTTGATGTATGGATGGGCATCGTAAGATGCCCCAAAGTCTAAAGGGACATGTGGATGGGCATAGAAATATGCCCCAACATGTGAGGTGGATGAGGTAACATTGAATTCTTAAAATTATTTGCATTGGGTTGGTAGGTGCATTTGGAGAGAGGTAAATGTATTAGTTTGTTAGATTTTAGGTATTTTGAATGTGACATATGATATTTAGGAGAGTTATGATGAAGTAAATGAGGGCCATGTATTATTTGATTTAGAGTAGGAATTTGAGCTAGGTACTCTTTTGGTTCATGTGACTTATGAGGTTGAGGTTCAATGGATGCAATAATGTGTTTAAATTTTTTCATGTTATCTATCCTTTCCCTATTGGTGTAAGAAGAAGGATCAACTATGGTTTGAATAAAATTAGTGGATGTGTAGGTATGGGATAATTATTGTTGTTCATTAGGTAGTTGATGTTGATGTGATTATGGTTCTTGAGATTTAATTTGAGAACCTTGAAGATAGTCTTGGTTACGTTATTTTGTGAGAGTATCAAGATTGAAATGTAGACCAAATAAGGAAGAAAGAATAAATTAGTGAACCTCATGACAAGACTCATGAGAATGACCTATATTAGTATGCCACTAATAAAATTTATCAAGATTGTACCATTTTGGAGGAGGTTTGGAAGGATCAAATCTCATAGGTTTAAAGGGTGGAAATATCTTCTTAAGTTATTTTATACTCAAGGTTAGGTGGGTTGGGTTAAAATTGGTTGAATTAGATGCTCCATTTTGAGGTTGGGGAGGCTTGGATGAATCAATATTACTATAAAATGATTTGAAATTTTATCTGTTAGTTGTTTGAGGTGTTTCAAATTGAGTCATAAGAAAGTATTACCTTTTTTCTTGGTCTAAGGCTTCTTCTAATGTTTTAGGTGAAAATATTCAAATTTTGTATTGAAGAGGAGATTTAAGAGTAGTAACAAATATTTTTAAAATAGTATCATCATTCATGTTATGGTCCACTTTATGATCAAGAGAATTATATCATTTGATGAAAGTGTGAGTAGATTCATTAGGAATTTGTTTGGCATTGATGAAATGACTAAGATAATTTTCAAGAAGGTCATCATGTTGGAATTCCTTCACTAGTGCATTGACTAAATCCTATAGTTGTGAGATGGAATGTTTAGGACATTGGTTGTACCATTCAAGGGCATCACCAAAAAAGATTTTGGATAAGATCTTGGTGGTACCAAAGGTGTTAGTTTAGACCCATTCCTTATAGATATTAACAAAAGACTTAAGAATAATAGTAGGGTCCTTAGTCATATTATATGTGATAGTTGGAGAAATGTTTCTAATATTTATGGATACAATGAATGGAGTTAAAGGTCATTAGAAGTTGAGGGATGATATTCCAATTGTCATATCTAAGGGGAGGAGGGATAAAATTTTGATTTGGTTGAGACATGATGACTTAAGGTGTTTGAATAGTCATGTGTAATAAATGTTTTTGCATGTTTAACATTTGAAAATGATTAGTTGTTTTCATGATGTTCATTTGTTGAACTATTTGAGCTAGGATTTGAGTTGTGTCAATTTGTGCATTAGTATTTGAAGGTGGGGTATTATTTTTTTTATGAGGAGGATTAATTATAGGTGGAGGATTCCCAATGGTAGTGTTAGCTATCTTAGGTGTGGTAGAAGAAGAAGGAATATTGGTAAATCCACCATTTTTGGTAGGAATGTAAATATTATTATCATCAAGATTTTTTAAAAATTGAGAATAATCTAAATTATCAATTTGAGTGGTTTCAACCATGTTACTTTGGGAAATGATAAGGCTTGGTGATATTGTTATGGGTGTAACAAGAAGATTGTGAACATTGGTTGTAAGAGGTAGAACATAATGTGACATTCTAATATTTCATGTAGATAGGTTGATGAGTTTATGAATTATATGTTTATAAGGTATACAAGTGGTATAATTTATATGATTTTCATGATTTGGTATTTTTATAATAGGAATCTCTAGATCCACTATATGGCATCTGGTAGATTGAGATTGAGAAGATTTAGAACCATGTGATGAAGAGATGCACCATAAAGAGTTGTCTTCTATGGTGGATAGGTGGGGCAGGAGAGAATAACCCAAGTACATTCATAATGGGTTGAGACTATCAAGAATTAATTTTATAAGAGTCTTCATGATGCCAAGGAGAGGAAATCAAGAATCTAGGAGGAAAAATTGGGACAACATTGGCCAAAAAGAGGTATAGGGTTGGCCTAAAGTGAACAGGGTCGATTGGGTTGACTCTGTATTGAGCAATGTTAGCCCATAAGTTATTAAGTTGACTAGGTAAATTTAGTATGATAATGAAGAAATTCAAATAGAGTTTACCCAATTAACTTAGTATGTTAATGAGGAAATTCAAAAAGATACTAAGTCTACCTAGTCAACTAGTATGCTAAGGAAGAAGTTTTGAAAGATACTAAGTTGACCTAATAAAATTAGTATGCCAAGGGGGAGCTTTTGAATGATACTAAATCAGCCCAATTGACTTAGTATGACAAGGGGGAAGTTATGAAAGATACTAAGTTGACCTAGTCGACTTAGTATGCTAAAGGGGAAGTTTTGAAAGATAAAGTTAACCTAGTTGACTTAGTATTCTAAGGGGGAAGTTATGAAATATATTAAGTAAACCCAATTGACTTAGTATGATAAGGGGGGAGTTTTAAAAGATACTAAGTCAACCCAGTCGACTTAGTATTCTAAAGAGGAGAGGTAAATTAGTCTATAAGTGATTGTGTTGATAGAGATGATAGTGTTCTGAAATAGGGGAATTTTTTTGTAATGTACTTTGAAAGTAAGAAATTGAAGTAAACAAACAATAAATTGGGTTAATGAGATTGATCCAATTGATTTACATAGAAAAAAACCTTACAACAATGTTGCCTAATGCATATTTTTACAATACAACATACAATTGAACAAAGAGTAAGTAATCAACTTGGAAAGTAAAATCTAACTAAATGGTCATCCTAAATGTTGTTAGATTATTTAGAATATGATTTTAGATGTTATAGGAAGTTGGATATAAAAAAATAAACTAGAAAACAATCTATGGATGGTTTCAAGATGTTTGGGTTAAAAGGGATCTGTATTGGTAATGATACTAACTTAGTATTGGGGATTACCCCCTCACTTCACATGCCACAATGATAAGGGTGTCGGGTGCTTAGTCAAACTATACCATTAACCATGTGTTTATATATGGCAAAAAAACCAAGTCAGCTTCCCCCTTGGTGATGAAATCCAAGTAGGTTGGCCTTGGGTAGATAATTTTTAAAATGGTTTTTAAATTTTTGTGATTTAGTAGTGTCTGCATAAAAGAGAAAATAGTGTAACTAAATGGTATATTTAAAAACACCTAATTAGACTATGTGATCTATTCTAAGCATGTAAGCAATAAGAAATGAAAGTGTGATCTAATTAATAACATACAATGGTTAATTAAAACTTTGAAACATAGTACAATATTGATTCAATTGATAGTGTATGTAGAGAATATAGAACAAAGTTGACAATGTCAATTTTATATTACAAAAGGTTTAAAAATGAACTACATCAATAGAGTCAACCTAGTTGTCCAGATAGAACATAGAATATATAACTACATCGATAGGGTTGGCCTAGTTGACTGTACAGGGGGGATTTTAAAGAATACAAACTATGAAAACAAAACTATAATAAATGCTAGAATTGACAAAGATAGATAAAAAAGAACCTTGGTGGGTTGGAGGATGCAAAGGAAAATGAGATTACTATTTAAGAACCCTGATTTATACTTGAAAATTATATTAACTGTGTTGATTAGGTTGACTTAACTTCATAGATCCTATTTATCGAATCCCTAAAAATGTACAAGGTCAACTACGTCAATCTAGTATGCTAAATTAAGTACTTAAAAGTGTATAAGGTCAACTGGGTTGGCCTAGTATGCTTATTTTGATGCCTAAAAATGTACTGGGTCAATTGGGTCGACCTAGTAATCTAGACTAAAGTCTAGAAAACTTGCACAAATAGAATGGAGTCATATGGATGCGACTATGTTGTTAAGGTTATGCAAATAATTTAGAAATATGTTGACACCATCGACCCAATACTACAAATATATGAAAAATAAAATGACAAAATAATGAAAAATGTTAGATAAAACTTGCAAGGGTTACATTCACATTGGGTTCATTAGAATGTATGTAATCAAAAATGCATCATGTCTATAAATCAATCCTAACTTAGAGAAGATAGATGATGACATACACTTCCAATTGGGGACACATTTGTTAGGAAAGAACATGACTAATATAGGGATCCACTAGACCTGATTAGGTGATCTCTTACTATAATACACTATGCTAGGGAGGTGTTGACCAAATTTGACTAAGTCAAATTTAGACCCTTACAGGTAAAAAAATTGTTTTAAATATATTGAGGGTTAAAATAATTTTTAATATGCTATATTATAGTATATTTTATGTTGTCTAATGTATTTTTAGCCTTAGTCATGGTGTAACAAGTTTATTTATCATTTTGGTTCATTTAGTGGGCTTTTTAGGGTCATAAATGCAAGTGACAGTTTCTAAGGTGTCTAGGTGTCCTATTTTCCTTTAAAACATCCAATAGATCAATTTTACTATCAATAATGTTAGTTTAATCAGAATATTGTAGGTTTTCTAACTAAAGATCAAGTAATCAACCAAAAAGGGGAAGTTTGGCACTTGTACAGTCCATGGAGGAAAATAACATGTGATAAAAGGTGATAAAACATCCCTTAATATTCATAAAACTAATATAAATTATTTATATGCTTTGGAAGTTCCATTTTTAATCCAAAACTGTTCTATTCCTTCTTTGCCTTTTTAAACATATAGAAATGACCATCAGGTTTGTGCTTAGTATGGATAGTTGAAGAGGTTTTAGGTCAAATTATTTATAAAGGTGGTATTATACTTTTATATATTAATTTCCATAAAAATATTTTTTATAATGGTGGTATGTGATTTATGAACCATCCTCATGAAGTTGACTATGTTTTTTTGCTTGCTATTTCATGCACCCTATAGGTTTTGCTTCATTTTTAACAAGTCCATACAAACCAATTGGTGATGTTGACTCTAGAGGATGTGTGATATCTTATAATATTCTCTCACTATTCAATTTAATGTTTCATGATGTTTGGATGAGCAAATTATCTCATGTTGTAGGAAGGTACCACCATGTGGAGTCTCAATCAGTTTTCCTTATTTATAAAATGTTTGGTTCTCAGAAAAGTTCTCATAAGAATGTGATGTTTCCCATATCTCAATGAAATATTTATCATATTCCCTTCATGTTTAGTCTCATAAAATCATGATTGGATCAAATATGCAGTCATGAACATGTCACACCCAACCCTTACCCAATCTCACTTATAGTCATGTTGATCATGTATGCATAATATGTCTAGTGTGTTCATGGAGCTGTATTAGAGGTATAAATAAGTTAATTTTTTTTATAATTAGTAAAAAATAGGCTATATCCTCGAAAGAGTGTAAAATGAAACCGTGAATAGTCAAATACATTATACAAACAGTTTACCAGTGGAGTGTGCACCTACACGTGCTCTCAAAGAGGTTTTCTAATGTTGAAACAAATTGGAAAATTGGACTCAAGACTTTGATATAATAATTTATCATTTGATATCTTTGGAAGATTATGGAGTTGGTTATGAGGTCAAGGTCATGATACCACTGCTCATACATTTCACATACTGCCTCCATACCATTCAAGGTCCACATACAACCTATCATGATGATGTCATAATGGGGTGAAGATATTAGTAATGGTTTCAAGCCTTTTGAATCATGAATAATGATTTTGAGGTTTGATATCGATATACAACTCATAAGATGTCTAAAGTAATGCATATTGTCCATATGCTTTCCACTTCTTGTATACACTAAAAATTTACATCTACATGTGGCTTAATAGGGGGTTAAGGAACCATTTTGAAATATTAGACAAGTGGTGAAAATAATCACAAACACAAAAAATGTTGAAAGGATCCTAATATGAAAATTTAAAAGTGATATATGGTTTGGAAAAGTTTAAGATCATCTTCTAACAAGAAAGGACTGAATTTTGGGAAACCTTCCCTAAAATGTGAAAATAGAGGTCGAAGAGTTTTTTGTGGATCTCTTACAGCAAGGTTGAAATGAAATTTGAAACATATAAATAGGTTAACATTATATAATATAGTATGGAAAATATACATGCAAAACAATGGATTAAAAAGGAATGATGGAAGGTGGTTGTTGTGGGTCCTAAAGTTGCCTTAAAAACACTGAAACTCTAAATTAACATCTATAGGCTTGGAGGTTTGAGTGACTTTTGATACCTAAGGTTGAAAACAAAGACATTATCATGTTATCATGGTTAAATTGATTTAATAGTGTGAAAAGAGGCATAAATATCATTAGTATAATGTTGTTTTATTGTATTCAAAGCTCCATGGACACTTATAAGTGTCTGCCTAATGGAAAATGAGTACCTATAGCTAAGAATGGAAACAATGATCAAAGAGCAAGTTGTCTAGATGGTGTTTAGGTAATATAAGGTAAATTAAGGTGTATAAAATATAATTTAAGTCATCAAGGATTAAAATTAGGTCTTATTATATCATAACCAAAGTTCAAATAAGTAAACACATACCTACATGAGTCATTAGGTAGGGTCTCACAGTTAGAATAGGGAAGGACTCAGTTTATGAGCTCTAAGTGCATGAAGTAATAAAATAAAGTTGGAATGATTAAATAAACCTAGGAAAAATTTCTTCAAGACCATGATGATATCCATGAACTTTGGATGTGTGAAAAAATCCTACATAGACCTCTTAAATCCTTGTATGTACCTACAACTGAGTGTGTAGTCTTGGTGAGAGTAAGAGGTGAATATGAAAAGGGAATAATAAGGTTAAAATAAAATTCAAATGGTTCATGAAAGGTTAAAATATTTTTTCACAAGACCAAAGACTCTTCCAAGTTGATCATTTACTCTCCCTACTAGCCCAAAGGTAGCAATCTGTAAAGTTGCACTAGGAAACCCATATTGCTCAATGTGTAAGAATGAAGAATCCAAAGGAGAGGAGTGTTTTTTGGTTGATTAAAAGATTATTGAGAATTAATTAGAGGTGGGTAACATGTTTATAAAACATAATAGTATTGTTTTTATGCTTTAAGGGATATTTCTTAGGTGGAAGTAAAAAATTCAAGAAAATAGTCCTTTTAGAGGCCTTTTTTGGGCATTTTGAGTTGGTTAGGTGCCTAAATGAGTGAATAAAACTAAAAAATTTGGTTATAAGTTTAATTATTACCTTATAAAACTTTTAAAATATTAATTTTGACTTGGGGAAGAGGGATATACCTCATTTTTTATCTCAGAGGTCGGCTAATCAAGAAAAAATAGGGTTTGGCGAAACAAACAAATGAGGCCAAGGAGGGTGAGAAAATTGATAGGAAGATTTGGGAACCTCAAGAATTTTTTTTGAGGTGTATTAAGGGTAAATATTTTATAGTAATCACTAAGTTATGCTTATATCTCTCAAATGACCAAAACACTCTTGCATACAGTCTAACTAGATAAGCTTCAATTAGGCCTAGTCGGTGAATGAAAGAAAGAGATGAAAAGGAGTGATTGAGAGGTTATGTGATGAATTTATAAGATTTAATGATGTGTGAAAAGTTATTAAATAACATCCCAACCATGAGAGATCAATCCAAATAGACAAAACTAGCAGGTGCATGCTAAGCCCATTAGGCCTTAAAGGGACCTAGAGCCAAATGGGCATCCAACCTCACTTCTAACTCTTGGTGAGCTATATAGATGATTGGAAAATGTTTATGATATTTATTTAGACATTTTTGAGCTTTTGGTTCATATATAAACCTATATAAAATCTAATTTTAGCTGAAAGGTAGTCCAAGCATGCAAGCATTATGAAAACAAGTTTGATAGGCTAGTTTCAAATGCTCATATATTTCATGACACTTTTCATGGAGGAAAAAATAGTTTATAGGTATTATAAATGGTCATAAATACCATTATTTTGGAATTTATTTATAATTCCAATGTTAGAGCTTTATGAAAAGTGTTTAAGAGTGAAAACTGCCTAAAACCCTTGCAAACCCTCAATCAAGACCCAATGAAGGAAATGAAGTTGGATAGATACCATAATGACATATTATTACCATTAAATTTATTGTAAATTGTAAATTAATCTATTAGGATCTTCCCCACCCTTTTGAGTTGTACAAAATTGTATGGACAAGGTACAAAACATGGTACTTTTGACTATTTTATAGGTTATAAATGGATTCTAAAGATGTAATAAAGTTTAGGGGAAATATTAGGACTTTTAATAACTAAATATAACCATATAATTCTTTGAAAAAACATATAAGTTTTTAAAAAATATCTCTCATCTTAGCCAATCAAAACTAGCATAGTGAACATAATGGTGAGAAGGGTGAAAACTTTAAGTATGAGCCTTTTTAAGGAGTACCTGAGTAGTCTAAGAAAATGGAGGGTCTTTAGAAGTGTCATACACTACCTCTCATGGATTTTAATGAGAAAATGAAGCTAATTTTGAGGCCAAGTGTGAGGAGTGACTACAAAAGGAGTTGTTTAGACCACAAGTAGTGATGGCTTGCTTCTAAGAGATTTTAGATGAGTAGGATTGTAATTAATGCATGGAGAGGCATGTTCTAAATCATTCCATCTAATTCCAATCACTATACCTATCTTTAGTCAGTTTTGGGACATTCAAATAGGTCCAAATCATGAAGAGAGTTTTTTGAGCCAAGACAAGGAGTTTCATGCCATTTTTCATAAGTTTCATGACTTGTATGGACACTTGGACTTCCTAAAATTGCATGATTCATTTAAAATATCTTTATCATGCATATTTAACCTCTTTTATTAGCTTGATAAGTGCCCAAGTCACCTTTAGACTTCCCTTGTCTTGCCCCTCTCCCAAATGCTATAAGTAGTGACTCTTTTGGCTCTTTTGAGCAGTCTCCATTGTTAATAGTGAAAACCTAGCTAATTTTGTATTTGAATGTATTTTGAAGAAATAAAAAAGTGAATTTTCCTACTTACATGATATGCAATTGAGTCTTATTACAATCTTGTTGGTCTTATCTAGTAGAAGATGATGTTTTCTAGCATTTTATCCTTTATTGTTCACCAAGTATGTATAAGAGTAATTGTTATAGTATTTGTTAGTGTTATATTTTAGTGTATAAGTGTTTTTATAAGTGTTTCATGAATGTATTTTCCAAATTTATCATTTATTACCCTCCCAAGCATCAAAATACCTCTTCAACCTAGCATATGAAACATTGATGTAACAATCTGTCTTATGTTGTGAGTTTTGTGTGAATAAATATTTGTTTTACCCTAAGTAGTATAATTTAAATAAATAAGAAGAAATTAAATATTGGTGTATCACCTTTTATCTTTCTAAGTTTGTCCTCTTAACCTTTTTCATGCAAAACTAATAACTAAAGGAACATTTCAAAGAATGCATAAAGGGAACTATCCTTACTAGAGATTCATCTCATCGAATTCACAACCCATAGTAAGTGAGATGTTTCCATTATTCCACTTGGATGAGGAGATATGAGACATATACTCAAGGGTTAAAAATCTAAGTGACAATAGTTTTTGGCATGCCTGATGGGACTCTAAATCCTAGAAGATTGTCCAAGATTGGTGTTGGTCTTAGCATACTTGCAGTCACAAGAACATCTACATTTATTACCTGAAAACTAAACTAAATTTTCAAATCTTTGGTTGCTGATTAATCCTAAATTTTCATGCCAAGGTTGACCACTAGGTCTATTGCTAAAGGTATACCTTTTGAGTTTGTAAAATTGCCTTTGTATTTTGTTAAAAGATTTATATTTATGAATAATCATCCTTATTCAAGAGAGTTGGTGTTTAATAAGTCAAATTTCCTACTTAGTTAAACCCCTAATACCCATAGTCTACATTCCAATATGGGTAGGAGGAAACCTTTTATGACCTTCACTGGATCATCTCCTTTGAATATTGCTCAATATGATCAAATTCTTGGAGCAACCCTTAAGAGTATTCCATATTTTAGTGGAGAAGGTCCTATTACTCCCATTAAACAAATAAAAAACATAAAAAACTTCTAAAATATCCATAATATCACTCAAGAGAATGTATCTATTCAGTTATTGGCATTGTCTTTCAAAGGGAATGCTTTAGATTAGTATGGGACTCTACCTCATAATTCCATTGCTTTATGGGATAAACTAGGAGATCTATTTTCTAAGAGGTTTGAAGAGAAGAGTGATTATCTATCACTACATGAGCAATTAATTACTATTAAGACAGATCCACAATAGTTCATTTTTATATTTCAAAAAACATGGGATAGGATCCCAGCCCTTGTGATACCTACTCTAAATTATACCTTCTTGTATTACCTAAAAGTGTTAAATAGTGATATAGAAATGATGATCCAATCCATGGGTGGGAATAAAATAGTTTTTGCCTATGAGATAGCCACTAATGCTAAGAATTGTCATGTTTAAGTAGGAAAGATTTCTCCTAGACCACCAATGCCATTATTCCTTAATTTTTAGCCTCCTAGTCAAGTTGAATTACCTACCTTGGATCCTTTACCTAATAGTCAAGAAAAATTTTCCCTTGCCCCTAATAATGATATTAATGAAGTCAAGAGTTTGATTCAAAGTTTTACTAATGAATTGGTTGATCTTAAAAGGTAACAAGCTATAAAATATAGGCCTTACCAATCCTACAATCAGTTTGGACAAGCAAATAGGCCTCCTTTTCAAGGTAATGCTCAAGGAGAAGGTCAAATAAATCAAGGTAGACCTTACAAAAGTTTCAATCCCAATACCCCATCATATTATAAATATCTTTTTCCCACTCTAAAAAAATTTTTTCATTAAAAACCATGTTATCCTTCCAATGACCAAAATCAAGACCAAGTTGCATATACCAATGAAATGCCTAATCAAGACATGACAATGCAAGGTAATTAAACATATCAAGTTTCCAATTTTGAGGTTCCAATGAAAAAGGGAATGGAAAATTTAAAAACATAATTTGATTCTACTCTTATAAATCATTTGGAGGGAGAATTTTATGCCATTAATCATTTGGGAAATTCAAGTAATATGAATGCTAGTGTATCCTCTAACACTAGATCTAAGAAGAGGGTTGTTAAAGAGGCACAAGGGGAAAATAAAGATTTTTTTTTAATTCATACATCACCTAAAATAGTAGGTGGGTCTAACTCAGCTCCTAAGGTGTAGGAGAATCAAAAATTTCAAAGTTGAAACCAGCTCTTACACATTCATCTTCACAAGCTACACCACAAGGTACTAGTGTTTCCAAAGAGCCTTTAAATATGAGTAATAATTATATAAATGTTGTGAATATATGAATAAGTGACACATTAATATTTAAATGTGGGATTCATTGACAATATTGGGACAAAAAGATATCCTTCAAAAGGAATTGTTTGGACTAGGTAAACAAATTGGATTAGCTAGGAGTGAGAATGTTGTTTTAGTGAATGAAACTCAACCCATTGATGGAAAAGTGAAGAAAACTTATAATAATCCTCATTTTTATCTATATTTTATCATTTGTGATTTCTTAGTTTATAATTTCATCATAGATAGTGCGGCTAGTACTTCAATTATGCCCAAGTCAATAGCGGATAAACTAGGCCTCAAATATGAACCAATGGCTAAAGGGGTTCTACAATTGGATGGGTCACCTACAAAGACCTTGGGAGTAGTAAAAATATTAAATTTGATTTTAAATTATTGTCATAATTTTTCCATCCCTCATGATGTGTTTGTTTATATTTACCTCCATACTTTGCTTTTTGTTTATCAAGAGAGTTTATAGCCAAGATAGGTGGATACTTAGCAATGAACTGGTCATATATGGTTTTTAGGACAAATTATGGTACTAAGGTAAAAATTGAATCAAAGCCTATTAATCATATTCATTTATATCCCTACATGACTAAGGTTTTAAATTCCAATTATACTATTCTTGATGAGGAAGAATTTCACATGGATCGATCCCCAACTTCTTCTCTTGAAGGTGTTTTTGATTTGTATTTAGATGAATGGGGAGATGAACATTATGAGCATGATACTTATGAATTCATAGATAAAATTGATGTTGGAGTGTATTTCCTTCATGATGAGGAATATTTGATGCCAAATTTGATGAATCCAAATGAAAACATGGATGGTTTATGGCATATATTCTTTAATGGATCATGTGGTGGAACAATGTTGGTTTCTCCATACAAGGAAAGGTATTAATATAATTATATATTTAAATTTATTTGTACTTGTAACGTGGAAAAATATGAGGCCCTCATTCTTGGTCTTGATTGGGCTAGGAAAAAAGGTGTGAAAGAGTAATAAGTTTATGGTGATAATGAGTTGATTATGATCAAGTAAGAGGCTAAAATGTGACTAATATCTCCTTGATTAATTCCTATAAGCATAGAGTGTGGGATATTGTGGAATATTTCCAAGCATTCAACATTAAATCTGTACCAAGAAAGGACAACAAACATGCTAATAGGTTGGTATCAATTGAAGCTTAGTTCGATGTTCCAAAAGGGATAAGAGAAGATAAGAACTAGCCTCATCTCAAAGTGATTGTAAGGCCCTATATACTTGATAATGCCACTAATTTTAAATTGGTTTATAGTGACCAAAAATTAGCTCTTTTTATACAATAGGAGGCTGAGTTTTCTTCAAATAGTCAATCTAAACTACAATAGCAATATGGAGGGTAGATTGTATAGTTGAAGATAAACAAGCACCCTAAGGGCTTCGTCACACTTGAGAGTATATTCAATGAAGATGATAAATTGAATAAAGATAAGGTAATAATGTCTAATAATAAATAAAAATATTAGAGTTTAAAAATATTCAAAGATAAGTTGTTTGCTTTTGGGAAGGTGTGTACTAGAGAAGAAAGATATACTTTCATTGAGTTTTGCAAGGAATTTTATGGCATATTTACTTGGGAATATAGTGATTTAAAGGGATTTGATCAAAAATTATCTCAACATACCATAGAAATAGATGAGAATGATAAGCCTATAAATAAAAGACAAAGGCTAATCAATCCTAATATTGAGCCTCTCATGAGAAAGGAGCTTACAAAATTGATTTAGTCTAAGATCATTTTTCCTATTAAGCATTCATCTTGGTTGGAAGACTTAGTTCTCGTAAGGAATAAGAATGGGGAAATCAGGTTATGTGTTGAATTTAGATATTTTATTAGAGTTTTTTTGAAGGACCATTATCATTTTTCTTCTATGCAGGTTTTGCAAGTTGTGATAGGTAGTGAAAGGTTCTCACTCCTTGATGGATACTTAGAGTATAATTGGATTTTGGTAAAGGAAAGTGACCAGTATAATACAACATTTAATATTAAATGGGGTACATATTATTATAGGAAAATTCATTTTGGTTTGTCTAATGTTGGTGCAACATTTCAATGTGCAATGGCTATGGCTTTTCAAGGTCTAATAAATGATATAGTGTTGGTGTATCTTGATGATATCACAATTTTCTCTAAGGATGCAAAGGACTATTTAACTCACCTTAGGAATATTTTTGAGAGAAGTAGAGAGTTTGGAATCTATATTAACCCAAATAAGTGTGTGTTTTATATCCATGAAGGTAAAATTTTAAGATACATTGTCTCAAAGAAAGGCCTATCCATAAATCCTGAAAGGGTGAGTGCAATCTTAGCATTGACTTTGCCCAAACACAAGAAAGGTTTGAAAAGTTTATTGGGAAAAATAAATTTCATTATGAGGTTTATTCTTGATTTTGATAATTTAGTCAATAATATAACCTCCATACTAAGGAAATATGAAGTGTTTACTTGGATAAGGAGAAGGAAAGAAAGTTTTGAAGAGATCAAGTACGCTATTGCTCAAGCTCCAACTCTTGCAAGTCATAATTTCTCAATGGATTTAAACTTGTATACCTTTGGAAATGAAGAGGTAATTTTTACTATGATTAGCTCAATTAAATGAAGAAAATTTGGAGCATCCTATTACCTTATTTAGTTAAGGTTTGAAAGGCTATGAGGTAAGATACACCCATGTAAAGAAGCAAGTACTTTCAGTTGTTAAAGTATAAATAATTCTAGAAATATGTTATCTAAAAACAAGATTCATATATTTTTACCTCACCCTAGTGTCAAAGACTGCCTTTTGAGAAGAGATTTGAATGAAAAAGGGTTGGTTGGATCACAAAAGTGATGGAGTATGATGTAGAAATCAAGACAACCAAGTTAGTGAAAGGGAAGGGATTATGTGAGCACCTTGCTTCAAATTTGAAGGGGAAAAAAGAGGTTTTTTTAGCACTCTATGATGATCCTATGATATCTACATCTTCATCAATGAGGATTTGGAAAAAATAAATGATCCATTTTATTCAAATCGATGAGTGTTCACAAGGCCTAGATAGAGAGAAAAGAAGGTACTTCAGATTACAACCATTATGCACTTGTTGATGGAGTATTGTTTAGGAAATATTTATCAGGTATACTATTGATATGTGTTCAATTAGATCAGGTTGTGAAAATATTTTTTGAGTTTCATGATGGACCAACTGGTGGTGATTTTGCTCCTAGAACCATAACTGCTAAGATTATGAGAGCTAGATATTTTTGGCCTAGTTTGTTTAAAGACACCCATGCTTAGGTAAGAAATTTTTTTAAATGTGCTCTCTTTGATGGTAAGAAAAAAATTTCATCCTTACCTCTTTATCTAATACAATTAGACCAACCTTTTATGCAATGGGGTCTAGACTTCATAGGTCTAATCAACCCACATTCTAGTGCTAGCCACAAGTGGGTGTTGATTGCTACAAATTAATTTAAAAGATGGGTGGAGGATATATCTCTCAAGGAATTAAATGAAAGTTAATTTTTAGACTTCTATGAATGCATAGTGACAAGGTTTGGGGATCTTTCAATAATAATTTTAGACAATGCATTAGCTTTTTTAAAATGAAGATAAGTGAGTGGGATTTGAAACATGGTATTTATGTTAGTACTTTCTCCAAATATTATCCATAAGGGAATGGACTAGTTGAGTCCACTAATAAGAATCTAATTAAGATCATAAAGAGGACAACGGAGGAAAACCAAATAGCCTAGCATTTTAAGTTAAAGATAGCTCTTTGGGTTGATAGAATCACCCTCAAAAGAGCCATTGGAAACCTAGCATATAAACTTATTTATGGGAGAGAAGCTAGACTACCTATTTCACTTGAGTTAGCAGCCTAAGATATCACTTACCAATTAGAGTTGATGGAAAATAAAAGCATGGAAGTTAGATTATGTGAGTTGATGGAGCTTAAAGAAATAAGAGATCAAGCTATGCAAACTATGAGAGCTCATCAAAACCAAAAAAAGAGATAATTTGATAATAAATCCATGAAAATAAGCTTCCAAGATGGGGTAATTGTTATAAAGTGGGATGAAGATAAGGTTAAGTCTATAAAACACATAAAGTTTGATGCTTTGAGGAGTGGCCATTATGTTATCACCCAATGCAAGCAACACAATGCTTTCCAACTCTCAAAGTTGGATGGAGAGGAGATTCATATCCCAGTAAATAGGATATATCTCAAACATTTATACTAAGGTTATCCTCTCTCCTTGTACAAATTTGTTTTCCTTATTTTCCCTAAGTGCTTATACAAATGTGTGAGTCTTGTTGGTATCTTGATTTATTTTGTGTGTATGTTTGGTGTGTTTCGGTTGTTTGGTGTGTTTTGTGTGTGTTTTAGGTAATTATTTTATAGTTTTATTAAATATTTAATTGACTCCCTTGGCCCATGGATTGATAAGGCTACTGGTCTTTAGTATAGCAAGCATACTACCCTTATAAGTCACTATTTTGTTGACCAAATTTGACTTTAGGTCAAATTTAGACCCCTATAGGTAAAAAAATTGGATTTTTAGATTTTTAGGGGTCAAATAAATTATCATAGTCTATATTATAGTTATTTTTATGTTATCTAATGTATTTTTATCCTTAGTCATGGTCTAATAAGTTTATTTGTCATTTTGGGCCATTAAATGGGCTTTTTGGGGTCATAAATGCAAGTGGAATGGTTACCAAGGTATCCAAGAGTCCTATTCTAATTTAAAAAATCTAAGAGGTCATTTTTCCTATCAGTAATGTTATTTCAATTAGAATCTTGTAGGTTATCTAATTGAAGATGAGGTAATCAACTGAAAAGGGGAAGTTTGGCACTTGTATGACCCATGGAAAAAGATGAAACATGGGAGAAGGTGGTGGAACGTACTTAATATTATTAAAAATCATATAAATTATTTACATTCTATAAAATTAAACATTATAATTGAAAACAATTTTTCTCCTTTTTTGCCTTTTTAGACATACATAAGTGACTGTCAGGTTTCTGCTTAGTACAAATAGCTGAAGAGGTTTTATGTCAAATGATTTTGGGAAGTGGTATTATAATTATAGAAATTAATTTAAATAAAAATATTTTTAATAATGGTGACCTATTATTTATGAGCCATCCTCATGAATTTGACTATGCTTTTTTGCTTGTTATTTCATGCACCTTATAGGTTTTCTTTCATTTTGGGCAAGTCCATATAAACCATTTGGTGATGTTGAATCCATATGATGTGGGATATAATATAATATTATATCAATGTTTAATTTCATGTTTTATAGTGTTTAGATGAGAAAATTATCTCATGTTGCATGAAGGTGCCACCATGTGTAGTCTCAATCAATTTTCCTTTTTTGTAGAATGTTTAGTTCTCAAAAGATGTCTCATAAAAATTTGATGTGATTTTTGCCATGTAAAAATTACATATTTATCATCATCCATTCATTTTTTAGTCTCATAACATCATTCTTGGATCAAATATGTAGTCATGAACACCTCATAACCAACGCTTTACCCAATCTCACTTGCAGTCATGTTGATCACATGTGCATAACATGTTTAGTGTGTTCATGGAGATGTATTAGAGGTATCAAGAAGTTAATATGTGTTTATAAGTAGGAAAAAATAGGATATACCCTCCAAAGAGTGTAAAAGGGAACTGTGAATAGTCAAATATAATATACACACAGTCTACCATTAGAGTGTTCACCTATAGGTGCTCTTATAGAGGTTTTCCAACATTAAAATAAGGTGTAAAGATTGACTCAAGCATTTTTTTATCATAATTTATCATTTTATATCTTTATAACATTATGGAATTAGTTATAAGGTCAAGGTCATGATGCCACTACTCATATTGCCTCCATACCATTCAAGGTGGACATACAACCTATCATGATGTTGTCATATTGAGGTGAAGATCTTAGTGATGGTTTCAATAATTTTGAAGAATTAAGAATTAATTTTAAGGTTTTGATATGGATTTACAACACATAATATGTCTATAGCAATGCATATTATCCATATTCTACCCACTTCTTATATATAGTGAAAATCTACACCTAAAAGTTGCTTAATAGGGTGTTAAGGAGCCATTTTGAAATGTTAGACAAGTGGTGAAACTCATTATAAACACATAAAATGTTGAAATATTTCTAATATTAAAATTTAAGTGTTATATGGCTTGGAAAATTTGACAATCACCTTCTAGTAGGAAGAGACTAAATTTTTGGAAACCTTCCCTAAAATGTGAAAATATAGGTCTAAGGGGTTTTTATGGATATCTTATAGCAAGGTTAAAATGAAATTTGAAACATATAAATAGGTGAAACTTATATCCTCTAGTATGTACAAGAGACATGAAAATAAATGGATTCAAAAGGAATGATGGAAGGTGGTTGTTTGGGGTCCTAAAGTTGCCTTAAAAACACTGAAACTCTACATTAACATCTACAAGCTTGGAGGTTTCAGTGACTTTTGATATCCTAAGATTAAAAACAAAGAAATTATCATGTTGGCATGGGTTAAATTTATTTAATAGTGTGAAAGAATGCATAAATATTATTAGTATAATTTTGGTTTATGGTATTCAAATCTCCATGGGCACCTATAGGTGTCTTCCTAATGGAAAATGAGTACTACAACTAAGAATGGAAATAGTGATCAAAGATCAGGGTGTCTAGATGGTGTTTATGGAATATAAGGTAAATGAAGGTGTATAATATATACTTTATGACCTCAATGATTCAATTAAGGTCTTCCTGTATCATGACCAAAGTTTAAATAAGTAAATGCATACCTACATGAGTCATTAAGGCAAGGTTTCATAGTCAAAATAGAGAATGACTCAATTTATGAGATCAAAGTCAATGAAGTGATAAAGGGAAGTTTAAATCATGAAATAAACCTAGGAAAACCATCTTTAAGACCATGATGATCTCCATAAACTTTGGATGTGTGAAAGAAGCCTACACAAACCTCTTAAAGCCCTGTATACACCTACAACTGAGTGTGCAGTCTTGGTGAGGGTAAGAGGTGAATATGAAAAGGGATAAATAAGGTTAAAATAAACTTTAAAATGGTTCATGATAGGTAAAAATATGTTTTGAAAATCCCCAAGACTCTTCCAAGTTGATCATTTACTCTCCCTACTAGCCCAAAGGTAGCAGTCTGTACAGTTGCACTAGGAAACCCATGTTGCTCAATGGGTAAGAATGAAGAATCCAAAGGAGATGAGTGTTTTTTGGTGAATTAAAAGATTATTTAGCATTAATTTGAGGTGGTTCACATTTTGAGAAAACATAAGAGCATTGGTTTTATGCCTTAAGGGATCTTTCTTAGGTGGAAATAAAAAATGCAAGAAAACAGTCCTTTTGGAGGCCTTTTTTGAGAATTTTGAGTTGGTTATATGCGTAAATGAATTAATAAATCTATAATGTTTTTTAAAAAATTTCATTAAGAACTCATTTTTTTCTTAGAGGTTAGTCGGTTAAGAAAATTCAAGGTTTGGCAAAACAAGGAAATGAGGCCAAAGAGGGTGACAAACTTGATATGAAGCTTTGGGAACCTAAAAAATATATTTTAAGGTGTATTAATGGTAAATAGGTGATATCAAGAACCAATTCAAGCTTAGACCAAAACACTCTTGAACACAATCTAATTCAACAAGCTTCAATTAGGCTTAGTTGGTGAATGAAAGAAAGAGATGAAAAGGAGTGGTTGGGAGGTTATGTGATGAATTTTTAAGATTTAATGAGGTGTTAAAAAGTATGAAATATCAGCCCAACCATGAGATATCATTTCAAATATCCAAAACTAGCAAGGTGCATGCTAATCCCATTAGGCCTTAAAGGGACCTAGAGCCAATTGGGGATCTAACCTCACTTCTAACTCTTGGTGAGATATCTAGATAATTGGAATATGTTTATGAGATGGATTTAGACATGTTTCATCTTTTGGTACATAGATAAACCTATAAGAAAGATAATTTTAGCTTAGAGGTAGTCTAAACATGCAAGAATTTTGAAAACAAGCTTGATAGGCTAGTTTCAAATGCTCAAAGCTTTCTTGACGCTTTATATGGAGTAAAAATGAGTTTATATGTGTTAGGAAGGGTCCTAAAGACCATTCTTGTGTAATTTTTTTACAATTACACTATCAAACCTTTATGAAAAAATCTTAAGAGTGAAAACTACCTAAAACCCTTGTAAACCCTCAATCAAGACTTGATGAAGGAAATGAAGTTGGATAACTACTCTAATGACATAGCTTTACCATAAAAGTGATTGTAAATTGTAAATTAATTTATCGAGATCATCCTCACCCTTTTGAGTTGTACGTAATTGTATGGATAGGGTAAAAAATAGGGTACTTTTGACTATTTTATGCTTTTTAAAGGTTCTAGAAAGATTCTAAAGATGCAATCAGGTTTGGGGAAAATATTAGGACTTGAAATAACTCAATATGGCCTTATAATTATTTTTAAAAACTTCTATGTTTTAAGACAATAACTCTCATCTCAGCTAGTCAAAATTGGCATAGTGAACACAATAGTGAGAAGGGTGAAAAATTTAGGTGTGAACCTTTTTAAGGTATACCTAAGTAGTCTAATTCCATGAAGAGTCTTGAAGAGTTTCATCCACTCCATACCATATATTTTCATGGAAACTTGAATCTAATTTTGAGGCCATGTTTGAGGGGTGACTATAAAAGGAATTTTTTAGATACAAGAAATGATGGATTACTTTCAAGAGATTTCAAATGAGTAGGACTAAAAATAATTCATGGAGAGTAATTAATAAAATCCTTCCCTCTCATTAAAATTATAATACCTATCCATAATCAGTTTTGGGATGTTCAAATAGGTCCAAATCATGAAGATAGTTTTTCGATCCCAGGCAAAAAGTTTCATGCCACTTTTCATAAGTTTCATGACTTGTATGGACACTTGGACTTCTTAACATTGTATGTTTCATTTAACATATATTTTTAATGCATAAGTAACCTATTTTATCATCTTCATAATTTTCCAAGTGACCTTTGGACTTACCTTGTCTTGCCCCTCTCCCAAATGCTATAAGTAGAGACTCTTTTGGATCTTTTGAGCAACCTCCATTGGTTAATGGTGAACCCCTAGCCAATTTTATATTTTAAATTATCTAAAAAAATAAAAAAGTGAATTTTACTAATTACATGTTGTATAATTGAGTATTATTTCAATATTATTGGTCTTATCTAGTAGAAGATGATCTTTTCTAGCATGTTATCCTTGATTATTCACCAAGTGTATAGAAGAGCAAATATTACAAGTCTTTGTTAGTGTTATATTTTAGTGTATAAGTGTTTTATAAGTGGTTCATGATTTTATTCTCCAAATTAATCATTCATTACCCTCCTACACATAAAAATATCTCTTAAACCTAGCATATGAAACATTGATGTAACCATATGTCTTTTGTTGTGAGTTTTGTGTGAAGAAATATTTGTTTTAATCTAAGTAATATAATTTTAGTCAATAGGAAGAAATTAAATATTGATGCATCACCTTTTATATTTTTATGTTTGTATTATTAACCATTTTCATGAAAATTTGATAAGTGAAGGAGTGTTTCAAAGAGTGTATCAAGGAAACTAGCCCTACTAGAGATTCATCTCATCAAATTGACTACGCACAACAAGTGAGATGTTTTCATTATGCCACTTGGATGAGGAAATATGAGACATCTCCTCAAGGGTTGAAAATCCAAGTAATAATAGTAGGGTTTTAAATCCTCCATTCAAGAACAATCATGTAATCACCCTAAGGGAGTCATGTGTTTTGATATGTCACTAAACTAATAAAAAGTAAAGTAAATCTAATGTAGTGATCACAAAATATTGTGGCACAAAGTGGGTGTTATAAATAATAAAATTAAACATGCATAAGATACATATACTCCTATCAATGTATAAATAATCCTAATGCATGAAAGAGAAGTACAAATGCATATCTATCTACTTTTACAAAGGATGAACAAAGTTAGGAATACTTACCTTTAAAAATGAACCTGCCAAGCCTCAACCTCTCCCTCGACCAAGGTGTTTTTCAAGAGGTTGTTGTGGTATGTAATGATGACAAGGATAAATCATCTCTAGTCTACAAAACCTATCAATGTATCTAAAAGACTTATCCACAAGACAAGATCCATATCTCCAAATAAAGTATGAAACCCTAAACTTGATCCTCAAGTAAAATGGTGGATAAGTAGATTCAAAATATATCTTAATTATTATTCTTTTCCTTTAATAATGGTGAAATAAACTTTTATAATTGTAAACCCTTAAAAAAATAAACCTAGTTGACCATGTAATGTTTTGGATAATAACCCATGTTGAAAATGATCTTTGTTGGCACTATGGGTTGATGACAAAATAATACAGGGTTAACCCATTTGACATAGTTTAAAATTTGATGAAAGGTGATTTAGGATAGGAAAAGGTAAATGAAAGTGTAAAATAACTGGAGGAGGGTGAAAAAGAGAAGAACAAGCTTGGGGAAATGGATTTTATGAGACAAGTGTGCAAATAATAAGTGGAAAAAGGGACAATAATCTTATGAAGTACCAATGGTTTGCCTACCCCCTTCTTGGTGCATCCCTTAAGGCATGAACTTAGAGATATTGAGACTTGATGGGTTCTTATAAGATACAAATTGTCAGTAAGTGATAAAAGTTTGAAAATATTATGTGTACAATTTTCATTGAAGAGCCATAAGATGGTTGTAAACTAACTAAAAGCTAATCTTAGAAGGGAAAAATATCCCAACTTGAAGGGTTTCCTTTTATTTGGCACATAATCATCATCAACAAAAGGAGATAGACTACATGAGACACATGACATCCTTGTGGTTTAAGTTTACAATATCTATATTTGAATCCTAATTATTCACCCCTAAAATGGGTTATGACAAAGGAGCCATAAGAATAAAAGATTAAGAATACATACACTAAGCTACCACATGTGGTGATTAGGAGATGGGAGGTATTGGTTTAATTTGAGTTGGTGCCAAGGTTTTTCTAGAAGGGGCTAAGGAATTTAGATGTCTTGAGGGATGATATACAATTGGCCGAGGTCTACTATTACCATGGATAATAGTATTTTTCATTTTGGAAACTATGACCCACCCATTAGAGGATAGGGGTTTTATCTCAGACCCACTTTTATCCTAATCATCCATAAGGGTGGGGACCATTAAGGGGCATTCCATAATCATGTGGTCTAGATATTGAAACCTAAAATAGGTGTTTGAAAGGTTAATGTAGATCACATGCTAAGAGAAATGATTATTGCTAATTTGAATGTCAATAGATTCTTTAAGATCCTTATCTAGGTCAATTTCAACATAGACCCTTCTCTAGGGTTAGAAGTATAGAAAATTAGTTTATAATAGAAGATAAAGTGGCCCAGAGGTTTGATAAGCTAGTCAAAACATTTACACAGAGGTAGAGGTAAGCCTAGAAACTCTACCCAAACTAGGATTTTAAGTTTTGTTTGTTTAAAGACTTGAAAGTCTTTGGTTTAATGGGAAAAAAAAACTAGGCTATTTCAAATGAACCATGGGCCATGGTTAATAATGTATTTACAATGTTCAAGGTTTTTGAAATGAAATAGGAAGAAACCCTTGGTGAGGTTTTGGACTCCTTCCATTTTCACCCCATGGCCTTGCCAATGGTTGTGAACCCATTACTTCAAAACGATCTTTAGAGGAACTTGACCCATAAAATATGCAACAAGGGTTAAATTTTAAAAATAATTTTAAGCTTTATCAAATCCTGGTAGATATAAAACCACATCTAGAAGATGAGTATTAGAGTTAGAATCAATACCTTATGGTAAATTTTTAGGACAAACATTTGAGATTATTTCAGTGTCATGACTGCTCTAGTTCCTATTGGTGGTACCTATATAAAATAATGCATGAGATTTGGTGTTATACATTTGATATAGGGGAAGGGTGACTAACTTCCCAAGGGGTGGATGGGTAGCCAAACATAGTGCAATAAATGCACTGTTAATAACTCTTTCCTAGATCAAATAGATCAGTGGTGTGATGAGAGGCAAGGGAAACCCTAAAATCTTCCATACCATAAGTGCCTTGTACTCTCCTCTCTCCTCTATTGGCTCTCCACTCTCTAATTCAAGATACTTAAGACTTTATTTATAAATATTTAATAAGGTATTATTTTTCTAAAAGAAGAAAAGTGTTTTTAGAGCTAGCCAAGTGGTCTAAAATTATGATTAATTGATAAGGAAAACTTTCTACATTGGATATGAGTTTTGGATGAGGCAACTTTCTTCTCTCCTCTTAGGTGATATGATAACTAGTCATTAGTCACCTAATTATTACATCTATAATAGTATAAATTTTATCCTAATAAAAAAATATCATATAAGACCTAATTAATTCTAATTGAATGTTTTAATTATTCATTATCAATTGGAATAGGTATTTGGTTAAGTGATTCAAGGATATTATGTAGAACCTACACTTTTTTTCATATATATCTATCATATTTCCTCTAGTTTAAAGATTTATCTCTCCATGTGTATTCTAATTAAGACACTAGGTAATGGAAGCCACTAATGGAGAATTTTATGTGCTTACCTATTACATAATAGATTAATCATTTATTATAAATATTATGTATATTGTGTTTGAATAATATTTGGAAATAAAGGGGACTTTATTTGATAAAAAAAGATCATTAACAAGAATGCTTTTAGGGTGACAAATAAATATCCATGCAGTGGTTAAAGACTTTAGGTTTTGACCACATGAACCAATTAGAACACCAAGATCCTTACTTGTTTAAATAAGGATCAAATTGAGATGTCTATAGTTATTATATTATCCCCTCAATGTTATTAAATTTTTGAGGTAATTAGCATTGGTCCTAGATATTTTAGTGGAAAAATATTTTGAGAATAATGAATCCTTAATGTCTTTAGTGACGTAATATGATAACCATGCTTGAATTATGTGTTATTAATCTTTCATTATAATTAATGTTGTTAGGTGTGAAGTCACTATTCATGTGATGTGGCATGTTGATGATATGGTAGGTAGGTGATGTGGTATGGCCCATAGAGGGTCTTTGATGTGATCAAGTTTATGTGAAAGGTGTGGGGTATAACACTCAATTAAGAGACATGGTTTTGTCCTTGGTGAGTCACATGTGTTTATCTTGTGGTGTAAGATTCAAGGATTGATAATGGGATGCATTTATTGGTGTATCCATGATTTATGTGCGTGTTTAAATTCAAAAGGTGATAAGCAACACCTTTTGGACTCTTGTCTATAAATGAGAAGAAAAAGACAATTTTCTATTATTGATTATTTATTGTCACATGTGGAGTGGGGTAAAATATTTAGAGTTATATGGAGGTGTCTTAGATCTTGTATAAACTAGTTCATCTACTTTGTTGACTCTTTCATATGAAAATAAACTCATATATTTGATTAGTGTTCACCCCACTAAAGTGTGTCATATTTTTGGCCAACCATGGGTTTCTCTCTCCCTCTCTCTTTTCTCTAATGCAATGCTACAAAATAATACTTTATCATTTGTATATATAATCCATTTTGGATTCCCCTTTGGGATTTTAAGCTTTCGATTGTATTTTTTTAGGTTGATGATTGGAGCTCACTTTCTATGCTTTGGTTGTAAGAAATGCATTCTTCGTTTTAAGCATGGTAATTCCTTGGAGTTTGAATCCTATAGGTTTGTTAGCTTAGCTTTGTTTATGTTTTGAATGTAAGTGTTGAATGATTTGACCATAAGTCAAATTAGTTCACCCCATATAAATTTTAAACTTTTCATAGTGTCCCCTATGGTGTAAAAATGTGTACCATGGTCTTAATGGGGTCATATAATTTATTTTTTCCCTTGTCACATTTGTATAGTTATTTCTATGTCATCTTAGGCCAATTTTGGGTTCATTAAATGGACATGTATAGTTTCCCATAGAATAAAAGTGTTTCAAATAATATACAATGTCCCATATGCTAAGTGCATGTCATAAATGGTATTTTTGAATTGACAATTATAGGTTCAACATGAAAAAGAGAAGATCAGGTAGCTTTAGGTAGTTTCAAACAATTGTATGACTTGTACAACATATTTGGCATCTATGAGGAATTTAAAAGTGTCTCTTCATGTCCCCTAAATTCACTTCCATGCTTAGGAAACTTTGATAGACTTGAAATTTCCAAAACCTAACCTATCTTTCCCATCACTCTCTTGAACAGGGTCAAATAGGTCAATAGATTCCACTTGGTATGGATAAGAGGAAGTGATTTAGAGTGAATGATTTTAGTGGGTCATATTAATCTCTATTTACTAAAAATTTATGAAAATATTTATAGGTCTGGTTTACTATGCTTTATGAACCATTGCTAAGAATGTTGGTGACTCTTTTTTGCCTACACATCCCCAACACTTTAGGTTTTAATTTGTCTACATTGTTATATGCAAAAAAAGTGGTTTACATGATCTTAAGGAGTATGATAGTCTTTATCACAAGGTTATAAAATATTTTATCATATTTAATGTGAATAATATATCATAAAAATCTCATTTTTCTAGTAGAGACTCCATTGAAGTCTATATATTATGTTCAATCAGTTACATAGCTTATCTTCCTATTTTGGCCTTCAAAACAAAGGTGATGTTATTCCCAACATATTATAGAATGGTGACCAGTTATTAATTTGAAGGATGAGTCTCAAAAGTGGTAATGATGGAGTGAAATGTCTAAGACATAGTTAGAATTGCACACAGTCAAGTTTCCTTGTGACTGTCACCTACAATCAATGGAAACTAGGACATGATCAGTCATGGTGATGAAATAAAAAGGTTTCAAGGTGGTGAAAATAATTCCAAGGTGTAAAAAACAAAACTAATCTATTAAAATATCTAAAAATTGGTTGTGAGAACCAATCTACCACTCACAGTCTTATATGCAGTATCACCTATAGGTAATATTCATCAATGTTCTGAGCTCAATCCTTAGAGGTCTAAGTAGTGTTGAATGATATGTGATTGAGATCATTTGAAACCTTTAATCAAGTTAGATAATGTAAAAATCACCATGGTGATAATTTTTAATCCATTAAAGTCATACTCACCTATAACCATGTCCATAGTTTGAAAAGTTATAATTGGGACAACTTAGCTTAACTTCTCCAAACCAAGTTTTGCTCATATACTTAGTCTTCCCATGGTGAAGTGTCTTGAGATCTAGATAGGCCTAATGATTTCCATATTGTATCCAAAGACTATAACTAATGGTTTGACATGATAATGTGGGCTTTTAAATTAAGAAAGACTGATGTTTGAATGGTTTCTAACTTAGACAAGCTCTAACCTAAAACACTCAATAAAACATTATGTTGAAATGATTAAAAGAAACACAAATACAGTGACCTATAATGGTGAGTGAGACTATGGTCTATAGGCAAGAGAAGAGATCAAATTTGGTTTGATATTATGTTAATGACCTCAAAATAGATCAAAGGCATAAGGTATACTTATTTGAGAACATCTTCACCTATAGGAAGCCTCCAACTTCTACTAAAAACACCTATAAACTAACTATAGAACCACATTGCAATGATGGTGAGAAACAAGAAGTATGGTTTACAAGTCTAGTTTTTCATTTAGTTATAATGACCCAATGATATTTAATATGGAACCAAGGGAGATAATAATATTACTTAGGCCATAAAAGACACCTACAAGGATCTTAATTGCCTAAGAAGTGCCACCTACAGTCTATGGACTAGTCTAGTCAAATGAGAGATGTGAGATTGGAAAAGTGGTAGAGATGTAATATGGAAAACATTTTGAGACCAATATCATAGTGGTAAGTTCAACTTCATATGTTCTTGGAGGAAGGAAAATAGAGTAAGGACAAGTTCTAACTTGTCATCCAATATGAATTTTCTAACCTTGTACAGTCAATAAGTTTGAGAAGCCAATCTTAAGGTTTTGTGATGTTGAGAGATCCGTAGAGGTGGTATGGATATTAAAATATATAAATATGGTATTTGTGACCTAATTTATCCTCCAATAGCCTCAAAATTTTAAGACAAATGAGGGAGATGCCCTCTATTCTATCTCAGATAAAGGTCATTCCCAATAAATACAAAGCTATAGACAAAACACTTGGATGCATAAAGGAGATATGTAAAAGTCCTTGGGGATAGTGGGATGATTCAAAAATTTGATTTGAATGTGGGAGAAATTAGGGAAACATATACAATTTTTAGAAACCACTCAGAATTGGTCATAGGCATAGAAACACAATTAGGCCTAAAACTAGGTATAAGCCCTATTGATTCTAAACTTCATTTCTAAGACCAGATGAACCCTCCAATATAATTTATATACTTAAAGGGGAGGTATATGTTTAATAGATTCATTATTTTGTATAAAGTTACACCAAGTTGGTCATTTTGACAGAATTCTATGACAGGGATACCCAGAATGAAAGACGAAGCTCAAGAGGCCATTTTTCAAATGCTCATACCTATAAGGATACATTGAATGGTGCTTCAAAGATCTAGGGGTTTTTTATTATCTTCATGAAATTAGGAATTATGGAATTGGTTTAGGGGTTGGACATCTGATTTTTATGAATGATCCCTAAGAATCAAAACCTCCTAAAACCCTTGATAAGACCTAATGAAGGAAATATCATTTGAGATGCATCCAAAATATGTTAGTTGGCCATGAAAATGATTTTAACATGTTTTTAACTCTCTCAAGCTTACTTCCATCCACGTTATTTTCATGATAACTTGTACAAACAAGCCTAACATAAGGTTTTATATAAGTTTTTAGGTGTTATGTAGGTACAAAGGGGAACTAATGAATGAGGTCTATAGGGACTTATTATAAATACATATGTTCATTTCTAACCTCATTTGTTCATGAAAGGCCCTCTGCTACACTATTTATTATAGGCAATCTTAGACAGATAAAAAAAATGACAAGTGACTGCCTAGTGAGAAGATGAGAGGTCTAATTTTGGATCTTTTAAAGGTATAAATAATGGAGTGGAAGGAAAAAATGTCTTCAAAAAGTGTCCTAACACCTCTTCCATGTATTTAGTTGAGTATCTGCAAGTCATTTAGTGACAAGTGTGAAGGTCTAGGCTTAGAAGGTTACTAAGTGACTATGGATGGTGACCACAAGTGTCATAAGGAAGGCTATCAGTTAGGTAGATATCTAATTACTGTTAAATATTATTTTCAACCAACCTAAGATAATGCATATATGTCAATAACTCCTAGTTTAGTTTCAAGGGGCTAAGAGATGCTTCATCATGAAGGTAGTTTTAAGAGGGCTATTTGAGGTCTCTATGTCAATTTGAGGAGTTTTTCATGCTTCAAATAGACACTTGTCCAAGAGGATATTCATGGTGTATTATCCAATCTATTATCCTACAATGTAGTTATCTATCATATCTTGACACTCATCTTTTTATCATTTTCATTTCCCTTCTTCTCTCTCTTCTCACATGCTATATAAATGTAAGCCATTTTGGCTTTTATAAAAGAATCCAAACCTGATATGGTGAATCATTATTGGTTTGAATATTATATTTTAATTTTAAATAAATATTTTAAATGTGGTTTTGAGTTCATAATATATCTTGTCTAAGTGTGTCAAGTGGTGCATAGTGAAATGTCTAGTGATAAGTATTTATCCTTGCCTTCTCTTTACTCTTCCATGTTTGATGTAAATAGTTACCACTATAACATGTCACATGAAGTGAATTCAAGTGTATTTTACTATCTATAAGTGTAATATATTAGTCTTAGTGTCTACAATTTGACCTCTAGTTCACTCACCTTGATTAGTATAATACATATCACCTCCATGTTTGAAATACTTATGTTAGAGCAATCTAGGTTGTTGAGTCTAGTGTTGTGAGTCATGTTTCATAGTGAAAGGATATAATATTATATTGGATATAATTTTATTGTATAACCTCATTAGATTATTTTAGTTTCATGTTTCCTTCTATCCATTTTCATCCAAAAAATCAATTAGTGTAGGTGATAATCTATTAAAGACACATTTAGGGAGCTATCCCTTTAAAGTATAGAATTACCTATGCTATAGATAACCCATAGGCCTAGAGGTAATAAAATATTTCACTCAATATGTATTAATCTTGAATAACCATCTATACAGTGTAATATTGAGTTATAATAGTTATAGCATACCCGATGGGACTATTGTCTCAAGTACATCTTGTCAAGGTGAATGTTAGTCTTGACAACATCATAGCTTCATATAGTGTTCTACTTAGCATTTGGTGTCTTCATTCAAGGTAATTTGTTGTTTCATACCAATTTTTATCTTTCCTTTGCTCATAATTCATGGTTATTACTAGGTCAAATACTATTCGAGTTATCAGTCCTATAACCCCACTCCTTCAACCTGAACTTCCTCTTGAATTTCAACATCCTTAGATTATATTGAAATTTAAAGAACAAGAAGACTTTGAAAGATAAGAAGATAAATAAAGTGAAGAGAAAATTGAGGAAAAAATGTCAAGGTAACATGCCTTCCTAGCCGTTAACACTAAAAATTCCATACACCTTAATGCATATGATAATATACCTCATAATGCTATCAAGATTGTTCCCACTTTTAATGAGGAAGGTCATGTCACCCCTAGTGAGCATATTAGGGACGTATCTAACTTATATATATTTCATTATGTTAATAAAGTTAACATTTCCATTAGGCTACTTGTCATGTATCTTAGAAGGAAAGACCTTGACTGGTATAAGACATTATCAGGAGGACGTATCACTACTTAGGATGAGTTTGGAGAGTTGTTAACCCAAAGGTTTGAAGACAAAAGTGATCACACATCACTCATTCATCAGCTTAACGTGATCCAAAGAGGTCATAATGAGACTATGCATAACTTTAATGAGATATTACAAATAAATAGGTATAGGTTGCCTCCTCTCATGAGACCACCTATAAGCTTTATTTTCCCTACATATCTAAGGGCTATTGGAATTGACATAGCCATCATGTTACATTATATGGTGGTTACACCTTACCTAAATCTTATGACATATTCATTAGAATTGAGAATTTCCTAATATAAGATGGTAAACTCCCTCCAAAATTGTCCATGCCTATTCTACCTAATATGTCTATTTCTACTCTAAATGTTTCTCAAGTCCCAAGTGCAAACAACAAGTCAAAAGCTTCCCATAAGAAGGCAACTAATACCATTGGTTTAGATGTAAGGTACAAGGCCTTAGAATCCCAAATTAGGAAACTACATCTAAAATATGGATTTAACCAAAATCCCTACCCTTATATTCCACAATGAAATAGGTTCCTACCTTAATAGTATGGTCAAGGTAGAGGGGAAGGACAACCTAATTTCAATAGGCCAGCTAATGCATATAATCCAACTTCCACCTCCAACACAAAAGACATGGTCCCAGTTCATAATAACTAGGTCCAAGGAGAAAAATGGTATAAAGGACAATTCATTGATGAAAATGAAGGTGGGGATCAATTTTTAGTTCTCAAGGAGGATTTACTCCTCAATTATTAGTATAAGATGGGAACTTTATGCAATCAAAATTCAATGAAGGGTGTGATAGCCAAAGAGTGAGCTTGGCACACTTTCCAGTGGAAGACATGTTTATCCTAAACAAAGTTACTTATGTTGAATAACATACAAGAGAAAATAGGAAGGCTTTAGGAGATTTTAATGGTGTTGATACAAGTTCAAGTAATCTTCCTACAAGGCAACAAGGTGTGAATGCAAGTGTGGAAGTACTTACAACTTCTCCAAAATTTCAAATCAGAATGTAGGAAGGGTGACTCAAAGTTCTCTAATGCCTCAAACTCAAAGCACTTATTTTCCTTCAATAACACAAGAAAAGGTAAATGTTCCCGCTTTGAACATTTTTGATTCTTTGAAGTGCGTTAAAACATCTATATATATTTGGGAAGTTCTTAACATACCCAATCAAAAGGAGCTTCTTTAAGAATAATTATCCCAAATCGACCTTAGTATTCAACCATCAAGACATGATGGTATTTACCTCACTAATTATCCCACTCAAATTGTTAAAACCTCTTCTAAATCTGAAAATAATCCACCCTTCTACCTCACTCTCATTATGGGAGACAAATTTATTCACAACTACATTGTGGATAGTGGGAAAGTACCTCAGTGATGCCCAATATTGTGGTGGATAAATTGGGTTTGAAATATGAACCATATATTAGAGGAGTGTTATAAATTTATGGGACTCTATATAAGTCAATTTTACTTGTCAAAGGTTTGAGAGTTTTCCTGCATGATTATTTAAGCTTCCCAATCCTTCAAGATATATTGGTGGTTAACATGCCTACTCACTTTGCTATCTGACTCTCAAGGGATTTCAAATCCAAGATAAGAGGCTATCTCTCAGTTGATTGGTCCTTATTTGCCTTCAGTATAAGTTATGTATCAAAGGTAACCATTAGAACTTAAACATTGGTTAAGTTTCATTATGATCCCTATGTGGAAGAAAAATCTAATCTGAATTATGTCATCAATGATAAAGAAGAGTCTGCTATAGATGATGGGGCATCCACCAAGCTTAAGGGTATCTCTAACCTTTTCCTAGATGAATCCATACACTTTATTTTAAAAAACTGATCTTGGCACCTACATCATCCATGAGCAAGGTGAAGAACATTATGAGGTAAGCATTGATAATTCTTTTCAACAAGTTGTTGAGGGAAATTACCTTTTTCATATAAATGATGATGATGGTTTGAAAATCAAAGTAGATTAAGATAATCATGAAGACAATGAAATTATTTTTGTATAATATGGAGGAGTCCAAGAATGTGTCAACCATGAAGAATAAGATGACCTATGGCAAAAATTCCATGCCATAGTTCAAGAATTTTAATAGCTAAGAAAGTTGACTTCTCCTCCTAAGAAGTGTGAATCTTATAGTAAGGTGGTTGATGAATCTCATAAGAATGAAGGAGAGTGTCTTGTTAAGTATGAAAATGAGTGTCTAGTCACTACCAATAAGACTGTAGTCATCAAGGAGTCCAATGAAGCCAAATAAAAAAGTCAAGTATTTGAGGAGAATTCCAAACCTCCACCTAAAGTTGAATAACTTTTAGACATGATGTAACATCAAGAAGACAAGCTTGATGATACTATACATCAAGAACATCATGTACTAAAACAGAGTGAATTTGAATCAACTTTGATCACTCCCAAGTCTTAGTTTGAGAGGTGTCAATTGAGCATGATAGATTTCAAGTCATATTCAAAGCCAAACAAGATGCATTCATGAGATTTCCAAGTGACACACTTGTAAATAGTAAAATATCTAAATATGGCAAGTCATTTGACTATCTACATAAGAAAGTTTTTATTGATAAGTATGCTTCACATAATGGATTAATTTCATGGAGTAGTAATGATTCAAGAGGCACTATCTTTGACCCTGGTTGAATTAATGGTGATTATTCTTCACCTAAAGTGTTTGAGATCTTGTACATAATAGGATAGGTGTGTGTTTTTACTTATATTATGTGTGATTTCCCTAAGTGTTCTTAATAACACAATTGTGTTTGTTTTGGTGTGTGTATTGTGTGTTTGTTTCCTATAGTTTGGAGTTATTTCAGATGTAGTTCAATGTTAAGTACAATGTATAGGTGACTCCATATCCCAATGGATTGGAGAATGATACTAGTATTTGAAATAGTTGACTTGTCACCACTAAGAAATTGCCAAAATGTTGACTAATTTAACCACAATTAAAATTAAGTCAACCCCCTATACAATTTAAACTTGTCATAAGATCCCCTAAGGTGTAAAAATGTGTATTATGGTCTTAATAAGGTAATATAATGTGTTTTATCCATTTTCACATTTGTATATTTGTTTATATGTCATTTTAGGCCACTTTTGGGGTCACTAAATGCATGTTTCAAATAATATCCAACGTCCCATATGTCAGATACATGTTAGAGATGGTAGCTTTAAACTGACAATTATAGGTTCAATGTGGAAAAGAGAAGATTAGGTAGTTTCAAGTAGTTATACAAACCACACAACATATTTGGCATGTGAGAGGAATTTAAAAGTGTCTCTTCAGGTCCCCTCAATTCACTTCCATGCTTAGGTAACTCTGACAGAACTAAAATTGCCAAAAACTAACTTATATTTCTTATTTCTCTCTTGGATAAGGTTAAACAAGTCAATAACTTCCACTTGGTGAAGATAGGAGGAGGTGAGTTAGATTGAATGATTTTGGTGGTTGATATTAATATTTGTGTACTATAGATTCATAGAAATAGTTTAAGGTTTGGTGTAATATGATTCATGAGCCATTTCTAAGAACATTGGTGACTCTTTTCTGCCTACACATCCCTAACACTTCAAGTTTCTTCTCCATCTACATTGTTATATGAAAATAAAGTGGTGTAAATGATATTAATGAGTATGATCATCATTATAAAACACTTATTAACCTATTTAGAATGTGTGGTGTGAATAAGATAGGCTTAAACATCTCATTCTGCTAGCAGAGACTCCATTAAAGTCTGAAGATTGTTTCATCAATTGTAGAGATTATATTCCTATTTTGGCCTTTAGAACAAAGGTGATGTTGTTCCCAACCTCTTATATCATGGTGAATAGTTACTCATTTTAAGGTTGAGTCACAAAACTGGTATTGATGGAATGAAAGGTCTAAACATAGTCAAAATTACACATAATCAAGTTTCCTTGTGATTGTCACCTACAGTCAAGAGAAACTAAGACATGATCAGTCATGGTGATGAACAAAGAAGGTTTTAGGGTGGTGAAAATACTTTCAAAGTGTAAATAATAGGATTTAGTTATTCATAGAGCTAAATATTGGTTGAGAACCAATCTACCACACATAGTCGTATATGCAATAGCACTTATAGACATTATTCATAAAAAGTTTAAGCTCACTCCACATAGGTCTAAGTAATGTTGAATGGTATGTGTTTGAGCTCATTTGAAACCTTTATTAAAGTCTAAGATTGTATAAATATTCATGGTGATAATGGTGAATCAATTGAAGGCATATAGACCTATAACCATGTCCATAGTTTGAAAATTTGCAATTAGGACAAATTACCTTAACTTCTTTGAACCAAGTTTTACTCATACACTTGGATTTCCCATGGTGAAGTGTCTTGAGGTATATACAAGCCTAATGGCTTCCATATTATAACCCAAGCCTATAAATAATTATTTTAAATGAGAAGGTGGTTTCTTGATCATTAAATCTTGATGTTTTAATGGTTTCTAACTTAGACAAGTTCTAACCTAAAACACTCAATAAAACACTGTGTTGAAATGATTAAAAGCAACCCAAATTATATTGACCTATAATGGTGAGTGAGACTAGGGCCTATAGGCATGATAATATCTCACATTTGGTTTGATATGATGTTAATGACCTTAATAAATATCAAGGAAATAAGGTATAATTATTCAAGAACATCTTCACCTATAAGAAGCCTTTAAATTCTACTAAAAAACACCTATAGTCTGATTATAGAACCATAGTGCATTGATGGTGAGAAACAAAAAGCATGGTTTACAGGTCTAGTTGTTTGTTCAATTGGAAATAACCCAATGATATTTAAGATGGAAATAGGGGAAATAAAAATAATACTTAGGCCTTAAAAGACACCTATAGGGTTCTCGATTGCCTAAGAAGTGCCACCTACAGTCTATCGACTCGCCTAGTCAAATGAGAGATATGAGATTAGAAGAGTGGAAAAGATGTAATATGGTAAACATGTTGAGACCAATATCATAGTGGTAAGTTAAAATTCATATTTTTTTGGAGTAATGAAAACAAAGTAAGGACAAGTTCTAACTTGTCACCTAGTCTAAAGTTTATAACCCTGCATAGTCAATAGTTTTGAGAAGCCAATCTTAAGGTTTTGTGATGTTGAGAGATATATAGAGGTGGTATGGATATGAAAATTTTCACATACAATATTTATGACATAATATAGCCTTCCATATCCTTAATTTGTCAATAAAAGTAAGGGATATGCCCTTTATATTATCTCAAATAGAGGGCACTCCTAGTCAGTATAAAGTACTAGATAGAACATTTAGATGAAGAAAGGAGAGATGGAAAAGTCATGAGGGATGGTGGGATGATGCATAAAATTGAGTTGAATGTGAAATAAAGTATATAAAAACTTATATCTCTTAAAAACCACTCAGATGTGGTCATAATCATAGAAACATAGTTAGGTCTATTATGCTTAAAACTAGGCTAAGCCCTAATGATGCTCAACTTCATTTATAAGACTAAATAAACCCTCCAATCTAATTTAAATCCTTCAAGGTGAGGTATGAGGTTTATTAGAGCCATTGGTTTGCAAAGACTTATACCAAGTTGGTCATTTTAACTAGATTCTATGATAGTGGTACCCAAAATACAAGAAAAATCTCAAGAAGACAAATGCTCATACATGTATGGATACATTGCATGGTACCTTAAGGAGATAGGGGTAGTTGAGTAGTGTCATGAACTCAATAATTTGGAATTGGTTTATGGGTAGTACGTCTAAGTTTTATGAATCATCCCTACAAAATAAAACCTAAAACCCTCTTAAAGCCCTTGATATTACTTGATGAAGGAAATATAATTTGAGATGCATCTAAGAGAGGTCAGTTGTCCATGAAAATTATTTAAACATGTCTTGAACTCTCTCGATATTCCTTCTATCTACTTTTTTGATACTATCACTTGTACAAACAAGCCTAACACAAGGTTTTCTATAAGTTTTTAGGTGTTATATAGGTACAAAGGGGAAATAATGAATAAGAGTCATTAAATTAGGTCTATATGGACTTATTATAACTCCATATGCTCATTTATAACCTTAGTTGTGCATCAAAGGTCCTCTGATACACCATTCATCATAGGTAGTCTTAGATAAAAAAATGATAAGTGTTTGCCTAATGAGAAGATGAGAGGTCTAATTTGTGTTATTTTAAAGGTCTAACTAATGGAGTGAAAGGAAAATAGGTGCATTAACACATCTTCCATGTAGTTTTTTGAGAAAATACAAGTCATTTAGGTGACAAGTGTGAAGGTTTAAGCCTAGAAGGCTAGTAAGTGATTGTGGATGGTGAACACAAGTGTCACAAAGGAAGGCTATCATTTAGGGAGATATTTTATGACTACCAAATCTCATTTTCATCCACCCTTATATAGTGCATATGTGTCAAGTCTTCCTAGTTTAGTTTCAAGTGGTTAATAGATGATTCATCATGAAGGTAGTTTTAATAGGGCTATTTGAGGTCTTTATGCCAGTTTAAGGAGTTTTTCATGCTTCAGATGGACACTTGTCTAAGAAGACCTTCATGGTCTATTCTCTAATCGATTCTACTTTAATGTAATTGGATCTCATAAATTGACACTTGTATTTGTCACATTTCCACTTCCCTTTTTCTTTCTCTTCTCACATGCTCTATAAATGCAAGCCAATTTGGCTTTTGTAAAAAAATCAAGACTTGGTATGGTGAAGCCTTGTTGGTTTGAATAATATATTTGAATTTTAAATAAATATTTTCAATATAATTTTTATTTCACAATCTATCTTGTCTAATTGTATGAAGTGGTGCACAGTGAAGTGTTTAGTGATAAGTATTTATCCTTGCCTTCTCTTTACTCTTCCATATTTGATGCAAGTAGTTCCCACTCTAATAGGTCACATGAAGTGTAGTCAAGTGTATTTGCCTATCTATAAGTGTAAAAGAGTATTTTTAGTGTATAAAATCTAACCTCTAGTTCACTCACCTTGATTAGTACAATGCATATCACCTCCATGTTTGAAATACATATGTTAGAGTAATCTAGGATTTTGAGACTAGTGTTGTGAGTCATACTTCATAGTGCAAGTGTATAATAGTCTAATGGATATAATTATAGTATATCACCTCATTAGATTAGTTTGACTTAATGTTTCCTTATATCTTTTTTCATCTAATAAAGTAATTAGTATAGGTGATAAGCTATTAAAGACACATTCAGGGAGCTAACCTTTTCACCTAAATGTTTACCTCTTATATAGGCAACCCACATGCCTAGAGGTAATCTAATGTTTCACTCAATATAGATTAGGTTTGAATAACCATATTAGGGTTAAATATTGAGTGACAATAGTAAGAATTATGGATGAGTTTCTTATTTTAACTTGGAGCTTAGAGCCTAAAAGGATTTGTATGCATAGCTCACCCAGATGATTTGGTTGTAAGCATTGGAATGAGTTACTTGTTGTATCTTGGAGGTTTGAGCTTGGAATGATTTATGTGTTTGGTTCACCTACATATTTTGGTTTTAAACATCATGTTTTTAGGTTGGATCCTAGGTGCCTTTGTATGTCTAGCTCACCTAGATGCTTTGGTTGGAAGTATTGGTTAGAATTACTTAGTATAGCTTGAAGGTTGGATCCTAGAAGGATTTGTAAGATTGGCTCACCTAAGTGATTTGTTTATAAGTAATGGAAAGGATTTATTGGATGAAGCTAATTTTAGAAGATATTTTTTGATTTAATTGAAGTCTAGAAGTTACCATTGCCCCATGGTTTTTCCCTAGTTGGTTTTGTAAGGTTTCCACGTATAACTTGTATAATGTGTCATCTCTTGTCTATTATGTTTTGAATATTGTTTTATTATTATTTTATTTACTTTCACATGTTTAGGATGTTTTTATTTTATAAAAATTGGTACCAAAACTTAGTCTCTAACATTTGGTACTTGAGCCATGGATCCTAACAAGTGGTATCATAGCCACGGTGCCTTTGAAAAACTCTTACATGAGTGTTTTATGTTACAAGGTTGTTTTATGCAAGTTGGAGATATAGGAGGAGAGACCAAGTTAAATACAGAAAAAAAAATTGATGGTAGGTATTTCTCTTTGTGAAAGATGAGGAATAGAGGAGAAGCTTAACAAGCTTTGCTAGATGGTCAGTAACATACACAATGGAAGCAACTATATGGTTTGAGGAACAAACTAGTCTCTATGGTGTTTATATGTATTATGATTATAAGGTAATTACCTTGTTGTGTTTATCATCTATGAAGGGGTATCAGTTGTGGTATTCTACTGACCACATGATTATTGGTAGCTAAGATGTTGAAAAATTCATGGAAAGGAGGATGTACAAAAAAAACATGAAATTATAACTATTAAAGTAATTAAAGATGAAGGATAAGATAAAGTGAGACTTAAGGTTCCTATAAGGATAAGATTGATGTTGAAACACAAAACTCAAATATGCATTGAGTGAATTACATGTAGTTGTTATAATGTAGTATAAGTGAGTAGCCAAGATGGTTATGATGTAGTTGAAGTGGGTAATTAGGTAGATCAATTTATGGAGTAAATCCATAGGTATATGATCTAGTTTAACATGTGGTAGAGTAGGATGTATTTTGAGTATGGGATCAAAAATGTGGGAGGTATAGTGATGCACTAAGTAGCACAATGACTTCTAAAGAACTGTTGATAGGTTCCATATTGATCATGGTGGGTAGATAAAGGCTATGTGAAGAATTTAGGTATATAATTCAAGGATTTATTCTCTCCTATAATTAATTACTATAAAGAGTGTTTCTTACACTTGTTGTTTAGAATTTAGAGCTAGAGAAGATAGATGTGAAAACATAATTTCTACATGGTGATATTTGAAGAAGAGATGGATTAGCTTGAGGGATATGAGAATGAGGTAATACATTTTTGGTTTTTGGATTGAATATTGTATGGGTTGAAGCATATGTGCTGATGTGGTACATGAATTTTAATACCTTCATGGAGAGCCAAGGTTTAAGTATAATTTGATGCTATGTGTTGATGACATGTTGGCTACAAGTCCCAACATGGAAGAGATAAATGGTGTGATGGATCATGTGGCTAAGAAAATTAAGATGAAGGTTGTAGGAGCAAAAAAGCAAGGATGAAGATGTATAGGGATGGGAAAGTAAGGAAGATATGATGTTGAAAAGATTTCATTGTAGTTAAATATGTAAAATGGAAAATCAATCAATACCCCGCTTCTTGCATGCTTTAAGTTGTGTTTTGAGTAGTGTCCTAGGAGGAGAATACATGGATGTCTTGTGTATCATATTCATCAAGAGTAGGAAGCCTCATGTATTATATAGTGTATATTAGACTAGATATTCCCCAATCAGTGGGAGTAGTGAGCAGTTCATGGAAAAATCTTAGAAAATGAGGATTGGTTTGTGGTGAAGTGGGTAGTCACTTCAAATGTTACAATTTATTATGGAGGAGTAGATGTTGAGAAAGTTGGTCAAGGTAGATAATTTTTGAGTAGTGAACAAAACTTCTACTAGGCTTGTTTTGATAAGGTAGTAGTGGTCATGAATGTCATTTTGATGAAATAATATATAGGTATGGTAAATCTTTTTTATATTGACTTCTAGTGGGATATTGTTGGGTGTGAAGTCACTAATCATGAAATTTATTCATAGTCACTATTCATGGTTATGTGGCATGAAAGTGATGTGGCATATGGTATGTATGTGATGTGACATGTTGGTATATGGTATGTAATGATGTGAAAAATAGGTGATGTAGTATGGCCCATGGAAGGTCTTTGATGTGATCAAGTTGATGTGAAAGGAGTGGGGTGTAACACTCCACTAAGGGACATTAATGAGCCATATGTATTTATTTTGTGGTTTAAAATACAATGGTTTGTAATGGGTCACATTTATTGGTGTCTCTATTATTTTTATGTATGGTTAAAATCAAAAGGTGATTAAAACACCTTTTGGACACTTTTCTACACATGGGAATAGGAAGACAAGTTGTTACTATTGCTGATTTATCCTCACATGTGGAGTGGGCCACAATATTTGGAGTCACATGAAGGTGGCTTGGATATTTTCTAAATTAATGAATATAATTTTTTGACTCTTACATATGAATGTAAACTTGTGTATTTGATCATTATTCACCCCACTAGAGTGTGGAACATTTTTGTCCACCCATGGGTTGCTCTCTCCCTGTATCTTCTCTGTATTAATGATATAAATTCATGTTTTCTCCTTTTTATTTGTAATCCATTTTGGATTCCCCTTGGTATTGAAATCTTGGGCTTGCATGTTGTAGGTTGATGTTTGTATCTTATGTTGTATGCTTTGGTTGTAAGCATTGTATGCTTTGTTGTAAGCATGGTAATACCTTACAAGTTGAAGCCTATAGGCTTTTTAGCTCAGTTTTGTTGATGATTTAGATGTAAGAATTATGGATGAGTTTCTTATTATAGCTTGGAGGTTAGATTTTAGAAGGCTTTATATGCTTGGCTCATCTGGATACTTTAGTTGTAATCATTAGAATGGGTTACTTGTTACAGCTTGGAGGTCTGATCCTAGAAGGATTTGTATGCTTGGATCACCTGGATGCTTTGGTTGTAATCATCATTGCTTGGAGGTTGGATCTTGGAAGCTTTTGTATGTTTGGTTCACCTGAATGCTTTGGTTAGAAACATTGGATGGATTTGCTTGTTGTAGATTGGAGGTTGGACATTGGAAGGCTTTATAAGATTAGCTCACCTAAGTGATTTATTTGTAAGCAATAGAAAGGAGTTACCAAAGAAATCTGATTGTAGAAGATATTTTTTGATGTAATTGAAGCCTAGAATTTGGCATTGCCCAGTGGTTTTTCCCTTGTTGGTTTTGCAGGGTTTCCATGTATATCTTATGTAATGTATTTTCTCTTATTTATTATGTTTTTTAGCTTATTCTATTCTAATTTTATTTAATTTCACATGTTTAGGATGGTTTTTCCTAATAAGTGGTACTAGATCTTAGGTTATAACAACTAGTACTTGAGTCATAGATCATAACAAACATTTCTTGTTATCACTATGAGTATGTTAGAAAAGCAATCCTTATATATTTTAGCATTATTTAAGGATTTCTAGGTACTTATATTCATAGGATATATTTTTGGATAAATAATCTTATCTCTATCATGATTTTTAATCCTCTCATTTAGAGGTGAAAGCTTCACTCTTTAAAGAGGATGTTTTCAACATAAGACTCATAACCTTAAAGGTTTTTGACCAAATGTTGATTTTGGATTTAATAAGACTCCTTGGTTTCCTCATCAAAACTCTTAATATTAGTTCTAATATATTATGCATGAGACAAATGATACCCACTCAGTTAATAATCATTATCTAGTATTATGTAGGATGTCAACTTGAAATATTAGACTCCACATATTTGAAACCTTACTCATTTATCACTTTTTTAGATTGGTCAATTACATATGATGGAAGATATTCCTTGCATTATTTCCTATAACTTTTGCCTTTTTTCTTGACTATGAAATGTATTTTGGCCTATTTTTAATATTCATTCAATCTAATGCTTTTGTCTCTTGAAACATGTGTGTTATGTCAAAAAAACCCAAAATATTTGATTAAAAAATTTATTCATTACATGGCTAAAGTAGAGGGACATAACCATTGAAACTAGGACCCTAGCATCAACACTAGTGTTCCAAATTTAATGCTAGTGTTCAAGCCAAAAAAAAAAAAAAGGAAAATCTCTAAATGAATGAAACAAAGAGCTACATTATAGGATTGAGATGGAGCTAAGTGACTGTGATGATCTAGAATAGAATGAAAAACAATATATGCTCTCTCTTAACCCTTAGTTACATAGTTAATTGTTTGTATTTATTTCACATGCCTGATTGAATTCATTGTAAAAATATTATATTACATTTTCAAGATCTAAATATTTTATTGATGCATTCAAAGTTTTATTTCTATAGGTTATTTTCTTGAAATACCATTTTAGATAAAATGGCATGAAAAATACATCATAAGGCATACAAGTGTTATGTCAATATATATATATATATATATATATATATATATATAAATGAGGAATTGTAGTGAATAGTCATCATATCGATGATATGTATCATGACACCGCAAATAAAAAGAATGTGTGATATGGATCACAACATAACAAGCTCAATATATTATTATATATTTATCCTCATATTAAAAACATAATCACACACAATATTATGCCCATGACATACAACATAAATCACACACCATAGCATTCAATGTCACGTACGACAAGATTTATACACAAGGCCAAGGGCCACACACAATGGACAATGAAATGTCACACAAGATGGAAAATCAAATTTCAATCACATAATGGAAAATCAAGTGCCACACAAAAAATAATATTTTAACATAAATGGAGAGAAATCCACATAATTTAATAAGCTATCAAACATCACATCATGTAACACACAACAACATTGATCATGCATAGAACAAGAAAGGCTAATCTATATAATTAGTGTATGTCATCATGCATACATAAGATACAATATCTAGTGAAATATCCATATAAGTAACACGAATTAGATCAATTCATGTATAATCCATGTAAAGTATCTTAATATGATCAGTTTAAATAGTTATATAATGATAAACCTATGTAAAGTATCAAAATCCCCCCAGTAAGAATATGATCCTATTTTAGTGAGGTATTTCCTAGGCTTATAAATGTCATACATCTATGTGTCCATTTCATATGAAATATATGTTATTTCATATCACTCATGTATATTGGTAAATTCATGTGTATAGAAAAAATGGATGTATAATTTAATATACATGATAAAAATAAACAATTCATGTAAACAAGCAATACATGTTATGCATTTGAATAATATATTTAATTTTTAATTTTTGGAACATTTAAATATGAGTACAAAAATTAGTAGAGTCAAACAATGTCAAGTGGCAAGGTTGAAAAAATAATGTAATAAAGGAATGGATCCACAAAATCTATAACACATTTTAAGGAATAACATATACCAAATGTAATATCATATAAATGTCAAGGAATTTAAGGTAAGTAATATTTCCCCCACTGTATACGTAAATTTAGGTTAATAGATTATGTGGAGACAAGAATAAACATGTCCCTAGTGGGAAAGAATCAATGAATGCTCACGTAATATGTAAATAAACATGTATGTGTTCATGTAAGCTCAATGTAGACCATAACAAGTATACATAATAAATAAGGGTGATAAATTAGTATGATACAAAGAATGTTCACTAGAATGAGGTTTTTGTGAATGATGCAGAATAATATGATAGATTTCATGGATGTTAGTAGGGTAAAAAATTGATAGGCAAGGGCCAAGTGAAAATAAATCCAATGACTAGAGTAATGATCAATGGAAAAGCACATGTACAAATGTGTCAATATATAATAATAAAGAGGATAATAAATCAAGCCAACATGAATAAGATATATATATAATGTTCCTACTAGTCAAATATCTTAAAAATAGGATGCCTATATATATGTTTTGTATCATATTCTTTATCTATACTAGGATATGCAAAAATAACCACACTATATTGTGGAATTATTACTTTACTCTTTTATTTTTTAATATGTTATATTTTATGAGTATTGTGTTCTTCTATTGTGATTACATTAAATATATTTTCTTTATTATTAGTTAAAATAATGGTTTCCTTCTTTTTTTCTTGATTTGAAGATGTTCCATCTCTTGAAATAGTGATTATCATACAATTGAATTCAAATGTAACATAGTCATTATTATTATTATCAAGTGTGGAATATATACACATAATATTTTCAAAATTTTATTGATTATTGACACTCTGTATCTTGTAGGAACCTATTGAGTCTCAATCTCTCTAAGTGCATACCTTAAGGGTGCACCAAGAAAGGGATGGGTAGACTATTGGTGCTTCATAATATTGTTGTCCCTTTTTTCACTTGCCATATATACACTCATCTCCTAAAACCATTTACCTTAAATTCTTCTTGGCCTTACCCATTCCAGTATTTTCCCATGCTTTATCCTCCTTTCTTGCCTTAATTCCATTTTAGACAGTCGGATGTACTAGGTTCACTAGGTTAACCCTATATAGTCTAGGGGTATTTTTCACTCTATGAGTTTGTTAGCCCTTTGGCTGATCTAATTCAAACCTAGTGAATTTTCCCCAAAAACATACAGGGTTGACTGGGTTGACCCTATACAACTGAATTTTTAAGGAGGATTTAAGGTAAGATTTGCCTATATATACAAGTTCATTTCAAACCATTTGTAAGAAGAGAAATGGAAAAGAATAAGTGTGAATGAACATCTGCTTATTAATCATTATATTTTAGGAATAAATCTTAAGGTTCTATACTTTCTTTGGAGATGTAAATATTGTCTTGTGGAGAAGTCTTTTGGACGCATAAATAGGTCATGTATCCTAGAGCTGATTTGTGTTTTTTATCCTTACATACCACAACAATCTCTTGAAAAACACCTTGGCCAAGGGAAATATTGAGGCTCGGTGGGTTCATCTTTAAGGTAAGTATTCCTAACTTTATTTCTCCTTTATACAAGTAGATAGATAATACAATTATGTTTCTCTTCCCAAGCATTGGGATTTTGTATACATTGACATGAGTTTATGTCTTATATGCATGTTTAGTTTAGTTTGTTTTGTTTCTAATCCCCACTTTGTGCCACAAGCTTTGGTGAGCACTAAATTAGATTTACTTTCTTGTTTATTAGAATAAAGTGAACATTAAACTTAGGACTCTTTTAGGGTTGTTGCATGATCATGTTAGACAATAGGTTTTAGAACCCTTCATATCATGGTGTACTATGACAAGTTATCCCCTAATCAGGTCTATTAGATCCCTATATTGGTCATTCCATTTCTTAACAAATGTATTCCCAATTATAATTATAGGTAAGCTCTATCTTCTCTGAGCTAGGATTGATTTATAGACATGATGCATTTATGATTTTATACATTCTTGTGAACCTAACATGAACTAACTCTTGTAGGATTTGCTCATCTTATTTCATTTTATTTCTTTCTTTCATCAATATTTTTATCACATATTTTCATACTAGATTGACTTTATCCACCCAATATCTAACTTCTATGCATAGGTTTTTAGGTATAACTACTGGATTGATCTTGTTGACCTAGTACATTTTCTTAGATTTTTAGACATCTAGTCTAGACTACTAGGTCAACCTAGTCGACCATGTACTTTTTAAGACATCAGATTCAAAATACTAGGTCAACCCAATTGACCCTATATATTCTAGGCACTCAAAAATAAGTTTTTACAAAGCTTGATTGACCTAGTTGACCCATTTAGTAGAATTCACAAGCATATATCAAGGTTATTGAATAAAAATATTCATTATCTACATCTCTAATCCACCAAGGTTCCTTTCTATCTCTTTGTATCTTTCTTTATAGTATTTCCTTTCATAGTTTATAGTCTTCAAAATTTCCCTCGCATAGTCAACTTGATCAACCCTACCAACCTAGTTATGTGTTTTATGTATTGTCTTGATAACTAGGTCAACTTTACCAACCATATTAATTTTAAGACCTTGCTTTTGTAGTACAAGCTCAAACCGATCAACCATATTCTATATTTTGTGCATACAATGTTGACCATATCAACATTGTACCTTATTTCAAATTTAGAATTAACCTTGTATGCTATTAATTAATTCACACTTTATTTTCTTATTACTTGCATGCTTATAATAGATCACATAGCTTAATTAGGTGGATTTTCAATTAATAATTTAGTTTCACTATTTTATTATTTATGCACATATGACCAACTCACAAGAATTGAAATAAATATTTTAACATTTTCTATCCAAGGCCAATCTACTTAAATTTCATCACCAAGAGGGAAGCTAACTTGATACTTTGGTCAAGTATAAAGCATGGTTCATGGTATATTCTGGGTAAGCACCTGACACCCTTATCACTATGGTGTGTGAAGTGAGGGGGTAAGCCCTAATACCAAGTGTATATTATTGCCACTATAATCCCTTTCAACCCAAACTACGTGAAACCATCCTTAGAGTACCATTTTAGTTCCTTACTTACAGCCAAATTCCCATCACATTTAAAATCATGTCTTAATAATCTAATAAACATTCAAGTTGACCAATTAGTTATTTACTTTCCAAGTTCATTGTTTGTTCTTTGCTCGATTGTATTTTGTATTACAAAAACTTGCATTAGCCAGTGTTGGTGTAAGGTTTTGTGTGTGTGATTCAATTAGATTGGCTAGTGTTAATCCAATTGATTGTTTTTTTCCTTTTAGCTATTTATTTTAAAATTACTTTTAAAATTTATCTTTTTTTAGTCCACAAATGTATCATTAGTTTATAAATTTCCCTTTCTGCTATACTAGATTGACCCAGTTAATGTTATACCTTTTTCTAGCCTTTGTTCATTATATTAGATCAACCAAGTTAACCTTTTACAATTTATAAACATTGTTTTATTTTTTTATCCCTATTCACTATACTGGATCAACATAGTCGACCTTGTATAGTATATAGACCCTATTTTTGTGTTAGGTCGACCCAGTTGACCTTGCACTATTTCTATCATTTCTTATTTTCTTGCTTTCTCATATCTCTTTCTTTCCCTTCATCATGGACTTTATGTTTGATGGCAATAATGAGTTGTAGTCAATATATATGATGAATTTTACCAACCCTCATAGGGTCTCCCATATACAGAGTAGGGCTCCTCTCTTGGATTCTAGTAACGTTTATATTTCCACTCACATAATGAACTATGGGACCTCTCCTAATACCTATTTTCACCATAATCATCTCTTCTCATTAGAATACCAACCTAAATTAGAGTATACACCGAAAATGCTCTTCTTTATCTCTGAATTTCCTCAACATTGAGGAAAATATCCATATACTATTTACAATATTATAATTAGTGGTCAAGTTAAAGATCCTCATTTGCCTACTCTTACATTCTCAATTGGATTTGGGGGTACCACTTTATTTTATTCTCAACCTCTTCCTTTGATTTTGGCCCCTTCTCATACCATGACCTCTTCTTATCTAACTTCTTCCACCTCCATGCCTAGTATATACACTAACATGGAAGGTTCTACATCTAGTGGGCCTCTCATAAGATCCATTATCTTTAATCCTTCCACTAGTGCATCATTTTATACCTAATGTAATCATGCTACTAGTGTTTCTTCTTCTCAACTACTCACTAGTTCATCTTTTGCTACACAAGAAAATATTGCCACTAGTGCCTCACATTCTCATAATTCCTCTCAAGCTCTTATCAACACTAATAGTGGTACCCAAGCCACTAATACCACCTCTAATGTTTCTAATAATTATAATCAAACACATCAAATAGTGTTACAAATACTCAATCAAATTAATACATTTCAAGATCATAACATAAATCAAATTATGAGAATGCAAAACCACCTTCTTAATCTTCAATCTCATCCTGAACCAACAGTTTGGGACATACATAACTAGAATGTCCCCCCCCGCGCCCCCCCGCTCTTTGAGATTATCAAGGAAATATCATTCCGCAACCTCCTTTAGTAAAAACAAAATTAAGCATCTCCAAAATTAACCTCTTACTACTCAAATTGATAACATTGATATTGGAGTTATCACATCTACAATTTATTATAATGGATCAACCGATCTCACTCTTCATCTTAAACACTTGAAAATATTTATAAGGATTGGGTCAAATTGAACACTTTCATTGATACCAAAATCTTAGCTAAAAATCTCACAGATGATGCCTTGGATTGGTATAACCAACTTTGAACTCATTATATTGGATTTAATGAATTCTTTAGTTTAATAATTCCAAACTAGTGATCTTCCTGAAAACACTTTGGCCCACTTCATAAATTGTAAATAACATGAAAATGAAACTACTCAAGCCCTTTTTAAAAGGTGGAAAACTTTGTCAAACAAATGTGAACATAACATGGCTAATGATAACCTTTTTTATCTCTTTACCAATGCCCTTTTTTCTAAACTTCAATATTGGGTCAACACTCTCTCTCCACATACTATGGAGGAGGCTATTGACCAAGCTAAATGATAATATTTACTTATGCATCAATTAAAGCCACCCCAGCCTTCTGTGGGTCCTTGTATCTTACTTAAGAGCAAAAATATTAATATTACCAATGATGGTGTTACAGATTCTTATGACACTATTCATAATGTTCAAGCTATCATTCCTACCCTTTCATCAAAACTAGCCCCTCTTCAAAAATATACCAATCCTCATTTATCCTCACCAAATAACATTAATATTCATAAACCTCTATCATCAATTTAATTTCTTAAGCATCTACCTAGGCCTCTTCCATGAGATCTTGACCTTACCCATCCTATGAAATCTTGGTATGATCCTAACAAGTTTTATTGGTTTCATGCTAGTTGGGGTCATTCTCATGAGACCTATAGACAAATTTGTAATTTAGCTATGCACTTTTTTCTTGGTCCTAATTTTTATCATGATTTTATATTTTGAAAGAATTAACAAGCTTATGAAATTACTTTTAAGTATTATAAAACACATGCTAAAACTCAAGCCTTAAACCAAGCAAATACTCATTTACATATCTATAAAGACCCTCTTCATAATCATCAACCTATTCAAGACAATCAAGACAAAGCCACCCCTTCCACCAATAATGTATAAAGTCTTGTTGAACCCACTTCTAAAGAGAATGTGGCTAGCATGAATAATATGTGAAGGGTAGTTTCTTTTATCGATTCCCAACCTATCTACACTCCTCCTTTATCTAAAACATACCATGTTATCTATGATTCTTCTTCAACTAATTTAAATAAGTTGGGGCAAGACGACCTTATTATATTTTATGATTCAATTTCCAATTCTCCCTTGGATAACACTTCCTTTTCTATTTTTACCACTCTTCCATCATCTTCTAACAATAATGACAATCAAATTTTTACTAACACTTCTTATTTGAATTCTCAAAATAAACTTGAACTAGCTACTTCATCATCACATTATGATTTACAACCTTTTTCTAAACCTTCTTCTTCTTACCAACAAAAAGTCCAATGCACTTTGACTCCTTCCAAGGATCTCCTTAATTATTATGCACCTATATCTAAAAACCTTCATATGGGTTATGATGAGTGGGGTCCCATCATAGAACTCACTAATCTCCAATACCAAATTTCATTCCTTGAGCTTATGAGGACTTCTCCCCATCATAGAAACTATCTTATAAAATTATTATTCAAGATGAATGTACCTTGTCCTCCCTTAGTAGGATGGGAGGTAGCATTATCTGGATCCAAGGATAACATATTAGAACAATGTGAAGAGATGCATTTCAATGTTGATGAAACTATATATACTTCTCTTTCCTTAAAATTTCCAATAGCTTTTATGATTCCCAACGAGATTATGTTTCATGCAGATGATCCTCTCTTATTCATTAGTGTTTAAATAAGTGATATCCAATTGAAGTGTGCATTGATTGATGAGGGTTCCATCACTTGCATTACCTCTCTTGACTTTATTAAGACCCTTGGATATTATGAATGCAATCTTAAGTCTACATGAAGCACCTACCAAGGATATGATAGAAGGAAAATTCCTCATCTAGGTTGTGTGTGGCTTCACATTACTATCCCACCTTTCACCATCTATGTGAAGGTGATGATATTTAACTTTCCCCTTTCTTATAACATCTTGCTTGGTAGGCCATGGACTCACTGTATGAGAGTTATTTCTTCTTCCACCTACCAATGCATTAAATTCCCTCATAATTGATCCATTTATATGATTCAAGGTGATACTAAACCTTATAATTTTGAAAAATTCTAAGACTGTGATGTCTTCAAGATTCTTACTCTTGGTATTTTTCCCAAAGTTACATTCCATGAGTCTCAACATCATAATTTTCTCATTAATTCAACTCGAGGTTATGACGGACATCCCAAACTCATTGGGAAAATTCATCCTAACCTCCTATATTTTGATTATGATGAGCCCAATAAGAATAACATAAAGATAAAAACCTCAAAACTCTCACCTCATCTCATCTCACAGTTTCCTACTTCTTTGCAACCTCATTCTCGCAAAACTCCTTGCACTGACATTCCCATAGTCTTGACCAAGACTCAGTATTCTATTCACCACACTTCCTTAGATGACAAGGTCATTCCTACTTATGTCATTGATCTTCATATCCCATATTATGATAATGTTTATTCCTTGGATGATCCAATTTTAGGTGGTCTTGTATAGGTTTGTGATGCTGATATTATTTGTTATTATTCTTCTTTACTATGTATTTTTGTGGATCTTCTTGTCTTATTTCATTTAAAGTTCCTAACTTTTTTATTTTTCCTCTCTATCATAGGATAGAGATGACACTAACACCTCTAGTTTTTGAGGATCCTCATAGGAGTATGCTCACATATCATACTATGACCGGGCCTTACCATTTTATTAGATTACCTAATCACCATAGTTGGTATACTCTTGATTTAATATGACCCCCCTTAGACCTTCTGTAAATCTTGCACTCCCTCAATAGAGCCCTTATTAGATCTCATTCCTACTACCAATATAGTTGAGCCTCTTCTAGCTCCTGATATAGTTGAGCTTATTCCCACTCCTACTCTTACTGACCTACCCTTTCTTCTCATCCCATTACTCCTTCCATTGAGCCTAGTTACATTCTTACTCCATTACCACCTTTTTTTAGTGATGGTTTGTTTCCGTTGCCTAAGATGGCTCTATTGCCCACCAAATGGGCCAATGATTTTTCTTCAAATTCTTTCACTCCTATTATACCTCCTTTTATGAGTGTTTTTCCTAAGACCACTCACAAGAATATCTATTTATTACATGGAATAGATAATTATTCTTCTACCCATTATCATAAGTTGTGACAATTTATTGAAACCTTGCATCCTTCCTCTCCTGACTCAAACAAAGCCATGCCTCCCCTGAAGGTTCTACCTAAATATATACTTAAGTATGGTGAGATGTATTGTTTGTGGTACCAATGTGGCACCCACCACACTGATTATTGCCGCATCCTTCAACAACACCTTAAAGATCACCTTATAGCTATTCTCAGACCTTCTTCTATTCCTCCCATAGGTTCTTTCCATAAGAAGGTTTCTCCTTATTCTCCCATGGCTCCACCTCTAGTGGTTTCAACCCCTCCTGTGATCCCTTCATCAGATTCTGTGCCTCCACCCATGATTCCTTCGCCTATGAACCTTCCCTCACCTGTTGATCCTTCTCCACCTATGAGTCCCTCACCTATGGACCTTCCCCCACTAGTGATTCTTGCATCTCCCATAGAGCCATCTCCCACACATTCTCCTAAGCATCCATTTCCTAATTTTGCTTAGCACAATCCTTCAAGCATTCCTAATTTTTTATTTGAGGAAATTAGAAGAGAAGCCTTTTCCTAGCTTTTAGCAAAGATTGATGAAAAATTAGTATCAATTTATATCCAGCTTCATAAAGATTAATCTGATGTTTTAGATAATGTTTATGGGCATATTTATTAGTATTTATGAGCACATGCATGGTCCCTTTACATTTAAATTTTTATTGGACATGTGCTCCAATTTAATTCTTATATATCTATAATATCATTTGACATTATGTCAAATTCATATTTTTATTATATGATGATCTTACTTTTTGTGTTATATCTTACTTATCTTGTTATTTATATTTATATATGATTGTCTTTATTTATCATTGATTTCTATTTCTTTCTTGAGTTTTTCTCAAAATTATTTTCTTGTGTTTTCATGATTGTTTGCTTTCTTATCTCTATTTTTAAAAAATAACTATCATTGTGACTTGTTTATACCAACCATGTTCCCTTTAGTCCTTATCTCATTTTACCATATGATCAATTAGTAAGAAATGCATCTCATTATACTTTCTTTTCACTAGTCAACCTTTAGATCTCCTTTTTCCATTCCTCCTTTTTTTCAAACTAATCATATACATGGTTGAGACTTGAGATAACATGCTCATTCATTGTTAAGCCTAAGTGTCCTAGTCAGTCTTTATCATTAGTTACTTAGCTTACTTTAACTTATCCTAAAGCTCATTTGTGTGTATCACTACATCACTCATGATTGGTAATTCTAAATTTGTATAGAGGAGGAATTTTAAAAATCCATAAAAATTTAAAATCCAAATCATTTTAAATAAAAGGCAATGATATAAAAGGCAAAAATATTCTTAAAATTCAAATCACACTAAAAGACATTTTTCAAAGCACATCTCCTTATTATAGTCAAAGATCAAACTCCAAAATTAGCCTCATGGTAGAGCTAAAGCACTTTAGGGTGTGGTAGACCAGTATATTAGAAAAGTAGAATTAAAAAAATATTTTAGTGCTACCTACTTTCTCATGTAAGTACCCAATCTTCGTAGTAGACTGATAGCTCTATAAGGGGTCTTGAAGAATAGGGAACATGTCATGGGAAGGTAGGTCAATTTTAACTTTTATTTTACCAATATACCTTTATGAGTTGATCTTAGTAGCACACTTATTTTCCTACAAAGATTTGTGTTTATAGTGAACGAGTTTCCTTTGCACATTAATGGTCACTAGTCACTTAGTATCTTCTCAAATTCTTAGTATGCCTCTTATATCCTAAGGTATTCTCATAAGATGCCTAGGTCTTGATTTTTACATTCCATTTTTAATTCCCTATATCCCTCATATTTCCTCTTAAGAAATATTGATTTGTGTACTGATCACTTCCCTTGGGATTTCATTTGTGAGTTGTATTGTAAGACTATGGATAGGACCCGACCATCCTCACAAATTAACAAATTTTAAATTATTATTACCCACATTATTTATTATCTGATTGCCTTGATTTTTCCACCCTAGCAGTGTTCTCTTTGTGAGTTTTAGTGTAATATCATGGATAGGACCAAACATTCCTCACAAAATTTTCCAATACTACAAGTCACAAATAAAATTACACATGTCAAATATGAGATAAAATTTGATTGATTATGAAGTTACATGTTATTGACATGATTCCCAACTTGACTTAGTGTGTTTTATCTTACTTCATTTCTCTTTTGATTTTATCTTCTTATTTTCTGGGTGTATGTAAGAATACAACCATTTCTTTAATTTTTCATACTTCCCAACTTGAATTAATGTGATCAATTTAAGACCAATCTTTTGCCAATTTTGTTTTTCTTTTATACTTCCCAACGTGATTTAGTATAATTGATTGAATTAATGAATTTATTTTTATACCATTTATGCCCTTTTACATACCTTCCATTTTATTACATTGTTTTTATATTTTCCAACATGATTTAGTATGATTTTACTTGTTTTAATTTGATGCAATTAAAATTTCATTTTGGTTTAATAACAAATTCCTTTTTACCATCTTGTTTTACCATCTCTTGGCTCATTATACTTAGTCATTTTCTTGTTATTACATATTTCACAACTTGAAATAATGTGTAGTACATTTTTTACTGATTATATTTTACCTATTTCTTTTTAACCATGCATGTGTTTTTCATAATGCTAGAAAAGAAACCACATCTAATATATTTACTATATCATATACAATAATAAGCTAAATACATGTGCTAGAAAGAAATATATCCAAAGCATCTGTAACCATAATCAACATCAATATACCATAATAATGACACCATACATAATCAACATCAATATGCCAAAATGATAAATCACACACACACACACACACACACACACACACACACACATATGTGTGTGTGTGTGTGTGTGTGTGTTTGTGTGTATGCATGCATGCATGCATGTATGTATGTATGTATATGTATGTATGTATGTATGTATGTATACACACACACACACACACACACACACACACACACACAATTTTGAGCTTTGATAAAATAAATACAACCATATACAATGCTCTAGCTCTATGGATGAGCCTCATCCTATCTATCTCGTGGCCTAGCCCCACTACCTACTGAGGCATAGGTCTATCTCCTCCAAATATTACACTATAAGGAGGCCATCCAAGATCTCAATCCCTCTAATTGACCCTGTAGATGAGATATTTTCACATGTGCCCATGCTAACTCAATCTGGGTCATTGAATGAGCCTACATCAATTGGGTCTGCATCATCATATGTGCTTGTGTCATTTATGATACTATAGTCAGATGCATATATCTCTCCTCTACTAAGGACTTCCATGCTTGTATTTAACCTAAATGCATATCTATTGGTGGTTACATCCTCTCCTTCTATCATTATATCTAGCTTGTTACCTCCCCTACAAATTTGAATGAACTCACCTGAGATAGGGTAGATGGTACACTAGGGTCCTCTATGAAGTAGGGTCATATGGATGTAGAGTCTCATCTAAGATGTCATGGAGTGATCCTCTCATAAGGTACCCCCATCTCTCCTCCTCATCCTTAATTATGCCTACAAAATCACACCCAAATATATATTAGATCACTGTCATATCTTGCCATATCTATCTACCTCTATTCTTTATTTTAAAGTAAAAGAAACTTAAAAAATAATTTAATTGCCTATTTGTGTCTCAGACATTATGGTCTCACCATATACATGGCCTCCTAACACCTCATCTATAGGTTACCTCCTCATCTCAAATCTAGATGTCATGGTATGTGTCCACATTAACTTGTGCCTAATTGGGATCTCTATCATCTAACTCTCCTCTAGCTTACCTACTAGGTCATTAGGTATGGTGATAGTATCCACTTTCTCCTACTCCTCCTACCTCCATTGGTGTTGTGTCCTTAGTGGTTGTAACTCATCTCATTATGGATTTGGTGGTGGTATTTCTAGTGATATTACCTTCACATCCCTCTCCTCCTACTTTGATCCCTATCATGCTCATCTAATCCATGGTCACTCATGATGTGGTTTGAGCATCAACCTCATCACTAATGGCCCTAGTCCCCTCCTCCCTCGTGGTTCTCTCACATATCAAGCCCACTACTTGGGCATTAATATCAGTGTTGATGGATGAGTTTAACCCATCTATCCTAACACCCATGCCATCAGATGTGGTTCTCTCCACTAGGTGTAGTGTCTATTTATCTCTGTCCTCATTGTAGCTAGTGAAACTATGTACCAACTTGCCCATATAGTCATTATGTGCCCATATGGCTTCCAAATTATGTCTACAGATCTCATATTTTGTAGTATTAGAACATGGGGCACAACCCATGCCACTTGGTTCTCTCTCCATATCTAAACTCAAGGTGACCTATTATGTATCACACATGGAAACCCAATCAGTTGATACATGGAAAACCTCTCATAGATCTAATCCATCAATAATATGATCAGTCCTATAGATTTTTAACTTATAACCAACATCTCATACATATCATATATGCTTTAGACCTAGATGATAGAACTAAGACCATATAGAATGCCTTCCTATAGAATCCTCTTGATTAAGGCTACCACAAACAATGGTACCTTATGACCGACTTATGATACAATACTCATTATGTCACAAGTCTTAGTATAACCTTATGGATATCTAGAATTTGTGATGCATATACATCAAAAACATTAAATTTCCTACCTCCTAATATTCTATCTGAGCCTATAGCCCACACAACTAAGGCTTTCCTCTCCTCCAAGCTTTTTGGTATGCCTATAGTCACTAGTGTTCTTATCATCGATAACCCTAGGATGGCATGCACATCCTCCAATGTGATAAGCACTTCTACCATGTTCCCATCCACATCCCATCTAAAGGTATTAGTCAATCATTCCCAACATCCAAGGAACATGATTAATAAATCTAAGATCAGGGGAATCCTACATATGTTAGCTATCCCTCCTAAGCCTACAACTACTAGCCTAGCTCTATTACCTATGGTCAGATGCTCCAATAGATATGGTAGGTAAGACATGTCTACCAATATTTAGAACTAAGGTTGTCCCTGCAACCAAAAAATAAGAAAATGATTTCTTAGATCCTCCATGTCATGTATAGTTAAAATACATTATTTTAATATTTTTAATAAAAAACAAGCCTAAATTACTTTAATTAACTCATTATTACCTATTTTAATCCTCATAGGTCTTTTTGACCTTACTTGATCATTTCAAGTCATTTTAACCTTCTTTTAGCCTTTTTCATGCATTTTTGTATAATTATAGTTCTTTGGTCAACCTAGTTTAACCAAAATTTCCTTATTTTTAGCCTGGTTGACTTAGATTTACCCTCTTATTTCCCCCTCCCTAGTATTATGTTGTCATTTTAGACTTTCCAGATTAGTTGGTAAACTATACTAGGTCGATAGTCTATAAAATGTATAGGGTCAGCACACACCTATTGGGTCAATAATGTGGATTTTACCTATTTTCAACTTACTAGGTCGACTAGGTAGACCTAGTTGTTTTTAGCTACTAACCCCTTGTATTTTTGTAAAAAAGTTCCCTTTTCCCATTTTCTTCCTAATTCCTCTAAACCCATTTCCCATTTTTCTATTTACCACCTATAGAATCTAATTTTGTTCCATTTTGACATCTAGAAATGATAAAAATTACATTTTTCTAAAAATTCAATAAATTCAACAAAAACTCAAAAATTGGCTTAAGATTCATAGTTCATGCATGTAGTGCACTTGCTACTACTCCTAGAGCCCCTCCATGTCTAGCCTGTCATCTCCTCACCATCCTAGCTTATTTGGTCTCCATAGTTCTTTTTTCTCTTTCACAAGTCAAAATAACAAAATGATTTATCTTTCTCCCTTTTAAAAGCACTTTTCAAAATTCAAATTCTTTAATTATTTTCCTACAGATTCTATTTTCTGCTTATATCTTTGTTTTTACTCATCCATTTTAAAAATCATAAAATGCATTGGATTCGTGATGATGTAGAGAATATTTTCACTATAATATTCCTATCTTCTAATTTTTTTGATTTTTGGCTATTTTTTGCACTAATTTCTACAGGTTTGCCTAATATTCTTCACATTGGACATCTTCACTTTCTCTTTCAGTTTAATTTTTTATCTACAACACTAAGGTAAGTAAAGGTATTTGTTTTTAAATTTTATCCTTTCATTCATCTTATTTTTTACTTATTGCACTTTACTTAACATCAACATTGTGTATTATCATGTTCTATCCTAAAGCACCATCCCATGTTAAACTTACATGACATGTGGTGAGCTTTGAGTGAGACATATGTATACACATAATATTTTCAAACTTTTAGTTATTACTAACACTTTGTATCTTATAGGAACCCATCGAGTCTCAATCTCTCTGAGTGCATGCCTTAAGGGGTACATAGGGAAAGGGATGGGTAGACCATTAGTGCTTCATAAGATTGTTATCCCTTTTACCAGTTGAAATCTACACACTCATATCTAAAAACCATTTACCCTAAGATTATTCTTCCTATCCCTACCCATTATAGTATTTTTTCATGCTTTAGCATATTTTTCTTTCCTTAGTTCCCTTTTGGATAATGGGCTATACTATGTCAACTAGGTTGACTTTGTACAGTTTAGGGGTATTTTTCACTCTTTGAGTTTGTTATCCCTTCAACCAACCTAGCTCAAACCTAGTGAATTATCCCTGACAACATATAGGGTTGACTGGGTTGACCCTGTATAATTGACATTTATGGGAGAATTCAGGGAAAGATCCACCTATATATACAAGTTCATTTTTAACCATTTGTAGAAGTGAAGCAAAAAAGAAGAAGTGTGAATGAAAATCTACTTATTGACATTTCTACTTGAGGAATAAAGCTTAGGGTTCCATAATTTCTTTGGAGATACGAATATTTTCTTGTGGAGAAGTCTTTTATATGCATAGATAGGTTGTGTATCCTAGAGATGATTTTTTTGTTATCCTTACATACCATAATAATCTCTTTCAAATCACCTTGGCCAAGGGAGATATTGAGGCTCAGTGAGTTCATCTTCAAGGTAAGTATTCCTAACTTTATTTCTCCTTTGTAAGAGTAGGTAGATAATGCAATTGTGCTTCTCTTCCCATGCATTAAGATTTTTTATACATTAATGTGAGTATATGTCTTCTATGCATGTTTAATTTGGTTTGTTTCTAACCCCTACTTTGTGCCACAAGCTTTGGTGAGCACTAGATTAGATTTACTTTATTGTTTATTAGAATAGAGTGAACATTAAACCTATGAATCTTTTAGGGTTGTTACATTATTGTGTTAGACTTTAGGATTTTTAGCCCTACCTATCATGGTGTATTATGACAAGTGATCCCCTAATTGGGTCTAGAAGATCCCCATATTGGTCATGTACCCACTTAACAAATGTATTCCCAATCAAAAGTGTAGGTATGCTCTATATTATTTGAGGTAGGATTGATTTATAGACATGATGCATTTTTGATTGCATACATGGAACCCATTGTCTTAGCCATGATATCCCTAATATTACATTATGTTTAATCAAATTAGGATCGATTTAAAGTATAATAGAACGTGTTTTAAGCCCAAGAGTTATCAGAAACTCAATAAATCTGGTGAATTTCTTAGGTTCATTAATATTATCCAAATGTTTAATATCCTAACTAATATTATGTAAAAATGTCATGTTACATACATTAGTTTAATAATAATTTATAATCTCAACATTGTTCATTTCAATTCATCTATGTGAGGGATAAAAATAAAAGTCTCTAAATATGAGGAATGTTTTCAAGTTTCCCCTTTGGGAATCATGCTTGTGATATTAACATTCTTAGGTACCTCTTGATTTTGAACTTGCTTCTTAGTCAAATATGATTTATTAGTTTCCTCATTTGTAAGCAAACTTGTTTGTTTATCTTGTGATTTGATGAGCCTATCTATCACTTACCCTACTTTGTCTTAAAGATTTTTATGCATAAGACAAATAATGATATGGTGATGCACTCCTTGATCATGATCCCATAGGTTTAAAATACTAAATGAGAGATATAATTATATTCCTCATATATTTTGTTTATAAACTGAAAAAAAAGTTACTTTGTCATACCATTTTCTCACAAGCATTCTTCATATTCCTTCATTAGGCCTTATATAAGAAAATGAGCTTTTATTTAAAAAAATACTCTTTCAATTTGTGTACTTGTGAAAAAAACTTTGTATATCTATTTTAGACCGAATTTAATTATTCCAAAGATTACAAACTTCTACTCCACCTCTATCACATACTTCCTTTGTTAACATGCCCTTTGTTCTTGTAACCTTATTTTAAGGGTTTTATAGACATATTTTTATTTATAAAAAGTATTTTAAAATAATGATCATATTTATATTTTTTAGGATTCCCAACTTGCAAGACTCCATACTTTGTCTGCACCAACTAATTCTTCAGACTTCAGTTTTGAATTGGGCCTAATTAGGCCTTGAAAAAGCCTAAAATAACTCTTCTAGTGGTTTTTCTCACATAAATGAATTAAAATCACTCTTTTACCCTTCAAAAAAAATAAATACAATTTTTCAAACTATTCCCACCTTTGTTTAGCTTCAAACTTCAACCAAACTCAAATTTCCATTTTGGTCCTAAGGAATTAGGTCTTGGTATGACTGCTACAATCCATTTCACACATGTCAAACCAAAACCAATCAACATATAAAAAAGTGTATCTTATAATAAATGTAAAATTACATATTATTTAATTTTTTTGTGATTTTACACCATGTATTTTTATTTATAAATGAGTTTCCTTATCTTGACAACATAGGAAAACACAATTTTCAGGCCTATGATTGTACTTTTCCACTTTCTAATATTTATTCAAGGTTTAAAGAAATAAAATTAGTCTTTAAAGTTTTTTTTACATTATAAAACTTTTAGAACCATTTATAACCTTAGATCCATCATAAATTTCACACAACATGGATTTTTATCTAGAAATCCCAAACTGTCCTGTCACAAGGCAACAAGCATAAAAAATTCATAATTTGATAAAAAAAATCATTTAAAAACATAAATACACTTTTAAAAGTTATATTTTTTATTATATAACTTTTATCTTGACACACCCATAGTTCATAATGCACGAATTGACTTAGATTTATTTATGTTCAGATTATAACCCTATTTCTTAGCTTGGGGGACATCCATAAACAAAATCATTCCTTTCATCATAACTTGAAAAAAAATATTGAGTAAAATTGATTATAAATAAACATAAATTTCTTCCACCATTCCTATTATACTTCCAACAACTTTCCAACATGATCAACCACCCATCATCTAAACTATTATACTCAAATGACGTAAGAATACATTAAGAAATATGCATATAAAAGATTTGCACATACCAAAGGAAGAACTTAAAATATTGAATGGAACTCAAATGGACTTAAATAATCATATATTCATAAATAACATTTTTTACATACATAAAACACACTCTATTATGTAAAAAATCCTTCTTAGAGGCTTAAAACCTCAAGATCCTCCTCAACAATTATCTTTCAATGTTCAAGAATGCTCAAAATGACTCCTTAGGCCTCATTATATATTTTTATTTGGATCATTACTAGGTGGTCTTACCCATATCATCAGATAAAAACATTTATAAGTTAATTTTGGATGTTAAAATAACTCTAAACTTTCCTCAACAACCTTTAAACATAGCACTTTGTCCTATTATGCCTCCTCAACATGGATCTTCACCTTGTGGATAGTTATGACATGTTTTTACCTTCATCATGAGTGTAAAGGACTATTAAATTTTATTCATTCACATTATAATATTGTTACATATATTTGTGATCTTCATATTGATCCATAAGGCTTTTAGTCCTTGGCATGATTAATGACTTACAAAGGACTTTTCATCTTGACCACATTTATCACCCTTTATATTCTATGTTTTCATTCATGAAAATACTCCTCATAGAATCTAAAAAATCATTACAATTCTTTAAAACCATTACATAGCTTTGGGGTGCATTTTGGATGGAAATCTTACATTTGAATTTCAAGAAAACATTTTTTGGAGGGAAACTCTTTACAAGAAATTTGAAATGTCTTCATGGGATTTTGATGACTTAGACATTCTCATCTGAACTATACAAGATGTCATATGATCCTAAACCTACCAATGACTATTTTAGAGATCTTTACAAACATTTAAATTATGATATAGATTCTTTCATAAATAAGGCTTATTTGAGTCACCTTGACTTTCATATACAAAATATACAAGGATGAGTTGATGTTCCTACGTCATGATTCCTTTTAAAATTTATATTTTGGTAGTTTATCTTTTTATGGCCTTTCTTATTGTAGATTTTAATTTTTCAATTGTTACTTTTGTAACCTTTATTTTTTTAATTATGGTTGAATAGATGTATCCAATGTACGATCATCACTGTCAATAATATTTTATATTTTTATCTTCAAATCCTAGTAATTATATGTATGATATTCATACAATCTATGCTATGAAAAAATAATATTTGAATATTTTAACATGATGCATATGATTTGAAGTGATCAACTTATGTCAAATCATATCCATTATAGTTTCATTTGGAGTCTTATTAGCCTTATGATTTTGTTTTATTCAATAGTTATATATTTTTATTTCTTCTTAACCCATTATTGAGATGAAATATTTTGAGGTACAAAGTTATTGAATGTAGAGGTAGAAATGCAATTTAAACTAGTATATGATGGATGTTTTAGATATTCTATCATATGCTAAAGTGATGTAACATTTAATCATTTTTAATATTCAAAATCCTCCATGGATGTCCTCATAGTAAATATTTGATCTAATATGGATTCAAAATCACAAACATTAGGACCTTTTGATTGAATATGTATCTAAAAATTATCAATAGGGTGTCTAGGAGGTCAAAGGGGATGATGAGGAACATCATGATGACGTCCAATTTTTAATGAATAATGGCTCACTCTACTTACTGTAATAGTTATAACATGGAACTCTTGATAGGATGGTAGTTGTCATAACCTTGAGGAGCAATGAAATTAGTTACAGTTAGAATACTAATACAAGCTAAATAGTCTTCATGATTAATTTTAGCCTTATAATAATTGCAAAGTGATTTGACCTTATTTACTACATATTTGTTAAAGATATTGGAAATTAAACTAAATCAAATGTAATTATGATTATCGTAGAATAAAGAAAAAATATACACCATGCATATCCATTAAATCCATGATTTGATAAGGGAAAATCATAAATCAAGTATAAAAATCAAAGATAAATACATAAATTTGAAGCCTTAGGAAAGAAGGAAACCCTAGGGAAAGTAGAGTTTTCAATGCTTAAGATAAGGAATGGATTCACTAATATGTTTTATTCATTTTTTGATAAATGTGACCAAAATAGGATAAAACTAGTAGAACATTCAGATTGCTTAATGTGTATAATAACCAAACAAATATGAGTGTAACTAGCCAAATATAGTAACTTTATTTTTATAGAAAATATTATAGGAATTGAATACTTATCTTATTTCAAGTTTGTTCAAGTCTATGACAAGATAAAATCATCAAAAATGATCAAAAAAGGTCTTGTGAGTGCTTAAATATGGAAAAAAATGTGTTTACACTAGCTTATATAAGTTCACGCTTCTTAGATTCCTATGCAGTGTGGAATTATCTCCTAAGGCACATAATTATCATACCTACTTGTGCCAATCTATAACAGTTTTGATGGTTTCACTTACATCTGATAAGGGTTCTTATGCATTCATATGTCTTCAATCTTGTGCAAATTTATCTATTGTCCTTCTCCGTGCTTCAAACCCTATCTATGCACTAAAAGCCTATTATAAAATAGGGACATCAAGTGAAAGGTAAGGGTTGGCTAACCTTATATACCCAATGTGACTAAGTCTTTCCTATGTATCCAATACTCTAAAGAGGGAAGTTAAATTGAAATTAATTATCGCACCAAGTTGAGAGTGTGAAATCCTATGTAATAGTAGCATGTAGTGCAATAATATGTATTGATATTTACACTTAAAAAATATGGCTTGACCTTGAAAATAGTATTGATAATTATCTGGGGGATTTATCCTTTGATTTTATTTTTATTTTTGAGCTTTAGGTAAGTTCCTCTTAATGTGTAATGTATTTTCTAGTGATAGATAGACAAGTGCCCCATAGCCAAAAGGCTTAAGCTTGTTATGATTATATAGCTAAATCTTTAGGTAATTTACTTTGAGTGTATGGGTAATTTGAACCAATCAAGTAATTGGTTTAATAATTTGTAAAATTAAGGATAATTGAGCTCTATAAGTTCTAGATTGTAACCAATTAGTGCAAATGGGGTCTCAATTAGCTCCAATTATTAACTTGTGCAGAAACTAATTTTTGATATTAAATACTTAAAAATGTGTAATTTAACCATACCTTAACACATAAAATATGTGAAATGTATGGGTTGACCCATATGAATAATTTGAATTTAGGAAACTATTTTTTAAATATTTAGGATAGGTCTTTGGTGGTTGAACTATCTGAGTGAGGGTAGAATTGTTTAGAAAAGAGGAATAATGATAGGAAATTATGAGACAATATAAGAATGATATTAATTTATTTAAGCAAGAATATAAAGGTTATGTGTATTAATAACAATAATTTTGAAGGGTTATACACATAAATGAGTAAATAGATAAGAAAGAATGTGAACAAGAGTCATGTGTGTTAAAGTAAGTCAAGTATGTTAAGGTATGGTCAAATTACACATTGTTAAATGTCTAATATCAAAATTGAGTTTCTAAAAAAGTTAAAAGTTGGGTCTAATTGAGACCCAATTTTCACTAATTAGTTACAATTTAAAACTTATAGAGCTTAGTTATCATTAATTTTGCATAAGACTAAACCAATTACTTGGTTGGTTCAATCAGTTACATGATAAGGGCTAATTAACTCCCAATTTAAATCAATTGGTTGTAATTAAATTTTTGAGGCCTTATTAACTCTTATCACACACTAAAATTAAACAAATTAGATGATTAGTTCAATAAGATAAGTAATTTGTGTTAATTAAGCCTTAATTTATAGTAATTGGTTGTAATTTGATACATCAAGATCAATTATCCCTAATTGTGTACCTTATCAAAGTAATTAATTGATTAGTTCAATTAGGTTCAAGATTGGGAACTACTCTAATTAGTTTTCATTATTCTATAAGGATCAATTAGCTCTAATTTTATACTCAACTCAAATAATCATAAGATAATTGAGGTAAAATTTGTGTTATTAGTTATCATTATATGTTTGTGTAGCATGATTAACCCCAATTCAACACATAGTTAAACCACCTATTTGATTGGTTTAATAAGATGTGTAACTAGGGCCAATCAAGCCTAAACTCTTATTCATTGGTTTAATAAGGTGTGTTATATAGGCTAATTGAACCCAAACTCCTTTTGATTGATTACAATTAGGTTCAAAGGGCTTGATTATCCTTAATTGTATACTAAATTAACCAATTAATTTATTAATGTGATTTTGGATAATGAAACCACAATCTACACTAATTAGTTACAATTTAGTTCATGGGAATAAATTAGTGCTAATTATGCACATGACTAAAATAATTACTCAATTGATTAATTATATACAAAATTGGGATAATTGATCCTTAAATTATGTTAAATTATAATAATTTTATTCACATAGGTCAATTAGGTCCAATTGCATAGTTGGTTAATAAAATTATTTGATTGGTTCAATTAGGAGCATAATTAAGGGCAATATATTAAAATAAAGTTTTTTACGCTTAATTAGTAGTAGAGGTTCCTATAAAACCCTCCAAAACATGTAATTACATGGATAACTTGCACATGAAGTAACAAAAGTAAACATTTAATAGTAATTTAAACTAAAACATTTATTAATATTAAAAACAAATAGATGCACAAATAAATGTAGGTGTATTAGAATTTGAACAGTTGATAAAAACTAATATGTTTAACAAGTTAAAGCAAAAAAAGTACTCACTATGCATAGAAAAATGATGAAAGATACATAGGAAAACCATTTCATAACAATATGTATTAATATCTATCACATTGAAACCATATCTAAATATAATCGAGTGTTATATAGAGTTTTTACAAAGTGTTGTCTCTTCATATTTTAGCCTTTCGAAATGCCCAAAAGGAAGGACTCTTCACATTTTGAAGTATTTTTCTATGATTACAAAGGTTGAATACATACAAAAATATTATATAAAAGATAAAATAGTGTAATTTTCTCACATGTCCATCAGATATACTCTAAGATTTTGATAGTCATGTTCTACACTCAACACTTTTCCATACAACATTTGTCTCATCCTGAGACAAATTTTCAACAAAGTGTCTTGATCTGAAACTCAAGATGAGGAGTTTAACTATAAAAAAGAGTTGTGTCTATTGTTCCAGGTGTCATTTATTGGTTTTCACTCTTTATACATTAATTAGCCATATTTTGGGGTTTTTAACTAAGTAACATACTATCCTACCCCTTTTGGGTTTTTAATAGACTAAATTAACTAGGTGGTCACCATTTATAGCTTTTCAAACAACCTAGCCATAATCATAATACTTAATTCCATCCTAAAAAAATATTCCAAAAAGTTGTGAAAAATACAAAATTGGAACTATGTAGTACCTGCTAGGTAGGTGGTGGCATGCTCTAGGTTAGTTGCATAGTAAGTTACTGTGACGATGGATCTGTTGGAAAAGTAGATGAATCACTTGGTTCTATAGAAACTATTGGTGGAAGTTATTGTGGTTTCTAGATGGTTGGATACGTGTTTATGGAAATATTATTTTATTGAATAATTTATTCTACTTGTTAAGGGGGCATGAATTATGTTTCATCAACAAGTTGTGCAATAGAGGGATTGAGTTGAGACAGATCTTGATTTATCATCTTCCAATTAGTGATCACTTCCTTCACCATAGTTAGTAATGTTTCCAATGGGACTTGAGTCACCATTGTGTTATGATGTCTTTATCTTCTGTGATGGTGATGAGTGCCCTAGAATTTGATGTTTTGATCTAGATGGATTATGATAGCTCCCCCAGCTAATTTACATGTGTTTATGCCTAAATGCATGCAAATGAGTTGTGAAGAATCTCATTTTTCCATGTCTGTAGTTTTTACATGGCCCCATCACTTTAATCTTACAACTTATTAAGTGTCTTATTCATTACTATAGGGGCATCCATATGATCCTCCATCATATCTTTGGTTTTATCTACCTTTTTGAAGTTTGGTTTAGTTATGGATAATGAATTATTAAGATACTAATTCTAATTCAACATATCTTGTGCTATCTATTTTTTTGGAGCATAGTTATGTCTAAAACCTATTCATACTCTTCCAAGATCTTATAGATCACCTCTAATTCTAATCTGATATTTTATCCTTTCACTCATAGATTTTTTAGTTTATGTGTAGCTATCCAGTATTTCATTAGTTTCACCAAGAGAGATAATAATTGATTTTGTTTAGACATAACCTAATCACCTAAGACTTAGGTAATTAGTGTAGGGAAGTTGGTGTTAATGATCTAACATGCATTGGTGAATCAAAGGATTAGATATGCATTTTCCTCTAGTAGCTACAAGACTTTCTACTCCAAGGCTAAATTCTTCTACACAATTGATTCTTGGAATGTAGCTACACCAATTTTATTGGTTAGCAATATCTAAGAAACATCCAAAGACGTTTCTTGTGTAGTCATAACTAAAGCCATGGATGTTGTCACCATTATTTTATAGGTTGTATTAAACTACAACAAAGGAATATAAAAAGGTGGCATGTTGGGTGGATGTTGTGGGAACATCCCATAGGCATTAGCTAGTTATTTTTGATGTAGGTTGAGAAGCCTCATCCTACACACCTCCTTGCATCGCAAGTATTCGTTACACTATGCAATTTGTTTACTACTTGGATTTTTATTCTACTTCACTTTAGATTTAGCTTCAGCTTTAGCTTTAGCCTTGGATTTAGCCTCAACTTTAACTTTGAATTTCACTTTAGCCTTAGCTTTAGATTCTACTTCAGATTTGACTTTGGATTTTGCTTCAGCCTTAGCCTTAGATTCTACCATAGCCTTGGCTTTATCTTTAGCTTCCTTCTCTTCAAATTCATGCTTAGCCTTTTTATCCTCTTTATCCATTGTAATTTCCAATACTTCCTCTTTATTATTTTGTGCATCCTAAGCTTCTTATTATTTCCTTGCTATTTATTCTTTGCCTCTTCTTCTTTGGATATTTTATTTTAAAAATCTACTTCTTTTGCCTTCTTATTTTTAGCCTCTCCTTATTAATATCTTTTATTATGAGCCTATTATTTTTTGGATTTATAATTACATTCCTCATCTACACCTTGTTTTTTACATTATTCCTCTTCCTCTATATCCTTTCAATTTTCCTCTTGCTTCTATTTATTTTTCTATTCCTTCTCCTTCCTTACAGCCTCCTTTTACACCTATGATGGATCCTCTTATTCTTATGCAACTTCATTTTGTGGATTTGGCTATGGTAAGTTCATTTCTTTAGGTGTTTTCATGGGGATTGATGAATTTATCACTATAACTAACTTTTAATCTTCTAAAGTGGATGATTCTAGAATAGCACCCCTTCACATAGTTGCCTTCTTTCTAGAAGTTGGAGGTGGAGTGAGGCTTTTATTTTATCTCTTTATAGTCTAGGCTTGAGGTTATGGTTATGCTTCCTATGCTTGTTGTGCACCACTTTATTTTAATGGTTATGATTCCTATGCTTGATGTGCACCACTTTATTTTTTTAATTCTCCAAAAGATATCATTATATCTTTTATTATTGGGGATGACCTAGCTATAGGATGGGTCTATGATCTATGCATCAAATATGGTGGTGGGATTTCTTGTGTTGGTAGTTTTGTTTCTTAAAAAGCATAAGATCCTAAAAATGGATCTACTTGTAAAATTCTAGCCTAAAACTATTTTTGAGCTTCTTTTTCACCTATAATATCAACATTAATAGAAGGAAGAGGTTGGGTGATGTCCACCCACATGTTTTATCTTACTTGTTTATGCACTTGGTAGATGTGCATTGATTTATGTAAGAAGAATTATTTCACCTCTTCCTTATCATAAACATTATTGACAATGTTTGTGAGTATAGAATATATAACTTCCTACTCTCTAAATCCTAGCTTTTCCAAGTTGCATTCAACTACTATCTTTGAAACGTGTTTATTGTCAAGCTAGAATTTTATGTGGCATGTCCTCTTTTTAGGTAGTGACAATGAGGATTATCATGATATTTATTTTCTCTCTACCTTATCAAATTGTGATGGATCTATTTTTGGTTGTGATGTTTCCTACAATTGAGATTTTTGTTGGGGTTAAGGTTATGCTTGAAGTTACATAGGTTGTTGTGTACCTAGAGGCATAGAACACAAAGGTTACATTGATATTGTTGTTAGGGATTTTTATCTAAAAAAGTTTACTTGTGCAAATAACATGGATGTAAAAAATGATAGTGGAGTTATAATTTCTTTAATAAACTCATGTACTTTGATTTATATGTCATTGTGGAACTTGGTCAGTGATGCATGTTGTCCTAGTTATTATATCATAACCTAGGGTATTATAAGGTGTGAATTAATCATGGATTGAGTATCCATCAACCAAACATTGAACCTCCTTAATTTTTCATAATATTTACTTATTTAAGTCTATGTAATGTTGGTGAACACAACAATAGGCCAAAAAATATCCAACACGGTTGACTAGTCCTTCTAGTGATTTCCATTGCGTGAAGTAGAGTAGTAAGACCAAAAATGGTATTGGAATGCCTACATAGTGACAATGAAAACATTATAAATTTTCATTGTGATATTGGAGGCCAATTAAAACCATCATGTAGGTGTATCATGTGATACATAATGTCTACTACTCCTTTAGTTGTATGCATCTATTTTTTTGTCTACTAGAACCATTTAGTTATGAATTTATCTAAGATACACATTGAAGAATATTTGAAAATATCAATGGGAATTAATATAAATAACCTTGTGTACTTTTCTTTGGTATTAGAGTGGATAGGTGGAGTTATGGATTTGTAAGGCAGGAGGGATTTATCATGAGTTGGAAGGCTTGTTGCTCTTGCCATGGTTTGAGGGTTGATCCAAATTATGACATTTTGAGATAGATTAATGGCTCCTTCATTATACCTACTTAGAAAATAATTAATTAACTCATCCATTTTCCCTAATGTAGGTAGTTTGATCAATCATTTGACTTTTGAGCCTTACAATAGATATTGAAGTGCTAGTGCTCTACCTATGTTACCTATTATGGGTCATGGGAAAATAGAGTAGCTTCAACCACATAAATGAAATAAAATAGGTCCCAATCATGATATTTGGTCTATTTAATTCCTATACCAATCACCATTTCCTCCTTATGTCCATTTGTGAGTAGGATAAATAGTTTTGCCCTATCCATGGTTGTTGTTGTGAAATGCATTGAACACTTCCTTTGCTTGGTATGGTGTTGGTGTGAAATTTGTGCACAAGAAGTTATTTTGGATGCATATCACAAATTTAAATTATTTTAAAGAGTATGTGACATATTATTATTGTTCATACCCTCTATTATATAGTGTTTGTTGCCCAAATGCTTCAAACCATATATTTTAAATGTGATGAGATAGTTGCACATGAGTGTATCTCCAGAATTTTTGTCAATCAATTACTATTTGAAATTACCATTATTATTATATGTCTAGGCTATTTTATACATCCATTGGTGGATAGTTGATGTGACATGTCATCCTTTCATCTATCCAATTTTTTTATGGTCCATCTTGTCATTCTACCATGCGATCTACTTCATGAAAGATGAAATCTCTCAAGTGCATCATAATTAATAGTTTTAAATGACCAATCATAATAATTTATCCATAATTATCTTATCAACACCCTCTTCTTAGAATTAATTTATAACCACCATGTTTTGAATGGTATCTATCTTTCCTTTAGGTTGACTCTACATATCAATCACAATTTGTGATGTTGATTTTCCAAACTTTATTCTGATATGTTACAACCCAAATATCACACTATATAAACACAATAACCCTAAAAACAAATAGAAAAAAACATTAAATAAACCCTAACTACATGGTGCTACTCAACACCCTCTCTTATTTACAATGATGCATGATAAAGATTAATGATCATAAGGTTGAAGCCTAAAAACATTGACATGCCTTGGTAAAATGGTTCCCTAAAAATCTTTTAAAATAATTATACCCTATTTTGAAACATAATGAATAATAAATGGTCCTTTCCATATTATGTGAAACTTTCTTGGACATGATTTAAATATGATATCATGGAGTAATACCACTTTCTCAGGATAAAATTCTTTAGATCACAAGTTAAGATCATGCTATGATTTTTGACTTAAATTATTATTCTTTTGCATCCATTATGATCTTTATTTATTTCCCTCCATCTTGACCAAATTCATAAAATTTTTTTTCAATGAATCCTTATCACCAACCTCATGATCATTGCAATGCATAAACTAGGAATAATGTATTGCATAGGCATAACTGCATCAAGACCAAAAACCAACAAGAAGGGAGTGAAGCTTGTTGCACATTTCAAATTTGTCATGTATACCCATAAAATCATAGGAATATGATCCTCCTAATCATCCCTTTTAACATTAAATATCTTCATCATCATTTCAACCAATGTTTTATTTGAAGTTTCAACTTATTTGTTTGCTTGTTCTAGGATTATAGGACGTGCTCTTGTGGTACGATATCATAAACTCCTCAATAATATCCTTGACAATGATATTGAGGAAGTGAGTAATTATATCTCTAAATAAATTGATTAGACATCTAAACCTTGTTATGATATTCTCATAAAAAAATTTAGTGGCTTCCTTTACACCATAACTTAGTGTCAAAACAACTTCCACCCATTTCATGAAATAGTTAGTTGTAGTAATGATATATCATGTATGACTATGTTTGCCTAGGAAAAATGTAGGCCCTAAAAATTAAATGTTCCATTATTAAAAGAGATTCTCCACTAGAATTGGGACCAAGGTCATCTCATCACAATTATTGGGGTTTTCCATTCTTTGGCAAGCATCACAATGTCTTACCACCCTGTGCGCATCCTAAAATAAATTTAGCCACCAAATACCACTCTACAATATCTTCCCATAGTATATTCTCCTATGAAATGACCTCTTATGACTCCTTGATGTGATTTTTAAAGAATTTGTGGTTGCTTATGTTCGTAGGCTACTCTGTATAGCACATCATCCTTTCCAATTTTATATGAAATCCATTAATGAGACTAAAAGGAATGGCTTGTGTGACCATTTTATTTTTATCCCTTTTAGCAAAGTGCATAAGAAACATTCCTTGTTAAAGTAAGTTCATGATTCCATCCATGTTTCTAGGGATCTTAGAGGCTCTAAATAAGTACAAATCTAGAGATCCATCATGTATTTTCTCTGGTTCTTCTCTATTCTAGAGCCTACTCAAATCATATAGTCTCATTTTCTCTTGACCTAGCTTCACATTGATTTTGAATTGAAATTATGAAATAACATTAGCCACCTAGAGATCCATCCACCCAAAAATGGATTGATAACAAGGTATCACAATGACTAGTGATATGTGAAAATCTCAAATGGTGTGGCAAAAAGATAATGTCTAAACTTTTGAAAGGCAAACATTATAGCTAAGGCTTCTCTTTCTTTAGTTATATAGTTTTTCTCTATTATTGTTAGTTTATTATTGGTAAATTTTATAAGATGATCCAACCCACCATCCCCTAACTATGCTAATATATCTAATACTACGATACATAATCATCCACATGTACATGGAATGGATTCTTCCAATCAGGAAACACTAAGATAGGTGTTACTACTAATCTTTATTTGAGATCAATAAATGATGTTTGGCATTTTAATATCGACTCAAACTTTGTATCTTTACACAATAGTTTTTCTAGTGGTGTAGAGGTGGTTGTGTATCCCTTGATGAATTTTATATAGTATCTTATATGAATGAAAAATAAGTACACTTATGTAGAAATAGCTGGAGGTGGCATCCCCACTATTACTATAATTTTAGCCTAGTATACTAGGATCCATCATTGCATATGATGTGACCCATAAGAACATTGAAAGGTGTGGAAAAAATCACTTTTTCATATTCAAATAAATGTGCAAGTCTCAAAACCATTCTATCATTAAATTCAACTTTGACAGATGTTATTTAAAGAAAGAGGAGGCAATCCAATCATCCAAATAGACTTCTATAAAATCATGAATGAAATATTTAAATGTAGTTACCACAACCATAGCGAAAAATAATGGAAGATTATTAAGAAGAAAGGACATTACCTTAAATGCAAATCATCCCCATTATTTTATAAATATTATTATATCTTGGTCTTCTTCTATGATATAAATCTGATGGTATCTACTAAATCCATCTGTAAACAAGTACACCTCATGACCTATGACTAATTCAAGAACTTCATCTATAAATGTTATTATAAATGGATCATTATTGTAGGCATGATTTAGTGTGTTGTAGTCCCCAGAAACCTAAATATCACTAGATTTATTTGGATACACAAACATGGGACTAACCCAATCTACCTTTTCAACTAGATAAATGATCCCTACTTCTTGCATGCAAACTAGCTTAGCCCTTACTTTCATATTCATGATGGGATTTAATTTGTATATTTTTTTTATGGGTCTAGTGAATTATTTCAATTCAATGTGCATCTCCTCAAATAATGGATCTACACCTTTTTATTTTACAGACTTGGTCGTAAAGACATTGTGATAATCTCTTAGTAGCTGTAATGCTTTTGAAATATAATTATGCTCCTAGTAGTCTCCCATGGTCATAATTTTAGGCATGAACTCTATTCTAATATTTTATTCAATCTTCTTCAGTGGTTACTGATACACTTTTTTATATCCACTAGGTAGAGCCACTCATAGAGTTCATTCCCCTTCTCATTCTGGAATGTTTACATTTTACAATATTTGTTCTCTAGTATGTGTTTTGATTTGGATATTTGTTGGCTTGGTTTCTCACTTAGGTTCAAAGAATCCCTCTAAACATAGATCTTCATCACTATCACTATATTATATTAGCTCATCTACAATTCTATTATAGGTTTTAAGAAGAAATTTCTCTTGTTTACTAGCCTTATAATTATGAACCGCTAGATTTAAATCTTGATATGATTTTTTCTATGATGATGAATCTATTTCAACTCCCAACTCATCTACTTGATCGTAACATAGGAAAAATTTCAAAATTTTTAATGCATTGAACACTATTAGATTTTCATATTAAAAAAGAAAAGTTTGAATAAATTATTTATGCACTTGTGTCGAATGTTTAGTTTCCATTTTGTGCTCATGATGCATATAAGTGAGTTGGATGTGGTGTTAGTGTGTGATTGAAAACATCCACCCAATATCTTGGCTCCTCACACTGACCATATATTTACACATTTATGAATATGTATCTCAGAACATTGGCCTTATTGAAATAATGGCCAATTTATTCTCATAGTGAGTGGTAATTGAATTGTGCTTGTAAAAATTTACATGATTCATACAATTGTAACTCTTTCTCTCTATGCATTGCCCACCAAGTCATAGTATTTACTTTCAATACATATCTGAGTACACTGACTCTTTGATCTACATTTGGTACATGGTTCTCAAACCTCAAAATAAATGGATTGAGATAATTTATTGTAAATTATTATCGTAATAGACATTATTTGGTAAACACCATGCATAGAGGTTGAATCTCATGATCTCCCCTAGCCTAATTTAACATATGTGTATTTGAGTCACCACTTATTCAATATGTTCTTTCCTAAGGTAAGACACCATATATAATAGGTTTTGTATAATCCATTATTTTTACATTTGTATTATATAGGAAATCTACCTTTGATTTAGTTGGATATTGCATAGATGGAGAGGTACATCCTTAAATTTGAAATTAGGGACTTAGAGATTTTGTAATTATTGGCTTGTAAAATAGTTGCTTTACTATCTATGTTTGTATGCTTTGATCTAATTATGGTTTTAAAAATTGATATTTCACATTTAATAGAGAATTTTTCTTTGTATTTGTGTTGAATTTGAACCAACTATTATCATTGTAGGCATAAGGTGACTCTAGTTCCTTTGAAATCATATAGGGCTTCTACTCCAATTTATTCAATGGTATGACAACTATCTTGTCTCCTTGATGAGCCTCTAACTGATTGTGCATTATATTAAGAGTCATTTGACCATCATAATCCCATTTATTATGAATCAAGGTAGGATAATGGGTCTCATATGTTTTCATGTCAATGACCTCAAAATCACCCCATAGATTCAGCTCAACAAGTCTAATCTCCACATCTTTAAGGCAACCAATTGGTTATACCCTCCCATAGTCTACAAGAATAAGAGTAGGATTTTAGCTCAAGTGTGGCCCACCAATAGCCTCCCAATTTGATCTAGGAATCTTATTGATAGTACTTTTGAAATAAAATACTACATTAGGAATTTAATATCTTATGAGTTAAATGTCCATTCATGAGTCAACAACCCATAGTTTCTTAGTTTTGATATACCATACCACCTTCTCAGTATGTTATTTTCATCTTTGTATGCACTACATAATATTACGTAATAGATTTGTAATATTATGAGAGATATATTAATTTCATAGATTGTTGATTTTTTTTACAAATTTTTCAGTGTAGTCACAAGACCTTCCTACCTCATAATCCACACAATTTGCCCATACATTTGTGCATCAATGGTTGTGGCATCTCTTTAGAATGCACTATATTTTTTTATGTCATTAAGGCCCCATGAATATTGATATATCAAGGTCTTATCTTTCATAGGATCAAGATATTTGTCCCATTACACCTTCCTAATTCCATGATCATGTGACATTTCTAATGGAGGCAGTCATTACTTTGCAAGTTATAATCTAGTATCTACTTACATAAATTAATTTGCCTTGGGCTACGCATTAATCATATTCAGATTTCAAATTTGACTTTATTTCCTTTGATTCTCGAATATTAGGAAATATTTAGTTTGACATTGTCCTTCAAATCCATAATACATGTAAGATGTCTATATTTAAGGATTAATGAGGTAATTTCATGCAAAATTACTATACAGCCCACAACAATAACATTAGAAGGATTAGTGAGCTTCTCAATTAGCATTTTAGTGATCACCTTGATATCTATCTTGGTATTTTCCTTTATATCCTTATATATTCTATTTAAAACACCAATTATGTGACTGTTACATAGTGAATCCTCTTTGTTGCATTTGTTATGCATTGCATCCATGATATTGATGTTGAGGTGATGTTTGAGAATAATTTTATTATTGTTATTAAGGACACACATTGTTCCATGAGGATTGATACTAATATTATGCTGATGATAGAATCCGTCTATATAGACCCTGAGGTTGATATTAATATTAAGGCATCCATTTGGGACTACCTTGTGTTGCACTAGTCATTTCTACCTTTGGGACTAGAATTCATTGCTTTATAGTGGTAACTATTGCACTATGACTATGAATACTTTTTTCATGATATATTCCTTTAATTATCGTAAAGCTCGATAATGTTTTTCATCATGATTTGTCAATTTACAAAAACAATAATACAAAATCTGAGATTTTTTAATGTACTATTGTAATAGATGCCATTTTAAGGTCATGTTCCCTACTACTCTACAAAGTTCATAGAATTTTGTCTTGAGTTTAGGAAAATCATTCATATGATGCCATTCTCAACCACATTCTATACACCATAATCCCATTTTTGGTTTATTACTTGCATGCATCTCATCTATATTTTTTAGGAAAGCATCTATTTTTACCTCTAATTTAGAGCTAGCTACTAGAGCATCTCTATAGACTTCAATTTATTCCATTTGTAGGGTAGCTACTTAAGCATTGCCCTTAGTCAAGAATTGGGATTATGCCATGACAAATTTGATTTTTGATCATAGCCCTTCTACAAACTAGGTAGCTTTGTCCTTATCCTCCATGATAAAATCAATCTTATTCATCACATCCAAGAATTTGTGACCATAGTACCATATGGATTCTCCACCCTATTGTTGGATCTCCTTTAGGTTTTAAATGCTCTAACTTACACACTTTTTCATTTTAAATTATGCAATTAGTTATGCTTTAACTTGTTGAATATTGGGGCATTAACATTTCTCTTGCAAATGAATTCTAAATCTTGACCTTTTAAGATCCTATGAGATCACACTTATTTACATCATCAGTAGTTATTCCCTTAAAATATCATTTCATGTCACATGTTAACAAATTCTATAGACCCATCATATTATGTTAATGAAATAAACACGTCTAGATTTAATACCATATTTAGTATACTTTTAATATTTAATATTGATTTTTATTTACTAGAGATTGTGACTATAGGTTGTTGTGTACTAATCAATGTGACTATAGGCTTCTATGCACTAGTTTTTACTGGTGTCTCAAAACTAGTCTTGAAATCAAATTGAACATATTCTACCCTCTTATTATCTATGAACTTCTTATTTTATACACTAATTTTTCCAAATTTATCCATAAAAAAATCAAACTAGCTTCTACCCATCCCTTCTTTTGTAACTAGTGTTTTTACTAATGACAAATTAGACTAGAGGTATGCGTACTCTTGAAATCAATTATCTATGCCTTCAAATTATTCTAAATGTGATCTTGAATTTGTAATACGTTTGTTCTTTTTCACTATCTATTCTCAAGAATATTATTTCATTGCTTCAAACAATTTTCCTCTTAATTGTGATCTACTCCTATCTTTGAACTACTATACTATTACCCTGGTTTCCTCTTCCTCTTCTTCTTCACTCTTTTCCATATCCTGACTACCCTCAACTCTTTATTATTCCATCATGGGCCCTTCTCTTTCATGCTCTACATAATCTCTACCTTATTTAGTTTTAGCATCTTTAGAAGCCTCTCTTTGGGCTCCCTTCTCTTCAACATCTTATACTCTATTACTACTCTTACTCATAGTTAAACCTATATTATTCAATTTATTCCATATTCTTTGTTTTCACATTTCTCTTTCCAATGTCATAATTTCCTTCTCTCTCTAGTTCTTTTCATCTTCCATATTCTAGGTTAAGGTTCAAGTTCCTCTACTTAACTCTACATCATTCACTCCTACATCACACACATCCCCATAACACCCAAAGTGACTACTCCATGTTGGAAGAAGTAGGCAATATGGATTTTTCTTAAACCAACATATAAAGTAGAGTAGGTAGTCACTAAAGTTACTTTCTATGGATTCCTCTAACAAACAGGGCTTGTGTAGATTCAAAATCCAAATAACATTGTATAATAAATTAGGTGATATATCCATTAATGGTAGTCTTGGTCCACTAGTCTACTATACATGTCCAGTCAATATCTCGGTTTCAAAATCTTTTTATTTTTTCTTCCGACTAGGCTATTATTATTTTTCCTTCTTGGCCAAAAACAATAGTAATCCAATATGGATAACCATGTAGCTAATAACTCAAGTAATATGAAACTGAATATTTCATAGATTTCTATGTAGACATGTTCCTCAATAATTTCCTTCATAGTTTTCTCTATTCTTCTCACTTCCTCTTCTAAAAAATTTTGAATTTTTTCATCAATCCATCTCTATATATTTCTTTTCTTTGGAAACCATCTAAACATTTTTCAACAAAATGATCCATGCTCACTTCACCATTATTAGTAGAGGTTCTTATAGAACCATTTATAACATTCTATTATAGGGATACCTTATTCATGAAGTAAGAAAAGTAAACATTTGATGTGAATTTAGACTAAATATATTCATTAACAGTCAAAATAAATAGATGTACAAATAAATGTAGGCATATTAAAATTTGAATGGTTGGTAAAAATTCATTTTTAATAGGTTAACACAAATAGAATACTCACTATGCATAAAACAATGATAAAAGATACATAGGAAAACCATTTAAGAATAATATGTATTAATATCTATCACATCAAAATCATATCCAAATACAATTGAGTGTTACATATCAAGTTTTCACAAAGCATTGTCTCTTCATATTATTGCCTTTCAATATGCCCAAAAAGAAGGACTCTTCGCATTTTGAAGTCCCTTGCTATGCTTACAAAGGTTGAATACATATAAAAATATTATATAAAAGATAAAATAGTTTAAGCCACACGTGTGCCCATTAGATATACTCTAAAATTTTGATATCCCTATTCTAAACTCAACATTGATTATCCCCAATTACATTAAACCAAGGAACACCTACATCATGTGCTTCAAGTTTTGGAAGCTATTAAAAAACAACATATTTATTGTAAGACTTATAAGACTATTTTTTGAGTAAATGAGGTGGAATAATTGGGTCACATTACCTCTCATGAAGGCATCAAAGTGGACCCTCATAAGATCAAATCCATGATAGAATGGAATTACGTAGAACCATTAATAACCTATGGAGTTTCTTAGGGATTTAAGGATTACTATCACATATTTTTAAATAATTATGGAAACATAGTATCACCACTAATAAATTTTTTAAATAAGGAATATTTCCATTGGAATGAAGTAGCTATCAATGCATTTGAGAATTTAAAGGAGCTCGTGTGCACCACTCTAGTTCTAACTACCCTATATTATTCAAAAAATTTCATTATTGAATATGATGCCTTAGGACAGGGTATGGGTGAATTAATCATGAAATAAGGGAATCCCATCGAATTTGAGAGTCTTCAATTCAAAGGTAATAATATACTAAAACCCATTTATGATAATGAAATGATTGTTATCCTTCATGTGATCAAATAATGGGGACCATATCTAATGGGAAGACTCTTGCATGTGAAGACAAATCATGAAAGTTTGAAATGTTTATGAAATTAATGGTTATTATCATAAGAAAAATAGAAATGAGTAAAAAATATACTGGGTTATGAATTTGAATTTATTTTTAATAAAGGAAAGAATAATATAGTGGTAGATGAACTATCCAAGAGAGATGAGTCTATAGAGGCATTATTGTGTGCCATGTCCATATTAAAGGCAAATTGGGTAGATGATACATGATCATAATGGAAAAATGACACAGATACACAAAATCTGATTTGGAAGCTCCAAAAATATCCTAACATGTCAAACAAATTTGTATGGAAATGGGCTGTTTTATGGTACAGGAATAGCCTCTATTTATGCATGAACTCAATCCTTAAAAATAATGTTCTTTTGAAAATCCATGCTTCTCGAGTGGGTAGGAATTATTTTTTCTTGAAGACTTATCATAGGTTCAATCAAAATTTATTTTGTGAAGGGATATAAGGGGATGCCTAGAATTTTATCACAAAATGCATTGTGTATCAATAAAATAAGGTTGAGATAATTAATACCCTAGGTCTTTTGTAACAACTATCTATTCCTATCCATAGATGGGATGAGTTTTTCATAGATTTCATCACTAGATTACCTAAATTAGAAGGGATAGTGTAATCATGATGGTTGTGGATAAAGTCACCAAATATGCCCATTTTTAAGCCTTGTCACATTCATTCATAATAAGTATAGTAGTAACAAATTTTATGGTTTTAATTTAATATCAACATAGGACATTGAATATTATAGTAAGTGATTGTGATTCTATATTTCCTAGTAATTTTTTAAACTAATTTCTTCTTATGGTTAGGTACTAAAATAGTTTTTAGCTTGTCATATCATCCCCAATACTATGGGTAAACTTAGGTGGTAAATAAGTTCTTGAAGTATTATCTTCATTTATTTGGTTTAGATAAATAAGAGTGATGGGTTCAATGGCTACCACTCTTTGAATGGTGGTATAACACTTCTTTCCATACCTTAACCAAAACTTCATGAAAAATGTATCCATTTTTGGCATTGTAGGGGTACCATCCACCATACATCACCTCATTTTTTAGGGTCTGGCCAAAGTTTCAAGTAGTCAAAGAGCACATACAACACCAATAAAAGGAACTCTTTAGTCTTAGAGAGAAATTCATAACAACATAGAACTACATGAAGTAACAAGTTAACCAACACCATAGTGAAAGACATTTTGAAGTTAGAGATTGGGTTTTATGTAATTATATCCATATAAGTAAATGTCTTTAAAATAGGATTATAAGGATAACAAGATTTCACCTAGGATTTGTGGCCCTTATCAATTATTATAAAAGATTGTTAGTGTAGTGTACAAATTGGATTTACCTTAGTTAATAAAAGTACATATGGTATTCCATGTTTCCTATTTGAAAAAGGTCATTAGATAGAAGGTTTTTGTTTGTCATAATTACCAAATCTTGATGAGGAGGGTAGAGTCATTTTGGTACCAAAATAAATCCTTAAAATGCAGTCTAAGAGTTTGAGGATGAGGGTAATTACTGATAATTCAATAAAGTAGAAGAATCTAGATAGTGAATTTGTGAAATGGGAGGATGAATCATTTATTCAAAATCATTTTGAGATTTTAGAAGTTAAGGACATTATTGGTTTGAAGAGAAGGGACATGCTACACCCTTAACCTATAGTGTGTATTAGGATATGTGTGGCCAACTTGTGGCTATAAAAACCCTTAATAAATTCATAGGATCATTTCAATAGCTTCATATTGGTAGTAGAGTCAACCTAGGGTGAGTTTGTAATATAATTAAGATATATATAAGAGGTATCATTTAGTATTTGATCATCATATTATAAATTTTGTTCTTATTATAAGGTTTTTGAGGTTTCCCCCCTCAAAGTGGCTCATCATTTATTCATATATTTTTCTCTATTTCAAGCATATTGTCATCTATTGTTGTGATTCTATCTTATTGGTGAATTAATTTCATTCCACATTCCCAATCGTAAATCTTATTATAAATTTTATGTTCTTTATATTAACAAAAAGAGGGAGAAATTTGTCTAACTTATTGCCTTTTTCCTCTTTCTTTATATTTTTGGTAAGCAAAATATGTGTATTTTATTCACATTCTAGTTCATATATTCTTAGTAGTATTGGCTTAATGAGCATTTTCATGTTTTATTAATGTATTTCATTATACACGTTTAGAATTTAAATACCTATAGGTGATACACTCCATATAATTTAAGATAATAACAACTATAATTATAACTTGCAGATCATTAGTTTTTGTGTTAACATAAACATTACTTGTAGTCATTGATTTAAGACTAAAATTATAACTTGCAGATCATTGATCTATGACTGAAATTATAACTTTTAGATCATTGATCTAAGACTAAAATTATTTATTGTGGTATGTTAGATGTGTGATTTTACATGGTAAAATATTTTTTGTATGAAAGTAGTTGATGAAAGTAGTTGGGAAATAAAATATCTTTATTGTGTCACAACAACTAGGAAGGATAATAAAGTGACAATGTTTATATGTTATATATTAATAGCCCTTGTGCATCACACTTAATGAGTTATTAGGCATTAAAATAGTTCAATGTTATAATATTTAATGTCTTTGTTGTGCCCATTTTTTTTCATAAAGATGGGCATGCCATAATAATTTCACCCACAAATCACTTGTGAGACATGGATAAAAACTAGAATCCATTCTATTGCTCATAACAAATACAAAAACAAAAAAAATATTAATACTACCAAAAGGATCATAAAAGCATAAGCCATTAATTCAAAATCCCACAATCTTAATCCATTTGGACCAAAATTATGCATCCCTTTTTGAGCTCATGCCAAATGAATACAATGCAAATGATGTCAAAATGGATATCAAATCTGACTTTGGCCACTACATATGCAGTCAAGCTCCATGTGTTCACTTTATCAGGCTATATGGTAATGTTTACTTCCCTTCAATATCTTAGGGTCACTCTTACTACTTGCCACCTCCCAAGTGACTTTGTGATAGGCTCCACATGGTAGTAATTAGATACTTGTTTCCCTACCACTTTGTAGCATAACATTGCATTCTTAGGGATGTGAAGTATAAAGATTGTGTGACATGGTAGCATTCGACTAGCTCATTGGCCCACAAGCTTTGCATATGATATATATGTCTTCATAAAAATAGAGCAGTAAGATTTAGACACATGACCACATATCGCTCACCCACTTGACTATAGGCTTTATTATTTACATGAACTTCCTTAGGATAGTGGGTCACTAGGATGATTCCATGTGATAACATCCCACTCCTCCACTTACCTTGATGATTTTTAAAATACATGAAAATCTTTGGAATAACAGGTCACCAAGATGATGCCACATGGTAGTATCCCACTACTCACTTGATCGTAGGGAAAAATCCAAGTGTAGTCATCTTCAGGATCACAAGTTGTTAGTATGGTACCAACATGACAACATCCCACTCCTTCACTATTCTGGTACCATCTGTATAATAATCCAAGATAACATCACTCTTGAATTAGTGGGATGAAAACACATGTCTTCCTTTAAACCACTCCCAAAAGTCATTAAATTTGGCTAAGGTAGAACCAAAATAAAGGGGACTGAAGTGATTAAATGGCTAAGGAAAAAATCCAAGAAAGGGATCAAATAAAAGTGCCTAAGGCATAAACAAGAAGATGTAATAGCCATTTAAGTCAAGCCTAAACAAAATATAGCTAAGGCAAAGAGGGGCATAAAAAACTATTATAAAAACAACTAAGGTAACCATCATGCATTCAAACCTGCGTAGGGAACCCATAAAGAAGATTAAGACAAATTTTGTGTAAGGTAACTTGTGCAATTAAATAATACTCAAGGCTAAAGAAACCTTAAATAAGGCACAAGCCTTTAGAACCTTTATTCAGAACATCTATTTTGATGAGGGCATCACACAACTTCTGACTATACTTTTTCAAATACATACCCCTAAGTCATTTTCAAAAAATTCTTTTGCAGATCTTGTTTTAAAGATAATCTCTTTCATAAAAAGTGATATGAACATTTATCTCGAAGGCCCAAGTCTTCAGAATTTTTGTTCACAATTATCATAATTTCTTTGAAGACCAAAGTCTAGAAAAAATTCATCTGTCTATAAAACTATTATTTATGATAATTATTCTAATAAATTCATAATAAATTCTCCAAATACCAAATTTTTTTAGAGATATGTTAAGTGTTTTACTAAATAATTGGCCAATTATGCTAAACTTCAAAGAAAATATGAAGCCTCAATCAAATACATAGGTTGAAAGGGGTCAACTTGAACAAGCTTAAGGCAAGAATTATTTCAACAACTAAGGGTTGAATCCTAGCTAATATTAATAAGAGAATCAAGGTTAATAAAAATTAAACAAATTTATAAAATGATCTAGCTGAAGGAAGGGCAAAAACCATGAAACTCCTCAACTACAAGGCCTAAAGGATTCTTTTACAGACATCAATCTAATTCTCAAAATCATAATAATATTTTAAAATTCATCTTAATTGTTATTTTAAATAAAAATCCAAGGATCAAAAGATACATTTGACTTAGTCCTTTCTCAAGCTCAATCCAATGTATGAACTATGATAATCATGAAGAGAGATACAAGCATACATAAGGAACTGCTTCCATTAAGATTAAATCGATTAACCCATTTATCTTTTACAAGAGAGGTCATAAGGTCAAATAGGATATTCTTCCACATGTAGACTTCTTCCCAAGAATCAGTATAGGCCTAATCATAACCAAAATAATTTTAATGGTTAGATTATTAACAAGATATATTATTATTCTCAATAACAATCTCATAGCTTTACATATAGGTTCCATTTATTTTAGATACATTATAATTCCCTTATCTCATCACATTCATCAAAAGAGATGGTCAATGCTAAAAAGGCCAACTAGATCTAGGCCAACTAAGTATAATCCATATTATGAATGAGTTGTCCTAACTAGATTCATAAAATCATTACAACTTATATCTTAATCTTCCAAAGCATAAGAATAACATATCCCATGATTTCACTTAATAATTACTCTTCATATATATACATATAGTTCATTAAAGGTAATACCATTACACGCAACTCAACATGCAATGCACCAAACAACCACATAATATTCAACTAAAAGCATAATAAATATATTAAGGCCATTAACTTGGCCAAAATTAGTCATGAATATATAATCATCCAAAAGGATTACATTTTCAACAAGGATTTCTCTCAAAGAGGTCTATTGATCCTATATACTAAGAAGGCTATAAAATAGTTATCTACAATTTTCACCAATACATTCAGCTGGTAACTTAATAATAATATTATCTTACATTCAACCCATAATCAATCATTAAAACATAATCACAATAATATCAACTCAGAATAATTAATCCTTGAATCCTAGCCAGTTATATAGAGAAACAAAGCATGAGAAGTTAATAGATGAACACAATCTCCTCTTTGCTCTAAGTGCAACTTTAGCCAAATTAAGATGGGTTCACCTTCCAACCTTTTTCCATCATCAAGTGGATTTTATAAGCACCCCCGAGTACGAATTTTAGCTCGAAGCATTTTCAAATCATGGTACAAATTAAACAAAGGCAAATAGTAATCAAGAGGTCTTGGGATCAAAAAGATAACTACTTACAAGGTGACAACCAAACATCTCTAAGTCAAGAGGTTACCAACCTCAGATCTATTTACATAAACATAAAAGAATAATAAGGCACACCAATAGGTAGACACAAATAGGAATACAACCAATGAGATAAAAATTCTATAAGCAATAATGAGAGGGCTTAGGCAATCTACCATCATGTCCTACATGAGAGGCCTAACCCTTCTTCCATCATGAAAAATGTGAAATTTCTACACATTAAAATTCTCACACGATGAAATCATAATTTCCATGTAAATATAAGTACCATAATTAAATCTATCATGGAAGAATATCTTGACTTTAAATTCCCACAAAAGGATAATAACATGATGGGGTGACTCAAGCATAACCATAGAGAAAATAAATAAAGGTAGGAAGTAAATGAAGTGGTCTTACTTATTTTGAATGAAGTATATCAATCAAGAATCAAATAAAATTTATTTACTTAATTAGAAAAATATTCTAGTGTATAGGATATGTAGCATACAATCCAAGCCCTTCCATGGATATTTTCTACAAGTTTCTACTAGTCGAAGCTCCCCTCCCAAATATGTTAATGAATATGTTTCTCATATACCATCATCACTTAGTGTCAAAACAACATATATTAACACACATACTATAACAACAATACTTTATGCAAATAAGGAGGAATCCACCTCTTCATTTCCCACAATTTTCTTGTAAGACTGTTATTGGCATTTAAGCATAGCAATAATTTCCTATTACCAATCTATAAGGATGGTTTAATTCATGATCATCACAATTTAAACTTTCAGTTAGTATAATATCTCTAATTTAGAGATGGAAATGATCCAATTTTAGACCAAGCCTTGCTTTACTCAAGGCTATAATGTCAAAACATATGTCACTAATTACATGGATGTTTGTTAAATTTTAATTAAATTTTAAAAGAGGTGATCCATTATAATGCACATCATTATACAAAACACATTTGTCTCAATCCATTAGAACTCCCAATCTCTTTGCCATATGTATGTGAGTTTAAGCACTCCTTGAATAAGTAATTCATTCTTAGAGAGGGATGATAGTTATCAATCACAATAAAATTATCATACTAAATTAGGGGTCAATTCTTGATCATACCATTACAAACTCATATATAATTATTAAAACATAAGAAGCCATGTTGGATTATCATAACCATTGTTTTCTAAAACACATGGATATTTTGAATAAGTAAAGCATGGGGGAATGCCTCCCATAAAATCCATTATACTGCAAATGAATACCACATGGATTTGTCTCCCATTTTGAATATACCATGCCCTTCATGGAAGGTTTTTAAAAAACTTACTAACATTCCTTTTAACATATATAGGTTTAAATGATCTCATTTATCAACCAATATATTATGTGTAGTTCAACATGTAGGAGGCTCTCAGGACTTTAGTCCACTAGCCATTATAATCACGAACCAATTATTTATTTTGTATCCCTCAATATGCTAGTACACTAATTGAGAGAATAATATGTCAACCAATATGTATGTGGCCCTTAAGACATCAATTTACCATCCAATATAGTTGATACACAAAGGGCCATCAAGACATATATATACTAGTGAATTTAATGCACAGAATGTAGATGATAGTCGATACACAAGGGGCCCTCAGAACACTAGTCCACTAGCCTACATAATGCATAGAGTGAAGAGACACCTCAATGATCTCGAGACACCTCAGTGTCTAAGACCACCATGTCTGGTGGGTGAAGAAGGATGGGATCTTGGACCTATGTGACAGATCCCCACCACAACCCACTAAATATCATTTTAAAACTACTTCTTCTCCTATATACTTACCTAAAATGATAGTTACACACATAATAACATATGAAACTAGCATAATAAAACATCACAATCACTTGAAGAATCATCAGCTGATCATGTATGTTCAAAATAAATAAAAAGGAGACCATGTAATATCAATAAATGAAATCAAATCCATCTAAAATTTATCAAAAAATTCTATGATCAGCCTTTAGCTTGAAACATTTGAAGTCAAGAAGAAAACAATGTTGGTTTTCAAGCAATAAAATAAAATAAAATCTCAGACAACTTAAAATAATTTAGTAAGCACATTAAACAAAACTTAGATCACAATATGATAATTATGTGACTTAGGGAGTCACTAAAAGGGGATAATAAATAAGGTAAGAGGGCATTGTTCCCACCAACCATTACACATAAGACCCACTCTTAGAGCCAATTACCGATAATACCCACTTATGGAACCAATTGTCAATTTATCATGCTAAATTCACTACTATTTGATTACAAGTAATAACATGTAGGAGGATGCTACACCACTTCCACAACACAAAAAGATATTGTTAATTTTAGGAATAATATGTAGGAGGGTGATACACCACTACCACTACACGAAATAATATTATTAATTCTAGGAACAATATGTAGGAAGGTGCTACACCACTGCCACTACATAAAAGGATATTATCTCGTAGTTGGTACCTTGTGCCTCTATGGAGATCATACTTATAGCTAGACTATATTCACCATCTAGCAAGGTGTGATTTGGCACCTTACCTATTTTATCATAAAAATTTAGATATAATTTTGCTTGCAATTAGGTCCCACCAGATGTTTATGGCAAGATAGATGTAGATATACCATTTCAAAAGAAGGGCACCTCCATGGTCACCATATTTTAATTCATGTAGACACATAGTGTTATACAAGTGACCAAAGTAGTTATCAGTTCCTAATATTAAATTTAACAAGTTCTCAATAAGAGAAGGAATGGAGTAATTCTAAAGTATTCATTCAATTTACATGAATTCTTAGTAATTCAACATGATATTTAGCTCATCTAGGATTTCATTTAGTGAATCAACATTATTTAAGATTCAAACACACCTATTTATCATAATATCAATAATAAGCAAGGTTACCTCAATCCATTCTAGATGCTTCAAAACTAGGAAAATTCACTCATAACCATTTTTATTGTACTCATAATAGAAAATATGAGTAAGCATGTGCTCATGTAGATAAATGAGGCCATTATCAGCCCAAAGTTATCTAACTATAGCATGCTTTCTTCATTAAAGAATAATTATGTGAAGACATACCTTCTTCAGTTTATTATAAGGAGATTTATCTAACTTTACAATCTAAATGTAATATTTCCACTCATCTTGTTAGCATAATACAATATTAAATTTATTCATAGGACAAGTCATAACCATAGTATTAGAATTTTACCACATCATGTTTCCTCAAGTGGTTCCAATTCTCTATATATCAAGAATTACTTTCTATAACATTCCCATAATCAATGTATGCAGGGAATTAATTATTTCACAAAATAGGTCATATAACCTTTCCATAATGACAATTTCAATTATCAACATCTAAACATTAGTTTAAGCATTACAAGCCAACTTCCTTCATATTTTTAATCCAATATTAATATAACAATAGCATAGTGAAGTGCAATTATTCAGGCTAAGCACCATAATAGAAAATCAAACATGCACATTCTTATATGCAAATATAGCTATAACTATTATATATATCTAGCACTAGTTATTGCTTAATAATAAGGCCGATTATCCTTTCAAAGATAATGGTTTATCACATTCATTTCATAATTTGACAAAATAATCAAATAAGTATACTAAGGATTATAACAAAATTTGGTTCTCACAACTAGTTCATATCGAGACTTAAGTATCCCCTTATCAATTTTTATTTGAACAATTTCATGCATAATGACTAATAGCTCTATATCAAAACATACACAATAATAAGGTCCATCCCTAAATTATTTTCTTTAGGCATGCCCCGATCCTGTATTTAGAACTTTCATAGGTTGAGATCATGTTTGGGCAAGTTGCCTTCTCTAATCCTTCAAAATATGGTTCCTAGTCCTCTTTATATGATGAGACCTTGAAGGTTGTCCAACCTACATATCCCTTCTCTGGGGTAGTGAGGCTCCTTTTTGCAATATAAAAACTATTATCATCAAAAATTTTACCCTTGAGGAGGTTGTTCAAGACTCCTCACTTAAGTGATGGCATGGAAATAATCCTAGATTGTGGGTGACCTAAAAGGTGGATTGAACCTCTAGGTAGGGTTAGCTCCCTTGATGCATCAATTAATAACTATCACTAAACCTACTAACTTGCAAGGGAAAAGGAAAAAAAACTAAAAACAAACTAAATTAGTGAGGTGATGCACCAAATTTGTCTCCCCTACCTACCTATCATGGACTAAAAACATGAACTAAGACTGAATCTAATTGCACAACTCAAATGGAGTCTCCCAACACAAATGTTTCACATAAAGGCCATATCATGATGAATAAACTAAAGGAATTGATAAAGAGGTATAAAAGACACTAATGAACTCTTTCACTTTCAATCAAAACAAGGCTATTAGAATCAATCTATGTAACTTGCAAATATGACTAACCCCTGTAAATAGATAAGAGATATGACAAATGAGAGGAAACTGCATACACCATCATTAGAAATCATTAAATAACATAAATCATACACTAGTTACAAGTATAATATAAATCTAGAACTCAATTTTATCCATCTCAAAGGTAAATTAAAAGTGTTCATTTAGACAGGGCTAGGCCATATCAAGCAAAAGGATTTCAAATAATGCAAAAATTAGGCATACATATATGAGGAGAGAGAGAGAGAGAGAGAGAGAGAGAGAGAGAGAGAGAGAGAGAGAGAGAGAGAGAGAGAGAGAGAGAGAGAGAGAGAGAGAGAGAGAGAGAGAGAGAGAGAGAGAGAGAGAGAGAGAGAGCCAATGATGGATATAAATAAATAATGGGACAAGTTACAAGTAATAAAAAATACTAAAGGATAGTTATGAGGTCTATATTCAACATGTATACACTCCATCTGATGATGATCTCCTCAAGGTGGTGTAAGAGTTATGTTTATCTTGGTGACTCACCGTTGAGCACTTCAAATTACCCCTTGGAGTGATTATGACATGACTAGTCATCTTCTTGGAGTATAAATACCTTGGACACGTTTTTAACATCGATAATTAATCATATCTCCATATTTATTCTATAACTTTCTTCATAGTTCTCCCATTTGCTCTCTTGGAGGCCTATTCATTATAACCTTTAAAAAAAAATATATCCTTATTTTGAGAGATACACAAGGATTCTAGGAAAAATAAGGGAATATTTGGGTACCCATTATCCCCTTATAAATTCACCCAAAATATCATGGCCCAACACCCAAGATAGATCCACTTTCTTAGTACTCATCTTTCCCAATTAGGCCTAATGCAAGCCCACAGTATTGGAGACCATACAAGGCCATATAATACTAACTCATAATAACCAAAATCATTTATGGCACATCAAAACCGGTCTATTTGTAAATTTTCATGAAGCTTCATGGGTTAGCATTCAAATTAGGTGAGTTTCAAGATTTTTATCCCTAGTTGGCAAAAACATGGGCCTGAGTAAGCCAAGAGATAAAATAATTACATGGAGAGAGTTATAGGGTGTTTAAAGGAAAAAAAATGCCATTTTTAGGTCTTCCCTAATCTCAATCAAATATTCCAACCGTTATTTTTGCAAGATAAACCTTTTTACCTATCTAATATGCCAATTTCTCACCATTTTATGTGCATTTTGGACTGTATGCATGGTTGTTGGTGTTTTGGTCCCTTTTTATCATATTTAAAACATGTTAAAAACCTCCAAATGATTTTTATGAATCCTTAACACCTATTATATCCATAAAAATCATCACCCCAATGTAAATCATTGCATTTCATATTTCCTTTGAAAGTTGAAAACATGCCTAGAAAAGAGTTTTCATGCTTGAGTGTAATGTTTGTTAGGAATCAAAGAAATGTTTTTTTTTATCAATGATCATAATTTTTTAAGGTAACATATACCTTCTCATCATCTTGTTAATGTTTTCACCTTTCATTTTTTCTTCAAATCGCTAATTCATATAAGGTTTTATTCTCTTATGAGGAGAATATAGACTGACAGGTCTAAAGACCTATAGGTCTGCATTTAAATTTTATTTTAAAACTTAAATACATGTTATTGGTCCTCATAACCTTGAAATATTCTAATTGATCTCTTATAACATTTGGCAAGATCAAACAACTTCTTGGAATTTCTCAAATTGCCTCAAACACCTAGTTTTGCTTACCAACACCAAACTAATGCTCTTTGGGCATGTACCCTGAAAGTGAAATTCAATGGTGATCTTGTGATGTAGGTGTATCAATTTTATCATGTAAATCTTGCATATAAGAGTGCAATGATTTTTAAATAGTCAAGATTATTATTCTAGTCTTGAAAAGTTCAAGTCATAAAAGAGCTTGATTTGTTATTAAACAAGAAAGGACACTATCATGCTTATGTAGACCTTCTGAAGAATATCATAGCTCTTATGTAGCATGAAGAATTTTCATTATGATCATAAAGAAGTGTTCAAGTCACTAATTGTCACCTTTGGTAATGAGAAAATTTGAATGCTCAAAACTATATTTTTAAGGCTTGTAGCCTTTGTGACCTTGTTATAAAAGTATAAAGCCATACATAATATTTTTAAGATATTATCAATTTGTTATAAATAGGACTTAATCCTATGTAAAAGTAAACTATCCCACACGTTTCTTTAATAATAATCTCAATGTCAAAGAAGTCGAATATTGGTATATGCCAAAGTTAGAAATAAGAAGTTGAGACGATCTTGGATTTTTGGTTTATCCAAAGCCTATGACGATGCAACAAAGATTTGGATATGTTTAGAAGAAAAGTTATAAAAATCCATTTTAGATGAAGATTCAACAAGTTTGGTAGGCTCTTGTGAGCCTTTTGAGAAGGAATTTGCAGACAGGTCTCTAAAATTTTTAAAATAAAGATCTGTACGTGGAAATGATCTGCAGTCATGTAAATTTATTTTTTGATGACCATATGAATAAAAGGAGCATGGTTATAGTTTGTCACATGTAAATGTGCAATTATAATTATTATCTGATTGTGATTCATGTTGTTAATTTATAGAAGTTTTAAAATTTCATTTCAAGTTTAATAACATGATAAAAGAAGGTTCCATGTGGGTTTATGAGTGTTAAGATTTAAGAAGACTTATTTGAGTAAAAGAGTGTGTTAAAAAAAAATGATTAGGAATTCCATTGTATATGCTCTTGGATATGAATTGTATTCTTGAATCATGACAGAGGTGTAATTTAATGATTTTTTATGATTATTGAGGTGAGAAAATAATTTTATAAGTTAGGAAGAATATTGAGGATCTTCATAGAGTCGAAGAGAATTTTTTAAGGTTTTTTAAACCTGTATATTTACTAAATTATAAACTTTTAGGTCTGAAAATAGGGTCTGAATCATCTTGTAAATGTTTTTATGAAGCTTGATAACATCTGTATAGACATGAACTAGTATAAAGAAGCTGATTACATATGTATAGTATAGAAAGATTATAGGAAAAATTAGAAATATGATAAGAACCATGGATGAGTCACTAATTTTGTAGGTGATGTTTCATATTGCAACAAATCAATAGTATATGATCAATTTGATTTTTGTTTCTTTCTAGTGTAACAAATGTTCTTGGTGCCATTTTGTTTATAAAAATATGAATGAGTCTTAATATCTGATGGATCAACAGGGTCTATTAGAGGGTAAATTCATTCCATGTGTTTTTATCTTACTCAATTGAAAGTTGTTATAATTGATGTACATAGTAAAATGTGTTTTGTCTCTTCTTGATATCAAATATCAATTGAATTTAATGGTGAATCATTTTGGAAACAGTATACGACATTTCAATGAGTAATGATAAGACATTGGATTTGACATTTCAATCAAGATAAAAATAGTTTATATTGGTTGGGATAATATAAGATGGATTCTGAGAACAGAATCAATGGTTTCTTTTAATGATGAGCCTATAAGTAGAGAAGTAGAATTAGTGTGAATGTATAACTAGATATATGTGTAGATGAGTAAATCAATTTAATATTGGAACCAACATAGTATTTTATTTTATGCATACTAAAGTAATAATAGTAATTGGTTGAAGAACCCAAAAAAAGGTGTGTATGAGAATCAATTTAGATAAATAATTAAATGTCATAAAAGTGATTGTAGATTTAAAAGGTAGTTGAGTTGTTCATGAGAGAAAGTATAAAAGACCCAATCAAAAATATCTTTATTCTTATCATTTTTATTGGTCATAAAATAGTGTAAATGTGTAAGATTATCTTGGTAGGCAAATAGTTATATGGAGTGTATCATAGCATACAAGCTCTTTGGGAAAGGGTATAAATTATTTGAAGACTAATGAGAGATTGTGATTGTAGAAATAATAGTGTTGGTTTCAGGATATTACAAAGAGAAATTGCAAAGTGGTTTAGCAATATTAAGCCAAGTAAGGCTTGAATAAAAGTGAAGAGATCAGTGAAGCTCTAGGAGATAGTTTGAGAATGGAGACTTGAATTTTTTTGCCAAAAGACTAAGGTGAAATAAACTTAGGTGAGGCATGAGAAAGATAAGAGAGAGAAAGCTAGAGACACTGTTAGAAGAGAGGAACCACAATAAAAAGAAAGATAGAGTGAAATTGATCCATAAACAATAATTATCCCCCTGATAATAAATACTAATTTATTTAAAATAGATATTTATAATATGTCAATTTTCAAAAAAATTAATTAAAAGGAATTAGCTTTTAAATCCGCATGTAATTTATCTGAATAATTTTGAATATGAGTGTTTTATAAACACATCGAACTTTGTTATTCAGATAAAACGTTCCATTTGTATTTTATCTCTTTGAATAATCCATTAATTAATTTCTAATAATTAAATTCTCAAAGATTAATGAATAATTTAAAACTAATATACTGATGAAAAATTGAAAATAAAATAGAGACCATAGATTATTTAAAGGGTTCACCAATTGGCTACATCCCGAAGTTCATTCAAATTATTCCATTAAACAAGATGTAAATACAAAAATTTAAAACTTACATTCTTGAATGGTTTAAGGAGACTTGCAACTCTGTGTGAGATGAAGAACTCATCTGCAACACGTAAAAATATCTTCTCTTCAACGAAATAATATTTGCAAATGCTTATAATTCTCTTGTATGGGCTATTCATTCTCTCAACATGAGGGAAAGAATACTCTCAAAACATTTATAAAATATCCTTGGCTTTCAATAATCCCTCTCTGATTAATACAGATTAAAAAAGATTATGAAATAGGAAAAATGGAATGGCACATCTACCTACATATATTGCTATCAAGGTTTAAAAATGAAGTCTTTCCTAAAACCCAAATGTGAGAAAGTAATCCAAGTATGATAAACTTGTCCCTTGGCTTTTCTCTGCTAGTCACTTCAATAAACCATATTCAAATATTAAAATCATTTAAAAATATATATAAGTTTAAACATGAGTTAATTCCTTTTACCAATGCATCATGAACTCAAAAACTTATTTAGGAGAAAAATATAGAGCTTAGAAAAACCAAAAACATGAAAAAATAATTCAAGTATGATAAACTTGTCACACAGATTTTCTCACAACTGGGAACTCCAAAAATTATGTTCAAAACTAAAATATATTATTTGTAATGGAATTCCAAAACTTCTTTGAATATTTGCATACTAATAAAATATCACAGTTATGTAAACATGAAACTAAGGAATCGCTTACCAACCCAATTTACCACATTTTCCTATTTAGGTGGTTTGATTTCCTTAGTGAATACCTGAGTAGATGTGTAGGTCATATATAAAACTATTGGATTGAAACTTCTTCCTATTTGCTTATAGATGCATCATTCTTTATGGATGTCTTCCTATAATACTTAGGATGTAGTTTTGGATACAATACCCAACATTAATTATTTTTATGACCACTTATATTATAATGAGTACAATGATTATTACCCATTTTTCAACATAAGGTAACACAAAGATTACTTAATCCACAAAAACTACATGGATATTTAGACCAAAAATCCTATGATAATAAGTCCTAATTTTCATAATTGAAATATACGTTGGAATATTTATTAGGTTTTTTAGGATTAGTGAAAGTATGAGAAGGTGGAATGATGTTACATTTTTTAAAATCATGTCTACACACAATACCATATTTTTGTGGGGATGGACTTATTTGTCTTTGCATGCTATCACTTGCAGAACTAGTGACTTGAACACTTTGGAAGTTTGTCTTCCTTCAGTAGCTATGGCATTTTTTCCAACTTCCATTTTGACATTAATATATCTAAAACTTATAAAATGAGGTCTATCCTCTACCTGAATGGGGTTAGTGGTCCCATGGCCATATTTTCCAAGGCCTTTTCCATTAAATCTCATTTTAATAGATTCATCATGGGAAGAAATATTAAATGATGATTCAAATTTATTTATAGTGCATTTATTCGTCATATTTTTTTGCATCTGATGTGGAAGGCAAATCCTTCACTTATTCACCATTCTGTAGTCTTGCCAAGATCTCATCATTGGCTTTCAACTTAGTTTTGAATCTTTCAACTTCCTCTTCCAAATAATAAAATTTTGATGTCAAGAGAGAGTTATCTTCTTGAATCTATTAATTATATGACTCAAGCTCATTGAGTTTTTCCTATTTTGACAACTTGCCCATAGTTCACATGTTCCTATATTCAACACACAATTGAACCAACCACAATAAATTTCAAATAAAAAACTGTTAAGCACAAGTAAATAACACTATTAAATCCCATTGATCAAGTACTCTGATATCAAACTTGATTCGTAAACATTAATTAAACCCTATTAATAAATATCATTTTATTTAAAATAGATTTGAATAATATGTCAATTTTCAAAAAAATAATTAAAAGGAATTGACTTTTAAACCTTAATGAAATTTTTATAAACAATTCTAAATATGATTGTTTTGTAAAATCATCTAACTTTATTGTTCAGATAAAACATTCCATTTGAATTTTATCTCTTTGATAGTCCGTTAATTAATTTTTAGTAATTAAATTTCTAGATATCAATGAATAATTTAATTGATATACTGATAAAAAACTAAAACTAAAATAGAGACCAACGATTGTTTATGGGGTTCACCAATTGGCTACATCCCTAAGTTCATTGAAACCATTTGATTATACAAGATGTAAATATAAAAAATTAAAAATTACATCCCTAAATGGTTTAAGGAAACTTGTAGCTCTGTGTGAGATGAAGAACTCATCTATAGATTATAAAATGTTCTTCTCTTCAACTAAAAAATATCTACAAATGCTTATAATTCTCCTGTATGGGCTATTAATTTTCTCAACATGAAGAAAAGAATACTCTCAAAGGATTTATAATACATCATTAGCTTTCAATAATCCTTCTCTAATTAATACAAATAAAAAAAGATTTTGAAATAGGTAAAATGGTCTCAATTGGGTTATTCCAAGCCTCTATAAAAATAAACATGATAAATCGTTTGAATCTAATAACCTGTCTTCTCAAGCATAATAGACTCCATGTCCCTACTTCGAATATTTTTCTAAATTATTTCTCTGTATAGAAAATATAGAATATGTATATTTCTCTATTATTTGTCTCAGAATAATAATCTGCAATATAATATATAAATAAAATTGTTTGTATACAATGTTGGCTAACAATTCTCTATTTTTTCTCAAAGTATGGTTAACATTTGAATAAACTACATGCATTTAATAAAGTAATAAAATACCATAATTAAAAGGAAGTTCCAATTCCATTTTTTATTTAATAAAACACTTCCCATAAAAAGACGTGATCATCCTACCAAAACCATCAACCATTATCCATGTGGGGGAGAGCGATGCATGTTTTGTTTAGTGCCAAACAGAAGGTAAGAGGATTAAAGTATTAAAACATCTCCATGAAAAATAGTCTATGGAGACCATAAAAAATTTCACCAAAACTGTCAACCATTTTTAAAGTGGGTGTCAATGTGGAAAAAAAGTGGTGTGCATGTTAAACGCTAAACATAAAAGGTAAGAGATAACTACCGTTGGACTTAAATTAAAAAAAAAACATATCCCATGTAAAACAAAGACCATTATTACTAAATTCCATCCAAAGTGAAATGGATTCCACATGGGCAATGGTAAAGTGGGATGAATAAACTTTATCAAAATGGGACATGAGATGTTTTTAAAAACATATCCCATGGTAAATAAAACCCATGCATAACCATCCATGTGGGAGTGGGTAATATTAAAATTTTGAGACTTGGAAAAATTATCCAATGGTTTAATAAAACTATAAATAGGATATTTAAATTGGGATTTAAATAAATTTGGATTTAATAAAAAACATATCCCATGGTAAATAATAACCATAATAAAATATGATATTATTAATATTTTAAAAATAGAAGAATTACGGTGGGAAGAATTGGTTATGTGAAAAGAATATCTTGGTCACATTAGTAGAATTTATATGGAAAATTTGATAAGGGGGTAATATAGGTAAATGCCAGTTTGGTTCCACATCTACAAAACAATAGCCATTAACAACATAATACAATAATTCTAATATTAAAATTAATTGTATAAACTCTTTATATTTTTACCACATGTCGACTTTCCATTATGACACTTGTTTTTTCCACATTTTTCCAAACCATATGAAAATCATTTGGATCAGATGACATAGATGTATGTCCAAGAAGAGATTAAAAATATTAAGGAGAGATTGGTAGTAGTATAATTCCTAATGGAGTGGTTAAGGAAAACACAAAGCTAAGAGGTTGGCATAAAGGTAAGAAAAAGAGTGAAGTGGCTAGTGAAGTCATCTGTAAAGGGAAAGAAAAGGTAAAGAAAGATAATTACCTTAAAAGAGAGATAAGTTTCTAGAGTAAACTAATCAAGAAGTTAAATTTTTAAATTTATAGCCAAAGTAAAGGTGAAAAACACCCTGAAGTAGAGATGGATATCAATATATGTCTTCCTAAAATTGGGAAGATGCTAGAAGAATTTGATCTAACAAATAAATAGTAGAAATGGGCTTATAGCCTCAACTTCTTTACATATGATGTTTCCTCTGATGTTGTGTATGTAGGTAAATAAATTGAAGAAAAAGTCTTTAATCTAAAGAGTAGGCCCATAAATGATGAAGTACTTGATGGAATAGTGCTTTGTATAATTCAAAATGAAGTTGAAGATAATAAGGGATATCAAATATTTGACAATCATAAGTTGAATAAATAAGAAGAGACTCTCATTCACTTGGATGTAAAAGAAGACAAATATGGACAATTAGTTGTAACAGTGATGAACCAAAAAGAACAAGATAAAATCCAAAGTAAGGTATGTGATGCTGAATATTTAGACTTCAATGTTTATCAATCATATGGTTTATAACCTCACAATTTGTATAAGCGAATGGTGAAGGAAGTAACCAATACCAAGTATAGATACTTGGTATGACCAAATGATATCTCAAGCAAAGTAAAGCTTAAGGAATAAGATCAACTATGGAGATGATCAAGATGACCAAATACAAGTTATTGTAATTGAGGCATAAATTTTGATTGAAAAGGACAAAGAACAAGAGTTGATTGAATAATATATCAGTATGAAGATAGTAGGAGATGAACATCATCATGAAGATTAGAAATAAGGACATGATGCAGATAAATTACAAGGATAGAGTATGCCTCAAAGGCATAAGAGGAAATATATTTTATTTGACAAATTAATTTTGTTTTTAGGTTGGATAGAGAAGACAAGAAGGAATAAGTATAGGTATGGAGCAAAAGAACATGCTCACCCATATGAAATATTGATTAAAGAAGATAATCAAAGGAAGATCTTTAATAAAAGAAGGGTATGATAAAGAACTCATGAGTAATAACTCATGAAAAATTGCAATCCTACATAATAGTTTTAAGAGATTATCAATGTGTTATAAATAGGCCTTAATCCTATGTAAAAGTAAACTATCCCACATATTTTTTTAATAAGAATCTCAATGTCAAAGAAGTCAAATATTGGTATATGTCAAAGTTAGAAATAAGAAGTTGAGAGGATCTTAGATTTTTGGTTTATCCAAAGCCTATGACGATGTAAGGAAGATTTGGATATGTTTATAGGAAAAGTTATAAAAATACATTTTAGATGAAGATTCAACAAGTTTGGTAGGCTCTTGTGAGCCTTTTGAGAAGGAATTTGTAGATAGGTCCCTAAAAATTTTAGAATAAAGATATGTACATGGAAATGATCTGTAGTCATATAAAGTTATTTTTTGATGACCATATGAATAAAAGGAGCATAGTTATAGTTTATCATATGTAAATGTCCAATTATAATTATTATCTAATTATGATTCATGTTATTAATTTATAGAAGTATTAAAATTTTATTTCAAGTGTAATAACATGATAAAAGAAGGCTCCACATGGGTGTAAGAGTGTTAAGATTTAAGAAGACTTATTTGAGTAAAAGAGTGTGTTAAAAAAATGATTAGGAATTCCATGGTATATGCTCTTGGATATGAATTGTATTCTTGAATCATATAGAGGTGTAATTTAATGATTTTTTATGATTATTGAGCTGAGAAAATAATTTTATAAGTTAGGAAGGATATTGAGGATCTTCATAGATTTGAAGAGAATATTTTAAGGTTTTTTAAACATGTATATTTAATAAACTATAAACTTTTAGGTTTGAAAATAGGGTCTGAATCATCTTATAAATGTTTGTATGAAGCCCGATAAGATATGTATAGACATGAACTAGTATAAAGAAGCTGATTACATATGTCTAGTATAGAAAGATTATAGGAAAAATTAGAAATATGATAAGAACCATGGATAAGTGACTAATTTTTTAGGTAGATGTTTAATATTATAGAAAATCAATAGTATATGATGAATGGGATTTTTGTTTCTTTCTAGCATAACAAATGTTCTTGGTGCCATTTTGTTTATAAAAATATGAATGAATCTTCATATTTGATGGATCAATAGGGTATATGAGAGGGTAAATTCATTCCATGTGTTTTTATCTTACTTGGTTGAAATGTGTTATAATTGATGTACATAGTAAAATGTGTCTTGTCTCTTCTTGATATCAAATATCAATTGAATTTAATGGTGAAGCATTTTGGAAATAGTCTGAGACATTTCAATGAGTAATGATAGGACATTGGGTTTGACATTTCAATCAAGATAACAATAGTTTCTATTGGCTGGGACAATATAAGATGGGTTTTGAGAATAGAATCAATGGTTTATTTTAATGATGAGCCTATAAGTAGAGAATTAGAATTAGTGTGAATGTACAATTAGATATATGTGCAAATGAGTAAGTCAATTTAATATTGGAACCAACATAGTATTTGATTTTGTGCATACTAAAGTAATAATAGTAATTGGTTGAAGAACCCAAAAAAAGGTGTGTATGAGAATCAATTTATGTGAAGAATTAAACATCATAAAATTTATTGTAGATTTAAAATGTAGTTGAGTTGTTGATGAGACAAGTATAAAAGACCCGATCAAAAATATCTTTATTCTTATCATTTTTATTAGTCATAGAAATAGTGTAAATATGTAAGATTATCCTGGAAGGCAAATAGTTATATGGAGTGTATTAGAGCATATAATCTCTTTAGGAAAGGGTATAAATTGTTTGAAGACTAATGATAGATTATGATTGTAGCAATAATAGTGTTGGTTTCAGGATATTGCAAAGATAAATTGCAAAGTGGTTTAACAATCTTAAGAAAAGTAAGGCTTGAATAAAAGTGAAGAGATCAATGAATCTCTAGGAGATAGTTTGATAAGGAAGACTTAAACAAATTTGCCAAAAGACTAAGCTAAAGGCATGAGAAAGATAAGAGAGAGAAAGCTAGAGAGATTGTTAGGAGAGAGGAACCATAATAAAAAGAAAGATAGAGTGAAATTGATCCATAAACAGTAATTATCCCCATTCTAATAAATACTAATTTATTTAAAATATATTTTAATAATATGTCAATTTTCAAAACAATTAATTAAAAGGAATTGAATTTTAAATCTACATGTAATTTATCTGAACAATTTTGAATATGAGTGTTTTGTAAACTCATATAACTTTATTATTCAAATTAAACATTCCATTTATATTTTATCTCTTTGAATAATCCCTTAATTAATTTATAATAATTAAATTCTCAAATATTAATGAATAATTTAAAACTGATATACTAATGGAAAATTGAAAATAAAATAGAGACCATAGATTATTTACAGGTTTCACCAATTAGCTACATCCCCAGGTTCATTCAAATTATTGCATTAAACAAGATGTAAATACAAAAAATTAAAAATTACATCCTTGAATAGTTTAAGGAAACTTGAAACTCTGTGTGAGATGAAGAACTCATTTGCAATACATATAACTTTATTCTCTTCAACCAAATAATATTTACAAATGCTTATAATTCTCGTGTATGGGCTATTAATTCTCTCAACATGAGGAAAATAATACGCTCAAAGGATCTATAAAATATCCTTGGCTTTCAATAGTCCCTCTCTGATTAATACAGATAAAAAAAGATTATGAAATAGGAAAAATGGCCTTAAACTATTCTAAAAGTTTGCCTCTATAAAAATAAACATGGTCAATTATCTATATTTAATACCCTATCTTCTTGAGCATAATAGACTTCATGTCTGTACTTTGAATATTTTTCCAAATTCTTTCTCTATATAGAAAATATACAATCTGTATATTTCTCTATTCTCTATATCGAAATAATAATCTACAATATAAAATGAAATAAAACTATTTATAGCCAATGTTGGATAAAAATTATCTATTTCTAATTGAATTAAGATTAAATTTTGAATAGAATGCATGCATTTAATAAAAGAATAAAATTCCATAATTAAAAGGAAGTTCCAACACCATGTTTTATTTAATAAAGCACTTTCCATAAAAAGACATGATCTTCCTACCAAAACCATCGACCATTATCCACATCAGGGAGGGTGATGAATGTCTTGTTTAGCACCAAACATAAGGTAAGAGGATTAAGGTATTAAAAAATATCCATGCAAAATGGTCTATGAACATCATAACATATTCCACCAAAACCATCGACCCTTTTAAAGTGGGTGTCAATGTGGAGAAAAAGGTGGAATGCATGTTAAATTCTAAACATAAAAGCTAAGAGATAATTACCTTTGGACTTAGCCTTAAAAAAAAACATATCCCATGTAAAACAAAGACCATTATTATTAAATTCCACCTAAAGTGAAATGGATTCAACGTGGGGAATGGGAAAGTGGGATGAATAAAGTTTATTAAAATAGGACACAAGATTTTTAAAAAAATATATCCCATAGTAAATAAAACCTATGCATAACCATCCACATGGGAGTGGGTAATATTAAAATTTTGGGACTTGGTAAGATTATCTAATGGTTTAATGAAACCATAAATAGGATATTTAAATTGGGATTTAATTAAATTTAGATTTAATAAAATACATATACCATGGTAGATTATAACCATTATAAAATAGGATATTAATAATATTTTGAAAATGGAGGAATTACCTTGGGAATAATGGGTTATGTGTAAAGAATATCTTGGTGGCATTAGTAGAATTCTATGGTAAATTTCATAATGGGGTAATGTGGGTAAAGGTTGGTTTGGCCCCACATCTGCAACACAACACCCATTAGCAACATAATAAAATAATTCAAATATAAAAAGTAATTGTCTAAACTCTTTATATTTTTGCCATGTGTTGACTTTCTATTATGACACTTGTATTTTCCATATTTTTTCAAACCATATAAAAATATTCCAGATTAAACCTCCCCAATAATACCCTTTCGGGTCCCCAAAAGTTCAAATCACCCACAAAATCTACAAATAGTTCACTTTGTAAAACATCACTACAAAATATCATGGTAATAATTCAAAAATCAAACTGAATCTCTGAAATGCTAGTGAAAGAAATATCTATCTACTACCAAATTGTAGATAGAAACAAACTACTTGTACAAATGTCACATCTACAAAATGGTGCATCCAACTACATACACTTTTGTCAAGGTTTAAAAATAAAGTTTTTCCTAAAACCCAAATGTGAGAAAGTAATCCAAGTATGATAAATTTGTCCCTTAGATTTTCTCTACTGGTCACTCCAATAAACCATATTCAAATATTAAAATCATTTAAAAATATTTATAAGTTTAAACCTGAGTTAATTCCTTTTACCAATGCATCATGAACTCAAAATATTATTTGGGAGAAAAATATAGAGCTTAGCAAAACCACAAACATGAGAAAATAATTCAAGTATGATAAACTTGTCACGCAGATTTTCTCACAACTGGTAGCTCCAAAAATTATGTTCAAAACTAAAATATATTATTTTTAATGGAATTTCAAAACTTCTTTGAATATTTACATGTGAATAAAATATCACAGTTATGTAAACATGAAACTAAAGCATTTCTTACCAACCCACTTTATCACATTTTCCTATTTATGTGGTTTAATTTCCTTAGTGAATACCTGAGTAGATGCATAGGTCATATATAAAATTATTACACTGAAATGTCTTCCTATTTGCTTATAGATGCATCATTATTCATGGATGTCTTCCTATAATACTTAGGATGTAGTTTTGGATACAATACCCAACATTTATTATTTTTATGACCACTTATATTACAATGAGTACAATGATTAGTACCCATTTTTCTCTTTAGAAGAAATAAACATTATAAGATCTAGTTTTATTTTTCAACATAAGGCAACATAGAGATTATTTAATCCACAAAAACTACATGGATATTTAGACCAAAAATCTTGTGATAATAAGTCCTAGTTTTTATAATTAAAATATACGTTGGAATATTTACTAGGTTTTTTTGAATTAGTGAAAGTATGAGAAGGTGGAATGATGTTACATTTTTTCAAATCATGTCTACACACAATACCATATATTTTTGGGGATGGACTTATTTTTATCTACATGCTATCACTTGTAGAACTAGTGACTTGAACACTTTGTTGTTGGAAGCTTGTCTTCCTTTAGTAGCTATGGAATTTTTTCTATCATCCATTTTCACACTATTATATCCAAAACTTATAAAATGAGGTCTATCCTCTACCTGAATGGGGTTAGTGGTGCCATGGCCATCTTTTCCAAGGCCTTTTCCATTAAATCTCATTTTAATAAGTAATTTTGAACCTATTCCTTTTGTATATTGTTCAAATTTACCAAAATCATTATTACTAGATTCATCATGGGAAGGAAAATTAAATAATGATTAAAATTTACTTATGGTGCATTCATTCATCATATTTTATGCATCTAATGTGGAAGACAAATCCTTCACTTATTCACCATTCTGTGGTCTTGCCAAGATCTCATCCTTGGCTTTCAACTTAGTTTTCAATCTTTCAACTTCTTCTTCCAACGAGTAAAATTTTGATCTCAAGAGAGAGTTATCTTCTTGAATCTATTGATTATATGACTCAAGCTCATCGATATTTTCCTATTTCGACAACTTGCCCATAGTTCACATGTTCCTATATTTAACACACAATTGAACCAACTAGAATAATTGTCAAATAGAAAAATGTTAACCATAAGTAAATAACACTAATAAATCCTATTGATCAAGTACTATCCCATATTAATAAATAACATTTTATTTAAAATAGATTTTTATAATATGTCAATTTTCAAAAAAATTATTAAAAGGAATTGACTTTCAAATCTTAATGTAATTTTTCTAAACAATTCTAAATATGATTGTTTTGTAAAATCATCTAACTTTATTATTTAATTAAACATTCCATTTTTATTTTATCTCTTTGATAATACAATACTTAATTTTTAGGAATTCAATTTCTAGATATCAATGAATAATTTAATTGATATGCTGAATGAAAATTAAAAATAAAATAGAGACCAGAGATTATTTACGAGGTTCACCAATTCGCTACATCCCCAGGTTCATTCAAACCATTTCATTAGACAAGATGTAAATGCAAAAAAATAAAAATTACATCCTTGAACAGTTTAAGGAAACTTGTAGCTCTGTGTGGGATGAATAACTCATCTATAGCATATAAAACATTCTTCTTTTCAACCAAAGAATATCTACAAATTCTTATAATTCTCCTGTATGGGCTATTAATTTTCTCAACTTGTAGAAAAGAATACTCTCAAAGGATTTATAATATATCATTGGATTTCAGCAATCATTCTCTGATTAATATAAACAAATAAAGATTTTGAAATAGGAAAAATGGCCTCAATTGGGTTATTCCAAAATTTTGCCTCTATAAAAATAAACATGATAAATCCTTGGAATTTAATAACCTGACTTCTCAAGCATAATAGACTCCATGTCCCTGCTTCGAATATTTTTCAAAATTCTTTCTCTGTATAGAAAATATATAATATGTATATTTCTCTATTCTTTGTCTTAGAATAATAATCTGCAATATAACATAAAATAAAATTGTTTATATCTAATGTTGGCTAACAATTCTCTATTTTTTCCTGAAGTACGGTTAAAATTTGAATAGACTACATGCATTTAATAAAGTAATAAAATACAATAATTAAAAGGAAGTTCCAATGCCATGTTTTATTTAAGAAAACACTTCCCCTAAAAAGACATGATCATCCTACCAAATTGTCGACCATTATCCATGTGGGGGAGGGCAATGCATGTTTTATTTAGTGCCAAACATAAGGTAAGAGGATTAAAGTATTAAAACATTTCCATGCAAAATGGTCTATGAAGACCATAACATATTTCACCAAAACTATCGACCATTGTCAAAGTGGGTGTCAATGTGGAAAAAAAGTGGTGTGCATGTTAAATGCTAAACATAAAAGGTAAGAGATAATTACATTTGGACTTAAAATTAAAAACATATCCCATGTAAAACAAAGAGCATTATTACTAAATTCCACCAAAGTGAAATAGATTCCACGTCAGGAATGGTAAAGTGGGATGAATAAAGTTTATTGAAATGGGACTCAAGATTTTTTTTTAAACATATCCCATGGTAAATAAAACCCATGCATAACCATCCATGTGGGAGTGGGTAATATTAAAATTTTGGGACTTGGCAAAATTACCAATGGTTTAATAAAACTATAAATAGGATATTTAAATTGGGATTTAAATAAATTTGGATTTAATAAAAAACATATCCCATGGAAAATAATAACCATAATAAAATATGAAATTAATAATATTTCAAAAATAGAAGAATTACAATGGGAATAATTGGTTATGTGGAATATCTTGGTGGTATTAGCAGAATTATATGGAAAATTTGATAATGGGGTAATGTAGGTAAAAGCCAGTTTGGTCCCACATCTACAAAATAATAACCATTAGCAACATAATAAAATAATTCCAATATTAAAATTAATTGTATAGACTCTTTATATTTTACCACATGTCAACTTTCCTTTATGACACTTGTTTTTTCCACATTTTTCCAAACCATATGAAAATCCTTTGGATCAAATGACATAGATGTATGTTCAAGAAGAGATGAAAAAGATTAAGGAAAGATTGGTAGTAGTATAGTTCCTAATGGAGTGGTTAGGAAAAACACAAAGATAAGAGGTTGGCATAAAGGTAAGAAAATGAGTGAAGTGGCTAGTGAAGTCACTTGTAAAGGGAAGGAAAAGGTAAAGAAAGATAATTACCTTAAAAGAGAGATAAGGTTGCAGAGTAAACTAATCAAGAAGTTAAATTTTTAATCAATAGCCAAAGTAAAGGTGAAAAACACCCTGAAGCAGAGATGAATATCAGTATATATCTTACTATAAATGGGAAGATGCTAGACGAATTTGATCCAATAAATAAATAGTAGCAATGGGCTTATAGCCTTAAATTTTTCACATCTAATGTTTCCTCTGATGTTGTGTATATAGGTAAACAAATTGAAGAAAAGGTCTTTAATCTAAAAAGTATGCCCATAAATGATGAAGTACTTGATGGAATAGTTCTTTGTATAATTCAAAATGAATTTGATGATAATAAGGGAGCTCAAATATTTGACAGTCATGAGTTGAATAAATAAGAAGAGACTCTCATTCACTTGGATGTAAAAGAAGAGAAATATGGATAATTAGTTGTAGCAGTGATGAACCAAGAAGAACAAGGAAATATCTAAAGTAAGGTATGTGATGATGAATATTTAGAATTCAAGGTTTATCAATCATATGGTTTATAACCTCACAATTTGTATAAGCAAATGGTGAAGGAAGTAACCAAGAAAAGTATAGATACTTGGTATGACCAGATGATATCTCAAGCAAGGTAAAGCTTAAGGAACAAGATCAAATATGGAGATGATCAAGATGACCAAATACAAGTTATTGTAATTGAGGCATAAATTTTGATTGAAAAGGACACAGAACAAGAGTTGATTGAATAATAGATCACTATGAAGATAGTAGGAAATGAACAATTCAAGGTTCATCATGAAGATTAGCAATAAGGACATGATGCAGATAAATTACAAGGATGGAGTATGCCTCAAAGGTATAAGAGGAAATTTATTTTATTTAACAAATTGATTTTTTTTCAGGTTGGATAGAGAAGATAAGAAGGAATAAGTATAGGTATGGAGAAAATGAACATGCTCACCCATATGAAATATTGATTAAAAAAGATAATCAGAGGAAGATCTTTAATAAAAGAAGGGTATGACAAAGAACTCATGAGTAAGAACTCATGAAAACTTTAAATCCTAGGATTTTGTTGTATGAGCATCAATATAATCATGTAAATATTGTATATAAGAGTGTAATTGTTTGTATAGAATCAAGAATCTTGTTCTAGTCTTAAAAAGTTTGAGTCATAGAAGAGCTTGATATGTTATTGAATAAGAAGGAATGTTATCATGATTATGTAGACATTATAAGAGAATCTTATAGCATTTATGTATCATGAATTTTTTTCATTCTGATAATGAAGTGTTCAAGCCACTAATTGTCACCTTTCGTAATGAGCAGATTTGAATGCTCAAAACTATATTTTCAAGGCTTGGAGCCTTTTTGACCTTATTATAAAAGTATGAATCCACAAGTAATAGTTATAAGAGATTATAAATGTAATGTAAATAAGCCTTATTCCTATGTAAAAGTAAATTATCCCATATCTTTCTTTAATAAGAGTCTCAACATCAAAGAAGAATAATATTGATATATGACAAAGTTGGAAATGAGAGGATCTTGGATTTTTAGTTTATCCAAAGCCTATGAAGATGGAAAGAAGATTTGGATATGTTTAGAATAAAATATATAAAAGCCCATTTTATATGAAGATTCAACAAGTTTGATAGGCTCTTATGAGCCTTTTGAGAAGGAAGTTACAAACTGGTCTCTAAGAATTTTAGAATAAAGATCTATATGTGAAAATGATTTTTAGACATGTAAAGTTGTTTATTTTATGACAATATGAATTAAAGGATCATATTTATAATTTTTGATGGAATTTCAAACTCTATTCACATGTAAGTGTGAAATTATAATTATTCTCTGATTATGTTTCATGTTTTTAATTTATATATGTTTTGAAATTCTATTTCCAGTGTTACAACATGATAAAAGAAGGTTCCATGTGGGTTTAAGAGTGTTAAGATTTATAGACTCATTTGATTAAAATAGTGTGTTAAAAGAATGATTAAACTTTGAGGAATTCCATTGCTTATGCTCTTAGATATGTATTGTATTCTTGAATCATGACAAAGGTGTAATTTCATGATTTTTTTAATGATTATTAAGCTGAGAAAATAATTGTATAAGTTAGGAAGGATATTGAGTGTCTTCATAGAGTCGAAGAGAATTTTTGAAGGTTTTTAAAACCTCTAGAATTACTAAATTGTAAACTTTTAGGTGTGAAAAAAGGGTCTGAAACATCTTGTAAGTGTTTGTATAAATATCGATAAGGTCTGTATAGACAAGAACTAGTATAAAGAATCCAATTACATATCTCTAATGTATAATGATTATGGAAAACACCAAAAAGATGATAAGAACTATGGATAAGTCACTAATTTTTTAAGTAGATGTTGCATATTCGAACAAATTGATAGTATATGATTAACAGGATTTTTTTTTATATATAGCATAAAAAATGTTATTGGTATCATTTTTTTTTATAAAAATATGAATGAGTCTCAATATCTGATGGATCAACAGGGTTTATAAGAGGGTAACTTCATTCCGTGTGTTTTTCTCTTGCTCAATTGAAATTTATTATAACTAATGTACATAGTAAAATGTGTTTCGTATCTTCTGGATATCAAATATCAATTGATTTAAATGTGAAGCATTTTGGAAATAATATAATACATTTCAATGAGTAATTTTAGGACATTGGATTCAACATTTCAATCAAGAGAATAACAGTTTCTATTGGCTGGGATAATATAAGACAATTTTTTAGAATAGAACACAAACAAAATTAAAAGTTTTTTTTAATGATGAGCCTATAAGTAGAAAATTAGAATCAATTTGAATGTATAACAAAATATATGTGAATATGAGTAATTAAATTTAATATTTTAACTATCACAATATTTCATTTTGTGCATACTAAAGTAATAATAGTAATTGGTTAAAGAACCTAGAAAAAGGTGTGTATGAGAATCAATTTAGGTAACGAATTAAACATCATAAAAGTGATTATATATTTAAAAGGTAGTTGATTTATTGAGAAGATAAGTATAAAATACCTAATAAAAAATATATTTGTTCTTATTAGATTTATTGGTCATAGAAATAGTGTAAAGGTGTAAGATTACCTTGACAGATAGATAGTTATATATAATGTCATCATTTTGAGATTTTGGTTGATTGGTTGAATGTCTTTGAGAGTATTCAAAAATTTTAACTAAAGTAATTAAATGTTATATGCCAATTTAACTTCTTCTCAAGACCTCCAAAGTGTTGCTCATGAGAGTTTCCTTCTTTCCTTAGACATTGTAGGTGCTCATTTGGACTGTTCTTGACCATTTTAGTACTTCATGTGATTCTGATGGAACTTTAATATTATAGAACATTTTTATGAAGTCTCACACAACCTATGATACTATTAAAACTCATTCTCACTTCAAAATTTTAGATTGGATCCTCTTAGCCTATAATCATATCTGTAGGTGATTGTACCTTCTCATTAGAAGCATGCCACAATGAGTTAGCTCAAGAAGACCACTTTATATGATAAATGTAAGTTGAGGAAGGATAGAAAATAAGTGGAAATATTGGTGAAGACCATAAAATATATTCAGAGTGCATTCAAAACCCCTTTTTATCTCTTAATAACCTCAATAAGGTCTACCTTGGACTATAAATTGCAACAACCCTTTTGAATGCATGATCTTCTCTCTCCCCTGATTGTTTTGGCTCATTTTATTATTGAATATGTTTTGAGGAGGATTCTAGGAGGATTTAGAGGTTGATATAAGTTTTTTTTAGATCACTTGAAGTAATAAAACACTTAAACTAACAAGAACCCTACCTTCCACCTTTAAGAACAATGAAACATAACTATTTTTACTACCTTGGATGCTCACACGTGCTAACTATAGATGGAGAATGATGTGAAAGGTATGTTAAAACCTATAATTATATAAAAAACCAAAAAAAATCATCCATTAATCCTACACCCTTGTTGAGAAAAGAAAAACCCTACCTGTAGGGTTTTACGAGGGTTTTAGTTTGCTTAAATTATTAAAAATTATTCATAAAGCTCAGCTCTTTAACCCTTAGACTAATGCCTAAATTTTTGAGGTAATAAGTTCCCCTATCTACCTCAAATATCATTGGTTCCAAATCTCTTTCCTCTTCATGGAATGAACACTTAAAAATGACCTTCACAAGCCTACAAAGGGGTTGATAGAGACTATAAAATAATTTTTGCATTATTCTAACCTATAAATGTTTCCACAAGTTTGATTTAACCCTAAAAACCTTTGAGAGACCTGAAACCATCTATTTTTGACATCAAATGACCATATCCATGTTGAAAAATAGTTTTACAAGCCCTTGACAAGTGTAATTCTATGTTATATTTAATTTTATTTATCTTTGGAGGGTCACACCACTCCTTGAATGCTAAATTGACCTAGGTGAACATGTTTCAGGGAGAAATAAACTTGAAAAAAATTATAAATGCATTGGAGGTTCCGAAATTCAGTTGATTATTTATATTAGCAAAGACAACATTACCTTAATTTTTCCAAATTTACATTAACTTTTGTGAAACATGAAATAATAATGTTTTCACCATACTATACCTTGTTTTTAGAAACTCACCTTCAACTATAAGACATTAGATCAATTTGGAGGCCAAAATACCAATATTCTCACCATGGACTAACATACCTTAATCTTTGCAAAGTAACATTAAACTTTTCTAAAATACTTTAATCTCTCCAAAACTCACATAAGACCTTCATTAAGGGGTAAATGACAACACTAAGGGGGTTTATCAATCTTATAGGCCATGAAATAGACTTTAGTATGACAAGAACTTGACAAGACACCTTTTATGACCAAGTTTGACCAAGACCAAACCTATTCAAAGACCACCAATAAGGATAATGGAGCTCGACAACATAGTTTTAAATTGCACTTACCCATGGTGGCCAATTTTGGCCAATTTAAACTTGGGGAAATATTTCCTCTAGCATATTCATCACTCGCTATAGGGTCCCAAGATTTTGAATATGGATTTCAACTATCTGCATTATTTTAGAAACTTAGTGATGCCCACCTATATCATTTTACATGCCTTCCTCTTATGGCATCTTATCTACATAAATATTTTTAAATAAAGTTAGAAAGTAACATGTACCATAACTAATTTACTCAAATCATAACTACCTAGAAATAGAAAGGCAATGAACTCATAAACAACTTCCCCAAAGCTCACATAGTTTAACTCGAAGCTCTAATACCAAATTATCACACCCAATTTTTTTCATAAAGATAGACACAACACACCAATTCCACCTATAAATAACCCATGAGACACAGATAGAAACTAGAATCCATTCCATCACTTATAAAAAACCAAGCACAAAAATAATCTTACAACTACCAAAAGGCTCATATAGGTGTAATCCATTAATTTAGAATCCCATAGTCTTAATTCATTTGGCCAAACACTTTGGATCCCTTCCTAGGTTTGTGCCAAATAAATATAGCATAAATAATGTCAAGATGGTTGTCAAATTTGACCTTGGCCATTACCCATATATTTAGGATCCACATGTTCCCGTTATCAGGCTATATGGCCATGTCTTCTTCCCTTTGGGTTCCTAAAGCCACACCTTCTACCTTTTATCTCCTTAGTGACTCCGTGATAGGTTCCACATGGTGGTAATCCATTGCTCACTACCTTACCACTTTGAAAGGAAACATGACATCCTTAGGGTTACAAAGCAATGGGATTGTGCCACATGACAACATTCCACTAACTCTCTATCCCATAATCTCCACATATGATAGAAATGCCTTCATAAATATGAAGTAGTGGGATTTGGCCATGTGGTCACATCCTGCTCACCCACTTATCCACATGATTTGTCCTTTACACATACTTCCCTAGGATAGCATGTCATCAAGATGATGTCAAGTGGTAATAAAATACTCCTTAATTTACCTAGATGATTTTAAAATTGCATGGACATCTCCAAGATAGTGGGTTATTGGGATAATGCTATGTGGTAGCATCATGCTTGCCCAAAGGAAAAAATATAAGTATGGTCATCTCTAAGACCACGAGTTATAGAGATGGTGCCGCATGGTAGCATCCAACTCTTTCATTGTCCTGACACCATCCATACAATAGGCAAGGTTGACATCACTCCCAAGTTAGCATGATGATGACATGTGGCTTCCTCTGAACCACTCTCAAAATTCATGAAATTTGACTAAGGTAGAATTCTCTAAAATAAAGACACTGAATGGATTAAATAGATAAGTTAAAAATACAAGAAAGGGGTCAACTAAAAGTTCCTAAGACATAAACAATGGATGAAATAGTCTTTTAATTGAATCCTAAATAAAATATGGCTAAGGTAAAGAGGGGCATAAAAATCTCTTGTCAAAATGACTAAGGAAACAACCACGCATTCAAACCTATGTACAGAACTGTCGATTAGTTTAAGATTAATGTTGTGCAAGGTAACTTGTGTCATCATCTATGATTAAAGGCTAAATTAAGATTAGAGAAGGAACAATTTTTTGGAATCTTTATTCCTAATATTTATTTTGATGTGGGCATCACATAAATTTTGACTATACTTTTCTGAATACACAAGCCTAAGTCATTTTCAAAAATTTATTTCTTGGATATTGCTTTGAAGATCCTCTCTTTCAAAATAATTATTTTGAAAAATTATCCAAAAGACATAAGTCTTTAAAATTTTCATTCACAACTTTTGTCTGACAAGGTCATAGGAGTTTCTTTGAATACCAAAGTCTAGAACAAATTCAGCAATGTCTCTAGAACTATTATTTAAAACAATCCTTCTGATAACTTTATAATAAATTATCTGAAGACCAATTTTTTTTGAAAATATTCTAATTCTTTTACTAAATACTTAACCAATTATCTTTAACATTGAAGCAAACATGAAGCCTCAATCAAAGATACAAGCTAAAAGGGGCTGACTTGAATAAAATTAAAGAAAAAATTCTTTGACCAAATAATGGCTGCATCCTAGCTAATATTTATCATATGATAAAGCTTAATAGAACTTCATCAACTTTATAAAATGATATAACTGAAGCAAGGGTATAAAATATGCAACTCCTTAACTATAAGGCCTAAAGGATTATTTTACAAACATCTATCTAATTCTCAACATCATAATAAGATTTTACAATTCATGTTAATTGCTATTCCAAATAACAATCCAAGGCTCAAAATATCCATTCATCTCAGTCCTTGCTCAATCTCAATCCAATGTATGAATTATGATAATTATCAAGAAATATACAGGCATAAATAAGGAATTGTTTTCATCAAGATTAAATCAATTAACCCATTGCTATATTATTATTCTCAACAATAATCTCATAGCTTTACATCTAAGTTCCAATTATTTTAGATATTCTAGAATTCTCTTAACTCATCATAATCATATCAAAAGATATGGTCAATGCTAAAAATGCCAATTAGATATAGGCCAATTAAGTATAATCCATATTATGAATGGGTTGTCCTAACCAGATTCATAAAAGCAGCACATCTTATATTTTAATTTTCCAAAGCATAGGCATAATATATCACATGTCTTCAAATAAGAGTTATTATTCATATATATACATATGGTTCATTCAAGGTAATACCTTTACAATCAACTTAATATTCAATGAAAAAAATAATCATAGAATATTCAACTAAAGATATAATATATGTAATAAGGCCATTAACTTGTTTAGACTTAGTCATGAATATAAAAGAATCCACAAGGACTCTATTTTCAACAAGGATCCGTCTTAAGGAGTTCTATTTATCATATATACTAATTAGGATATATAATAATTCTTTTTATTAGTCACCAATACATTCAACTAGTAAATTTAATAATAATAGTGGCTCACATTCAACCCATATTCAATCATTAAAACATAATTACAATAATATCAAATGAAAATAATTAATCCCTAACTCCTAGCTATTTATATAAAGCAATCCAAGTGAAACTTTATCCAAACAAAGGTGGGCTCACCTCCCAACCTCTTACCATCATCAAGCAACTACTCTAGGCACCCCCAAGTAGGACTTCCAACTCTAAACATGTTCACATCATGGTGAAAATTAAATAAAGGAAAATAACAATCAAGAGGTCTTGGGGTCAATAAGATGTCTACTCATAAAGTGACAACCAAACATATCTAAGTCAAGAGGATACCAAACTTGGATCTATTTACATAAGCATAAAAACATAATAAGGTACACCTATGGGTAGTAACAAATAGGCATATAGCCAATGAGATATAAAGTATATAAAGAGTAATGAGAGGGATTAGGAAATCTACCATCATGTCCTACATGAGAGGCCTAACCCTTCTTCCATCATAAATAATGTGACCTTTCTACACATTATAAATCTCATAAGATGAAATCATAATTTTGATGTAAAGAGAAGTACCACTATTAAATCTATCATGAATGAATATCTCAACTCCAAACTCATACAAAAGGATAATAACACTATGGGGTGACTCATGAACAACCATAGAGAAAATAAATAAAGGGAGGAAGTAGACCAAGTCGTATTACTCCTTTTGAACATATTATATCAATTAAGAACCACATAAACTTAATTTAGTCTATCAATATGATATTATAGTGAATAGGATACCTACCATACAATCCAGGCCCTTCTATGGATATTTTTTATGGGTTTCTACTAGTTGAGGCTCTCCCTCTCTCAGATCTCTTCTTGTTCTTCCTTCTTCTTTTAGGTTGTTTCCCCAAAAGGTCCTATTCAAAGTTTAGAGAATAGAAACTTTTTCCAATATATCCACCTTCCTCAAAAAGGTAATCTCTCTTTCTTTCCACCTAATAAAAACATGACATGTGTATTTTCTTTCATTGGATTATCCAACCACTTTTTCTATCCAACCCATGCCTTCTTAATGGAAATCTCTTTTCCAATCCATAATGGTGTATGATAGGCCTAACAGAGTCCTATGGTTACTTTTAAGATAATCCACCTCCTTACCTAGGGCTCAAGGCAAAGGAAATTGATGCACAAGTCTATAATTTTTTAATAAGTCAATCTACACATTGGTCTACTTTGTCATCATACATTAAAGATGACCAACCAAATGTGGTTCCACCAACTCAGTAGTGACTAACATCCATTTAGACATGTCAAGACTAAAGAAGGGATCAAATGGCATAAAAGGAATTTAATTAGGATCAAACAAGGTTCAAGATAAGATTTGGGTTAGAGGTGGGATCACACATTATGCAACAACACCTGGCGTATTTCTTTTTAACTTCGTTGGAAATGCCATGTTCCTACACATTTATTGCCACATAAAATATGTTATCATAATATCCAAAGCTTGCTATCATAGAATGCTATATCATTCAATTTTAACCAATGTAATTATCTTACCAAGTAATTCATAAGTTCATGAAGTGATATTCATGTAACACCTAATTCATGTATAGTTTCAATTATAACATAAATCACTAATTCAAGCATTATTGAGCTAATTTTACCATTTTCATGATTTTCTCACCTTGGAATCAATACCACCATGGAATTATCATCATTAAGTAGCATAGTCATCTTGTTTTCTCATGAGGGGCCTTACAATCTTAGTTATTTAATTTTCATATCTGACATATATGATTGTTTGAATGAAAGGACATAATCCCAATTATAATCTTAAATTATTTTAGATGATGGAATATGCACCTCTACATACATGTGGCACATAATGTTGCACAAATAATGGAAAAAAACTCTATTTATTATTTCAAAATCTCTTTTTCACAAGATTTATTTTCTAAGTACAATTTATTGATAAGTACTTCTATGTGGAGGTTGAACTTGATGGTAAATATGTAATGGTTCTCCAGTCAACATTTCCATTTAAAATTTATGACATACATATTTAAAGAGGAAAACTTAAAAGAGTAAATATATATTTCTATAATCATTGTTAAATATCTCTGTAATCCTTAATATTTTCATATTCCACGCAAATTTTCTAGTTGCATTCCATATGATCTTTAAAAAAAAATAGATATGTATTACAATTAACAAGGATAACTATTTTCATACAAAGTCATCAATTTTAAATCTTGCAAGTTGTAAAGGGTTCAAAATTTGTCATAAAATTTAAAGTATGTTAAAATTTTAATAACTATATTTTTTATTAAAATAAGTCATATATTACTTAAGAACTATAATTTTATTTAACATTATTTTTAGTGAAATGTGTAATTAGTTTACTCTTTTCAATTTACATACAACTATTTCTTCAAACTTTTCATCGTAGAAGAGTTGGATGAATATATACACTTCAACTTGAAGTTAAGATCAGACCTTCAAATTTGATCCATAGTATGTATCACAAAAAAAATATCTTGTTAGTAAAGTTCTCTTATCTCAAACTTTTTCAATTTAGGTTAATAAAATATGCTAGACTAAATATTTAACACTTCTTAATAAAAAATGATTATCTCTATACACATTTTTTAGGAAGACTCATTAATATAACATCCATTACTCCAAGGAAATTGTTGGTATTATTGTAAATATAAGATTATTTGACATTAATTATAACTGATAATGTGTTAAATGGAATTTATTTTTGCCCTTGGAGTTTTTCAAATCAACATAACAAGGGAAATCATCTTCATTACCACCAACAAGTAGGCAACATATTATACATTACTTGAGTCCATCATGATGCTATGACTCTTTTTAATTACACTCACATCAAGCTACCATAACATATATAGAAAAAAATATGTTGAAAACATTTAATTTTATGGACCTAGAGTAGATTTGTCTCATCATAAAGTATATCTCAAATCCATGAAAGGGTCATGTTGGTTGATACATCAATGGATGACACATATTTTTGTATGTTGGAAATAAGGTAACCAATATTCATCTTGGCATCTTAATATGTAAATAATATTAATGACCAACTACCATGTCAACATTGATTAGCCCAAGAGATTAAAGATGCCATGTTGACATAGCAAAAAATGCACCTACTTGTGGTATAAGTCAATCTCCCAAATGGTTGGCATATAAGTCAAGAACATGGAAAGAAAAGAGTTGGGAATATCTATGGATATTAAAAAGAATGTATAAAAATTGAAATATTGTGTTTAAATAGTTGAATTCTTATTAATTACAATCATGGAATTCAACATGCTTCATTCAATGTTGATTATGGATAAGTTTGTCCAAGTCAATAAAAATCTTAACTCCTTTGTAAGTTGCCTCCACTTTTTTTTTAATTATCTATCACCTCAAAAACTATAAAAAACAATTATTAGGTATTGATTTTTGTTTTGTTGTGGAGCCATCCAAGAGAATAGATCCATCACAGCCCTACAAAAAAAAACAAAATTGAATGAAATCATAGAAGAAATTCAAACATGGCTTTCTCAAAATCCAATGCTTAAGATTATCTGAACCTATCAACATGTCAAAGTATTATATCTCATTATGTATAAAATTAAACATAATAAAATTTACTTATCTATATGGGGGCTTTAGCATCTTCAAACAATCTAAACCATAAAATTTCATTCTAGGAAATTTTATCTTGAAATGACATACTAGTTTGAGGTAGATATTACCTTTAAAATTATAGAATTATTATCTTCTTCTTTATACTCATTTGACCCTCAAAATGTGACTATGGAATATGAAATCCATAAATATAAAGCTTTTAATCTTTTAAAATATTAAGAAATTATGAATCTATCAAACCATGGTCATTAATGTGTGTACTGGAGTATTGTGAAATACATAAAGATATGATTAAAGATGTAAACAAAACCACTTATAAAAGTATGTTACAACCTTCAACAGTTACCACTTGTTCCCCCTAGTGCTATTTATTTTAAACATGCATGGCCTCCCTCAATCCCTGCATCATTTCACGTATAATAATTTTTATAAATTAATAATAAATATAATATTACTATAATATAAACTAATAGTATAAATTAATAATATATTATAATATTAATATAATATATAATATCTCAATAATATCAATATATTATATTATATTGTTAATATTAATATATAATAAATAATAATATACTATAATAATATCCATTAATATTAAAATATTATATTATATTATATTATTATCATATATCTTTAAATTATATATATTATCATATGAAGTTTGCAGCTTGTGGGCTAGTGGCATTTTTTATTTGACATTTTTTATTATCAATGTTAGATGGGGACCTCATGAGATCTCATTTTATTGTGACATGGGTTCAAATCTGATGTTCAACTTGAATCAACATTTCATTTCCATTAATGTGGAGATATGACATTGAGGTCCATGACTCTTTCTTTTAGCTTTCATTCATCCATGATGCTAATATATTGAAACCTATATAAATTACATTCAACTTAAAAAAATATGGAAATTCCATACTTAGACTCCTATAATAAAGGGAAAATTTATACACAAAAATAAAATAGTGAAATATTTCAAGGTGATCTATGTGGTGATTGTGAGGGGCAATGATCAATGCATTTAAGATGATATTGGACAATATGGGGCCCATATAACAATATAATATTATTTATAATATATTAATGAAATATAGTATTAACATTGATGGAAATTTTACCATTTGGAATACAATAATATTTCTCTATGGTGACATATGGATAACACTTAACCCATATAATTTACACCTACTCATGTGACTATATTAAATTTTAAATCAGTACATCAAAGTAACAATAATGAAAAATGATACCAGTTAGTTATATAAAATTAAGGTGGTGACTTATTTAATTGGTCATTTTATATTGTCAATGGTTGTTGAGGACATCATGAAATTCAATTTTATTGCAACAAGGTTCCATGTCTCATGTAAAATTCAAATCAATGATGTGATGTTGTTGATTTTGGGACAAGACATTGAGGTATGAGAGACTATATTGTAGTTTCCATTAATCCATGATGCCACTATATTGACTTAGATAAATTACATCATGCTTAATAACATATAAAAACACCATACTCAGACCACTGACTTAATGAACCCTGGGAAGATATACATACAAAGTTAAATAACATGTCACATCTATCAATGCAATATGTAACTTCTACTAGATTATTTCAATTACCCAATACAAGATTGAAATAGGTGTAGTTTTAATTAAAATAGGAGTTAAATATCCAATAGCTCCTTTAAAAACATGGATAATACACCATGTGGAAATTTTAGATAAGTCTCAAACTAAATAGACAATTTTTTAAAATTGTGTTAACTATATAAAGCCTAATTAGTTGACTATAACACCATTTATACAAAAGAGGAAAAGGCTTATTCAATGAAAGATTCCTCTTATATAATCTAATTAATCTATGTAAGATATTATATTATATTAAATTTAGATATATACATTTCCAATATTTTTCCATTCTCATTCTCAATAACACTAACAACAATTATATTTTTAATAATAGTGCTTATTTATCTTCATTTTGTGAATGGAATTAATTTAAAAGTGTACCTAGGACCACAAACACTACAAATTTTGGCTAGTTTTTTAGACAAGGATTTGAATCCCCACCAATTTTAAAATACTTTCTTCAAGAACTATGGTATTTTGATCAACAGTCAAATCACACTTGAAACACACAACCACTAAAACCATGTCACATTTTATTAAAAAAGTGTTAATTATCAATAATATAATATTTATTTTGGAGGTGGCCATGGAAAATGAGCTTTTATATTATTTCAAATAGTGTGATAATGTGTTTTGTGGGGAGGAGTTGTCATAGATCTAATAGTTCCTTTATAAACATGGGTCATACATCTAACAACTCCTTTAAAAACATATAGAATGCATCACATGTCAATTTATAAAACTTTAAAAATAAATACATAAAAATTATAACTATGTTAAGCATATAAAATCTAATTATATGCCTATAAAATTACACACACACACACACACACACACACACACACACACACACACACATATATATATATATATATATATATATATATATATATATATATATATATATATATATATATATATAACATATCAATGGAAAACACTTATTATAAAACAAATAAGTTTTGTAACATAAAGTCCTTCAAGAATCACTGAATCATAACTTACCCTATTATTGGGTTACCCTATTTCAAAGATTCATTTTACATGTAGTGACACATTCATTAGGCCTATTATCTATGTAGGTAATTCACGCTTCATGAGATAGTTAAAAATAATAATAAATTGAGATGAAAGCCCATTCAAAGAAAGACCAAGTTTATTTTCAATTTTTTTATTTTCTAAATTGTTAATAAGATATGTGGTTGACTAACTTCAATCTTACCATCAATCATTAAAATAAATATTTCCTCAATTTATTAGATGTAATCAAGATAATATTGTTATATGTGGTGTGGGGAAAGGATTTCATGGCCATTTCATGATATATGTCAAAATTACCATGACACTAATCTTTCTCAAACCTAATTATCTATGATCAATTTCAACTTATCGTCATTACCTCTATTACATACCATAGATATTTGACCACCACACTTTTTTTGCTTCAAATTTTTAGTGAGCATAGGGTCATTGCATGAAAAAAATGATTACCGATGGTCACCTATGTATCCCTTATTTATTACCATTCCTCAATCTTATAACTTTATATCAAAACATCATATGAACAAATAGAGGAATCCCCCTGTAGCTTCCTTGGAGTATGTGTTGCGTGAGCCATCTCCACTCTATATCAAATTGGAATATGATCTCAAGTAAAAAAGAAACTCTAAGCTTGTTCTACACACTATAACTAAAATGAGTAGATTATCGAAGTTCCCACTCAAAATTACCTTCATATAATTTTTTATTTCATAATTTGCTTACATTCAATTAGATCTTGCTCTCAATAGAAAGAAATTAAAATATTTTCCTTAAAAAATGAACCGATCTTGAGGACAATACATGTGACCATATTTATTTCCTTACCTTCCATGGCTCTAGCCTGCACAAAAAATAACCAAAAAAACATATGAGTAACAAAATTTGATTATCTATTATTTCTTCTTAGATACTATATGTTATCCAAATGAAACCTTGCACAACATAAACAACTACTCTTTAATGTTCATACACACATGAATTTTTCCATCGATTTAACCAAAACATGTAGCATGTTCCAACAACCACTCTATTATATGGGTATCTCCCAAGGGTTCATACCAGGATGAGTTAAAGATGGATCTAATAGACCCTCCTTAAATTTTATAATAGTTACACATGAGTAAGAATGATGGTACAATTAAAAAGTATAATTACATATTATAGAAGGTCTTGTAATTATATGAAAACATAAAAAACTATTTTCTAATGTTCACACACAAGAATTTTTCCATTGATTTAAACCAACACGTGTAGAATGTTCCAATAGCCACTTTGTCATCAGAGGTATCTTTTAAGGGTTCATAACATGATGAGTTAAAGATGAATCCAATATATCCTTGAATTTTTTGATAATTACACATGTTAAAATGATGATAATTATTTTTAAAAAAAGCATATATCGTAAAGGACAAAATTAAACCTAGTATGTTTTTACTTGTATGTGTCCACTGTGGCTACATTGATAAGAAAAAATGGCATGAAAAAATATATGGCTCAAATAGGGAATTCCCAATGATAAGGGAGGGAACACCTTGCAGGTGGAAAAAAATGGTGATGTAACTAACCAAATAAATTGTTCACATTATCTACAACCCAAATTCAAACCTAGCTTCCTTTTCTATGTGTATTTTTATTGTCTTCAATAAATACTTTGGTCCCCCATGGGATATTAGATTGTTGTTTCATAACACATCATGAACAAAAGGTGAGTTGGGGCTAGTAGTCATGGGCTTCAATTAAGATAAAACTACTAATTTACATTCTTTCCCTTTATGAAGTTTTGATTTACTAAAATTAAAAATTGCGTCATTGAATGAGCTTAGATTTTATCTATAACTAAGAGAAGAGTCTAATTTCAAAAAAACTTCTTCAATGGAGAATTCTCTTATCATGAAATAGATAATATTTGTAACACAAGTTCCTTCAAGAAATATTGAATCGTAATTTACCCTATTATTGATGCAAGTGATGAAGTATTTTAATGTGCATTAGGTAGTAATGGCTAGTGGCTATGACAAAGTATTTTAGGTGAAACAATATATTAGGGGGGTTATATTTTACACAAAACCTATATTCAAGGTAATGGTTTTACATGACATACATCACCCATTATAAAAGAGTCCATAAATTTTAAGGTGGAAACATCTTTGATTTGTTATTTTCTATTGTTAAGGGTGGATGAGCATGTCATGAGAGCCAATTTGATTGAAACAGGACTCCATGTTTGATGTGTGGCTTGAATCAATAATGTAATGTTATTAATTTGGGTACTAGATGTTGAGGTCCTAGAGTCTGTCTTGTTGATTCCATTCATCCATGTTGATAATATATTGACACCTAAAAACAAAAAAATTGCACCCCTTCTGGCATTCCTTGCACCATTAGGGTAACTCATAGTATTTTATTTAATACACACACAACATTTTTAGCCTTTAATATTCTATTACTATTTTCATCTCCAATAATCTTCAACTAATGTTCAACTATCTCCATGAAAATAATTTGTAGGCTATTTAAAATAATAGGTTAACGGATTTAATTTAATGAAAAAAAGTATATTACTTTTGTGTACCTTGCACAATCATTATGTATATGCATGGATTCAACCCAAACCAACATAAATTAATTTTAAAGAAGAATTTTTTTTATCTACATTGTGAGTAGTAGGATGAGAAAAACAAAGAGGCCTCTCATTGGCATTGAAATTTATCTTTAAAAGTGAATTTATAACTACACAACTAAAATAGACTTGTTATATATATATATATATATATATATATATATATATATATATATATATATATATATATATATATATTATAAGTTAGAACTTTTGTCTTTCATCTATTTATTCCTCCTCTAATTTCATTTTAAGGCACTATAACTATACTTGAGCTTTTAGTGCAAGAGTCATATGTGGAAGGCTACAAACATGATATAGATTTCAAGTAAGCATTTATTCAAGCTAAGAAGTCCAAAATTGAAGGTTTCGAGCTAAGGAGGCTTATTATCTTCAAGAAGGAATTCTATGCACAACTTGAGTAAGCTTTATGTACTTAAGGAAGGGAAAAAAGTGCATACTTCAAAGTTTACAAGTCATTTTAGATCAACAAAGATGATATATATATATATATATATATATATATATATATATATATATATATATATATATATATATATATATATATATATATATATATATATATATATATATATATATATGTTTATTAGCCAAACATTTAAGTTGATGTTGCTAAATTCATAAGGAAATTTATGTTGTGTAGCATAAGTCAGCCTAAAAATAGGAATTCAGGTTTTTATATTCCATTTTCAGCCATGGGAAAGCATTTATATGGACTTTGTGGAATGTTCTCCTTTATCAAAGAAGGGTCATGACTACTTGTTTGTGGTTGTTAACCAGTTTAGAAAGATGTGTATTCTTATTCCTTTTAAGAAAACTCATAATGGTAGTGATGCAACTGAGTTTTATTTTTAATGTATGTCATTACTTTATTTTTATAAGTTCTATCATTTCAAATAAGGATTATATATTTGTGGGAAATTTTTGGACTATATTGTGGGAGAAGATCATGGACACTAAATTGAATAGATATACCATGTTTCATCTAAAACTGGTGGGAAAATGGAAGTGGTCAATATAATATTGGTGAAACTCTTGAGAGGGTACAATAGGAAGCATCCTAGTACTTTGGGATGAGTATTTTGTATCTATTCAACATTTATATAACAAGGTAGTCCATTCTTCTACTAATAAACTCAACTTGAAATGTGTTTTGATTATTCACTTTCAAGTCCATTTGATGTTATTTTAAAGGTAGTCATATAGGGGACAAGGAATACTAGATTATGAAATTCACATAGTGGATAAATTCATAGAGAAGATTCAAAAAAATCACCTACAAGTGTAAGAGAGGTTAAGAGAGTCACAAGCCAAGTTGAAAACAAGGCATGACCCGCATAAGGTTGAACACAATTTCCTTGTTGGAGACAAGGCATGATTTTACTTGATTTAAAAAATACTTCAAGATAAAATTATTAACCTTAAACATCTTAGATATCCAGACCATTTTTAGTCTTAGAGTAAATGGGTAAGAATAGTTTCATATTAGATTTACTTCTATGCATGAAGATATTATGTTGTGAATGCTGAGAACTTACTTCTCTTTAAGTCTTCCATGTTACATGAAGAAGATAGTCCTTTCCTAACTTTCATTGAAGATCTTACTCTAAAAAATCAATAGGAACTAGGGGCAAATTGTGTTTAAGAAGAAGGAAAGAATGACAACAAGAGGAGTGTATAAGAATTAGAAAAGTGGGTTGAAGGGAAAGTTGTCAAGTAAAGCTAAACAATAACCTAAAGAGAAAGTGGAAAAGAAATTTACTTACCTCATGAGTTCCTAATATTTGGGAAACCAAAAGCCTCATAATTAAGGAGGTATGATCTAAATTTTGCATCATGAGTTGTTAGCAAATATAAGCTAACTAATCTGCAATTCTCAATAAGATGCACTATATCACTCATAACACTTCTTAGTAGTTGTTTCCTTTGAAGTTATAATTAATAAGTTGATCAGATCAATGCATAGGGGTCTACAAAGATAGAGTTAGATATGAGGTGATCTAAACACCTTAGATGAAAAAACATCATTGGGTTCCTTTTGCATAAAGATAGAGTTTCATTGAAGATGGAAAAACTACCAGTTCTTGCATGTGGCAGTTACAAAATAGGCCTGGTAGTTTCACTTACGACCAAGGAACAAGTAAATTAATTGTTACAAACATTTCCTCTTCCATTTCTAGGTCATTTCTTCTTCCTTCCAAGGATTCTCTCTGTTTTTAATGTATATGTATGCTTTCATGGCTAAGTAAAGGTAATAAGGAAGTAGTTAGTGAGCACTTCATGTATTTATTGATGTTCTTCTAGTAGTTGGTCTTGGTTGTTACTGCTTGGGATTTTGGTTGTGTGTAAAGAAGTTTACGTAAGCAAGTGATAGAGCATTGCATAGGGTTTTCATAATACTTTATTGTAATGAATGTCCACGAAGGCAATGCCTATGTAACTAACGAATGAGATGGTGGCAAGAGGAGGAGATCCCTCTCTCTTCTATAATTTTCCCAAGTTGAGTTTCTCTAGAATAATCTTGTATCTCTTTGTAATTTTGTTGCATTATATTGTTTTAGTAGTTTTCTTACTTTGCACTTGGTGTTCAATTTGTTTTACAAGCTCAATAACTTTCAATTCAATTTGAAGCACCATTAATGTTTGTTTAAGTGTATAATTGATGCAAAATAATAGCAATCAAGTTAATTAATATAACTTATTTTAGTAAGTTAGCAATAGAATATCCATGCAAATTACGGATTAAAGATGGAAAATATATGATAAGCATTCTATGAATCTCATTTATGTATGTAGGAGAAGCCTATGAGGATTTATGAAGAAGTTTCTCAATTTGCCATCCTTTTGATTGGCAATCTTGGTCAGATTGCAATGTGGAATTCCTTTTGGCCCGTTGAAGACGATAGGGATGTTGGCCACTGATGTTGGTATTGTGAAAACATCGTTATTATCCTTGGTTGTGCAGTTACATGATTATAAAGAGTCTTTATTTGAGGCCCTCATGAAAAAGAGATTGGTTTTTTATTGTATTTTTGTGGGGTCCCTAAATACAAATTAAAGTAAATTCACTACACATCATCCACTCCTCCAAGGGAAGAGTGAGGATTATTGTGGATAAAATGAGTAATTGGCACTAATAATATATGAGAATATTCTGCTAAGGGCATTTGTGTTTTCCCTCGGAGTTCTTCAGATCGGCATAGCAAGGGCAAGCATTTTCGTTACCAAGTCGAGGAGGAACACAGTTGCATTTCCTGCAGCATATTCCGCAGTGCTTGAGGCAGTGATGAAGCTCTGCCGCCTTGTATCATCTCTTCCTGCATTCTTTGACACACACTGCAATTACACCCAGTCGAACAAATTATCCCTTTAAACTTACCATTACCATCAAATATGTAACAGTAACATCTTCTTTAATACACACGTACCCATACCAATTTGAGACTTCACTCTTCCATTACTGTTTTCATCTCCATTCGTCTGCAGCTGCACCAAAAAAACAGCTAACGTTCAATTATCTCCACCAAAAAACAAATTGTAGGTTGATTAAAACAATAGGTCGGCTGGTTTAATTTAACCACATATATATATATATATATATATATATATATATATATATATATATATATATATATATATATATATATATATATAAAATCTGTGTGTGATGTGCATCACTGATACGAGCATGCGTGGATTCTGCCCACGAACACCATATAATTGCCACTCCAACAGAAAACATTTTCTTAAATTAATTTCGTTGAATAAAAGCTTGTTACCTGCATTATGAGCAGCAGTACGAGGAAAACAAAGAGGCCTCTCGTTGCCATTGGAATTGCTCTTTTAACTTGAAAAGAAATTTACAACTACACGACTAAAGTCGCTGTGATTTAAATATATATAAAAGTTAGAACTGTTATGTTGCGTCTATCCTTTGGAAAGAGAGAAACCTGCTAAAAGAAAGAAGCATGGCCATTTCCTCAGTTAAAAATCCATAAATGCAGCATTAAAATGATTATTGCGTGAGAGAGTATGGATATTTTAGTTTTGGACGTTTTTCCTCCCACCCCATTTAAACATAAGCGTATATAGCAGAGCTGGAACCAATACTACTTAGATTAAAAAGAGTTGGGTCTTAATTAAAATAAAATAATGTTACTCAGAGTTCCCCCAAAGGTGCAAGCTATGCCGAAGTGAACTCATCTCACCTTTTGTACACCAAGTGTTAAGGAATAAATAAATGATGAGGAAGGAGAAGGCCCTGAATAACAAGAAAGAGCCAATAATTGATGAAGCGAGAGTTTAATAAAGTATCTTATTTTTTAAGAAATGTGAAAAAAAAAAAAAATCGCGGTGATATGTGTGCAACCAATTTTGTGATCCGTGCACTTCTCCTTTGCACAAGCACACAAATAATATTAACTATTATGTAGTTTGTATAACTCGACTTATAATATAGCCATGTAGCACATCATGTCATGTTGCAAACCTTCTAGAACTATAAAGTTGTCTCGTGCCATGTCAAGCCACATTGCATAATGTCGTATAACATCAATACAAGTAATTTCCTTTTGGAAACATCACTTTACCACATTATCAATCACGATAATTGACATGTTGCAAACCATCTGGTTGGCACAACCAGTGTTTGAAGACCTTTTTCCATACCAAAAACCATCCAATATCTTCAATCTATCTCCAATAGATACTGCACACACTCTTAAAGTAGCACAGTTGAATATATGAAGATCATATTGTAACACCCAAGCATGCACCAAAACTTATGCAATATCTGTTCAGGGTTCCTTGGGGTCCTACACATTTTCACCACCAAGCACAACTCACATCGCATACATTGTAGCATCATATGCACCCTGCATAGTGCTAAGAACCATGTCACAACACATTCAAGATTGCCCGTATATAATCTAATCCACTGATGCAGAATGCCATATAAAAATATATATGGATACATATATTTCCAATTTTTTTCTATTTTCTTTCTCACTGACACTAAAAATAATGATTGTATTTGTAATAGTAGTACTTAGTTCTTTTTATTTGGTGAATGGAGGAGAGACAAAATTGACAATAGAGCTGCAAATGATGCCAATTTTAGGTAGTCCACTAGATGTGTTCAAACCACTACCAGTATCTGCATACTCTCTCCAAGCGATATAACGGTTCAATAAATTAAATAAAATATTATATATATAATAAATAATTATTTTATAATATAATATATAATATATACAATAAATTATAAAATATTAAATTAAATATAACATAAATATATGTACATATTATTAATAATATAAAATACTATTTATTATGTTTAAGATACTATAATACAATATATATTTAATGGTATATAATAATATATTATTAGTCCTTCCCAAGGCCGAGTACTAATGGTTTCATTTTTCAATTATGTTATGTTTATTTAGCCAATCAATATTTTTAAAATACATATGATTTTAATAATTATAAAATTTTTATTGGATTATTTTTCATGATCCAGATATTTTAGTATATTTTATGTAATTATTTTTTGGTTTTCTAAGTAGTTTTAATTGTTGCTTTTTTAACCAACTCTTCTTTCTGTAAGCTTTTTTAGCTTACTGTGAACAAAAATAAATTTAGTTTGATTTTGAATATATATTTTTGTATTAGTCCTCCATTATTTCGAAGGCTATCAATGGTATCAGAGCCACATAGGAGATAGGAGGATTGAGAGACATACGTACAAACTGAATTAGATAGTGTAAGATGCTTGAATCTCCTCTATGATGTAATTAGGTGGCATGCCCAACTAGGAGGAGTAAATCCTTAAAATATACAAAGCATTCACGCTTACAATCATTTTTTGTCTGACAAAGTGAAGTAAAGTGTATCATTTTTATCTTTTACTAGGCCATGATATACACTTTGATTTTTTACACCAAATTTATATTTTGCCTATGGCAATGATATTTTATGAGGGCTTCAATGTCGTTACAAAACTATTAATAACCTAACTATTAATGAAATGCTTGATCAACACAATGTTTTTTGAAGCAAAAAGGATTTCTTAGTGGCAATCTACTAAAACATAGACATGTATGGTATAGAAAATGGTTGAACAAGACATATAAAGATGGTAAAATAAAATGTTCATATTTGTGTTTACAACTTTCTACCGTAAAACCAAGCATATAAGGAATATCTTCTATCTAAAAAAGTGTAGTAGAAAAAACACAATGGCATAATCATATTATTTAATATAAATTTGACTCTCTTTGAAATCTTGTGGGATCCACACTTTAATTAAATGCATGGTTAAAATATTTAGGTTTAAAAAAAAAAAGAAAAAAAGTCTAGGGTTCGAAATTCATTTGATCAGATTTCTATTTCTTCATATTTTATGAAAGGACTGTACAGTGGTATTCTAATTGTAATTCTTTTTAAATCAAATTGTAAAAGGAAAATTATTTTCAAATTTTCTTTTGACCTAAATTTATATGGAAAAGTTTAAATTATGGAGATACAGGGGTGTAAGGTGATTTTTTTTCACAAATTTTAGAATTTCTTGTACTTGAAAGCTATTTGGAAGGTAAAAATAAAACCTCAATAGCATTCCCTTTTCTTGAATTTTTTGTTCTTTTAGAATCATGGCTAAAATTGTCAGTCTCATATCTAAAAATGGAAAATTGTCACCTAAAAATTATAAAGACTAAAGCATGAACAAGGAAAATATGCTTGTTTTTAATGATTTGTAAGAAATAATAGAGAAATAAACCACACCACCCACTAAACCTGTAAAGTCGGCTGAACACCAAAAATGTGATAAACGTGCACTCACATTACTAAAACCATCTTTCACTACATAGGTGATTATCCACATTGAATTTGTTAAATATGGGGCATGAAAATCATGGAAAACATTAAGAGATTTATATGACAAACATGTTGCATACAAAAAGATTGAACTTCTTATGCAAATTTTGAACAATAAATTGGTAGATTATGAAGATGTCTCTGAATATCTTTCATGCATGAAAACTCTAAAATAAGAGTATTGTAGTATAGGGGGGAAAATTGATGATGACATGTTCACCTCTATCACATTGAATGGGCTTAATTCCACATATGCCAATTTTGTTTAAATGTTGCATCTTAGTAATAAGCTTAATGGTGCCACATTTGACTCCATATGTGAGTTGTTGACTTAGCATAAGAGACAATTTGCAAATAAGAAAAAAACCCCTATTTAAGAGGCTCACTATGTAAAGAATAGGTCCTAACATAGAGATCATCACCATGTACAATGAAATTTTCATAAGCATTATCTGAAACACTCTCATCAATATTCTCCACATCATTCTCAATGGTCTCCACAACATTCACATAAACACTCTCTAGGGTCTTCCAAATGTAGACATCACCATAGTCATTCTTCTCACTTCTGTAGTTATTCAAGTGATTAAAATTCTTATGGATCTTGTTGTAACTAGAAAAAACTACAATGTTTCAAATGTAGTGGGATTAGACATCTTGTAGATGTTTGTCCTTCTCGACGACCCCAATCTCTACATAAAAAGAAAATTGTGGCCATCTATGTGGATCATTCTAGCATTTAATCTTCTAGTTACTCTAATTATTCTGTTTATCCTAACACATCTTCTAATTAGGAGGTATCCTATATGGCTAAGGTCTATGGTCTTGATGGACCTAACACCATCTTTTATGTGCTCAGTAATTTACCCATCTTGTTTGATCTACTAGGCTCAATATAGGGATTTGTTGTAGTAGTAGTATTTTGGCTTGTATTTTTTATTTTTATTTTTAGTTCGTGTTTTAGCTTTCTCTTATTACTATTCATGACATGGAATAGACATGATTATTTGATTGTGCTTATCTCGATGCACAAATTGTCACCTCTCACTTGATATGGGAGAAGATATTGCATTTATTAGTCTTCGATCAGTAATCTATGATAGTATGAGTTGATAGGGGTTGTTATCACCTTCAGTGTTGAGCAAGTGTCATTAGTGTTTATTGGACATTAGGGAGATGTGCCATACATAATATGAGGTTTATCACTTGGACGGGTTCTTATGTAGTACTCTATGTGGATTGATGTAGTTGGACATGCTTGATTGTGTTCTGATACAATAAGATATGATTATCACCATGGATGAGTAGACTTTGATCATGTTCATCAGCTATTTTTTATCACAACTCACAAGGGTAGGCTTCTTTATAGACTGACATCAATTTTTTGGTCAGTACAAGATATAAAGTGCACCACTTACAATTACGACAGGGATCTTTTGATGATTTCAGATTCATTTCTCCAGTTCATTCATCTTCTATACCCATTTGGATCAAGGGGGAGTTTGTTGGGTTATTTTTCATAGATCAAATATTTTAGTTTATTTTATTTAATTACCTTTTTGGTTTTCTGGGTAGTTTTACCAGTTAGTTGGCTTTTTTAACCAACTCTTATTTCCATAACCTTTTTAAGTTTACTGTGTACAAAAATAAATTTATTTTAATTTTAATTTTTTTTAAATATTAGATATATTTTTTGTATTATTCCTCCATTATTCTGAAGGTTATCAATTTTTTTAAATTTATTTCACATAAATATTGGAATATTTCCAGAGGAGTTATTTGAGAATATTTCTGACTTTAATATGATTGTAAATGTTATTATTAAGGAAATACTTTTATAACAATTTTTTAATATTGTTTACAGTATTATCATAAATTTTTTAAAAGACTAATATAGAATATTTTAACATTAATTCCTCAAACTCACTTAAAGGTGGAAAAGGTAACCATTGGGACCTATACATTAATTGTGGTGGAAATTTTATTTGAAATGAGATCCACAACATCATTTTTGAGAGTTTGGTAACCATTTCAAAAGTAAGATTGATTGTAAAATGGCCAAGTAACAAGTAAGTTCATAGTAAGTCTATGGCCATCTTCCCTTCATGTATTATTCTCCCATGATGAGAATAAGGGTATTTATGACATGCATTCAAAGGCATTAAATGAGAACCACAACCTCAACTTTAGTTTAAATCTTTTCATAATTAAGAAAAGGCATTAAATGATTATTAGTCCCTGCCAAGCATTTGATTTTAATAATTATCAATTTTTTTAATGTTGTTTCATATAAATATTAGAATATTCTTAGGGGTGTTATTTAAGAATATCCTTGTGATTTTAATACAATTGTTAATGATATTATTAAGACAATATTTTTATTAAAAATATAATATTTTTTACAATATTGTGTCATAGAAAATTTAAAAGACTAACAGTAGTGGTGACACAATTTTTTTTATCATTACTTTGTAAAAGGTGAGAAGATTTTTTTGTGCATGGAAATAAAAATTTATATTTGAAACTCTAGGACAATTTTTTTGGAAAAGATGTTTTAGTGTATGGAAACTAGAAATCAAGTTGAAAACCCTTGGACAACAAATACAAAACTCGAATGGATGAAACCCTAAGGGAGAGCTAGGGTTTTTCACTATTTGATATTTGAATGGGTTCAATAATATGTTTTACCCTAATCTTGATTAATGTATAAGATTAATCTAATTAAAATAGAACTTTGAAATTTAATTTAGATATTCAGATATGACATTGAAGCATACATCTGAATCTAAAAGACTAAGTTTGAATTTTCTAATTTGAAAAGTGGCATATGCTAAATATAGTAAGTACAAAAAATAGATAAAGACATACTTTTTATAGGTGATTTTTTGAATATTGCATTGCGGAAGTGAAAACCAAGATAAAGTGGTCATATTGGTTATTTAGTTACAAATATCATTCTCTATCTATGTAAGGTCAGTTTTGTCGATCTAGGTTAGTATAGTCAATTGATATTAACCTATTGGTTAGTAGTAACATGTGTGTAAATAAATAAAATTGACTATACAATCACTTAGACTTTTATTTGTTTGATATATTTTGTGATCTTGAACCCTGATAATTCATTCAACTCCAAAAATTAGCTTCACTTGCCTTGAAACCCTAAGTATGCTTGTGAGGGATAAAACCCTGTAATATTAGGAAAAGTGTAATGACTTGAGATGATCCCAATCACCCTCATTTTATGATTACCTATTACATACATATATGATACTTAGAGGAGGGAAATCAAGACATGCATAGTTCTCCCACCTAGTATGATTGTGCAATTGTGCTATATATATATCTAAGTCAAATCAACATTATCAAGTATAAAATCTAAATCATATATATATATATATATATATGATTTAGATTTTATACTTGATAATGTTGATTTGACTTAGATTTATAATGCTTCAAACTTGAGTTTTGGTTACTCCCAGTGATAGATTAATAATTTAGAAAAAATAGGGCATATTTTTTCAATGTGAAATAGTGTATATATGTGTTCCAAATAAGTGACAAGTTCATTTTGAATGAGACCTTGATTTTTTTATATAGTATCCCAATTGGGTAATCTATCATGCCACCAACACATTATGATAATAGGTTGACCTAAAGGAGAGATTTGATTTTATAAAATAGTCATTGTTAGGAATGATGTGGTACTAACTAAATGTAGTTAGTATTAATTTGCAATAATGACCAAATTTGGTGGAACTGACATATGTATAGGCAAACTAAACTGAGAGTCTAGAGATGTATGTGTGGGATATTTATTAGATTTGACATAGATAGTGAGATTATTTTAGGTGTATGATAGTAGAATGTAAGGGTTTACTCATAAGATATAGTTTAGTAGTGAGATATTGCAATATTATGACGTTAATTGAGTGCTCAAGTCATGCATGGTAAATATTTTTAAGATAGTCATTCTCAAGTATCAAAAACCATATTTTATTATCTATATAAGTATCAAAGAAAACACATCTTGTTAGTAAAGTTACCTAATCTTGAAATTTATAAATTTGGGTTAACAAAGGAGGCTATATTAAGTAATTATCAAAAATTATCTATATACAAATTATTAGGCAAATTCATTAATATAACATCCACTCCTTCAAGGAAATAATGGGGATTATTATGGATATAAGAGTAGTGGGAATTAATGACATGATAATGTGCTATGGATATTTGTGTTTACCCTTGGAGTTATTAAAATAAATGTAATAAGGGAAAGCATCTTCCTTACCACATGTTCTAGGCAGAACATAGTTGCATTTCCTATAGCATATTTTTTCATACTTGAGGTGAGGTAATCATGATGTTGTAATGATTTGAATCATCTATTTATGCATTCTATAACACACATTATAATTATACCCACATTAAATTATCCACTTAAACTTATAATTACCATAAAATATCTAACAATAATATATTTTTAAAAACACACATACCAATTTTAGCCTTCATTTTTGAATTACTATTTTCATATCCATTTGTCTTTAATTACACCAAATAAAAAACTAACATTTAATTATCCACATAAGAAAATTAAAAGCTGATTAAAAAATAGGTTATCTAATTTATTTTAACTATAAAAGTGTTACTTATATGGACCATGCATCATCATTATGAATATATGTGGATTCATCCCAAACTTATCCACTAACACTATTAAATTACCACCCTAACATAATACATTTTCTTAAAATAATTTCAAAGAAGAATATTTTCTTAGGTCAACATTGTGAGCATTAGCATGATGAAAATAGAGAGGTTCCTTTTTTCCATTAGAATTTATATTTAAAAACAAATTTTCAACCACACAACTAAAATAAATCTTACACACACACACACACACACACACACACACACACACACACACACACACACACACACACACACACACACACAAACACACACACACACACACACACACACACACACACACACACACACACACACACACACACACACACACACACACACACACACACACACACACACACACACACACACACACACACACACAAAAATGCGCGCGCGCGCGCACACACACACACACACACATATAATTTAGAAATGCTATTTCATCTATTTAGACCTCCTTTGATTTCAGCTTTTGGCACTATAACATTACTTGAGTATTTTATGTAAGAGTTTTATGTGGGAGGATATAAGCATGATAAATATTTTGGGCCCAAATTTATTCAAGTTAAGAAGTATAAAAGTGTAGGTTTTTATCCCAAAGATCCATATTACCTCCACGATGGGATGCTCTAGAAGTCGGGTAAGCTTTGTGGGCTTAATAAATAAGGGGTTTAGCTTATGAAAGAAACATATAATTCATAATTTGTAAGTCATTTCAAAGCAATAAAGATGGTTTAAAATTTGTATAAATATGTTTATTATCCAAGCATGTAAGTTCATGTTGCTAAATTAGTAAGTGGATGTGTGTTGTGTAGCAGAAGTCTAGTTAGAAGAAGTTTAGTTTGTCTATTCCATTTGCGGTCCCTTCTCAACCATGGGAAAACATTTCCATGGAAGTTGTGGTAGGTTTTTATTTATCAAAAAAGGGGCATGACTACTTGTTTCTGGTTGTTGACTAGTTTAGTAATATGTGTGTTATTATTCATTGTAAGAAAACTTTTGAGAGCAATGATGCAATATATTTATATTTATAGTGCATGGATTCACTCTAGTTTTCCAATTTTTATCATTTCAGATAAGGATTATAGATTTGTGATAACATTTTAATCTAAATTATGGGATAATGGACACTAGATTGAAAATATATATCATGTTTCATCTACAAACCGATTGGTAAACAAAAGTGGTCAATAGAACATTGGTGCAGATCTTGAGAGGGTTCAATAGGAAGCAACCTAAGACTTTGAATGATAATTTTGTGTTTATTCAACATTCCTATAATAAGGAAATCCATTCCTTTACTAATAACCTTTTAAAATATGATTTGATTATTTCCTTTCAATTTCATTTGATGTTGTTTCTAGGCAAGCCATATAGGGGAAAAAGAAGATTAGATCCTAAAATCCAAAAAGTTGAAAACATCATACAAAAGATTCAAAAAATCCACCTTAGAGTGTAAAAGAGGTTAAGGAAGTCACAATCTAAGTTAAAATCAAGGCATGATGAGCATAAGGTTGAATATAGTTTCCTTCTTGGATACAAGGTATTGTTGTACTTGAGAAAAGACATACTACAAGGTAAACTGACAGGCTTAAGCCTCATAGATATGGATCATTTTTAGGTATATAACAAGTGGGTAAGAATTATTCAAATTGGAATTGTTCCCATAAATGAAGATATATTCTATTGTGAATGTTAAGAACTTACTTATCTTTAAGCATTCCATGTTAAATGAAAAACAGGGAAAGATATATTCTATTATGAATTTTGAGAACTTCCTTATATTTAATTTTACATGGAGTGATTCAAGAGTATTACATGTAGAGATATTACTCTAGAAAGTTAAGATAAATTGGGATTTTTTTTGGTGTTGTATAAGAAGGAAAGAGTGACAACAAAAGGAATGAATGAGAATTGAAAAACTGGGTTGAAGGAGTAGTTGATAATCAAATCCAAACAATAACCTAATGAAGAAGTGGGGAAGAAATTTCCTCACCTAATTAATTCCTAAGATTTTAGGAACCAAAAACCTCTTAATTATGAAATTATGATTTGAATTTGGATCATGAGTTTTTAGCAAGACAAGCTAGCTAGTCCACTACTTTTAAGAAGATGCAATATGTCACTTGTAACACTTCCTAGTAGTTGTTTACCTTGAAATTTTAGTTAAAAAGGTTGATCATATCAGTACATAGGGGTCTATAGATACACAATCAAGTCTGAGGTAGGATAATTATCTTGGATGAGAAGACATTAGTAGGTTTTTATCAAAAAAACATAGAGTTTCATTGAAGGCATATGTAAAACCCTCATGGGAAGATTTTTCCCTTCATTGATCTTAGTGTATCCTTTTTGTTTGAGGCATTTTATGATTCCCTTGGGCACATGTTTTATATGACTTACCCTATTTTTCATCATGAGCAGTGTCGTCTATGTTTCACGAGAATGTCAATTTGCATTTGACTTGCCTTTCTTGAATTTGTATGATGATGGCTACCCATTCATCCTTTCCTTTCAAACACTAATATAAATTTTATTAAAAGGAATTTTGTATAAGATGAGGGGAATGTGAGACCACAATTTTCACAATATTAATTCTTTTGGACCTTGTCATTATCATACACATTTCATGTTAGGACACACTCCTTAGGTTATAGAGTCATGAGATGTTATTATTATTATTTTAATAATGAGACAAGGGACCTTATATTTTGAATGATGTTGATTGCTTAGTTACCTTTCAGTTAGTAGCTATGGATTAATTCATTTAACTATGGATATGAATACTAAATTATTGTATTAGTTAATCTAATACTTCTTATCCGATAATTGATTATTATGAGTATATGATGTTAGCATGTAGAGATTACCTAATGTGAATATTTAAATGTTATATGTATGAAATTGTGTAAATCACATGATATGTTTACATTCAACAGATTTGGTAACTTAATCTAGAACCTTTGATGTGTGAAATGATGTGTAGAAAACATGGGAGGCCAATTGATAGAACTAGGACTATGATGAGCATGGGTACACCATTCATTTTCATAAAGTAAGGACTCTTAATCAATCACCCTTGGATTATAACCTAACATTTGTGTTATTATGTAACCTAGTTTGAGTTTGAACCTAAATGGACCTCATAACACTAATCATACCCCTTAGCACTATTCTTGCCCTCTTTATCCACACATCAGATATTTGTTGAAACATCTAGAAGGTCTAAAGATTAAAAAGAGAGCCAACTTGTGTCACCACTTGAAACAATAAAATGGAATAGATAATCTAACTATTGAGGGTGGAATAAATGGATTTTATGATAGTTTGTGTTAAATTTTGAGTCTCTTGACCAATAGGGATGTTTGGGAGTTCTTCAAGGAGCCAAAATAGACTTTTGGGGTAGCCCATGTGTGATTTATCACATGGGGATGTGAGGTCTTTAAAAGGAGTGTACTAGTCTAAATTTCCAACATGGGTGCATTGTGGGAGTAAAATCTTAAGAAGACCTTTGTAAGAGGCAAAGATATGAGAAAGGAGAGGTGTCACCTTCTCATTGGCAAAAGGATTGTGAGATTTCTATATAATTGAGAGGTAAGCCATTCTTTTGGGGAATGTTTTATGTCATTTTAAAATGGCAAAAGGAGGAGAGATAGAGAAGAAGAGGAAGATCTTAGAGAAATATGAGGATAACTAGTGTCCAAGGATTGTAGGTGGTGTTTTATAATGGATCCAAGAGATGGAGCCATGGTAGGCTCCTTTTCCCATTTTATTTCAATGTAGTTATGTTAAACTTATCTTTCTTCCTACTCTTAAGTATAGTTTTCAAGAGGTGTAAGGCCATTAGACTTACCCTCTGTACTTGTTTATTTTTCATGGTCTGTGCCAATGGCCATCGTGTAGTTTTAATTATCCATTTAAGCTTGGAGATTTAACATCCCTCTTGAATTTGTTAGTTGTTTTTATAGCATTATGATTGACATAAAATGGAAAAATTATGTTGCCAAAATGGGCTTGAATTGATTTCATTATGCATACATCTATAGATAGGGTTGGGCAAAGGAACAAAGTTCCAAGTCCTCTTATAGGATTCCTAGTCATGAGTTTGGGAGAGGAAAAATTAATTGTTTTCCAAAATTTTAACATGGAAATGGGGAATGGTTTGGGAAATGGAATGTCTCCAATTTCTTCACTCTGCCACTCCCATGTTTATAGAGAATAAATTCCCATTTACAATGGGTGAGTATGAAACTTGTTGTGTTAGGATTTTTGTGGTTGTTTGAGAATTTGTTATTTCTTGTATGTGTATTTTTATTTTAATTATTTTGGTTTTGCTTTGGTGACCTTGGAAGCCTATTTTTAAGGGAGTGTATTTGTGAATTATAGTCCTCCTAGTAGAAGTGTGATGCCTAGTTGTAAACTAACTATTTGTGTACTATTAACATTTACCTTTATACCTTTGGTGCCACCCATGTTTAGAAATGGGAGTATTAAGCTCAAGAGTGCCTAGGGAATCTACCTAATGATGTAAAAATGATGTGAGGTGAGCTCCTCCTTGGTTTGGCCTTCTAGACACTTGGAGCTTACATGAAGATCTTTCTTAATTTTTTGGTCTTTTCTTTGTAAATGCAAGAACAAAAAGAGATCTTGGATGAATTTGATGCCACTTATTATATGATTTATTTAAAATAAAAATAAAATATATTTTATGTGTAATGAATAAAGACTTCTATGCTTTCATTTTTGTGAAATAATAGCTAAATGAAAAGAAACGAAATATCATGAGTATATTATGTTGAGATGAAAATAAAAAATATTGTTTAGAATATATTATTCTTTGTATTTATATAGTTATCATGAAATAATGATTATCTTTTACTTAAAATTTCATAATGTATAGATTTATTTACATCCAAAAAGGGATAAAATCATGTTTATAATTTTTTTGCAATTCAAAGTATTCCATTTTTCCCAAATTACATTGTACTACAAAATAGGGTAAATTATAAAATTAATACAATTTAGGATATATTTTAGGATGCATGGTTGAATTTATATGAGTTTAAAAAGTTTCACCACTAAAACTCCTTATAACTCATTTGTAAATTAACTGATTTCATGCAATTTTTAAACATATAAAATAAGGTAACTAGGTCCCAAAAATAATTATATAATAAGAATAGTAAGAATCATGACCCAACGCCATTGGTTTCATAATTTTTGGGTCTCTAATTTTCCCAATATGAATTTTTTAAATTTAGTCCTCTTTAGGGCCATTTTGTATTACATAGGGCCTTTTAGAGTACAATGACCCCTTGTGGTAGGGTAGTAGGGTAAATAATTGGTTGTCACCCTTGTTACCATGCAACAAGTAGAAATCCCTCTGAGGGGCTAGTGATTTTTAATGGTTAACAACCACGGTCTTAGGCATGTTCACATATTGTGGTTATTTTTATTGTTATTAAGGTGGTTAGGTTTGAGAAACTATGTTTCATCCCACACTATTTTTTTCATTGACCATGGGGACAGTCAACCTATGTTTACTACCACCCAACTTAATATGCAGTTACTATTTTAAATAAAATTCAATTTAATATTATTAATTTTCATTCTTATAAGCTTTAATAAAGTTTCAAACTTGCAACTTAATTCTGTAAAAACTAGATAATAATTTAGAACTAATGTGTCTCTGTATGGTTGATTCAGGAACCTCTGGGGTGACCCAATAAGGGACCCCCTCAATTTTTCATTCCCTTTCACATGAAATAAATTTGAAGGCTTGAAAGAACACATTGTTTTAAATATGACCTCTTTCTCACAAATGTGCTTTTTGACCCTTTTTTTTTATTGAAGTAAACTAGTTTTGTTACAGCACTTATGGTTACCTAGATACACAGTGTCAGGGGAACCTAAAAGAGAACCCCCCATGAAGTTTAGTGCTATTTTTCATGGAAGAGATTTTAAGACCTAAAACTTCATGATTAATCATTTATGATGCTTTTATCATAGGGATATCTTTTAGGTTAATTTTATGATTGTGTGCTCCAAGAAGCTCATAACAGATTGACCCCAAAAGTGGACCCCTATTATTTTTGTGTCCTCTCCCATTTAAGATAAATTCAAAAATATAAAACTAAGCTTTATAAAATTTTCACATTAAAACTTGCTAGCAGTGATTAATGATTGTAGTAGAACTTGAAGCTCCCCAAGACCTATTTGGGAACTATGGGAGAATGAGAACTCCTAGAGGCTTTCCATCAAAATAAGTACCTGCAAGATGAATGCCTGCGCATTTGTATTATTTTATAAATTTGAAATAAAAATAAATAGTGTAGACTAAAGGTTTGGAAACTACATTAATGATAGTCGTCCAACACTGAGGAATGAGAGGAGGGATGACTATGGATAATGCATCCTCCAACACCTCCTACCTCTTTTAAAAAAATATGAATGTTCAATCCAATGACTAAATTGAAGACTTTATTATCTCTCTATATATATTTAAGGCGTCCTTTTCTTTTCCCAGATAGGATGGTCAAGGTTATCTTAATCCAATGGTGGACATGGGTTGCTCCTTTCTCAAGTGGCTTAAATGAGATATTTTAGCCATATTTTTAGGTGCTATGGAGACTATATGATCTTTGTTTAAGCACTTTCTTGTAATCCAAGTCAACTTTAAATTAGACTTTATTTTCAACTTAAGTGAGAACTGAGTCATGTGATTGGTCGAAATCACTTGAAACTCTCTTTGAATACCATTGTGGGTTAAGCCATCTAATTTGAGCCTATGGTTATTCAAACCCACCTCTATTTATTTGTGCATCCCTTTTAGTCCATAGGGTCATGGGGCCCATTAAGATTGCTCAGAGAGATGTAAGCTTGTGTGAGAGGTTGTAAGCCGATTAAGGTAACTGGGAGATGCATGGTTATATAGTGATCATGCCTCTACATGTGTATTGTTTGCATGTCATTAGGCATGCATTTTTTTGGATGTTTTGTGTGTGTCATACCACATAGTTAGCCAACTATTGGTAGTGCAAATGTGTAGAATGTGTGTTGTACATTCTCAAAAAAATAACCTATTTTTATGTGGTTTCACTCTTGTGAATTTTGGGCATTACAATTTTGAAAACATTAGTTCTTGCATGCAGTGATTACAAAATCATCTCTACAATTTTAATTTTTGCCAAGGCATAGGTAGAGTGGTGGTTGTAGACATTGTCTCTTCTATTTCTAATTCATTTCTTCTTCTTTCCAAGTTTTTTTTAATTTATTTATTAATGTATTTGTGTTCTTTCATGGCTAAGCAAAGGAAACAAGGAAGAATTCATTGAGCACTTCATAAATTTCTTGATGTTTTTTAGTAGTTGATCTTGGTTGTTAGTGTTTGGTATTTGGGTTGTGTGTAAGAGACTCTATGTAAGTAAGTGGTAGAGCATTTCATATGGGTTTTGGGGATATTGTATTATAATAAATGTCAATGAAGGCAATACCCAAGAAGATCTGTCACTCTTCTAGAGTTTTTCTAAGTTAATTTTTTCCAAAATAATCTTGTATCTCTTTGTAATTTTATTGCATTAGATACTTCCATTAGAATTTTTCCAAGTCGGGTTTCTCCATAATAATCTTGTATATGTTTGCAATTTTTTTGCATTATATTCTTTCAATAGTTTGTTTTCTCCGCACTTGATGTTCAATTTCTTTGATAAGTTCCACAACTTACAATCCAATTCGAAGCAATAAATGTAAAATTGATACAAAACAACAAATTATAACAATCAAGTTGATTAGAATAAATAGTTTTATTGAATTAGTTTTAGAATATCCATGCTAATTACAGATTAGATATAGAAAATATATAATTTACATTCTATGAATCTGATTTATGTATGTGGGACTAGCTTATAAAGATTAAATATGAATTTTTATTGGGCAAGAAAAACCATTGACAAGACAACACAAATACCTACGAGGAGTTTGAACCGTAAAGGCCAACCGACTACTTTGCTATATAACCTTCATGTATTATTATTATTTTATATAATATATGATATTTTGAAGCATTCCAATAATAAAAGAAACCATTGGAAAAGGGTGACGAAGTTTCTCAAGTTGCCATACTTTTGATTGGCAATCTTGGTCAGATTGCATTGTGTAATTCTTTTTGGCCCGTTGAGGATGTTAGCCACTCATGTTGGTATAGTTAAAACGTCATTATTATCCTTGGTTGTGCACTTACATGATTATAAATAGTCTTTATTTGAGGCTCTCCTGAAAAAGAGACTGGTTTTTAATTCTATTTTTGTAAGGTCCCTAAAACTTAAAAATTTGAAAACATCAAACTCAAAAGAGACTGGTTTTTTATTCTTATTTTATTATGCTATAAGTACACGTTGAAGTAAATTCATTAAGACATCATCCGCTCCTCCAAGGGAAGAGTGGGGATTATTGTGGATAAAAGGAGTAATTGGCACTAATAATATATTCCGCTAAGGGCATTTGTATTTTCCCTCGGAGTTCTTCAGATCGGCATGGCAAGGGCAAGTGTCTTCTTTCCCAAGACCAGGAGGAACACAGTGGCATTTCCTGCAGCATATTCCGCAGTGCTTGAGGCAGTGATGATGCTCTAACGCCTTGTAGCATCTCTTCCTGCATTCTTTGACACACACTGCAATTACACCCAGTCTATCAAATTAGCCTTTTAAACTTGCAATTTTACCATCAAACATATAACGGTAATATCTTCTTTACTACACAACTACCGATACCAATCTGAGACTTCACTCTTCCATTACTGTTTTCATCTCCATTCGTCTGCAGCTGCACCAGATAGACAGCTAGCGTTCAATTATCTCCTCAAAAAACAAATTGCAGCTTGATTAAAACATCAGGTCGGCTGGTTTAATTTAACCTAAAAAAATAATAAAATAAACTATTACCTCTGTGTGCTGTGTATCATTGTTACGAGCATGCGTGGATTCTGTCCAAACCTGCCCATATAGTTGCCACTCCAACAGAAAACATTTTCTTAAAGTAATTTTAAAGAATAAAAGCTTGTTACCTGCATTCTGAGCAGCAGTACGAGGAAAACAAAGAGGCCTCTCGTTGCTATTGGAATTGCTCTTTTAACTTGAAAAGAAATTTACAACTGCACGACTAAATTCGCTCTGCTATTTATATATATAGAAGTTAGATCTGCTTCGGAAAGAGAGAAACCTGCTAAAAGAAAGAAGCATGGCCACATTAAAAATCCCTAAATGCAGTATGAAAATGATTATTGCGTGAAAGAATATGGATAGTTTAATTTTGGACGTTTTTCCTGCGACCAAATATACGCGTATATAGCAGAGCTGGAACCAAATACTACTCAGATTAAAGAGAGAAAAAAAAATGATATTGAGATAGAAAGTAATAGATCTTGGAAATTAATAAAATGTATGTTGTCTGAATTGTTTTCTTATAGTCTATGAAGTTTATATTTCTTGAATTATTTATATATAAAACCTTTAATTTTTAATTTTAAATGTTCTCTATCAAAATTAAACTGCCTCATTGATAAAATGAAAGTCCTCAAAGATATGTGGGAATATCTAACAACATAATAGTATGTTTCATTAATTTTAAATGAGATAGAGCACCTCAATGCAAAATATTTTTTACTTACAAATTTTATAAGAAAATACAATTTTTATATAAATTCTTTTCCTGCAAGGTCATTGTCAGATTCCATCTAAAGTTGAGGAGAGTAAATATGAATTTAAGTTAAAATAAATTTTTAAGTAGGATGTCAACAACTTTTTCATGTACTCTGAACTTGAATTCAATCATCACGGAAGAATGAATAAATTAAAAACAATGAAGAAGTTTTGATTTCAAAGGTTCTTATGAATTAATTTATATAATTTTTAAATAAGATTTATTAATCTCATCATGAATACTTTTGTTATTTTTGTGTTTAGTGAATTGAGGAGAATTCATAGAAAACTTAAAAGGAAGTAGTTTTTCTATATTGATATTTAACTTGTAATGATGAGCCATAACTCTTACATACCAAGAAGATTTATGTCCTTATATGACAAGTTACATAGAAGATTGATTTGTCAAATATAGGTACCTACTCTAACTAGAGTAAGAATTTGTGACACATTGGAGCCTATGCAATATAGTGATAATGTAAAAAACTAGAGATAAAACATAGGACATACATTAAGAATTTGCGATACATTGGAGTCTATGCAACATAGTGATGATGTAAAAAACTAAAGACATAAAATAGAGGACATACACTAAACTTTATAATAATAATTGAGTAAGAAATTGTTCTATTGGTTGGAATGTTCTTTGCTAGCATAAATATGAAACTCTTTCTATACATTTAAAATCATTTTGTTTCAAGTATAAGCACCAAACTACACAATTATACAACAAGGCAAAATTAGGAAAAAGAAACCATAGTTGAGTGGGATCTAATAGTTGTGACCCCCATGGTGAAGTGATATATATATATATATATATATATATATATATATATATATATATATATATATATATATATATATATATATATATATATATATATATATATGATAGTTTGTGTGTGTGTGTGTGTGTGTGTGTGTGTGTGTAGATACACACACACACACACACACACAAACTATGATATATATATATATATATATATATATATATATATATATATATATATATATATATATATATATATATAAGTGCACAAACTATCATATATATATATGTGTGTGTGTGTGTGTGTGCTAGTTTGTGTACTTTTAGTCAAAGTAATCTATACATACAAATAAAGGTCTTATTATTGTTTGAAATAAACGATATAAAAATTATTAATTTATATTGTAAATATTACATACATATTATAATTAATTAAAAAACATAATTAAAAAAGTATATCGTAATGAAAATAATGTATATCTTATTTAAAATTAAATATACTTTGTAAAACATTACATCTTTTTCATATTTTTTTAGGTGCCAATAATTTCAAAACACTGACTTTATTTACTAAATATGAGACACAAAATCAAAATTTTACATCCTGATAGTAATTTAGAGAAGACACCACATGCACTTAGACTTTTATTATATCCTATCATATTTAAAATTCAAATATTTGGCTCCACAAATTGGCTCCATAATCTGTAGCATTAATAAGCAGTCTTCTTCAAAATTGCAGATTTGGGGATTTTGTAAGCCTCTCTATTCCCATGCATATTAAAAATTCAAATTTGGTTTATGAGATACAATATCTCTATAGATGAAAAATTCTAGACCAATCAATGTTTGATTTGTAGAGTTATTATTAGAATTTTCTTAATTTGGAAGTGCAGAGTATCAGATTCAAATTCATTGAAGTAGATTTCAATTTTCAATTGCGCACATTTTAGGTAAATAGACTGTAGTTCTTCACTAACATAGCATTAAATATTTTTGTTTTACTATGGAACCAAATCATTTTATGAATTCATTTTGTTATGTTATTTATATATTGCTTTGAAGTTTTATTTATTCACATTTTCAACATTGAAAATATTCTTTTCCATATCTATTAAAGCATAGAATATTTCATCCATCTAACATGTTGAAGCTACAATCTTTGTCAAACAATGCATTCTTACAAAAAATCTCATTGAGTTCTATGTGTTATCCATTCCCGTTTTTATGTTTTTAATATGTATGGTGCATTTTTATTTCCATCCCTCCAACTTTCCATGGCTTATAAAAGCACCCACTAAATGTTCCCATACGAAAATGCTTTTATAGATGGAAAGGATTTGAACTTGGGATGGAAGACTAAACATTAAGTTAATATAAACACAAACACATGTTTGGATGGAAAGGTATTTGAACTTGGTAAAGAAGACATATAAAAATATTGGTATACATAGAAATACATTTTTAATAACTAAAATGCTTATTTAATTATGCATTTGATTAATTCATATATATTCTAACACATTTTAGAATTTAATGGGGAGAAAAATATTGGTGTACACATAATTATTTTTTTAATGAGTGTTATGCTTATTTAAAAATACATTTGATTAATTCATACATATTCTAACACATTTCATAATTCAATGGACATCTTGGAAAATGCTTATATGATTAATACGCAATGACCATTTTTGAACATGCCTAATAGTCTTTGTTTCCATTAATGTCCCCTGCCTATCAAAAATAAAATGTTCAGTGTGCCTTCTTCAAGTAAATCTCCCCTAAGTATCATGAAATCCAAATGACTTATTGTTATTGCATTTTTTTGTGTGAATTTACATATGAGTAACTTTTTATGGTATGTTTACGGTGGCTCTCAAAGATTTCATTCATATACTAGTAAATGTTATTATTTTTGTATCAAATCATATCATTTTTTTGAATTCAATGGCCATGTTGGAAGACACTTGTGTCGTTAATATGCAATGAAGTGCCATGTTAATAGATGCTTAGTGGTATTTTTTTCCATTAATGTGGTTAGTTAATGTCATCAAAGATAAACTCTATAACCTATTAAGCATGTCTTTTTCAAGTCACTCTCCCCTCATAGTCATGGAACTCAAATGCCTCTTCTAAAAAATGTAGTATTTCATAGAGATTGTATCATCACCATGTTGGAAGCATGAAACCTTACCTAAAATTAACCCACAATGTCAACATATTTTCATTTACATCTGACTACATATGTCCTAGTATTTGGATGGAATCCCTTGAGGTATTCATTAATATACTAGTAACTTGGGATGAAAAACTTAATATTTACTTGTTTATGGATGGAAGACATGAAGGTGTTCATTCATATACTAGTAAATATTATTATCTTTGTATCAAAATGAAGGTATTCAATCACATAGTAGTAAATGTTATTATCTTTGTATCAAAATTATGGTTTTCATTCATAAACAACTAAATATTAATTTTTTTATATTTGAATTAATGTTGTGTTATTTATATATGTGATTTATTTGTATTTCCCTGTATTAAATTGTCATGTAATCTTATTTAGGGTGCCATGTTATAATTTCACTCACTCATAGTAAATATGAGATGAACAATGATAGAACATAGTGGCTTTTTATGTAGAATGCCTTATTTAAAAAAGATTATAAATCAGTATATTAGACATACGAAATATTACCTACCTTAAACAACTTGAAAACTGAACATAAGTTAGTGAATTCATGTTGTGATGTTATTTTTATCCCTACTTGTAATATGTAGATGATATAATGATTCCATAATTACTACCAAGGTTTGTTTCTCCCTCCTTCAACCAATCTAGTGGGCTACATAAGAACACAAATTTAAACCACCTAATTTGTCAATTTTAATTGTTTATAGATGTGACAAATAGTTGTGACCTAAATGTGTAAATTTTTTTATAAACTTGCCCAATAATAATATACAAATGAATATATTTTCTACATTGGCTTAAATATTTTTACACTTGGGTACCCCATCGAGTTAACATGGGCCATTAATAAAAACCAAAGGGCCATGTTGGAATTCATTTATCTGTATGACTCAATAGTTATTATTATGTGGATAGAAGCTTTAAAGGTTCTCACTCACTCTAAGGAGCATTGAAAGTCATCGTATAATAATGGATAGCCTTTATGAACTCCTTTATTTTAGGGTGATTTTCAATGCTCATTATATTCAATAAGCATATTTTATCACCAGTAAATTTGAGAAGGACAACAAAGAATTGGAGAGGTGGAGGCTTTTAAGAAAGGAATTCAACCCTAATAATGTAATAACATCACATATTGAAGGATAGGATAAACATTTTATCCCTAATTATTTTGTGTGGAAGCCCTCCTCTTAAATCTTTTAGCATGGTAACAAATGGATCATAAGCTTAATTCAACATGGAAATGGATCATAAGCTTGATTCACATACCATTAAATGTTATTGTATTTGTATCAAAATTAATATTTTCATTCACATACTAGTAAATGTTGAGTCAGATTATCAAACTAAATCATTTTTTTAATTCATTTTGTTGTGTTATTGATATGTTGATGTGATTTTAGGTGGTGTTATTATATGCATTTTAAAATTTATAAATATTATTTTCCATAGTTATCGATATGTTTTACATTCCATTAGAGGTTACTTATATATTTGGTTAAATATTTTAGTTTAGCATGAGAAAATCTAAGAAGAAGAAATAGTTTATTAGATGACAACCATGTGAAACAATGAATAATAGAGGAGTCAAATTATTCATTGATGTTGATGATGAGATTAAAAAATAATAACCCACTACGAACCAGTAAGAGATGGAAGTAATTAAAGATAAACCCACCATGAAAGAGGTAGAGAATGAAGCTATAAATGAACCTCTTGCTAACCAGCATAGAGAGTGGATAAAAAATTATATGGAAAGTAAAATGTGAGATGTGGATGACAATGGTTTACAAAAAAGAACTACATAAATAATGTTGGGAATCAAACCAAAAACTTTATCCAATTGACTGAAAGGATTAACAATTACTAACAAGAGTGTACCACCAAATATTTTATTAAATGTAAAAGAATATGAGATTTTGTAGTAGTGTAAAGACTTGAATAACATGGAACATGGGTTATAAATCTTGCATTTGAAGGCACACATTTATCACATATAAAAATCTAGGCCCAACCCTTTCAATAATGGAGACCTCAACAAGTCATGGTGGGAAAGCTTTAAAAAGAGGCATCCTAATTGGCATTTGAGAATGGTAGGACTACACAGAGATAGGGTTTTTATTATAAGTTTGTCTACAGTGATATTTTTTTTATGATAACATAAGAACTATCTATGCTAAAAAATAATATGGGCCACACAAAATCTAGAGTTGTGATGAGATAGGGGTGCAAGCTAGATGGAATTATGGCATGCAAGTCAAAGCCAAAAATGGGGCAAGGAGTGTGTCATAAATACTGTCTAAGGGTAGAAAATGGTTCATAATTTTAACATGTGTCAATACATCTACACAAAGTATCCTAGGGTTCTTTCTCTTCAAACTGAAAAGGTACTTACAAAATTTCATTTCAGGCTATGAACCAAGTGCAATATATGGTTACCCAGGGGCATGCATGGATTATGAAATAATTATTTATGAACTGGATGTATCATTTCTTGAAATTTATTCTTGGATTATCACCTAAAAATAGACGTCTTCTCATTTTTCATGGGCATGACAAGCATGTTTCACTATCAATAATTGAACATGCTAGAGATTTGGGGATTGACTTGCTTACATGCCCACACATACTACCCACCAGTTTTAGTCTTTATATGTAAGTATGTTTAAACCATTTTAAGCCCTAATTCATAAATGAAAGGATGTCATGGATGATTATGAATCATGGTTGTGAGATAAAGAAATAAGAATTAGCCACTTCAGGCAACATCACATTGAAAATAACACAAACTCAAAACAATATAAAATATGGATTTAAAAGGATAAGAATTGAGTCCATAAACCCTAATGTAGTAGCCAATGATATGAATTAATGTGTAGCATTCCATGTTGATGAGGTTCAAATTAGTGCATCTAAAAATATAATGAGTTTGGTTGGGTTGAATGATAGAGATATTCAATCTACTATAAAACATATGGAGGAAATGTAGAAAAAAAAGGTTGTTGAAGGTGAACAAGCAATAAATGCAAATAATTTTGTAAATGTATTGAATTTAAGTGTATAGGTAGTAAATCATAGTCAATAAATAGAAATATTTTAATATGCATTGTATGAAATGAATGTAACATCCAATTTCAACCAAGATAGTTTAAATTTTCCTACCTAAGTAAGCCCACTAGAATAGTTGAAGGAGGGAACACCAAATATTGGCATTAATTATGAATTAGTTAAAGAAGATGTGTCTATGTCTATGCCATCACTATTGCTTTATATCCCACCTAAGATAGTTCATTAATATGCAGTAGATGGATAATGAGGCTTAGATGATTGAATTATTGATTTAGATGTAAATGAGGACATAGTAGAAAATGTAGTCAAAGATATTAAATGTACCCAACCTAAACTGAATGAACAAAAAAATTAATATCATCATTTATGAAATTTCCAAAAAAAAGGGTTACAAATAAATTAGGAAACAATGAACTTAGTTCAAGTAGATAATCTCATATACTCACATCAGATGACTATAGGAAAATGTTTATATAATATGAGTCCCACAAAAAGGATATTACATAATTGAAGGCAAGGAATAAAAAACAAATTGATGAGAGGAAATCCCTTAGGCACGCTGAGAGGGAAATAAGGGAACAACACAATATTCAAAATGAAATAAAAATGTAAAAGGATCAGAAGAATATACAACAAAGTTAGGAAAAGGATAAAAATAAAGAGCACAATATAAGGGAGAGAGAATTTGAGAAGGTAAAAAAGAATTAGATAGGCAAAGGTATTTAAGCAACCAATTCAACCCTTCACCTAAAAATCATCAAATATTGAAATACATGATAAATATTCTATCCATAGTTGTTTTTTGGATCCATCCTACTAATTAAATTAACATGGAAATAAATCCCACTAAGGTAACCTTTTAAGGACCACCTGCACTCCACTTTATCTTAATACAACCAATGAAGGGTAAAAAACTATGTTTCCACCTTGGATGGTGTAATCAAATGCATTAAGTTTGTTATGTATTATATTGAAATGTGTTTAGTAATGTTTTGATTATCTATTGTATTAGGTTTGATTATGTAATGTAATTAAATTTACTTGTTACCTACATTCAACATGAAAATGGATAATAAGCTTAATGATATTTTAAAAACCTTCACTTGAAAGTGAGTACCCCATTGTTATTTGCTTCTATTTAATTCAAAATTTTACATCATTACCCACATAAAAAACACATTTAAATAATAAAAGGAATTAAAAAAATAGCATCGTAATAATTATGATAAGAATTATAATGTAATCAATATAAGAGCATAAATGTTATACAATCTCCACAAACATATCTTTTGTGGAGAAACACAATGAATTTTTTGAAAAAGTAGTACAATTTATGCAAACATAAAAATTGTCAAGAAACACAATGTTTATAAAATTTTTATGAGTAGACCAATAGAAATTCACCTTTATAGTAATTAAACTTCTATACAAAATAATAACATATCAATAAAGTAATTGACAATTGAATAGAAAACATGTCAATAAAGTTATGTCAAAGAATAGTTGTAATGTTGAAATTGTGAATGAATAACACAACATGACTTTGTAGTGATATATCAATAGCACACCAACATGCATTCACAAAATGAATAAACAACTAATGTTCAATTATCTCCACAAAAACCAAATTGTAGGCTAATTAAAATAATAGGTTGGTTGGTTAAATTAACCTAAAAAAGTTTACCTCTATGTGTTGTGCATCATGTGTGGATTCTACACAAACCTACACACAAACATCATATAATTGGCACTCCAACAAAAAACATTTTCCTAAAGTAGTTCTAAATAAGAAAAGATTGTCACTTGCATTTTGACTAATAGTATGAGGAAAACAAATAGGCCTCTTGTTGCCATTAGAATTTCTATTTTAAATTGAAAATAAATTTACAAATACATGATTAAAATTGCTCTGATATTTATATATATAGAGAGAAGTTAGAGCTTTTATGTTGCATCTATCCTTTGGAAAGAGAAACCTGCTAAGAAAAAGAATCATGGCCACCTTAAAAATCCATAAATGCAACATGATAATGATTATTTCATGTGAGAATATGGATAGTTTAACTTTGGATGTTTTTCCTATGACCCCATTTAAACATACACATATATAACAGAGCTAGAACCAATAATGCTTACTCACATTAAAGATAGAAAAAAATGTTATTGAGATGAAAGTAATAGATCTTGAAATTGATCAAATATATGTTGTTTTATAAATGTAGGTTATGTTGTTCGGATATGTGTTTTCTTTTAGTCTATGAGGTTTATATTTATTTAGTTATTTGTATATAATGACTTAAATATTAAATGTTATTTATCAAAATTATTTTGGCATAAAATAAAATGTGCAGGCCTAGGAGGACAACAACCAACAACCAAAAATTAAAAAAAAAATTGAAACTTCAAAGATAGGAGATAGTTCGTAACCAATCAGAATAGTGCTATAAATTCACTAAAACACATGATACAACCATAAAATAGGGGATGTAGAGTAGGGTTGAAAATAACATAAATTTACATACATTAATTTACTTCAAAAAACTCTTAAAAACTAATTTAAATCCTTATACTTGCACAGTTACATATGATTACAAAAGGCTCAGAAAAGCTTCTATTTTATCCTTCTATCTTGTATTTTGTTGAATGGTCTGATTGTTGTCAATGTCTATTCTTTTTTCTCTTTCTATTATCCCCCTTTGCTTCTTGTTTTACTTGCACATTATTTTGTTGTGTTTATCTTCTCTCTACTACTCTATTCTCTAAGCTGCTATGCTCTACTCTTCCCTTTACTATTGTTGCTGTGCAGAAAGTATTCTATTGGCTACTGCTCTTTTTTATGTTCATAACAGTCTAATTTTATTGGTTTTAATAATATTTTTGTGCTTATTCTATTATTTTATTTCTATTTATCTCATTCTTTTTGTCTTGTACTACTAGGCTTATAGCAGTTTCACCTACTGCTAGATTTTCCCTCCAAACTCCAAATGGTTGGAAAATTTCAAAATTCAAATTCCTACATTAAATTATATTTAGTGGTTGATTTTGTGGAAGTCTTTAGCATAGGGTAGGTGAAAATAGGGTCATGGATATAATATTTTAATACCCCCTTATCCATAACCTTCTTAGAATGATCTGATGAATCTCTTTCAACCACTAAAACATCCTTGTAACTTCTCCTCATCTACCTAAATGCTTCTTCACTTCTTTTGTGCATATCTAAAGCTTCATTAATAAAGTCTATAGATCTGCTGATGGAGTTCGTAAATGGACTGGTAGAGTCCATATCTAGACTATGGAATTGACTGGTAGAGTTTGTAGCTAGATAAGAAGAGTCCATATCTAGGCTACAAACTTGATTGGAAAAGTCTGTAACTAAACTGATAGAGTCCATATTTTCACTATAAGAGTATGTATCTTGATTTTAAGAGTCTATAACTACTCCATTGGAGTCCGAAGTTAGACTGTAAGAGTCCACAACTAGACTATTAGAGTCCGTAGATCTGTTATAAGAGTTTAGAGCCAACATAAAATGTTGTAAGCCTAATGTTGTTGCATTAATGAGCCCTAAACTTCCTTTTAATTGCATGAAAATATTTTTTGACATCATATTAGTAAAAATATCATCTAGTTTCTAATATGTGTTATAAAAAACTAAGCTCTATCACATATTTCTCAACTAACTCTCAAGTGAAATGATACTTTATTACAATGTGCTTGATCTTACCATGAAAGATGGTGTTCTTTAACAATGATATGGAGGATATATTTTCATAATAGACCATAAAAGTCCCTTGTTTCTCCTCATACAAATCTGAAAGTATTCTTCTGAACCGTATATCTTGACATGCTATTTCATTGACTGTTATGTACTCTACTTCAACAATAGAGAGTGAAACTATAGGTTGATTCTTTGAAGTCAAAGATATGCCTTCCAACACAAGATGAAATATATACCCTGAAGTACTCTTTTTATTATCAAGGTTACTAGCCAAATCACCATCCATGTAACCCACGAGCTAAAACTCATTTACTGCTACATACGAAACTCCATTATCTATCATTCTATTCACATACCTCAATATCCTCTTGCCCACTTATCAATGTGTCTCCTTTATCATCTTCATGAATCTAGATATGATATTGGATGCATACATGATGTCTGACCTAGTTGTAGTCAAATACATTAAGTTTCTTACTAAGTTTTTGTAATATCTAGGGTGCACATTGTTGTTATCATCATCCTTGCATAAATTTAATCTTGTTTCAATTGTTGTAGATATTAGCTTATTTTAAAACATCTTAAACCTCTTAAAAATATATTTTGTATACTTATATTGACAAATGAATATGCCTTCATCCATTTTCTTGACTTCTATCCCAATAAAATACTTTAATAAGCCTAAATCAGTCATTCCAAACTTATTCATGGCTATTTTAAACTCTTTTATTGACTGATTTACATTTTTGATAAATATTTTTTCATTCATGTATAAAAATACAATTAAAATATCATATTTTCTTTCTTTGATGTAGAGTGTTGGCTCACTAGCACTTTTGTTAAAGTCGTTTCTCAGTAAATAAGAGTCTCTATGACTATACCATGCTTTTGGGACTTGTTTGATCCCATACAACACCTTTTTTAGCCTATACACTTTGTTTTCATACCCATAAATATCATATCTAAGTGGTTGTCCCACATAAACCTCTTCCTATAACACTTCACTCAACAATATTGAATTGACATCCATTTGATGCACCTTCCATTTATGTTGAGAAGTAATGGATATGATTGTCCTTACCATTTGTATTCTTGGTACAGGTGTAAATGTCTCATTATGATCATGTTTGGGCCTTTGCTTGTATCCTTTCACCACTAGTCTTGACTTATGCCTTTGTATCTTGCCTTTGAGAGTGGTTTTTGTCTCATACACCCACTTGACTCCTATAACCTCTTTTCCCTTGTGTAGGTCAACTAACTCCATAGTTTGATTTCTCTCTATTATGTGCATTTATTCATCCATTTCCTCACACCACTTATTGTCCTTGACTACTTATTCAAAGTAGATATGATCAATTGATAAAAATGGAGAAAATTCATAGTTTTATCTTCATTTTTTTCATACTTTGACTACTCGGAGATTATTTCAAGCTTATTGTCATTGTTACACATTGACTTCAGTTAGAGGAAGAGGATGTTGACTCTTGAACATCTTCTTGACCTCCTTGATGGTTATTACCACTAGATGAATTATCCCTTTGTGAAATAGGAGTCCAACTTGGTACATGGGTGGCTATACTACCTACTATTTTAATTTTAATAAAGGGTCCACTATCCCTTCTTTCCTCATGCTCCTCTTCTTGTCTTTCTTTCTAACGTTCACGCTCAATGAGTTGAACATCCCAGCTGATTATGAGTTCTTTGGTGATTGAATTGTATAATTGGCAAGCCTTTGGTTGGTCACTATACAATGAATATGTACTTCTCACCTATGTCATCTCATTTTGTCTTTATATACTTTGGCACATGTTCATATGCAACACATTTGAATACTCTAAAGTGTTTAACACTTGGTTTCCAATTGTACTATGATTGTCCTTACTATTTATAGCCTTGCTATGGGTGCAATTATATCATTTTAATCATGTCCAGGCCTTTTATTTTAGCCATTCAATATTAATCTTTACTTTTGTTTTTCTATCTTGCTTTCAGGAGTGGTTTTTGTTTCATAGACCCACTTGACTCCTATGACCTCTTTTCTTTTTATTAGGTCAACTATCTCCTAAGTCTAATTTCTCTCTATTGCATGTATTTTTTCATCCATTAACTCACACCACTTGATGTCTTTGACTGATTATTCAAATTAGATAGGATCAAATGATAAATAAGAGTAGAATTCATAGTTTATTCTTATATATTCATACCTTAAACTCTCATATACTTATTGCAAGCTTCTTGTCCTTGCTAAACATTGACTTATGTTAGAGGAGGATGAAATTGACTCTTGAACAACTCCTTGATCTCCTTAATGGTTTTTACCACTAGATGAATCAAACCTTTGGGAAATAGGGGTCCAAATTGGTGTATGGATGGTTGTACCACCTATTTATTTAGTTTTAATAAAGGGTCCACTATCCCTTCTTTGCATATGCTCTTATTCTTGTCTCTCTTCCCAAGCTTTATGCTCAATGAATTGAACATCCCACTTGATTATGAGCTCTTTATTGATGGGAATATACAACTAATAAGCCTTTTATTGGTCATTATACCCAATGAATTTAAACTTCTCACCTTTGTCATCCCATTTTATCCTTCTTTACTTTGGGACGTGTGCATATGCAACACATCTGAACACTCTAAGGTGTTCAACACTTGGCTTATATTTCTTCCATGCCTCTTGAGGGATCATATCGTTAATATTATTATTTGGAAAAAAACTCAACATGTATACGGTTGGTGCCATAACCTCAACTTAAAAATCATTAGGAAAACCCTTCGCCTTTAACATGCTTATTACCATCTCTTAAATGGTCATATTTTTCCTCTTAGCCATACCATTTTAATATGGTGTATACCTCAATAAAAATTTCTTCTTAATTCTATGATCCTTGCAAAAATTAATGAATTAAATAGAGATATACTCTCTTCCTCTATCCATCCTAAAAATCTTGATGTAGTGGCTAACTTGTTTCTCCACCATGGCCTTGAATTTCTTGGAGGTCTCAAATGCATCCAATTTGTTCTTCAAAAATTACACCTCTATATTTTGACTAAAATCATCTATGAATGTTATAAATTAGACATTCTTGGATAGGGGGGTCTTTAATGGACCATAAAAGTCTAAATGGATCAGATCTAAAAGAAATCTACCTCTCCATGATTTATCCATGGGAAATGCACTCATGTGTTTCTTCACCAATATGCATCCTTCACACATTTTGTTTGGTTTTTCTATAAGGGTAAATCCTTCTTGGGTTTCTATGCCTTCTAGTTTTTTGGGTACTGCAAGTTCTTCCTCTTCCTCTATTTTTTGATCCTCTCCCTTTTCATCTCACATTAACATTGGTCTTGACTGCTTGCTCATGGGAAGAGGGGGATGACCTAATCAGCCTTTGTTCATGGGTTTACAAGGAACCCATTCACTCATCCACCATCAATTTCCTCAAATATTTTGACTCTTCAATTACAACCATTATAAGATCAAATATTATTGGAAATCTTCTTACCACCTTTATGATCTTATGATCTTCAAGGGTATAACCACATCTTTATTTGATCGACAATATTCATTGTTTTTAAGAAGTCATTGATATACTCATTCTCCTTCATTTGTAGGGTCTCAAAATATTTTTTTAAGAAATACAACTTGACAAGCTTCATCTTGTCACTCCCTTGATAGGCATTTTAAAATATATCCCATGCTTGTTTAGAATGGACAAATGTTTATATCATAAGAAATATGGAACTAGCTAGTGCCATTTGTATGTAGTTGAGTGCTTTGACATCCTTTCTCCTAATATCTTTCAACAAATACCTTTATATTTGGGTTAATACATTTAAAGTTTCTAGGTTTTCAACCTCATTATATCCACCTTCAACCAATTCCCATAACTCTTGAGAGTTAAATATAGTCTTTATCTTAATGCTCCACACATCATAGTTCTTTCTATTAAACATACGGGGATACTACCATAAACTAAAATTTCCTATTGTAATGTCTAAATGGGATTACGACCTAAGGGATATGATACTAGTTATTGGTATAAAATTGAATATGTGTAGGTCTAGGTGGGTAGAAACCAACAACATAAAATAAAATAGAAAGTTGAAACTTTAGAGATAGTCTGTAACCAACCAGAATAGTGTTATAAATACACTAAAACACATGATAAAACCATAAAAAGGGGTTCCAATATTGAGAAGTGTTGTCATTGATCTCAAGGTTGATGTCATTGATGCAAGATAAAATTTTAAGGCAAGAGAGAATTTGAAGGAAACTAATATTTATTATGTTGGTTGATGTCAAGGTTCAAGTCATCTTGAACTTATTAGTGTTGTCATAGAGAGGTATGATGGTCAAGTACCTAAGTTAGCCTAATGGTGAAGAATATGTGCTCTTGGGAAGGAGGTCACAAGTTCAAACCCTACACAAGTTAAGGATTTCACATCTCTTATTCATAGCATAGTAAGGTGCCTCCCCATGATGGGAGTATGAGGTGGTTCCATATGTTGTAAGTTTCCCTGTAAACCATAACTAGGATGTTGTTTAGCATCAAGGACATTATTATTATTATTATTATTATTATTATTATTATTATTATTATTATTATTATTATTATTATTATTATTATTATTATTATGTGAGCATTGAAGCATGGTTATGAGGCTCTAGGTCTTTATGAGGTCATGAGAGATTGTTTTAGTGGTGTGATAATACTATCTAAAGATTTTTCTCGTTTGATATCATTGAGTTAAGCATGTTCTATACTAGTTCTTGAGTACAAGGTGTTTTGAAAAGCCTAATCTATACCGTACGAGAAGGTGTGCATAGTAAAGTTTGGTAAAGTAAGTAAGCACAAGTTTGTGAGAGATTTTTTGGAATTTTGTGATCATATAGGTAAATTATAGATAATTTTATAATTTTTTCAAGGATATTTTTCATGTTTCAAGTGCTTGAGAATCCTAGACATCACACTAGTCATGGCATGAAAAGACATTGTAAGAAGGTATGAGCATGGTGGCTTAGTGAGATGAATACATAGAGGAATGAGATGTTTTAAGAGGTTTTTTGAGCATATAATTAAGGTGTAGAATAATCCTTTATAGTCTTAATGTGAGCCTATAGGGGTAGGACCTTCAGATAAAGTCTACACCTAGACTACTCCTACATCCTGATTGGCCTAATAAGGCATAAAGATTAGTTTTCAAGATAATTTTACATATGTGAGCATAGATAGAGCTATGGTATGTTTTTAAAATCATGTTAAAAAAAATTTTGGTCATGGTTATCAAGAAAAGGCATGAAAAGTGGTTTTGAGGTCCCCTGAGCACATAAAATGATGACATACAAACCCAAGAAGGACTTTCAAGTATTCATTGGAATGTGTAACATATGCATGGGAACCTAATATATTAAGGAGAGATGGGTAATGGCCATATTTAATAACTATAGGATTTAGTTTTATATTTAATGGGCAACCCTTTATGAATAATCGTTAACACCAAAACTTATGTTAAACCTCTCTAAAACCCTAACAAGGACCCCATGTGAAATTTCTTATTAAAAATAGTCCAAAATGATCTCAAATGAATAGATAAATTATTGGAACATGTATTAAAATCTTAAAAGTACCTATAGGTTGTGGTGGTTAGTCAAATGAGAGAGAAAATACACAGATATAGGCTTATTTGTGAAGAATTTACTATAGTAGTCAAAAGTTGCATTGATCAAGAAAACAATAGCTGTAATATGAAGCTTGATACTCAGGTTTCATATCCATGATGGTTTATATAAAATTAAAACCCCTTAAGTGTGATAAATTGGTCATCCAAGTTAGCCAGTGGGTAACAAGCCTAATGGTAGAAACAGTGAAAAACCCAAGTAGTAGTGAGAAGATGATTAGGGATGTGTTATCATGATAGAGTAATAAAACCAAGTATATAGAGATGTTTTTTGGGAATATTATGTCTTATTAATTCTTTCTATAAATCTATAAATTCAGGTACAATGGTTAAAATGATGAAATCAAAATGATTTGTCTGGCTCAATGAGGTTTATGTATAGTGAGGTCATAAGATTGGTTTGCAAGACCAATATATTCCATTTGACCATATCATATTTATATATAAAAAAGGTCTAATGATATCATAGGATAATATAATTGAATAATAATTCTTTAAAATTTTTCATATGGGTGTGGAAGGTCAATGCCACCATGACTGTGCTTTAAGGTAAACTAGCAGTTCTAGGTAGGTAAGTTGTAGTGATGACTTTAAGACTCTATGACTTGATTTTTAGTATATAATATATATGGTGTTGTTTTTTTAAATTTAAAGTCATATTAATTCTTTTATAAATATTTTAATTTAGTTTAAGAGGTTGAAATGTTGAAACCAAAATGGCTTATATGATTCTAGTTTGACTGTGTGTAATGAGGTCAAATAATTAGTCTATAAGACCAATATTTGACATTATACCTACTGATTTTTGTATTTGAGATTGGTCAAAAGATGTAAAATAATATTTTAAAAATATAAATGATCATGTAAAGTGTTCCTTTAGGTTTTGAGTATCAATTTATTCATGACTGGGTTTTGGAGTGTTCTGGTAGTTCTAACTGGGCTATTTGTAGAGAAGTGTTTGATTCCCTGAGTTGTGAAGTATAAATAACATGGTGATTTTTTTAATGTCATGGATTTTTTCATATGATTTATTTCCATGATTATGTACCCAAATTGTGTACATGCTTCAATTTTGTTTGGTAAACTTTATGTAGGTTCAAAGGCCTAATTATCAATAGTGTTACAAAGAGTATCCATGAAAGCATTGGTGATAGAAAGTGTTATGGACCTTAGATGATGTTTATTGGGGTTTATTTAAAATTAATGAAATAATAACATAAGGTAATGTGTATTAATGAAGGCCTAATTGAATTAGGTCTCCTTAAAGACTAAAAGAGGTTTTGATCTTTTAAGTTATGGATGACCTATTATAATGATTGATATATGTATGAAATATGTTATAAGACATATTAAAAGGGTAATCCAAGTATACAAGTGTATATGGATGACCAAGAGGTATATGAGCAAGATTCTCTTATAAATATCATATATTTTAAGGTCTATTTATGTGTGAATGTGGTTATGTGAAGGAGATAACACATTGAGAGAAGGAGGTCTTGTAGACAATTTATAGTGTATAAAAACTATGAAGAATATTTTACAGAGTTTCTATGTATGCAAATCAATGTCATATGACCTAATCAAGTCAATAAGAGGGCTAGTTGAGCAAATAAGCTTAGAAGATAGTTTGAGAGATGTAAAAGAAAGAGAAGAGCTGAAGAAGATGATCATCATCTGTTGTATGAGCATAAGGTGTTCTAAAGGTGATCAAAGGTTTTAGGTGGCTGAGTTGGTGTTGATTCATCTAGGAGGTTGGTGTCTCATTAGAATTTCGTGCTGACTAAAGCCTAGTTGAGTTAGTGCTTAGATATTTGGGGTTATTATTCCATACGGAGTTGGTACTTCACTAAATTATGATATTTTGACTTATAGGACTATAGTCCATTTGTAAGGATCAATAAGCTCTCTTTTCCTTGAGGGTTTTCCACATATATGATGTGTTATCTTAGTTCATGATTTTATATTCTATTACTTATGAATTACTTGATATATATGTTGATGTGATGGTTTATGTATGCTAAGAAGGAATTGAATGAAATTTTCTAGACACTAATTCACCCACCTCTCAGTGATTTTGCTTTCAAAAGGAATAGTATAGCTAGAAATAACACAAGTTTTCATATATTAATTTTCTTCAAAAAACTATATTAAAAACTGATTTAAATCCTTATACTAGCATATCTAAAGTGATTTACAAAATATTCACAAAAGCTTCTATTTTTATCCTTTTAAATTGTATTTTTTTTAATGATTTGATTGTTTTTAGCTTTTATTCTTCCTTCTCTTTCTATTTTTCCCCCTTTTCTTATTTTTTTACTTACACATCCTATTTTATGTTTATCTTCTCATTGTTGCTCTATTCTATAAGAAGCTTTGCTCTACTCTTCCCTTAAGTATTGTTGCTATGTAAACAATCTTCTATTGGATGTGTTATCTTAGTTCATGATTTTATATTCTATTACTTATGAATTACTTGATATATATGTTGATGTGATGGTTTATGTATGCTAAGAAGGAATTGAATGAAATTTTCTAGACACTAATTCACCCACCTCTCAGTGATTTTGCTTTCAAAAGGAACAGTATAGCTAGAAATAACACAAGTTTTCATATATTAATTTTATTCAAAAAACTATATTAAAAACTGATTTAAATCCTTATACTAGCATATCTAAAGTTATTTACAAAATATTCACAAAAGCTTCTATTTTTATCCTTTTAAATTGTATTTTTTTTAATGATTTGATTGTTTTTAGCTTTTATTCTTCCTTCTCTTTCTATTTTTCCCCCTTTTCTTCTTTTTTTACTTACACATCCTATTTTATGTTTATCTTCTCATTGTTGCTCTATTCTATAAGAAGCTTTGCTCTACTCTTCCCTGAAGTATTGTTGCTATGTAAACAATCTTCTATTGGATGCTACTCTTTTTTATGCCCATAATAATCTAATTTTATTATTCCACCTATTGTTGCTATGTTTCTATTGTTTTTTATTTCTATTTGTCTCATTTATTCTCGTCTTATATTGATCATCTTACAAATATTTCACCTACTAGTAGATTTTCCCTCTAAATTCCAAATGACTAACAAATTTCAAAATTCAAACCATTTCATTAAATTATATTTGGTGGCCACTTCTATGAAAGTCCATAGCATAGGTTAGGTGAAAACTATTAAATATAGGCTTATATTGAGAGGGGGGGCAAATCAATATAACATAATCTTTTAATCCTTTCAAATTTAATCAACCACAACAATCATAAACATTCAAGATCTAGCATTTAATAACACAAGAGAACACAATATTTACGTGGAAACCCTTTTAAGAGAAAACCATGGAAAATTATTGATTTTATATATATAACTCTTTTACAATGTTTGTAGGCACCAACCTAATAGAGACACCAATCCCCAGACCAAGAACCAACTCAGTCAATTGTGAGCACCCACCCACTGGAGACACCGATCTCCTTTATCAAGCACCAACTCGACCAATTTGTGAACACCAAAACCAACCCCTAGTCTATGAGGCACTGACCCCAAGCCAAATCAATTCCACCATGTATGATTACTTCTTTAATCAAATAATGAATTTGCTTCTCTTACACTTTCTCTCTCACTAATATTCTTATATACTTTCTTCTCTCCTCCCTTTCACAATTCTCAAATGATATTATTCATTAAAATAAATCTACCCTTACAACTTCTTTTCATAAGAGATATTCTATTTCATTTTTTGCTCTACTCCTCTCTTCCTTCTCTCTCACACTTATATGATCTTCAATTAAATTCAATGCTTGTAATACTTCTACATTTATTCTCCCTTATGTATACTTTAAATAATGTGTCCCATCAAAGAAGTACCTCTTCATTAAGAGATGTGATCGTTGAATTTTTCATCGACATTTTTTTAAACACTTTTGTTGACATTTTCATTTACTTCTGTCGACATTTTTGTTCACTTTTAGTAACTATTCAATTCACTTCTAGCAACAATTTTGTTCACTTATAGTAATAATTCCATTCAATTTTGATAAAAATTCCATTCACTTCTAGTAATAATTTTGTTTGATATTTCCATTCACATCCATTAGAATTCCTTTGGCATCAATGAAAATTATTCTAACAATCTCCCCCTTTGTCATTGATGGCAATTCCCATAAATTAGTATATGAAATCCTCCTTGTTGTGGTTCTCCTCCTTTACTACCCTTATCTTCAATTCTATCCCTTTGACATCAATGGTAAAGGGTTATACAAACTCTCACAAGCTCATCCATATATAACCTTCTTGATCCTTGGACTTGACAAACTGCTCATAGAGATACTCCTTAACTCATCTCACAGAAGAAATAAGTCTATTCTTCACATTCTTCTCAATAGACTTGAGTTACCTCCCTATAACTCCATTCTCCTCCTGATCAAACCACTTGAAGCAACAAACCAAAATATAGCAACTAAAACATGCACAACTTCTCAGAAGATTTGACATACCTTGTTTGAATACACCTTCACCCTTGCATAAGATACCAATTCATACCAATATTTACACTTCTTGGACCCAAGATACCTCTTTCAAAGATCAATACAGCTTCTCATATGAAGCTCACCACTACTACTAATCTAAACATCAAGAACATGCTCAAAGCAATTAGACTTACCTAAATCCATGCTCACAAGAGCTATTAAGACACTACACCATATTAATCTACCTCAAACTGATATACAAATTGATCTATCGACTCACCTTCATAAATTTCTTATCATGAAACATATCTAAGACCCAATAAGAATCCACCATGCTTCCTTTTTCTGTAAAGTGTCTCCTTGAAGCCTAGAATAGACACCCCACACAAAGGGTCCTCTAAAAAAGTGAACCCAAGAGATGCCCACATCTCCTATATTACTTCCATGATCATCTTGCATCCATATGACTAATTTATTTCTCTTAGAATACATTTAGTCATGTCTAACGTTTTTGACTCACTAACCTCAACATCTATGATGTTGTTCATCTTCTAAACTCTTGAAACTATCTCACCTTCCAACACACTATAATTAGAAACTAATAATAGGGAATCTTGACAAGTCTCATGATCAAATATAATAAAAGATTCTATTTGATCTATAGGCTACTTAGGACTAGTATTCACTATCCTTTCTAAAACTCCTAATAATAAGATTTCCACATAGTCCTTCCTATTTGATTCTTTCTCCACTATAGCAAGTAATCCATTCTCACTCTTAGACTCAATCTGATCAACCTCTACTATATTAGGTCTCAAAACCTAATTTTGGCCCTTCTCATACCTTATGTGGGCTCCATAGCCTTTGTAATACCTTAAGGATCTCTTTACTCTATTTTGATATAATTTAGCAATATGGCCAACTTATGACAATAAAAGAAAGTAATATTTGTCATACCATTTTATTGAAGGTGATTGAGGTCTCCCTTTTACTAATTTCTTCTCCTAAAAAATATCTTGCTCTATGACCAACATGATGATAAATAAAATAATGGCCATGAAAAGAATTGAAAAACTTAAAAGCATTGGGCTGCCTGATTGGCTTCTTCTTTTGCCATTCAAACTTGCATCCTTATTACCTTGGACTGATATCTCATGATATTTCTCAACCTTTACTATGAGCCTCTCATGCTTATCCTTAAAATATCTTAACACAGCCTTCAACTAATCAGACTCTTCTTCTCTTGATCTCAAACTTCAATATGTAACCTCTAGTTGATTCTTAAGATCCTGAATAGACATCTTATCTTCTTTTACTTCTACAGCTAACTTAGAATCTAAGATACATACCTTCTCCTTAAGATCCTTGACCACATATTTTAACTCTTGATTCTACTTCCTTAGTTACTTGGCCATCTTGTGCTTCAAAGAATATCCTTTAGGCTTGTTAGTCCTACTTCAAAGGACTTGTTCTGATACCAATTATTAAACACATGTTTATACTAAGGAAGGGGTGAATCAGTATTACATAATATTTTAATCTTTTAAAATTTAATCAATGACACCAACCATAAAAATTCAATATCTATCAATAAATAACACAATATAACACATGACTTACATGGAAACACACACACACACACACACACACACACACACACACACACACACACACACACACACACACACACACACACACACACACACACACACACACACACACACACACACACACACACACACACACACACAACTCTTTTATAATGTTTGTAGGCACCAACATACTAGAGAGAACAATCCCCAAACCAAGCACCAACTTGGTCAATTGTGAGCACCCACCCACTAGAGACACTGACCCCCTTGGCCTAGCACCAATCTGGCCAATTCATGAGCACTGACCCATAAGAGAACTAACCCCTAGACTATAAGGTAAAAACCCCAAGCTAAATCAGTTCCACCATCTATGATTGTTTCTTCAATTAAATGATGGATTTTCTTCTCTTACACTTTTTATATCACTAATTTTCTTATATACTTTCTTCTCTCCTCTCTTTCATAATTCTCAAATGATATTCTTCATTAAAATAAATCTACCCTTCACACTTCTTTTCTTAAGAGATATTCTATTTCATATTTTTCTATACCCTTCTCTTCCTTCTCTCTCACAAATATATGATTTTCAGTCAAATCAAATGCTTGTAATACTTCCACATATTTTCTCCCTTATATAGTCTTTAAAGGATGTGACCCATCCAAAAGGTACCACTTAAGCAAGAGATGTGACCATTGACATTTCTGTTGGCATTTTTTTAAACATTTTCGTCGACATTTCTATTCCCTTCCATTGACATTTACATTCACTATCGATATGGCAAAAATTCTATTCACTTATGAAAATAATTACATTCACTTCTGATAATAATTCCATTCACTTTTGGCAACAATTCCATTTGACATTTATGTTCATATCTGTAACAATTCCTTTCACATCAATAACAATTATTCCAACAAAAATAGGGGTAGGTATATAATATTTTAACAAATTAAAGTTCCTCATTAATAAAATAAAAGTCCCCAAATATTTGTGTGAATATCTAAAAACATAATAGTATCATTCCTGAATCTTATATGAGATAGAGCACCTTAATGTATAATATTTTTCACTTAACAAATTTTATAAGAAAATACAACTTTCACATAGATTCATTTTCTATAAGTAATGGCCAGATTCCATCTAAAGTTGAGGAGAGTAAATTTGAATCTAATTTAAAGGGATATTTAAGTAGAATGCTAACAATTTTTTCATGTACTCATAAATTGAATGCAATCTTCATGGAAGAATGAATAAAATTAAAAATAATGAATAAGTTTTGGTTTCAAAGGATCTTTTGAATTAATTCATATAACGTTTGAATAATATTTATCAATATCATTATAATACCTTTAATAATTTTTTATTTAGTGAGTTCAAGAATCATTCATATAAAACTTAAAAGAAGGTAGTTTTTTCTATTTTGATATCCAACTTCTGGTGGTGAACCATAAATTTTACATACCAAGAGGATTACATCCTTATTTTACAAGTTACATAGAAGATTGTTTTGTCAAATATATAAGTAAATAATCTAACTATAGTAAGAATTTTCAACACATTAGAGCCTATGAAAAATAGTGATAATGTGGAAAACTCCAGAGATAAAACAAAAGACATACACTAAAAATTATAAGAATAATTGAATAATAAATCTTTCTTTTGGGTGGAATGTTATTTTATAACATAGATATGAAAAATATTTTTATACATTTGAAATCATTTTGTCTCAAGTATAAGAACCAAACTACACAACTATATAACAATGTAAAATTAGGGGAAGGGAGCCAGTAGTTGAGTGAGATCCAATAGTTGTGACCCCCCATGGTGAAGTGATTCACTAATCATAACTAAAACATATATATTTAATTATGCATGTTAGTTTGTGTAATTTTTGTCAAAGTAACCTATTCATCCAAATAAAGGTCTTATTATTGTGTGGATCAACAATATAAAAATTATAACCTTATATTGTAAATATTGCATACATATTATAAATAATTAATCACCATAATTAAATAAAGGTATATCCTATTGAAAATAAAGTATATCTTATTTAAAATGATAGATACTTTAGAAAAAATTACATTCTTTTCATATTTTTTAAGTGCCAATAATTTCAAAACAACAACTTTATTAATTAAATGAGAGACACAAAATCAATATTATACATCCTCATTGTAAGTTATAGAAGACAAAATATCCAATAGCCCATGCACTTACATTTTTATTACATCCTATGATATTAGAAATTCAAATATTTAACTCAAACAATTTGTTCCATACTATGTAGAATTAACAAACAATCTCCTCCAAATTTACTTAAGCTACATGTCTTAGTTCTTTGTTATTGTTATTAAGGTGGTTAGAGATGAGAAATTGAATTGCTTAAGCTACGTGGTCATTGCACACTATTGTTTTCATTGACCATGCGGGTGGTCAACCTATGTTGGTTGCCACCCAATGTAATATGTGGTTATTATTTTAAATAAAATTCAATTTAATATTATGAATTTTCATTACCATAATCTTTAATAATGCTTCAAACATGCAACTTAATTTAACTAAAACCAAAAACTAATTGCCAACCATTATGTGTTTTTCTACAGCTAATTTAGGTGTTTTAAAGACTTAGAGGTAGGGTGACCTCAAAAGTGACCCCTAAATTTTTCATTTCCTTCAACATGAAATAAACTTTAAGACATGGAACAACACATTTTTTTAGATATGACCTCTTTCTCACAAAGGTAATTTTAGACTCTTTTTCATTGAAATAAACTAGTTTTATTCCAATGGTTGTGGAGACTTGGATAGGTGATTGTAGGATAAACCAAAAGGGACCTATATAAATTTTAGTACTCTTATGCATGGAAGAGGTTTCAATACGTAAAACTTTATATTTAGTTTTTTTATAATGATTTTCTTGTAGGAAGGTCTTTTTAAACTTTTTTGATGATTGCAACCTCCTAGAAGCCCAAAAAAGTTTGAGCCTAAAAGGGGATCCATGCTATTTTTCTGTCTTCTACTATTTGAGACAAATTTAAAAAACCAAAACTAATTTTTCCTAAAAATTTTACCTTAAAAATTATTGGCTATCATTAATGGATGTGGTGAAGCTAGAAGCTCTGCAATACCTTTTTTGAAAGTGTGGGATAATAAGACCTCTTCAAAGTTTTACATAGAACCAGGTACCTAAAAGATGATCACACACATATTTTAATAATTTTATAAGTTTTAAATTAAAATAAATAGTTAAGAATAAATTCTTGGAGACTCCATAAATGGTAGTTGTTTAGAGCTAAGGAAGGAGAGGAGGGATGACTTTGGAAACTGCATCTTCCAACACCTTCTCCCTTTTATCAAAAAATATGAATTTTCAATTAAATGATTGAATTGAATAATTTAGTGTCTCCATAAGGATATTTAGGGCATACTTTCCTTTGAATAAAATTGATTATCAAGGTTGCTTTGACCCAATAATAGATATGGGTTCCACTGTCAAGGGGCATAAATGTGAAAATTTACGAACCTTTCTAGGTCTTTTCAAAACTATGTGATATTTGTTTAAGCACTTTCTTCTAATCCAAGTCAACTCGAAATTATATTTTATTCTTGACTTAAGTATGAACTGAGCCATGTGATTGGCCAAAATTACTCAAAATTTTTCTTGAATACCATTGTGAGATAACACATCTCATTTGAGCTAGTGGTTATTCAAACCCACCTCTATTTATCTATGCATCCCTTTTAGTCCTTAGATCATGGTCCACAAGGACTGATTAAAGAGGTGTAAGCTTATATAAGAGGATTTAGGCCAATTAGAGTAAACTTAGCGATTGTGCATCCACTTATATTTTGATTCCATGTCATTTAGGCATGTGGGTTACTGGATTCTTTATGCATGTTATGCCACATAGTAAGCCAACTATTGGGAGTGCAAGTGTGTAGAATGTGGATTTTTGGAATGACAGTAATAAAATCATTGATTTTTACATGTAGTGATTAAAAAATTATCTCGATAATTTTACTTATTGTCAAAGCATAGGTATAGTTGTGTTTGCAAATGTTGTCTCTTCCATTTATAATTAATTTTTTCCTCTTTATAAGGATTCTTTTTAAATGTATATGTGATCTTTCTTGGCTAAGCAAAGGAAACAAGGACATAGTCAATGACAATGGGGGTGGTTAACCAATGTTGGTTGCCACCCAACTTAATATGTGGTTATTATTTTAAATAAAATTCAATTTAATATTATGAATTTTCATTACCAAAAGATTTAATAATGTTTCAGACTCCCAACTTAATTTTATTAAAACCAAAAACTAATTGCCAACCAATATGCGTTTTGTACATCCAATTTAGGTTTTTTGAAGACTCAGAGGTAGGGTAACCTCAAAAGGAATGCCCTAAAATTTTCATGTCCTTCCACATGAAATAATTTTTAAGATGTGGAACAACACATTTTTCTAGATATGACCTCTTTCTCACAAAGGTGATTTCAGATCATTATTCAAAGATGTTTCTAGTATTTGAAATAAAATTTAAAAACTAAAACTATTTTTTTTCTAAAAAAATTACCTCAAACTTTATTGACAGTCATTAATGGATGTGGTGGAGCTAGAATATCAACAAGACCTTTTTTGAAAGTGTGGGAGACTGAGACCTCCTTGAAGTTTTACGTCGAGACAGGTAGCTACAAGATGTTCACATACATATTTTAATCATTCTATAAGTTTGAAATTAAAATAAATAGTTTAGAACAATATCTTAGAGACTCCAAAAATAGTAGTTGTTTAGAGATATGGAAGGAAAGGAAGGATGACTATGGAAAATGCATCCTCCAACACCTCCTCCCTTTTTTAAAAAAATGTGATTTTTTAATTAAATGACTAAATTTAAGATTTTAGTGTCTCCATAAGGATATTTAGGGCATCCAATAGTGGAGATGGGTTCCATTCTCAAGGGGCTTAAATGAGATATTATAAGCACCTTTTAGGTCCTATCGAAACTATATGATCTTTATTTAAGCACTTTATTCTAAACCAATTCAAATCAAAATCATATTTTATTTTTGACTTAAGTATGAATTGAGCCATGTGATTGGCTAAAATATCTCAAAATTCTCCTTGAACACAATTGTGAGCTAAGGCATCTTATTTGAGCTAGTGGTTTTTAAAACCCACCTATGTTTATTCATGCATCCCTTTTCATCCTTAGATCATGCACGACTAGGACTTGTTAAAGAGGTCTAAGCTTATATAAGAGGTTTTATGCCAATTAGAGAAAATGTAGTGATTGTGCATCCACTTACATTTTGATTCCAAGTCATTTAGGCATGTGGGTTGTTGGATGATTTATACATGTTGTGCCAAATAATAAGCCAATTATTGGTAGTGTGAGTGTGTAGAATGTGGATTTTTGGAATGATGTCAATAAAATCATCAGTTCTTACATGCAGTGATTACAAAATTATCTCAACAATTTTAATCATTTCCAAAGCATAGGTAGAGTGGTGGTTTCAAATGTTGTCTCTTCCATTTAAATTTAATTTCTTCCTCTTTCCATGGATTATTTTTTAATTTATATATGTTATTTTACGGCTAAGCAAAGGCAACAAGGACGTAGTCAATAAACACTTTGTATATTCCTTGATGTTCTTATAGTAGTTGATCTTGGTCATTAGTGTTTGGGATTTGGGTTATGTGTAAGAGAGTTTGTGTTATTAAGTGGTAGAGAATTTCATATGGGTTTTGAGAAAATTGTATTGTAAAAAATATCCATTAAGGCAATACTCAAGAAGATCCTTTGGTAGAATTTTTAATGGAATTTTCTAAGTTAAGTTTCTTCACAATAATCTTGTATCTCTTTCATATTTCTCATTATATTATTTCAGTAGTTTTTTTGCTCTATATTTGATGTTTAATTTATTTGACAAGTTTAAAAATTTTGATTTCAATTTGAGGCACCATTAACTATGTAATTGTATAATTGATACAAAAGAACAAAGTATAACAATCAAGTTAATTAGAATAAATTGTATTAATGAATTAGTTATGGAATATCCATGCGAATTACATATCATAAATGAAAAATATATAATTTTCATTCTATGAATTTGATTTATTATGTGGGATAAGCTTATAAGAATTAAAAATGAATTTATATTGGGCAAGAGAAGCCATTGACTGAATAAAGCAAACATAAAAATTGTAAAGAGTTTTAATTCATGAATACTAACCTGCTCCTTTATTATGTAACCTTTATATATTATTATTATTTTTTATAATATATGAAGCCTATAGAAGCCATAGGAAAAGATTGATGAATTTTCCCAAGTTACCATCCATTCGATTGGCAATTTTGATCAAATTTCAATATGGTCTTCTTGGTTTGTTTAAGACAATAGGGATGGTGGCCACTGATGTTGATATTGTTAAAACATCATTATTATCCTTGATAATCATTAAATGAATTCATGAGCACTAAACTAGAACCTAATAATTGTTTAAATTAAAGAGAGAAAAAATGATATTGAGATAGAAAGCATTATATCTTAGAAATTAAAAAAACATATGTTGTCTGAATATGTGTTTTATTATAGTCTATAAAGTTTATATTTATTGAATTTTTTATATAAAACATTTAATTTTTAACTTTAAATGTTCTCTATCAAAATTAAACTGCCTCATTGATCAAATGAACGTCCTCAAAGATATGTGGGAATATCTAACAATATAATAGTATCTTTCATGAATTTTATATGAGATAGAGCAGCTTAATGCAAAATATTTTTCACCTAAAAATTTTATAAGAAAATACAAGTCTCATATAGATTCATTTCCTCCAAGGTCATGGTCAGATTCCATCTAAAGTTGAGGACAGTAAATATGAATTTAAGTTAAAGGGATTTTAAAATAGGATGATAACAATTTTTTATTTTCTCTGAACTTGAAATCAATCTTTATGGAAGAAAGAATAAATTAAAAATAATGAAATTTTGGTTTGAAAGGATCTTTTGATTAATTCATATAAATTTTAAATAAGATTTGTTAATCTCATCATGAATAATTTTGTTAATTTTTTGTTTAGTGAATTGAGGAGAATTCATAGAAAACTTATAAAGAGGTAGTTTTTCTATATCAATACTTAAATTGTGATAGTGATCCATAACTCTTACATGCCAAGAAGATTTATGTCCTTATTTGACAAGTTAAATATAAGATTGATTTGTCAAATATAGGTACCTACTCTAGCTAGAGTGAGAATTTGTGACATACTGGAGCCTATGAAATATAGTGATAATGTAAAAAACCAAAGAGATAAAACATATGACATACCTTAACAATTTGTGATACACTGGAGGATATAAAACACAATGATAATATAGAAAACTAAAGAGATAAAATAGAGGACAAAAACTAAAATTTATAAGAATAATTGAGTAAGAAACTATTATTTTGGTTGGAATATTCTTTTCTAACATAAATATGAAAACTCTTTCTATACATTTGAAATCATTTTGTCTCAAGTATAAGCACCAAACTACACAAATATACAACAAGGCAAAATTACTGGAAGGAAACCATAGTTGAGTGGGATCTAATAGTTGTGACCCCCATGCTGAAGTTATTTCCTATATGTGTGTGTGTGTGTGTGTGTGTGTGTGTGTGTGTGTGTGTGTGTGTGTGTGTGTGTGTGTGTGTGTGTGTGTGTGTGTGTGTGTGTGTGTGTGTGTGTGTGTGTGTGTGTGATATTTTGTGTACTTTTAGTCAAAGTGACCTATACATACAAATAAGGGTCTTATTATTGTCTAAAATAAGCAATATAAAAATTATGAATTTATATTTTAATATTACATACATATTATAAATAATTAAATACCATAAAAAAATATATATATCATATTGAAAATAATGTATATCTTATTTAAAATTAAATATACTTTGTAAAACATTAAATCTTCTTCAATTTTTTTTAGGTGCCAATAATTTGAAAACACTAACTTTATTTATTAAATGCGAGACATAAAGTCAAAATTATACAACCTGATTGTAATGTATAGAAGAAACATCATGCACTTACACTTTTATTATATCCTATCATATATAAAATTCAAATATTTTGCTCTAACAATTGGCTTCATAATTTATAGCATTAATAAGCAATCTTCTTCAAAATTGAAGGTTTAGAGATTTTGTAAGCCTCTCTATTTGCATGCATATTAAAAAATTAAAATTTTGTTTATGAGATACATTATCTCTATAGATAAAAAAATCTAGACCAATCAATCTTTGATTTACAGAGTTATTATTAGAGTTTTCTTTATTTAGAATTCTAGAGTGTTAGATTCAAATTTGTTGAAGTAGATTTCAATTTTTAATTGCTCACATTTCAGGTAAATAGACTATACTTCTTCACTAACATAGCGTAAATATTTTTGTTTTACTATGGAACAAAATCAATTTGTGAATTCATGTTTTTATGTTATTTATATGTTGCTTTGAATTAATATTGTTGTTTAATTTATTCACATTTTCAAAATTATAAATATTCTTTGCCATATCTATCAAGGCAAAAAAAAAATTCATCCATCTAACATGTTGAAGCTACAATCTCTGTCAAAAAATGCATTCTATAAAAAATGTTATTGAGTCCTATGTGTTATCCATTCACGTTTTTATGTTTATAACATGTGTGTTGCATTTTTATTTCCATCCCTCCAACTGTCCATGGCTTCTACAAGCACCCACTAAATGTTCGCACATAAAAATGATTGTTTGGATGGAAATGATTTAAACTTGGGATGGAATACAAAACATTTAATTTAGTATAAACACAAATACTTGTTTGGATGAAATGGTAGTTGAACTTGGTAAGGAAGACTATACCAATATTGTATACATAGAAATACATTTATAATGACTATAATGCTTATTAAATTATGCATTTGATTAATTCATATATATTCTAACACATTTCAGAATTCAATAGGGAGAAAAATATTAGTTTACACATAAATATTTTTTTATACATTTGATTAATTAATACATATTCTAACACATTTCATAATTCAATAGACATCTTGGAAAATGCTTGTATGATTAATATGCAACAACCATTTCTGAAGATGCCTAACAGTCTTTATTTCTATTAATGTCCCCATGCCTATCAGTAAAAAAATGTTCAGTGTGACTCATTCAAGCCACTCTCCCCTAAATGTCATGGAACCCAAATTCCTATTATTGCTATTGAATTTTTTTTGTGCATTTATATCTGAGCAACTTTTTATGGTATGTTTATGGTGAATCTCAAGGATTTCATTCAGATAACAATAAATGTTATTATTTTTGTATCAAACCATATCATTTTTTGAATTTAATGGCCATGTTGGAAGACACGTGTGTCACTAATATGCAATGAAATTCCATGTTTGAAGCTACTTTGGGAGATTTGTTTCCATTAATGTGGTCAGTTAATGTTGCCAAAGATAAACACTATACCTTGTTAAGCATGTCTTGTTCAAGTCACTCTCCCCTCATAGTCATGGAACTCAAATGTCTCTTTTATAAAATGTAGAGTTTCATAGATATTGTATCATCACCATGTTGAAATCATGAAACCTTACCTACAATTAACCCACAATGTCAACATGTTTTCATTTTCATTTGACTACATATTTCATAGTATTTGGATGGAAGCCCTTGAGGTTTACATTCATATAATAGTAACTTTGGATGAAATAATTAACATTTACTAGTTTATGGATGGAATACATGAAGGTGTTCATTCACATACGAGTAAATATTATTATCTTTGTATCAAAATGAAGGTATTCAATCACATACCAGTAAATGTTATTATCTTTGTATCAAAATTATGTATTTCTTTCATATACCACTAAATGTTAATTTTTTATATTTGAATTAATGTTGTTGTGTTATTTATATATGTGATTCATTTCTATTTCCCTGTATTAAAGTGTCATGTAATCTTATTCAAGGTGCCATTTTAAAATTTCATTCACTTGTAGTAAATGTGAGATGAACAATGATAGAACCCAATTTCATTTTATGTAGAATGTTTCTTTTTAAATTTTTTTATAATTTTAGCATATTCAACATATCAAATATTACCTACCTTAAATAATTTGAAAATTGAACATATGTTAGTGAATTCATGTTGTCGTATTATTTGTATCCCTACTTGCAACATGTAGACAATATAATGATTTCATAATTAATGTCAAGGTTTATTTATTCATCCTTTAACCAATCTGGTGGGTTGCCTAATAACATAGATTTAAACCACCTAATTTATAAATTTTAATTTTTTATAGGTTTGACAAATAGTTAGGACCTGAATATGTAAAGTTTGTTATAAATTGACCAATAAAAATATAAAAATGATTTTTTTTTACATTGGATTAAATATTTGTGCACTTGAGTACCCCATCAAGTTAACATGGACCATTAATAAAAACCAAAGGGCCATGTTGGAAGATGTTTATCTGTATGACTGAATAGTCATTGTTATGTGGATAGAAGATTTAAAGGTTCTCATTCACTCTAAGGAGCATTGAAAGTCATCATATAATAGTGGATAGCCTTTACAAACTCCTTTATTATATGGTGACGTTCAATTCTCTTTGTATTCAACAAGCATATTTTATCACCAATAAATGCAAGAAGGACAAAAAATAAATGGAGAGGTAGAGGCTTTTAAACAAAAAATTCAACCCTATACCTTAATAACATCACATATTGAAAGATAGGATAAACATTTTATCCCTAATTATTTCATGTGGGATCCCTCTTCTTAAATATGTTAGAATGGTAAAAAATGGATCATAAGCTTAATTCTACATGGAAATGGATCATAAACTTGATTCACATACCATTAAATGTTATTGTCTTTGTATCAAAATTAATATTTTCATTCACATACTAGTAAATGTTAAGTTAGATTATCAAACCGAATCCTTTTATTTATTTATGTTGTTGTGTTATGGATATATTGATGTGATTTTATGTTGTTGTGTTATTATATGCTTTTTTAACTTTAAAAATATTATTTTACATAGTTGTTATTGATACATTTTACATTATATTAGAGGCTACTTGTATATTTAGTTAATTGTTTTAGTTTAGCATGGGAAAATACAATAAGAAGTAGTTTGTTAGATGATGACCATGTGCAAAAATGAATAATAGAAGAGTCAAATTATTTTTTGATGTTGACGAAGAGATTAAAAAACAATAACCCACTACTAACTAATAAGAGAGGGAAGTAATTGAAGATAAAATCACCATGAAGGAGGTAGAGAATGAAGTTGTAAACGATCCCCTACTACCCAGCATAGAAAGTGGATAAAAATTAATATGGAAAGTATAATGTGAGATGTGGATGAAAATGGTTTAGTAAAAAAAACTACATCAATAATGTGGGGCATCAAACCAAACACTTTATCCAATTGATTGAAAGGATTAACAACTACTAATAAGACGGTACCATCGACTATCTTATTAGATGCAAAAGAATATGAGATTGTGTAGTGGTGTAAGGACTTGGGGCTAACATGGCCCATGGGTTAGACATCTCACATTTAAAGGCCTGTGTTTCCCACGTATGAAAATCTAGGCCCAACCCATTCAATAATGGAGACCTCAATAATTCATGGTGGGCAAGCTTTAGAAAGAGGCATCCTAATTTGCCTTTGATAATGGTAGAAGGACTAGACAGAGATAGGGTTTTGATTCTAAGTTCATCTAGAGTGATATTTTTTTTATGATAACATACTAATTATATATTCCATAAAATAATATAGGCCACACAAAATCTAGAGTTGTGATGAGACAGGGATGCAAGATAGAAGGAATTGTGGCATACAAGTCATCACTAAAAAGGGGGCAAGGAATGTACCATAAATAATGTCGAAGGGTATATAATGGTTCATATTTTTAGCATGTGTTAGTGCATCTACACAGAGTATCTCAGTGTGATTTCTCTTCAAACTTAAAAGCTAGTTTCAAATTTTCATTTCAAGCTATGAACCAAGTGCATGTATGGTTGCCCAAGTGCATACATGGATTATGAAATAAATTATTTATGAAATAGTTGTATCATTTCTCTAAATTTATTTCAGAAGGAGTATCACCTAAAAATAAAAATCTTCTCATTTTTTATGGGCACGACAACCATGTTTCACTATCGACAATTAAAGAGGCTAGAGATTTGGGGATTGACCTACTTACATTGCCCACACATACTACCCACAAATTTTAGTCTTTATATGTAAGTATGTTTATCCCATTTAAGGCCTACTTCATAAACATAAGGGTATCATGGGTGAATATACATCATTGTTGTGAGATAAAAAATAAGAATTGGATACTTTAGGCAACATATAATTGAAAATAACATAAAATCATAACAATATAAAATATGGATTTAGAAGGATAAGTATTTGGCCCATAAACCCTAACATAGTAGCCAATGACATGACTCAAAGTGAAGCATTCCATGTTTATGATGATGAAATTAGTGCATCTAAAAATATAATGAGGTTGGTTGGGTTGAATGAGGGAGATATTCAAGCTACTATACAACATATGGATTAAATGTAGCAAAAAATGTTATTGAAGGTGAACAAGAAACAAATACAAATAATTTTGTAGATGCATTGAATGAAAGTGTATGGGTAGTAAATCATAATCAATAAATAGAAATGTTTTAATATGTATTGAATGAAATGAATGTAACATCCATTTTCAACCAAGATGGTTCAAATTTTCATACCTAAGTAATCCCACTAGAATAGTTGAAGGAAGGAGCACCAAATATTGGCATTAATTATGAATTAATGAAATTAGATGTGTCTATGTCAATGTCATCACTATCAATTTCTATCCCACCTAAGATAGTTCACTACTTTGCGGTAGATGGATAATGGGGCTTATATGATGCAAATATTGATCTGGTTGTAGATGAAGACATAGTAAAAAATGCTGTAAAAGATATTGAATGCGCCCAACCTAAATTGAATGAACAAAAAAATCAATATCACCATTTATGAAATTTCTATCAAAAAGGATTACAAAGAAATTAGGAAATAATGCACTCAATTCTAGCAGATATTCACATATATTCACATCAGATGACTATAGAAAAATGTTTATATAACATGAGTCCCACAAGAAGGACATTGAAGAATTGAAGGCAATTAGTAAAGAACAAATTGATGAGAGGAAAGCCCTTAGGCAATCTAAGAGGGAAAGAAGGGAACAATGCAAGATCCAAAATGAAATAAAAATGTAAAAGGATTAGAATAAGATATAATAAAGTTAGGAGAAGGATCAAAATAAAGATCACGATATAAGGGAGAGAGAATTTGAGAAGGTTATAAAATAATTATATAAGAAAAAGTATTTAAGCAATGAATTCAACTCTCTGCCCGAAAATCATCACATATTGAAAAACATGATAAATATTCTATCCATAGTTGCTTTTTGGATCTCTCCTCCTAATTAAATTAATGTGGTAATAAATCCCACTAAGGAGATAACCTTTTAAGGACCACCTGTACTCCACATTATCTGAATACAACCAATGAAAGGCAAAACTCTATTTTTCCACCTTGGATGGTGTAATCAAATGTATTAATTTTGTTATGTATTGTATTGAAGTGTATTAAGTAATGTTTTTATTATCTATTGTATTAAGTTTGATTATGTATTGTAGTTAAATTTACTTGTTGTGTACATTCAAAATGAAAATTGTTAATAAGCGTAATGAAATTTTAAAAACCTTCACTTGAAAGTATGTTTACATTACCCACACATAATATCCACCAATTTCAGTCATTATATGTAAGTATGTTTATCCCATTGAAGGCCTACTTTATAAATGAAAGGATATCATGGATGAATATACATCATGGTTTTTATAAAAAGAGATAATAATTGGCCACTTTCGCTAACATAACATAGAAAATAACACAAACTCATAACAATATAAAATATGGATTTAGAAGGATAAGTATTTGGCCCATAAACCCCAAGGTAGTAGCCAATGACATGACTCCAAGTGTAGCATTATATGTTGATGAGGATGAAATTAGTGCATCTAAAAATATAATGAGGTTGGTTGGGTTTAATGAGGGAGATATTCAAGATATTATATAACATATAGAGCAAATGTAGCAAAAAATGTTGTTGAAGGTGAAAAAGCAAGAAATGTAAATAATTTTGTAGATGCATTGAATGAAAGTGTATAGGTAGTAAATCATAGTCATTAAATAGAAATATTTGAAGATGCATTGAATGAAATGATTGTAACATCCACTTTCAACAAAGACAATTTAAATTTTCCTAAGTAAGCCCACTAGAATAGTTGGAGGGAATACCAAATATTGGCATTAATTATGAATTAATGAATGTAGATCTATCTATGTCAATGTCACCATTATCACTTTCTATCCCACCTAAGATAGTTTAATACTATGTAGTAGATGGATAATGGGGATTATATGATGCAAATACTGATCTAGATGTAGATGAGGACATAATAAAAAATGCAGTCAAAGATATTGAATGTGCTCAACCTAAATTGAATGAACAAAAAAATCAATATCACCATTTATGAAATTTCTCGTAAAAAGGGTAACAAACAATTTAGGAAATAATATACTCAATTCAAGCAAATAATCTCATATACTCACATTAGATTACTATATAAAAATGTTTATATAACATGAGTCCCACAAGAATAATATTGAAGAATTAAGGCAAGGAATAAAGAACAAATTGATGAGAGGAAAACCCTTGGGCAATCTGAGAGGGAAAGAAGTGAACAATGCAATATTAAAAATGAAATAAAAATGTAAAAGGATCTAAAGAAGATACAACAAAGGTAGGAGAAGGATAAAAATAAATATCACAATATAAGGGAGAGAGAATTTGAGAAGGTTAGAAAAGAATTAGATAGGTAAATGAATTTAAGCAACCAATTCAGCCCTCTGCCCGAAAATCATCACATATTGAAATACATGATAAATATTATATCCATAATTGTTTTTGGGATCCCTCAGCCTAATTTAATTAACATGGAAATAAATCCCACTACGGAGATAATATTTGAAGGACCAACTACACTCCACTTTCTCTCAATATAGCCAATAAAGGGTAAAACTCTATTTTTTGACCTTGGATGGTGTAATAAAATGTATTAAGTTTATTATGTATCTATTGAAGTGTATTAAGTAATGTTTTGATTATCTATTTTATGAAGTTTTATTATGTAATGTAATTAAATTTACTTGTTATCTACATTCAACATGAAAATGGAACATAAGATTAATGAAATTTTAAAAACCTTCACTTTAAAGTGATTACCCCAATGTTATTTTATTCTCTTTAATTAAAAATTTGACATCATTACCCACACAAAACCAAAAAAAAAAAAACACATTTAAATAATACAAGGAATAAAAAAATTGGGATCATAATAACTATGTTAAAAATTAGAATGTAATCAATGTAAGAGCATAAATGTACTACAATCTCCACAAACATATATTATGTTAAGAAACATAATGAATTTTTTGCGCAAGTAGTAAAATCTATGTAAACATAAAAATTATCAAGAAACACAATGTTTAGAAAACTCTTGCAAGTAGACCAACAAAAATTCACCCTTTGCAATAATTAAACTTCTATACAAAATAAAAACTCATGAATAAAGTAATTGACAATTGAATGGAAAACTTGTCAACAATTTTATGGCAAATAATAGTTGTAATGTTGAAAATGTCAATGAATAACACAACAACATGACTTCAAAATGGCATATCAATAGCACAACATGCATTCACAAAATGAATAAATAGCTAACATATTTTCCTCAAATTGCATTATGAGAAGCAATATGAGGAAAACAAAAACGCCTCTCATTGCCATTAGAATTGCTCTTTTAAATTGAAAAGAAATTTATGCTTACACGACTAAAATGGCTCTGATATATATATATATATATATATATATATATAACACAACAACATGAATTCACAATGGCATATCAATAGCACAACATGCATTCACAAAATGAATAAATAGCTAACACGTTTTCCTCAAACTGCATTATGAGAAGCAATATGAGGAAAACAAAGACGCCTCTCATTGCCATTGGAATTGCTCTTTTAAATTGAAAATAAATTTATGCTTACATGAGTAAAATGTGAATGAATAACACAACAACATGAATTCACAATGGCATCTCAATAGCACAACATGCATTCAAAAAATGAATAAATATCTAACATGTTTTCCTCAAACTGCATTATGAGAATCAATATGAGGAAAACAAAGACGCCTCTCATTGCCATTGGAATTTATCTTTTAAATTGAAAAGAAATTTATGCTTACACGACTAAAATGTCTATTTTTTTTTTATATATATATATATAGAAGTTAGAACTGTTATGTTGCATCTATCCTCTGGAAAGAGAGAAACTTGCTAAGAAAAAGAAGCATGGCCACCTTAAAAATCCATAAATGAAACATGAAAATGATTATTGCATCTGAGACTATGGATATTTTAATTTTGGATGTTTTTTCTACAACCCCATTTAAACATACACATATGTAGAAAATATGGTACAAATAATCCTTACATAGATTAAAGAGAGAGAGAAAAATGATATTGAGATGAAAGTAATAGATCTTGAAATTAATAAAATGTATATTGTTTTATACATGTAGGTTATGTTGGTTTTGATATGTGTTTTCTTGTAGTCTATGAAGTTTATATTTCTTGAATAATTTATATATAAAGCATTAAATATTAAATATTCTTCATGAAAATTATGTTGGCATAAAATAAAATGTGTAGGCCTAGAAGGGAAGCAACCGACAATAGAAAATAAAATAAAAAATTAAAACTTTGAAGATAGGAGATAGTTCATAACCAATCAAAATAGTGTTATAAATGCACTAAAACACATGCTAGAACCATAAAATAGGGGATGCAGAGTAGGGTTGGAAATAAGATAAATTTACATATATTAATTTACTTCAAAAAAATCTATTACGAACTAATTTAAATCCATATACTTGCACAGTTATAGCTAATTACAAAAGACTCATAAAAACTTCTATTTTTCTCCTTCTATCTTGTATTTTACTGAATGGTATGACTATTGTCAGTTTCTATTCTTATTTATCTTTTTATTCTACCCACTTTTCTTCTTGTTTTGCTTACACAATTTTTTTTATGTTTATCTTCTCTCTAATACGCTATTCTCTAAGTTGGTCTACTCTACTCTTCCATTGACTACTATTGCTTGAATAATGTATTCTATTGGCTGCTATGCTTTTTTATGTCCATAATGGTCTAATATTATTCTTTTACCTATTATTTTTATGTTTATTCTATTATTTTATATTTCTATTTATCTCATTCTTTTTTTTCTTATACTACTAGGCTTATAGTGGTTTCACCTACCACCAAATTTTCCTAGCAAACTCCAAACCATTGGCAAATTTCAAAATTCAAACTACCGCATTAAATTCTATTTAGTGGCCATTGTTTAGGAAGTCCATAGCATAGGGTAGGTGAAAAAAATGGCATGGATATACTATTTTAATACCCCCTTATCCATAACCTTCTTAGAATGATTTGATGAATCTATTTCAACCACTAAAAAATCCTTATAACTTCTCCTCATTTGCCCAAATGCTTCTTCACTTCCTTTTTTCATATACAAAGCTTTATTATTGAAGTCTATATCTCTATTGATGGAGTTTTTAATTGGACTGGTAGAGTCCATAGTTGGACTATGAACTCAACTGGTAGAGTCCATAGCTTGATAGGAAAGTCTGTAGCTAGGCTATAGACTTGATTTGTAAAGTCTATAACTAAACTGATAGAGTCCATAGTTTCCTTATGGTAGTATGTAGCTTAGTTGTAGGATTTCATAGCTACTCTATTGGAGTTCAAAGTTACATTATAAGAGTCTATAGATAGACTATTGGAGTTCATAACTATGTTATAGGAATCTAAAGCCAACATAAAATGTTGTAGGCCCAATGCTACTACATTAATGAACCCTAACCTTCCTTTTAAGTGCATAAAAATATATTTTGACATTGTCTTGGTAAAATTATCATCCAATATCTGATATGAGTTTCAAAAACTAAGTTTTATCACATGTTTCTCAACTAACTCTCGAGTGAAATGATACTTGATTGCAATGTGCTTGCTCCTACCATGAAAGACTGGGCTCTTAAACAATGCTATGGAGAATATACTTTCATAATATACTATAGAATCCCCTTGTTTTTGCTCATAAAAATTTGAAAGTATCCTTCTCAACCATATATCTTGACATGATATTGAATTGAATAATATGTACTCTACTTCAACAATATAAATGGAAAATATATTTTATTTCTTTGAATTCCAAAATATGGCTTCTGACCCAAGATGAAATACATAACCCAAAGTGCTCTTTCGATCATCAAGGATACCAGCCAAATCACTATCTGTGTAACCCATAATCTAAAACTCATTTGTTTTTGCATACAAAAATCCATAATCTCTTGTTCCATTCACATACCATAATATCCTCGTGCATGTTTATCAATGTGTCTCTTTTATCATCTTCATGAATCTAGATATGATATTGACTGCATACATGATGTCTGGCCTAGTTGTAGTAAAATACATTAAGCTTCATACTAAGTTCTTGTACCAGATGGGGTATACATTACTACTATAATCATCCTTGCACAACTTCAATCTTGTCTCAACTAGTGTAGATACTAGCTTATTATCCAGTATCTTAAACCTCTTCAAAATCTCTTTTGCATACTTATATGTACATATGAATATGCCTTCATCCATTTACTTACATTATAGCCTAATAAAATACTTTAATAAGCTTAAATCAGTTGTTTCAAACTCCTTTTTCATGGCTATTTTAAATTCTTTTATTGACTAGTTTAGATTTCCTATGAATATAAGATCATCCATATACAAAACTACAATTAAACTAGCACTTTTTCTAAAGTCGTTGCTCAATAAATAAGATTTTATACAATTACACCATGGTCTTGGGACTTATTTTATCCCATACAACACCTTTTATAGCCTATTCACTTTGTTCTCTTGCCCAAAAATCTCATATCTGGGTGCTTCTCCCACATAAAATTCTTCTTCTAACACTCTACTCAAGAATATCAACTTGACATGCATTTGATGCACCTTCCATTTGTGTTGAGAAAAAATGGTTATGATTGTCCTTACCACTTTTAATCTTGATATAGGTACAAATGTCTCATTATGATCATTTTTAGGCCTTTGATTGTAGCCCTTCACCACTAGTCTTGCCTTATGCCTTTCTATCTTTCCTTTGGGAGTGTTTTCTGTCTCACACCCACTTGACTCGTGTAATCTATTTTCCTTTTGCTAGTTTAAATAACTCCCAAGTTTTATTTATATCTATTATGTGCATTTCTACATCCATTGCCTCACACTAATTGTTTTCCTTGACAGATTATTCAAAGTAGATAGTATAAATTGATAAAAATACAAAAAATTCATATTTTTATCTTCATCTTGTTCATACCTTGACTACTCAGGATTCTTTAAATATCCTTGTCCTTGCTACATGTTCTTGAGTTAGAGGAGGAGGATGTTGACTCTTGAACATCTTCTTGACCTTGTTGATGGTTATTGCCAATAAATGAATTATCCCTTTGTGAAATAAGGGTCCAGCTTGGTGCATAGGTGGCTATACCACCTACTATTTTAATTTTATTAAAGGGTCCACTAGCCCTTGTTTTCTCATGCTCCTCTTCTTGTAACATGATATATTTAGTGATGGGATAGTACAAATGATAAGCCTTTGATTGGTCATTATCCCTAATGAATTTTCACTTATCACTTTTGTCATCTCATTTTATCCTTATTTACTTTGGTATGTGTGCATATGCAACACATATTAACACTCTAAGGTGTTCAACACTTGGATTATGTTTGTTCCATGCCTCTTGAGGGATTATATACCTAACACTCTTCTATGGACAAAAAATAAATAAGTGTATGATTGTTTCTATAGCCTCAGCCCATAAATCATTAGGAAAACCTTTCACTTTTAGCATGCTCATTGCAATCTCTTGGATGATCCTATTCTTCCTCTCAGTCACACCATTTTTCTATAGTGTATACCTCAATAAAATTTGCTTCTTGATTCCATGATACTTACCAAAAATCATGAATTTAATACAGATATACTCTCCCCCTCTATCCATCCTCAAAATCTTGATGTAGTGCCCACTTTGTTTCTCCACCATGGCCTTGAATTGCTTGAAGGTTTCAAATACATCTGATTTGTTCTTCAAACATTATACCCATATATTTCAATTGAAATCATCTATGAATGTAATAAAGTAGACATTCTTGGATAGGGAGGGGGTATTTATTATACCACACAAGTCTGAATGGATCATCTCTAAAGGACATCTAGATCTCCATGCTTTATGCATGGAAAATTCACTCCTATGTTGCTTCCCTAATATGCATTCTTCACACATTTTGTTTGGTTGTTATATAAGGGGAAGCCATCTTTCCATGTTATTCTTGTGAAGGAGGTTTATCCCACCAAATAACAAATTCCCATTCCTTAAATGCCAAAGAGTAGAATCATTTTCTATCATATTGTTAAACATTACTACAAGCTCACTTTGCATTCTCAATAAAAATATATGATTACTTATCATTTTGAATACTAAAATCTACCTATTAAAACCACTCCTATAAAATATGATTCATTCACCATTCTCAAATATGACCATGTACCAATTTTAGACAAGCTACCCAATGTTGATTAGGTTTTGCTTCAATTAGGGCACAGAATAAACATCTTGAATATGTCTTTTATCACATTTCTTGGTGTGGCTATAAATGTTTCATTTTCCCATGATGGGTATCTTCTCATCATTTCCAATATTTAACTTTGATTTGATTGACTCATGAATATGGTTGAAATTTCTTTATTCCAACTCATGTGGTTTCTATAACCACTATCCATGTACCATGTCTCTTTACCATTTTTCTCTATAATGTTGCATGTTATGAACAAGTTTCCACCTTTGTCATTCATATTAGGTTCAGCCTCTTGTGTCTTGGATAAATTTGAGTTTTGCTTATTCATGTCATATTCCTTATTTCTACATTCACTATAATAGTGTTCATACCTCTTGAAAAAATATAATTTGACATTAGACTTATCTTACCTTTGTCTAGATCTTCCTTTAGAAGTGTTGTTGCTCCTTCCTCTTCCTCTTTCATGTGACTCTTGATGGCCATGCCTTCTACTTTCTTGCTTGATGTAAGTTTTTCCTCTTCCTCTATTGTTTTATACTCTCCCTTTTCCTATCACATTAACATTGGTATTTGATGCTTACTCATGGGATGAGGTAGATGACCTATTCAATCTTTATTCATGGGTTTGCAAAAAACCCATTAGCTCATTCACCATAAATTTACTCAAATATTTTGAATCATCAATTAAAACCATTATAGGTTCAAATATTATTGCAAGGCTCCTTACTACCTTTATGATATTATGATCTTCAAGGGTATCACCACATGTCATCATTTGATTAACAATATTCATTGTCTTTGAGAAGAAGTCATTGATAGACTCATTATCCTTTATTTATAGGCTCTCAAAGTCCTTTATTAAGAGCTATAACTTGGAAAGCTTCACCTTGTCACTCCCTTGATAAGAATTTTGAAAAATGACCCATGCTTTTTTAAAATAGATAGATGTTGATATCCTAAAAAATATTGAATCAAGTAGTGCCATTTGTATGTAGTTGAGTACCTTGGCATTTTTTATCTTATTATCTTTCAACACTTTCCTTTATTCTTGGGTTAATACATTTAAATTTACTATTTTTTAAACCTCATTATATCCACCTTCAACCAACTCCCATAGCTTTTGAGAGTTAAATATAGTCTTCATCTTGATGCTTCACACATCACATTTATTTTCATCAAATTTACGGGGATACTACCATGAACTAAAATTATCTGTTGCCATGTCTAAATGGTCTTACAACCTAAGATCTCTAATACTAGTTATTGGTATAAAATAAAATATGTGTAGGCCTAGGTGGGTATCAACCAACAACATATAATAAAATAGAAAATTAAAACTTCAGAGATAGTTTGTAACCAATCAGAACAATGTTATAAATACACTAAAACACATGCTAGAATCATAAAACATGGGAGGTAGTATTGATAAGTGTTGTCATAAATGTCAAGGTTATCATTGATGCAAGAGATAATGTTAAGGTAAGAGATAATTTGACAGAAACTAATATTTATTATGTTGATTGAGGTCAAGGTAAATGTTAAGGTTTAATTTAGCTTGAAGTTTTTAGTGTTATCAAAAAGAGGTATGATGATCAAGTACCTGAGTTGGCCTAATGGTGAATAACATGTGATCTTGGGAGGGAGGTCACAAGTTTAAATCATGCACAGGGTAAGGATTGCACACCTCTTTTTTATAGCACAGTAAGGTGCCTCCCCATGATAGGAGTATGAGGTGGTCCCATATGATGTAAGTTTCCTTGTAGACCATAACCAAGGTGTTTATTGGCATTGTCGACCTTAAAAGTCTATATTATATTATATTATATTATATTATATTATATTATATTATATTATATTATATTATATTATTATTAAGTGAACATTGAAGCATGATTATGAGGCTCTAGGTCTATATGACGTCATGAGATATTTTTACAGTGGTGTGATATTAATATCTAAAGAGTGTTCTTTTTTGATATCATTGAGGTATGCATAATTTATACTAGTTCTTGAGTACAAGATGTTTTGAGAAGCCTAGTCTAGACCTTGTCAGAAGGTGTGCATAGTGAAGTTTGGTGAAGTAACTAAGCATAAGTTTGTGAGAGGTTATTTGGTATTGTGTGATCATATAAGTAAATTATATATACTTTCAAAAAAAATTCAATACTATTTTTCAAGTTTCAAGTTCTTGAGAAGCCTAGACATTGCACTAGTCATGGCATGAAAAGACATTATAAGAAAGTATGAGCATGGTGGCTTGGAGAGATGAATAAAAAGAGGTATGAGAGGTTATATGATTTTGTTTGATCATGTGAGTAAGTTTTATAATTATATTTTATAGTATTAGGGTGAGCTTATAGGGATAAGACCTTCAGATCAAGTCTGTACCTAGACCACTCCTAGACCTTGATTGGCCTAATGAGGCATAAAGATTAATTTTCAAGAAAAATTTTATATATGAGCATGAAAAGAGATATGATTGTTATTTCAATCATGTTCTCAAATTTTGAGGTCATGGTTAGCAATAAAAGGCATGAAAAGTGGTTTTGAGGTCCCTTGAGTACATGATTGAAGGCATGTAAACCCAAGAAGGAATTTGAAGTGTTCATTATAATGTGTAACCTATGAATGGGAACCTAATATATTAAGTATATATGGGTAATGTTACTAGATAATAACTATATTAATTATTTTTTATATTTAAGGGGGAACCCTTTATGAATAATCATTAACACCAAAACCTATGTTATAATGGAGAACCGAGAACAACAAACTATGATTCCACTTGTCAGGATCTTGCTCCTCAATAAGAGCACAATATGATTACCTTGTATAAGAAACTAAACATGAAATTATACAAGAATGAACAAGTAACTAGAATTCACAAATAGCACAGAATATGAGAGACAATACACAATTTTGTATTAATACTCATCCAGAAAGAAAATACAATAAATAAAATCCCACTTCTTCCACCTCTGTGAGGCTTCCCACACCTCAAGGGCTCCCAATAATTCTCAATCAAGAGTTCACTCTCCTACCAAAAATGGTCCCAACACACAACTCAAGCACAGAATTGGTGTTCACCTCTAACCAGTCAGTAATAACCCTGCTAGTACACAAGTACTCAAAGTACTTCAAGTAGATCTCCCATGAACTTGTAACAACCTGCAACTCAAATTATCTTACTTAGACATGTAGAAATTCTCCCTGATATTGCAACACCCTGCAGATCAACCTGTTCTTACAATTGGAAGGACCTACCTTGCCTTCCTCTATTTGCTCATCTGTGGAACTAGAAGGAGCTACGCTTGCTCAAATCTAACTAGCACACTGACTATCTAGCACACTTTACAATATATGCCAATGGGTCTATAAATAGATCCCATACTAAACAATAAATTAGACTCTTAATTTAGACATGCAGCTCAAGACTGAAAATAGCCTTTACATGCAAACACTCGGTTCAACGAACTAACTATTCATGCAACGAACAATTCTGGAACCGCACAGGTGACCGATGTCAGTCCCTGTCTGCCTAGAGATGACCGACGTTGGCTGACTCCTACCGATGTCAGTTGCCCTTCTGTTCACCCATGACCGACGTCAGTTGGCCTGACTGATGCCAGTGACTATGACACTCAGCAACTCCTCCATGTCAGCAAATAGTTGAAGCTTTTAGCTCCATAACCTAACAATCTCCCACTTGGAGATAAACAGCTACAATTGTACCTATACCTATACCTGTATGTCATCTAGTTTGTTTCCTGGCATTGTATCTATCTTCAAGATCACTCTTGAATACCAACCACCACAAAACCTGTGGTGCACCTCCTATCATCCAAATCACCTGCCACATCTGCATCTACAAACCCATGTAGAAAATAAGTTGACCCTACATAGCATGTGCTCCTGCTACTAGTCCCTCTCAAATACCTAAGAATCCACTGAACTGCCCTCTAGTGCTTCTTTCCTGAATTGGCTCCAAACTTACTAAAAACTCTCACTGCTTGGGAAAACTCAGGTCTAGTACATACCATGCACTTAACCTCATTATGTGAATTAGGACACTATTCATAAAACTATCTAACCATCAGCGTGCTAACTGGTTTCACACAATTATCTGGAGACAAAATCAACCTGTGACCTTCCATGTCCCTAGAACGCACTCATGCCAAAGAATCTTGCTGCTCCTAGATTCCTCATGACATACCTCTGAACTAACTTTACCTTTAGTTTAGCAACTCCCTGCATATGTGACCCTGATACAAGCACAACATATAGAAATAGGATAATGTAGCTAATATTATTCAACATGGTAAAGAGAAACACAATGGTCAAACCTCCATTATCCTGTAGCTTACTCAAGACCATATACCCAGGCCTTTCATCTCATGTGTCCATTGCCGCTCTTCTTTATCTTGAACATCCATTCGTCTCTCAATGCTTTCTTCCAGCTAACAACTCCACCAAAAAATCCCATTTGGTTCTCCTCCAAGGAATCACATTCCTCATCCATGCCAAGCTCCCACTATTTCTTGGATCTACCTGCTCTGCTTCTTTAATAACTTCTTGATTCTTGACCATCAGTGAGCAACAAGTAGTGTAAAGAAGGGAAATGATGAATTTGAGGCTTACTTACCCTTAAAATCCTCCATATGGGTGCTTGAGACTCCTTGACAGCTTGTTTTCTGCCCAAAATTCGTTTCAGTGATCGATGCCAGTCACATCTCAGTCTGCACCCAACCAACGTCAGTTTCATGTGACTGCCTCATCACCGATGTCAATTCCCCCTGACTAATGCTAGTGTTTATTTGTCTTGAGTCACCAATGTCGGGCTGCACATAGCGGACGTCGGTCTCTGTATTTTACTTATGAGCGATGACCTTTATGCATGAGCTCCTTTTGGATCAAAACCCTATCCAAATAAACTTACTCTGCTCAAAATTCTTCAGCTCCTTATGCTGATCTCTGTCCATCATCTTCTCCTTGAAAACCAAGGCTTTCCTGTTCTTGTCACGAACATTAGATTCTTAAAAAAATGTCACTTTCTTCCTTTCCTTATAGAAATCTCGATCCATGATTTTCAAATCCAAAAGCATACCCTTTGACTCAAGAACATGCATCCCCTTTTTATTCATGTGACCAAGCCTATTAAGCCACATCTTCAAATCTATAGCTGAAGTAGATAAACTAGAAGGAGAATTAGTAATACAAGTAGATAGATAAAGCATACCTATTTTCTTACCTCTTGCTATAATAAGTGCACCCTTCATAACCTTCCAAGAGTCCGCTATGAGAGTTACTGTGCAATCCTCATCAACCAACTTTCTAAACAAAAATGAAAGTCCGCTTCAGGACTGAGACATGCATGACCTCCTTCAACACCCATGCGTTAACTGTCTACAATTTCAGATTGACTTTCCCTTTACCAACCATCTGACAAGGCCTACCATCCCCTAAATAAATTTCTCCAAAGTCTCCCTAGACATATTCATGAAAAAATTCCCTATTTGGGGATGCATGGAAAGAGGCACCAGAATCTAAAACCCAAGATTCTACTTCATCTAAGGAACATACCAGATCATCCTATGCAACAAACTCTACAACATCTACTTCTTCATGTCCTTCATGTTGATCTTCATCGGACCTGCAATCTCTATTTAGATGCCCTTGCTTTCCACATTTGCAGCAGGTTATTCTGCCATACCTAGACTTGGATCCCCTGCCTATCTTTGACCTTGATCTCCCATGCTTGATCTTTTGCCTTCTCCTACTTTCAACACTCAAAGAATTACTTGATGATTCACCTATGTTTTTCCTATGAATTTATTCATTCAAGATTACACTCACATCATCCACTTTTAGGATTTTTGAAGCAAACACAGTATTACTAACTGCCATTACCAAATTCTCCCAACTTTTAGGTAATGAGCATAAGATTAAGAGAGCCTTAATTTCATCATCAAAAACAATATTAACTAAATTTAACTAGTTTACCAAACCATGGAAATCACTAAGATGACTATGTACAGATCCACCTTCCGACATTTGCAAATTAAATAATTGCTTCATAAAAAATACCTTATTCGAAGCTAAGGGTTTTTCATATAAATTTTCCAAAGATTCCATCAACTCTACCGTTGTCTTAGCCTGTGATAAGTTGGAAATCACAAACGATGCAAGGCTCAACCTTATAGATCCCAGAGCCTTCTGATCAAGAACCTCTCATTCTTCATCCTTCATATCCAGGGGCTTGCATGCAACCCCACCCAACGGTAAGTACAAATCTTTCTGATACAGATAATCTTCAATTTGCATCCACCATAATTGATAGTTCTTGCCATTAAACTTCTCCATTCATAGCTTACTTTCATCTGCCATTGCTATACTCCCACTCAAATAGAAACCCCTGTGAGTAACCTGTAATCAACACACACTAACCAGATCTGATACAACCTATTAGTAACCCAACCAAAAGCTCTGATACTAGTTGATGGGGAACCAAGAACAACAAACTATGATTCCACTTGTCAGGATCTTGCTCCTCAATAAGAGCACAATATGATTACCTTGTATAGGCAACTAAACATGGAATTATACCAGAATGAACAAGTAACTAGAATTCCCAAATAGCACAGAATATGAGAGACAATACATAATATTGTATTAATACTCATCCAAAAATAAAATACAATAAAGAAGATGCCACTTCTTCTTCCACCTCTGTGAGGCTTCCCACACCTCAAGGGCTCCCAATAATTCTCAATCAAAATTTCACTCTCCTACCAAAAATAGTTCCAACACACAACTCAAGCACAAAATTGGTGTTCACCTCCAACCAGTCAGTAATAACCCTACCAATACACAAGTAATCAAAGTACTTCAAGTAGATCTCCCATGAATTTGCACCAACTTGCAACTCAAATGATCTTACTTACACATGTAAAACTTCTCCATGATCTTGCAACACCCTTCAGATCAACCTATTCATACAATTGGAAGGATCTACCTTGCCTTCCTTTATTTGCTCATTTGTGGAACTAGAAGGAGCTACACTTGCTTAATTCTAACTAGCACACTGGCTATCTAGCACACTTTACAATACATGTCAATGGGTCTAGAAATAGATCCCATACTAAACAATAACTTAGACTCTTAATTTAGACATGCAGCTCAAGACTCAAAATAGCCTTTACATGTAAACACTCGGTTCAATGAACTAATTGTTCATGCAACGAACAGTTCTGGAACAGCACAGGGGACTGACGTCAGTCCCTATCTACCTGGAGATGATCGACGTCGGCCAACTCCTGCCAATGTCAGTTTCCCTTTTGTTCACCCCTGACTGACGTTGATTGGCCTGACCGACGCTGGTGACTATGACACTCAGCAACTCCTCTATGTCTGCAAACAGTTGAAGCATTTAGCTCCACAACCTAACATGTTAAACCTCTCTAAAACCCTAACAAGGACCCCACGTGATAAAATATTTTAAAAAATAGTCTATAATGGTCTCAAATGAATATATAAACTATTTAAAAATTTATTAAACTCTCTCAAGTACCTCTAGGTAGTGGTGGTTAGTCATATGACAGATAAAATACACAGATATAGGTTTGTTTGTGAAGAATTTATCGTAGTAGTCAAAATTTGCATTAATCAAGAAAATAAAATGGATGTAATGTGAATATTTATACTCATTTTTCATGTCAATTTTTATTTTTATATAATTTAAATCTCTTAAATGTTCTAAACCGGTCATCCAAGTTAGCCAGTTGTTAACAAATCTAGTGGTGGAAATAGTGAAAAATCCAAGTAGTAATGAGAAGATGATTAGGGATGTGTTATCATAATAGAGTAATGAAAAAAAATGTATTAATATATTTATTAATAATTTTATGTCATATTAATTATTTTTATAAATATTTAAAGTCAGGTACAATGGTTAAAATGATGAAGTCAAAATGGCTTGTCTGGCTTAGTGAGGTCTATGTACAATAAGGTCATAAGATTGGTCTGCAAAACCAATATATTTCATTTGAAAATATGATATTTATATATTAAAAATAATAATTATATCATAATATCATATAATTTCATTATAATTATTTAATATTGGTCATATAGGTGTTGAAGGTCAATGTCAACATGACTATGCTTTAAGGTAAACTCACAATTTTGGTTAACCAAGTTGTAGTGATGAGTTTAAGAATATATGCCAATTGAAGTATATAAAATTTATGGTTTTGTTTTATTTGAATTTAAATTCATATTAATTCTTTTATAAATATTAAAATTTGGTGTAAGATGTTGAATTGTTGAAACCAAATGGCTTGTCTGATTCTGGTTTGATTGTGTAGTGAGGTCAAAACATTGGTCTTCAAGACCAATATTTGAAATTATACCTTGTGATTTTTTTTAATTTTAGAGTCGTATAAATATTTCAAATAATATTACAAAAGTATAAATGTTTATGTGAATTTTTTATTTAGGTGTTGAATATCAAGTTATTCATGATGGGGTTTTGGAGTGTTTTGGCAGTTTTAACTGGGCTATTTGTATAGAAGTGTTTGATTCCTTTTGACTTGAGTTGTGAAGTATAAATAACATGATGATTTTTTTAAGGTCATATATTTTTTTTCATTTTATTTATTTTCAATATTATGTGACTAAATTTTGTACATGCTTTAGTTTTGTTTGGCAGACTTTATGTAGGTTCACAAGCCTAATTTTGAACAATGCTACGAGTATTCATGAAAGAGTTGGTGATAAAAAGTGTTATGGACATTATAATATGTTTATTGGGGTTTATTTAATAAATTAATTAAAGTATATTACTTGTTAATAAAGGTAAATTATTTCAAGAATAACATAAGGTAACAGGTATAGTTTTAGGCCTATTTATGTGTGAATGTGGGTATGTGAATGAGATAACACATTGAGAGTAGAAGGAGGTATTTTATACCATATAAATAGTGTATAATAAATATTATGAATATTTTACATAGTTTTTTTGTAAGAAAATAAATTTCATATGACCTAATCATGTCAAGAAGAGGGCTAGTTGAGCAAAAAAGCTTAGAAGATAGTTTGAGAGGGGTAGAAGAAAGAGAAGAGATAAAGAAGGTGATCATCATATATTGTATGAGAAAAAAGGAGTTCTTAAGTTGATCAAAGGTTTTATGTAGCTAAGTTGGTGCTGAGTCATCTAGCGAGTTGGTACCTCCTTTCAAGTTGGTGCTTGTTAAAGCCTAGCTGAGTTAATGCTTAGCTAGTTGGGGTTGGTACTCCATGTGGAGTTAGTGCTTCACTAAATTGTGATATTTTGAATTATAATACTATAATCCATTTATAGGGATAAGTTATTTATCTTCTCCTTGAGTTTTTTCCACATATATGATGTGTTATCTCATGTAATATTTTTTTATGATTTTATAGTTGATTGCTAATGCATTACTTGATCTATCTGTTGATGTGATGGTTCATTTATGCTAAAGAGGAATTGAAAGAATGTTTTTAAGACACTAATTCACCCCCTCTTAGTGATTTTTATTCCAAAATGAAGAGTATATCTATAAATAACACAAGTTTTTATATATTAATTTTCTATTGAAAAAACCCTATTACAAACTGATTTAAATCTCTATACTAGCATAGCTATAGTTGTCTATAAAATATGCACAAAAATTCTATTTTTTTACTTTTATCTTGTATTTTCTTGAATGGTTTGATTGTTTTTATCTTCCGTTCTTCCATTCTTCCTTCTCTTTCTATTTTCCCCCTTTTTTCTTGTTTTACATACACATCCTATTATTTTATTTATCTTCTTCTTTTTGCTCTATTCTCCAAGATTCTTTGCTTTTAACTTCCCTTAATTATTAATTCTATACAAAAAAATATTATATTGGTTACTACTCATTTTTATACTCGTAATAATCTACTTCTATTCTTCTACCTATTGCTATTTCATTTATCTATTGTTTTCTATTTCTATTTATCTCATTCCTTTTTATCTTCAGCTCCTCCCAGATTTTTCCCCTAAACTCCAAATAGCTAGAAAATTTTGAAATTCAAATTGTTGCATTAAATTCTATTTACTGGCCACTATTATGAAATTACATGGCATAGGTTAGGTTAAAACTATTAAACATAGGCTTATATTGAGGGGGGTGAATTAGTATAACATAATCTTTTAATATTTTCAAATTTAATCAACCACAACAATCATAAACATTCAATATCTAGAATTTAATAACATAAGAGAACATAAGATTTATCTGGAAGCCCTTTTGGTAAAAGAACCATTGAAATATATATATATATATATATATATATATATATATATATATATATATATATAACTCTTTTACAATGTTTACAAGCACCAACCTACCAAAGACACCAATACCAAAACCAAGCACCAACTTGATCAATTATGAATACCCACCCACTGGAGACACTGATCCCATTCGCTAAGCACCAACCCAACCAATTCATGAGCACCGACCCATAGGAGCACCAACTCCTAGACTATGAGGCACTAATCCCAAGCCAAATCACTTCCACCATATGTGATTGATTCTTCAATCAAATGATGGATTTGTTTCTCTTACGCACTCTCTCTTTCTCTCATTGATTTTATCATGTACTTTCTTCTCTCCTCTCTTTCACAATTCTCAAATAATATTCTTCATTAAAATAAATATACCCTTCACACTTCTTCACTTAAGTGATATTTTATTTCATTTACTGCTCTTCTCTTCTCTTCCTTATCTCTCACACTTATATGATATTCAATCAAATTGAATGCTTGTAACACTTCCACATGTCTTCTCCCTTATTTAGACTTTAAAGGGTGTGTCCCATCTAAGATGTAACTCTTCACTAAGAGATGTGAATATTGACATTTCTTTCAACATTTTCGTTAACATCTCTGTCGACATATTTCTTCACTTTAACCAACATTTCCAGTCACATTTGACAACTATTTCATTCACTTCCACAAATAATTCCATTTACTTTCAATAATAATTGCATTTACTTTTGACAAAAATTATGTTTGGTGTTTCCATTCATATCCATTACAATTCCTTTGACATCAATCACACTTATTCCAACAATCTCCCCTTTTGTCATTGATGCCAATCCCCATGAATTAGTAGATGAACTCCCCCTTACTGTGGTTCTCCTCCATTGCTCCCCTTGTCTTCAATTCTCCCCCTTTGACATCAATGGAAAAGGGTTATCCATGGTTCTCCTCTTGTTGTAGTTCTCCCTTTTTATTTTCTCTCCCCCCCTTTGACATCAACGGTAAAGGGTTATACAAACTCTCACAAGCTCATCCATATATATCCTTCTTAATCTTTGAACCTACCAAACTTCTCATAGAGCTACTTTTTGACTCATCTCACACAATAAATAATTCCACACTTCACATTATTCTTAAGAGACATTAATTATTTCCCTATAACTCCATGATCCTCCTAATCACACCAATTGAAGCCATAAACCAAAATATACTAACCAAAATATGCACAACTTCTCACAAGAGTTGACATACCTTGTTTGAATATATATTCACCCTTGCATAAGCTGCTAGGTTCATACCAATCTATAAACTTCTCATATGAAGCTCACCACTACTATAAATCTAAACATCAAGAACATGCTCAAAGAAACTCAACTTACCTGAATACATGCTCACAAGAGTTCTCAAGAGACTACACCATATCAAGCTACCTCAAACTAAAATACAAACTGATCTATCATCTCACTTTCATGACTTTCTTATCATGTCACATAGCCAAGACCCAACAAGAATCCACCATGCTTTCTCTTTTTGTAAAGTGTCTCCTTAAAGCCTAGAAGAGACACCGCACATAAATGATCCTAAAACAAAGTGAACCTAGGAGATGCCCACATCTCCTCTATTACTTCCTTGATCCTCTTACATCCATAAGATTGATTTCTTTCTATTAGAATCCATTTAGGCATGTCTAACTTCTTTGACTCACTAACGTCAACATCCATAATGTTTTTCATCTTCTCAACTCATGTAACTATCTTACCTTCCAACACACTATCATTAGAAAGTAGTAATAGGGAATATTTACAAGGCTCATGCTCAATTGTAATAAGATATTCTATTTATCTATAGGTTTATTAGGACTAATATTCACTATATTTTATATAACTCCTAATAACAAGAGTTCAACATAGTCTTTCCTATGTGATTCTCTTTCCATTGTAGCAAGTAATCCATTCTGACTCTTAGACTCAACATGATCAACATTTACTATATTAGGTTTCCAAACTTGAGTTTGGCCCTTCTCATACCTTCTAGGGGCTCCATAGCCTTTGACATATCTTGGGGATCTCTTTACTCCATTTGGACATAATTTAGCAATATGGCCAACCTTATGACAACAAAAACAAGTAACATTTCTCATACCTTTTTTTTTTGAAGGTGACTGAGATCTCCCTTTGACTAATTTCTTCTGCTCAAACAATATCATGCCCTATGACCAACATGATGACAAACAACACAATAGCCATGAAAAGAATAAAAAAACTAAAAGCATTGGGTTGCCTAATTGGCTTCTTCAATTTTCCCTTCAAACTTGCATCTTTCTTACCTTGGACTGATATCTCATGATATTTTTCAACTTTGACTATGAGCCTCTCATGCTTATCCTTCAAATAACCTAACTGAGCCTTCAACTAATCACACTCTTCTTCTCTTGATCTCAAACTTGAATATGCAACCTCTAGATGACTCTTAAGATCCTAAATAGACATTTTATCTTATTTTGCTTCTAAATCCAACTTAGACTCCAATATACATACATACTCTTTAAGATCTTTGACCATAGATTTCAACTCTTGATTCTCCTTCCTTAGCTCCTTGACCATCTTGTGCTTCAAAGAATCTCCTTTAGGCTTGTTGTGCCCACTCCAAAGGCCTACTGTGATACCAATTATTAAACATAGGATTTTACTAAGAGGGGGAGTGAATCAATATAACATAATTTTTGATATTTTCAAATTTAATTAACCAAAAAAACCATAAACATTCAAGATCTAGAAATTAATAACATAAGGGAACACTAAATCTATGTGGAAACCCTTTCAGGAGAAAACCATGAAAAAAAATTGTTTTTATTTATATATATAACTCTTTTACAATGTTTATAGGCACCAACCTACTGGAGACAGCAATCCCCAAACCAAGCACCAACTCAGTTAGTTATGAGCACAAACCCACTAGAGACACTGATCCCCTTCGCCAATCACCAACCTAGCTAATTCATGAGCACCAACCCACAAGAGCACTAGGCCCTAGACTATGAGGCATCGACCCCAAGCCAAATTGATCCCACCATCTATGATTACTTATTTAATTGAATGATGTCTTTGTTTCTCTCACACTTTCTTTATCACTGATTTTATTATATATTTTTTACTCTCCTCTTTTTCAGAATTCCCAAATATTTTTATTCATTAAAATAAATATACCCTTCACACTTATTTTCTTAAGAGATATTCTATTTCATTTTCTACTCTACTCTTCTCTTCATTATCTCTCACACTTATATGTTATTCAATCAAATCAAATACTTGTAAGACTTCCACATCTATTCTCCCTTATACAGCCTTTATAGGATATGTCCTATCCAAGAGGTACATCTTCACCAAGAGATGTGACAGTTGACATTTCTGTCGACATTTTCATTAACATTTTCATTGACATTTCTATTCACTTCCATCGACATTTTTTATTCACTTCTGGAAACTATTCCATTCACTTTCAGCAATAATTCCATTCACTTTTGGCAATAATTTTGTTTACTTCTAGCAATAATTCCATTTGAATTTCCATTCATATCTATTATAATTCCTTTGACATGAATGAAAATTAGTCCCAAAAAAATAGGGGTAGGTATATAGTATTTTAACAAATTAAAGTGCCTCATTGATTAAATAAAAGTCCTCATATTTCTTGGAATATCTAAAAACATAATAGTATCTTTCATGAATTTTATATGAGATAGAGCACCTTAATGTATTATATTTTTCACTTAACAAATTTTATAAGAAAATAATTTTTTTATATAGATTCATTTTCTATAAGGTCATGATCAGATTCCATCTAAAGTTGATGAGAGTAAATTTGAATCTAATTTAAAGGGATCTTTAAGTAGAATGCCAACAATTTTTCCATATACTCAGAATATGAATTCAATCTTCATGGAAGAATGAATAAAATAAAAAATAATGAAGAAGTTTTGGTTTCAAAGGTTCTTTTGAATTAATTTATATAATGTTTGAATAATATTTATTAATATCATCATAATACCTTTGTTATTTTTTTGTTTAGTAAATTGGGGAAGCATTCATAGAAAACTTAAAAGGAAGTAGTCTTTCTATATCGATATCCAACTTCTAGTGGTGAGCCATAACTTTTACATACCAAAAAGATTTATGTTCTTATTTGACAAGTTACATAGAAAATTAATCTGTCAAATATATATGTACCTACTCTAACTAGAGAAAGAATTTACAACACATTGGAGCCTATGCAAAATAGTGATAATGCAGAAAATTATAGAGATAAAACAGAGGACATACACTAAAAATATAATAATAATTGAATAAGAAATCGTACTTTTGGATGCAATGTTCTTTGCTAACATAGATACGAAAAATCTTTTTATACATTTAAAATCATTTTGTCTCAAGTATAAACACCAAATAACAAAACTCTACAACAATGTAAAATTAGGGGAAGGGAGCCAATAATTTCATGGGATCCAGTAGTTGTGACCACCATGGTGAAGTGATTCACTAATCATAATTAAAACATAGATATTTAATTATGCATGTTAGTTTGTGTACTTTTTGTCAAAGTAACCTATTCATCCAAATAAAGGTCTTATTATTGTGTGGATAAATAATATAAAAAATATGAACTTATATTGTAAATATTACACACATATTATAAATAATTAATAACAATAATTAAATAAAGGTATATCATATTGAAAATAATGTATATCTTATTTAAAATTATTTATAATTTATAAAACATTACATCCTTTTCATATTTTTTAGGTGTCAATAACTTCATAACACCAACTTTATTAATTAAATGAGAGACACAAAGTCAATATTGTACATCCTCCTTTTATGTTATAGAAGACAAAATATGCAATACCCATGCACTTACACTTTTATTACATCCTATCATATTAGAAATTCAAATATTTAACTCAAACAGTTGGTTCCATAATATGTAGAATTAACATGCAATCTCCTTCATTAATTATGTCTTCTTGCAGAAAATAAAGATTTTGATATTTTAGAAGCCTCTCTATTCGCATACATAATCAATATTCAAATTTGGTTTCTGAGATACGATATCTCTATAAATGAAAAATTATAGACCAACTAATGTTTTATTTTTAGAATTATTATAATTTTCTTAATTTTTATGTGTAGAATGTCAAAATCAAATTCGTTGCAAAGATTATAATTTTTGAATGCCCAAATTCTAGGTAAATAGAATATAGTTCTTCATTGACATAGCAGTAAATGTTTTTGTTTTACTATTGAATCAAATCATTTTGTGAATTTGTGTTGTTTTGTAATTTATATGTTTCTCTAAATAAATGTTGTGTTATTTATTCACATTTTCAACATTATAAATATTATTTGTCATAGCTATTAAGGCAAGAAATATTTCATCAATCTAGCATGTTAAAACTACAATCTCTGTTAAACAATGCATTCTACATAAAATCTCATTGGGTTCAATATGTTATCCATTCACATTATTGTGTTTTTTATATGTGTTACTCATTTCTATTTCAAAGTATTCTAAATTTTCTCAAATTGCATTGTACTATAAAATAGGGTTATTTATAAATGTAATATAATTTACAGTATATTTCAGGATGTATGGTTAAATTTATATGAATTTTATAAGTCTCACCACTAAAACTCCTTCTACCTCCTTTGTAAATTAACAAATTTTGTGTAGTTTTTAATCACATAAAGCAAAGTAATTAGGTCCCATAAATGATTATATAATAAAATAGGGAAAAATTAGGACCCATACCAGTAGTTTCATAATTTTTGGGTCTCTAGTTCACCTGATATTAATTTTTGAAATTCAATCCTCTCTAGGGTAATTTTATATTACACAAGTAGTTTTGGAGGGCATTGAACCCTTGTGGTAGGACAATAGAATAAATAACTGATTTTAACCCATGTGACCACATAATGGATGGAAAGGCCTCTAAAGGGATAACACTTGTTAAGAGTTAGCAACCATGGCTTCAGGCATGTTCACATGTCTTGGTTCTTTGTTATTGTTATTAAGGTGGTTAGAGGTGATAAATTGAATTGCTTAAGCTATGTGGTCACTACACACTATTGTTTTCAATAACCATGGGGGTGGTTAATCTATGTTGGTTGCCACCCAACTTAATATGTGGTTATTATTTTAAATAAAATTCAATTTAATATTATGAATTTTCATTACCATAAGCTTTAATAATGTTTCAGACTCACAATTTAATTTTATTAAAACCAAAAACTAATTGCCAACCAGTCTGTACTTTTGTACATCCAATTCAGGGGTTTTAAAGACTCAAAGGTAGGGTAAACTCAAAAGTACCCCCCTCAATTTTTCATGTCCTTCCACATGAAATGATTTTTAAGACATGGAACAACACATTTTTCTAGATATGACCTCTTTTTCACAAAGGTGCTTTTAGACCCTTTTTCAAAGATGTTTCTACTATTTGAGATAAATTTTAAAAACCAAAACTAAGTTTTTCCTAAAAATATTACCTCAAACTTTATTGGCAGTCATTAACGGATGTGGTGGAGCTGGAAGCTCCACAAGACCTTTTTTTGAAAGTGTGGGAGAATGATACCTCTTTGAAGTTTTAAGTCGAACTAGGTACCTACAAGATGTTCACACACATATTTTAATCATTCTTTAAGTTTGAAATTAAAATAAATAGTTTAGAAAAAAATCTTGGAGACTCCATAAATGGTAGTTATTTAGAGCTATAGAAGGAAAGGAACACCCACTATGGAAAATGCATCCTCCAACACCTCCTCCCTTTTTTCAAAAAATATGATTTTTCAATTAAATGACTAAATTTAAGACTTTAGTGTCTCCATAAGGATATTTAGGGCATACTTTCCTTTGACCAGACCTGATGATCAAGGTTGCTTTGATCTAATAGTGGAGATGGGTTCCATTTTCAATGGGCATAAATGAGATATTATAGGCACCTTTTCAAGTCCTATTGAAACTATACGATATTTGTTTAAACACTTTCTTCTAAACCAAGTCAACTCAAAATTTTATTTTATTTTTGACTTAAGTATGAACTGAGCCATGTGATTGGCTAGAATATCTCAAAATTCTCCTTGAACACCATTGTGAGCTAAGACATCTCATTTGAGCTAGTGGTTGTTCAAAACCACTTATGTTTATCTGTGCATCCCTTTTAGTCCTTAGATCATGGGCCACTAGGACTGCTTAGAGAGGTATAAGCTTATATAAGAGGTTTCAGGCCAATTAGAGCAAACGTAGTGACTGTGTATCTACTTACATTTTGATTCCAAGTCATTTATGCATGTGGGTTGTTGGATGCTTTATTAGTTATGGAGATGCTAATTACATATCAGTTTTGAAAAATATATTATTTGCATTCTATGAATCTGATTTATTATGTGGGAGCAGCTTATAAGAATTAAATATGAATTTCTATTGGGCAAGAGAAGCCATTGACTGAACACAGCAAACACGAAAATTGTGAAGAGTTTTAATTCATGAATACTAACCTGTTCCTTTATTAAGTAGCCTTTATATATTATTATTATTATTTTGTATAATATATGAAGCCTAGAGAAGCCATAGAAAAAGAGTGACGAAGTTTCATAAGCTATCATGCATTCGATTGGCATTTTGATCAGATTGCATTATGGTCTTCTTGGCCCATTGAAGACGATAGGGATGGTGGCCACTAATGTTGGTATTGTTAAAACATCATTATTAAATAAATAATAATAATATAATATAGTTTTTAAGGTCCACGATGCCAATTAATGCCTTGGTTATGGTCTACAAGGCATGTCCAGCATATGGGACCACCTCGTACTCCCATCGTGAGGAGACACCTTACTGTGCTACGAATACAAGGTGTGCAATCCCTACCCCATGCAAGATTTGAACCTATGACCTCCCTTGCAGGAACACATGTTCTTTACCATTAGGCCAACTCACGGGATCTGGTTGTGCACTTACATGATTATAAATAGTCTTTATTTGAGGCCCTTATGAAAAAGAGACTGGGTTTTTATTCTATTTAGGTAAGCTCCCTAAATACACATTGAAGTAATTTCATTAATACATCATCCACTCCTCCAAGGGAAGAGGGGATTATTGTGGATAAAAGGAGTAATTGGCACTAATAATATATGAGGATATTCTGCTAAGGGCATTTGTATTCTCTCTCGGAGTTGTTCAGATCGGCATAGCAAGGGCAAGTTTCTTCTATCCCAAGACCAGGAGGAACACAGTGGCATTTCTTGCAGCATATTCCGCAGTGCTTGAGGCAGTGATGATGCTCTGACGCCTTGTAGCATCTCTTCCTGCATTCTTTGACACACACTGCAATTACACCCAGACGATCAAATTAGCCCTTTAAACTTGCAATTTTACCATCAAACATATAACGGTAATATCTTCTTTACTATACAAATACCGATACCAATCTGAGACTTCACTCTTCGATTACTGTTTTCATCTCCATTTTTCTGCAGCTGAACCAGATAAACAGCTAGCGTTGAATCATCTCCTCAAAAAACAAATTGCAGGTTGATTAAAACATTAGGTCGGCTTGTTTAATTTAACCTAAAAAAATAAATTATTACCTCTGTGTGCTGTTCATCATTGTTACAAGCATGCGTGGATTCTGCCCAAACCTGCCCACGAACACCATATAATTGCCACTCCAACAGAAAACATTTTCTTAAGATAATTTTAAAGAAGAAAAGTTTGTTACCTGCATTATGAGCAGTAGTACAAGGAAAACAAGGAGGCCTCTCGTTGCCATTGAAATTGCTCTTCTAACTTGAAAAGAAATTTACAACTACACGACTAGATTCGCTCTGCTATTTATATATATAAAAGTTAGAACTGCTATCCTTTGGAAAGAGAGAAACCTGCTAAAAGAAAGAAGCATGGCCACATTAAAAATCCCTAAATGCAGTATGAAAATGATTATTGCGTGAGAGAATATGGATAGTTTAATTTTGGATGTTTTTCCTGCGACCAAATATACGTGTATATAGCAGAGCTGGAACCAAATACTTGCTCAGATTAAAGAGAGAGAAAAAATGATATTGAGATAGAAAGTAATAGATCTTGGAATTTAATAAAATGTTTGTTGTCTGAATATGTGTTTTCTTATAGTCTATGAAGTTTATATTTCTTGAATTATTTATATATAAAACCTTTAATTTTTAAGTTTAAATGTTCTTTATCAAAATTAAACTGCCTCATTGATAAAATGAAAGTTCGAGGTGGGAATATCTAACAACATAATAGTATCTTTCATGAATTTTATATGAGATAGAGTACCTCAATGTAAAATATTTTTCACTTACAAATTTTATAAGAAAATAAAATTCTCATATAGATTCATTTTCTACAAGGTCATGGTCAGATTCCATCTAAGGTTGAGGAGAGTAAATATGAATTTAAGCTATAGGGAATTTTAAGTAGGATACCAACAACTTTTTTATGTACTTTGAACTTGAATTCAATCTTCATGGAAGAACAAATAAATTAAAAATAATGAAAAAGTTTTGGTTTCAAAAGTTTTTTTGAATTAATCATATAATTTTTAAATAAGATTTATTAATCTCATCATGAATGCTTTTGTAATTTTTTCTTTATTGAATTGATGAGCATCCATACAAAATCTATAAGGAGGTAGTTTTTCTATATCAATATTTAACTTGTGATGCTGAGCCATAACTCTTACATAACAAAAAGATTTATGTCTTTATTTGACAATTTATATAGAAGATTGATTTGTCAAATACAGGTCCTACTCTAAATAGAGTAAGAATTTGTGACACATTGAAGCCTATGCAATATAGTGATAATGTAAAAAACTAAAGAGATAAAACAGAGGACATACACTAAACTTTATAAAAATAATTGAGTAAGAAACAATTCTTTTGGTTGGAATGTTCTTTGCTAACATTAATATGAAAACTCTTTCTAAACATTTGAAATTATTTTGTCTCAAGCATAAGCACCAAACTACAAAACTATACAACAAGGCAAAATTAGGGGAAGGAAACCATAGTTGAGTGGGATCCAATAGTTGTGACCCCCATGGTGAATTGATTCCCTATATATATATGATAGTTTGTGTATTTTTAGTCAAAGTAACCTATACATACAAATAAAGGTCTTATTATTGTTTTAAATAAACAATATAAAAATTATGAACTTATATTGTAAATATTACATACATATTATAAATAATTAAACCCCATAATTAAAAAAATATATCATATTGAAAATAATGTAATTATTATTTAAAATTAAATATACTTTGTAAAATATTACATCTTTTTCCTATTTTTTTAGGTGCCAATAATTTCAAAACACTAACTTTATTAATTGAATGAGAGACACAAATTCAAAATTGTACATCCTTATTGTAATTTATAGAAGACACCCCATGAACTTATACTTTTATTACATCCTATCATATTCAAAATTCAAATATTTAGCTCCAACAATTGGCTGCATAATTTGTAGCATTAATAAGAAATCAAGTTCAAAATTAAAGATTTAGAGATTTTGTAAGCCTCTCTATTCCCATGCATATTAAAAATTCAAAATTGATTTATGAGATACAATATCTCTATAGATAAAAAATTAAGTTGAGGACGCGATGGCGGGAGCGCTGAATGGGAATGTTGGAGAGGCGAGTAGTCCGTTGACTGGCCCCAAGCAAGACAGCTCTCTACCTGGGGCACGTTCTAGCAATAAGGAGACTACTTTTATTAGTGAGCGCTCTAAGCTTAGCAAAGTGAATGGATGTCTTCTGAGAAGGCAGGACAGGCTGGTGGTGGTTATCTCCCCTGAAGCTGTGAAAGAGGATGTTGAGTACCTCTCTGCTCACACACTTATCTGCAAATTTTTGGGTATAAGAATCTCTCTGACTGCTTTAGATGCTTGGATTCGCAGGACTTGGCACATTGAAGGAGACTTTGACATCATGTTGGCTGGTAACAGCTATTTTTTAGTCAATTTTTCCTCTGTCTCATACCGTAATCGTGTATTTGAGGGAGGTCCGTATTTCTACGACTGTGTGGGGCTTTTTCTTAAACCCTGGCATGCGGGGTTCAACTCAGCTGATGAACTTCTGGCCTGTGTTTCAGTTTGGGTTCGTTTTCCATGACTCCCTCTGGAATTTTGGAGGGAGGATATTCTCAGGCAGATTGCTACCATGCTGGGAATGCCGACAACCATTGCCCATCAATCGCTGGACAAAAAGGTAATTTCTTATGCCCGTGTGTGTGTTGACATTGATTTAAATCATCCCTTGCCGGATTCCTTGGAAATTTGTTTGGGCTCCTCGTCCTGGATTCAACAGATAGATTATGAATCTATCCCTTTTAGATGCCATATTTGTCAAGTCTATGGCCATCTGCATAGACAATGTCCATAGGCTGCCAAAGACAGAGAGATTACCCAAGACTCTGCTACAGAAAATTCAGCAGGCACCGGCAAGGGAACAAATAGACAGGCTAATTCTATTCATGTAAAAACCCAATCAGATAGAGCTGTAAAAGGGAAGACCCCAGTTGTTAATGATAGCTTGGTGCAAGGGTCTGCTAATCATACTAATATGGATTTGGAAGCGTTCACTACTGTAAGGCGTCGCTTGAGAGGTGGAGGTCAGAAGCGCAAAAATGTTGATAGGCAATTAGACATGGGATTCAACAGGTTCGAAGCTTTAGATAATATGGCCATTGAGGATGGCATTCCGGCTGAGGATCTGGAGGATGCTCTTGGAACAGACCAGCAAGGTTTAGGGCCAATTTTGGATCAGGTTATGGTATGTTTGCCGACCCTTGACAACTTTGTGAGACCGACTGAAGGTGGTTTCGAATCAGAAAATGGAAATCTTGCTAAGGAAGTGAAATGGGCTGATTTAGTTAAGGAGGTTGATGCTGGAAGGAAAGATAAGAGCACCTCTTCTACGATTGGCCTGGCGCAAAGGCCCTTCAAGAAAGCTAGCTCCTCCATTCCCTCCAAGGCAGGGCATAGGAAGGACTTAGAGAAAATTAAACTTACAGGTGATTTACTGGTGGAATCAGGGGTTGTTAAAACCTTAGATGAATACTTCCCCCTTGTCTCTCAATGTTTGTCTTATCTTGGAATGTGAGGGGTCTGAACAGCCACCCCAGACAATTGGCTGCTCGAAGGCTAGTGTTGGATCACTCTCTGGATATCCTTTGTATCTAGGAAATGAAATTGTCAATAGATTTTGCTATTTGCTTGTATGCCAAAAATTTTGTTTTTTGGCCATTATCAAGGTGTGGGAGCGATGGGAAGCTCAGGGGGTTTAGCAATGTACTGGGACCCATGAAAGATCTTGCCTCTTCATTGGTTAGCCTGCATATCTGCCCTTTCTATGGTTGCCTCTTCCCTTGAAATAGGGGAATTGATCCTTGTTACCAATTTATATGTGCCTGTTGACGTAGATGGGCAATTCCAGCTTTGGGAGCATATTTGTTATGTTTGTAGCTGCCATCCATTCCTTTCGTGGATTGTTACGGGGGACTTTAATGCTGTTATGACTTTAGAGGAGAAAAGAGGTGGTTTGTCCCATCTTGGCCCCTCATCCGATTGCCTCCGTAATATTGCTGAGCTCCTACATCTCTCTGATGTTAGACCCTCCAACGGGCTATTTACTTGGAGTAACAGAAGAATGGGTAATGCTGCTATATCAGAGTGTCTAGACAGATTCTTGGTCTCTTGTTTTTGGAGGTCTAGTGCTTTTTCTTTTAGCTCAGATATCCTGGATTGGAAATGGTCGGACCATTGGCCCATCATGCTTTCCATTAATCTTATTGAGGGACCTAAGAAACCCCCATTTAAGTTTCAACTGATGTGGCTACATGATTCTTCTCTCCAAGACTATATTGGATAGTGGTGGTGGTAGGGGGGATCGGCTCATGGTACTGCCATGTACTCCTTCCTCAAAAAACTTCAGTATGTTAAGAGAAAATTGCATATTTGGAATAGAACTTGTTTTGGCAACTTACATGGCATGAGGAAGAGGGCACAGGATGAGCTAGATGCTGTTACTAGGCAGATTAGAGACTATGGTCTCTCAGAAATGCTGAGTCAGGAGGAGGCTAGAGCTGCCTACTATCTTGCGGAGTGGGAGTTACAGGAAGAAATTTATTGGAAGCAAAAGGCGCGGATTGACTGGCTGCAGGAAGGGGATAAAAATACGGATTTTTTCCATAAGTCGGTTCAAGCCAGGAGAAATAGAAATGTCATTTATTCTCTTGTTACTCAGGATGGGAATCGTTTGTCCTCTTCACAAACTATCAGTGAGGAAGCAGTTTGGTTCTTTTCTGCTCTCCTTACTAGAGACTCTGTGACTGATGAAGGAGCTGAAATTGCTGTCCTCTCTTGCATTCCCCAGCTGGTTACTATAGATATGAATGAGTTTCTCATGAGACCTATTGGTATGGCTGAGGTGGAGGAGGTGATTTTCAGCATGAAGAGAAGCAAATCTCCTGGTTTGGATGGTTTTTCAGTTAATTTTTTTCAGGATTTTTGGAGCATCATTAAGTAGGACCTGATGGATGTCGTTCAGGAATCGTACACCAACAAGGAAATGCTTAAGGCTCTTAATGCTACTTTTCTTGTTCTGATTTCGAAGAAGGAGCAGCCCCTTTAGCTGGATGAGTATAGACCCATTGCGCTATGTAATGTTGTTTATAAAATCATTACTAAGCTTATAGCGCTGAGACTCAAAGATTTTCTTCCCGAGCTTATTTCGGAGGAACAAGGGGGTTTTATGGCTGGCAAGCAGATTTTGGATAGAGTTGTTATAGCTTTGGAAGCTATTCACTCTATGAGTATGTCCCAAGAGCGGGCAATGTTTATCAAGCTTGATCTTGCCAAAGCTTATGACAGAGTTAGCTGGAGTTTTTTGCAAAAAGTTCTTATGGTGCTTGGTTTTAACTAGGAGTGGATCTGTTGGGTGATGAGTTGTATCACGACACCCTCTTTTTTGGTCCTCATCAATGGGACTCCTTCTGAGCTTCTCGGGGCCTCTAGAGGTCTACGTCAGGGGGATCCATTGTCTCCATACCTATTTATCATTTTGGCTGAGGGGCTTGGTAGGCTCTTCAAACACCGCGTCTCTATGAACGCCTTACAGGGATGGAGCTGGGGTGAGGGCCTTACTGCCCTTACTCATTTACAATTTGTTGATGACACTATTTTGATTGGGAGAGCTCGCATAAGAGAAGCGTTGGCTTTCCGCCACACACTGGACACTTATCTGGCTGCCTCTGGGTAGAAAATTAATGAGCTGAAGTCTTCTATCTTCTTTTTTAACACTCCAGAGCTTATTAAGAGAAGGATTGCTACAATATTGCGGTTCTAGACTCAGAGCCTCCCTATTATTTATCTTGGCATCCCCATTGTTGTGGGAAGGTAGCCTAGATTGTTTTGGTAGAATGTTCTTGATAAGTTGAGGCTAAAGGTGAGTCATTGGACTCATAGATGGCTATCCACTGCTGGTCGTGTGACGCTTCTCCAATCGGTTATTCAGGCGCTTCCTATCTATCGTAGTATGGTGCAGGCTGCCCCGGTTTACTTCCTGAAGGAATTTGATTCCCTTTTTAGACAATTTCTCTGGAGCAGAAATCTGCAGAACAACAAGTGGAGCCTCATTAATTGGGACAGTGTCTATAGACCGAAGAAGGAGGGGGGCCTTGGCTTACGCTCTGCTATCCTGGCCAACCAAGCTCTAGTTGCCAAGCTTTACTGGAGATGGTGCTCCTATTATTCGTCTCTTTGGGCTCGGGTTTTGTCGAACAAGTACTTTTTGGGTGTGGATTCTCATGAAATTTGCAGGCTCCCTCTGGAGGGCAGAGGGTCCATGGTGTGGAACACGCTCAAACAGGGGGCTCAGTTGGTGAAACATAGTTTGTTTTGGGTTTGTGGTAGTGGGAAGGATGCTTTCTTCTGGATAAACTCTTGGGACGGTGAGCCTCCGCTCTTCTCGTCGCATCCACATTTACAGGTTTTAGGAGCTTCTTTCCATTCGGCAGGGTGGCATAAGGTGGAGCATTACAAAGAGGTTTTTGATATGAGAACTACTGTTGGCTACAGATGGAAGGACTCTTCTGATTGGCCGCCTGGGGGCTCTGAGGATGATAGAAGGGAGTTAGCTCATATCCTGGCTTTTAGAGGCTGTAGTTCCCTCCAAGGAAGAGATGTTCTTGCGTGGGGAGGTGACGACTCTGGTCATTACTCTGTGTCGGCTGGGTATCGCGCTCTGACTTGTCAACTCTTGATTAGAGACCAGTTTGCTTGGGGTAAAAAAATTTGGAACCAGGTCTCTTGGCCTAAGTGTAATTTTTTTCTCTGGCTGGTCATCCACAACAGGTGTCTCACCTGGGATAATCTCAGTAAGAGAGGTTTTCAGGGACCCTCCAAGTGCATGTTGTGTTACAGCAACGAGGAAACTACTGCTCACATTTTCTTCCAGTGTAATTATGCTAAGCAGATGTGGCATTGGTGGTGGAATGCCTGGAGGCTGCCCTGTTGGCATGCTTCTTCACTTGTGGATTTCTGGGGTTGCCTTGGACAAGCTCCTACTAAGAACTCTTTTTTACAAAGTGCCTGGTCTGTAGGTCCCTCTTTTATTTTATGGAACTTGTGGATTGAAAGGAATAGAAGAATATTCAGGGGCATCCAACTGGAAATGCAAATTTTGGGGGCACAAGTCCTCAGGTCGCTACAAGAAACTTTGTCTGTTAAATGCGTTTGGGAGCAGGGGACCGACCCTAAAGTCGAGACTATATGTAAGTGCCTCGGGCTGGTGCCAAATTTGAGATGCACTACTGATCCTAGCTGTCAATTGGGATGTGGTAGGAGTCGCCTTGTGCGCCCTGTTCTTAGAGAAGGCCGATGGACTCCCCCAGAGGATGGTGTCATCAAAATCAATTCTGATGGCTCCTCTCGGGGTAATCTGGGGGATGCTGGCATTGGCGGAGTGGGTTAGAATAGAGCTGGAGGTATCCTCTTTCTCTTCTCGGTCTATAATGGTAAGCATACTAACAACGTCATGGAAGCCTCGGCAATCCTGGAGGCGGTGAAAGCCTGTTGTCTTAATGGCTGGAGCAATATTGTTTGTGAATCGGATTCACAAATTGTTATCAATTTGCTTAATAGAGGTAACCCAGGTATTGTTGACTGGCATCTTAATGTGATTATTCAGGAGATTCTTCAAGTTAGCTCTTCCTTGCACTCAATTTCTTTTAATTACATTCCCCATGAGTGGAATTGTGTCACGGATTGTCTTGCTAAATGGGCTTCAGAAAAGGGCCCCTCTTGGAGCATTTCAGGTATTAATATGCTCCCCAGAAGTCTATATCATTAATTGGCTCAACTGGTGGACTAGGACAATGTTATGTAACTATTGTTTTTCTCATTTTTAATAATTTTTTCCCCCTCTTTTAGTTAAAAAAAACAATATCTCTATAGATGAAAAAATATAGACCAATTAATGTTTGATTTGTATATTTATTATTATAATTTTCTTAATTTGGAAGCGCAGAGTGTCATATTAAAATTTGTTGGAGTCGATTTCAATTTTAATTGCTCATGTTTTAGGTAAATAGACTGCAGTTCTTCACTACCATAGCAGTAAATATTTTTGTTTTGCTATGGAACCAAATCGTTTTGTGAATACATGTGGTTATGTTATTTATATTTTGCTTTGAATTAATATTTTTGTGTTATTTATTCACAATTTCAACATTGTAAATTTTCTTTTCCATAGCTATTAAGGAACATAATGTTTCATCCGTCTAACATGTTGAAGCTACAATCTATGTTACAAAATACATTCTAAAAAAAATCTCATTGAGTTCCATGTGTTATCCATTCACGTTGTTATGTTTTTAATATGTGTGTCATATTTCTATTTCCATGCCTCCAACTTTCCATGGCTTCTACAAGCACCCACTACATGTTTCCACATAGAAATGCTTGTTTGGATGGAAAGAATTTGAACTTGGGATGGAAGACTGAACATTTAAGTTATTATAAACAAAAAAAATTGTTTGGATGGAAAGGTATTTGAACTTGGTAAAGAACATATATACCAATATTAATATGCATAGAAATACATTTTTAATGACTATAATGCTTATTAATTATGTATTTGATTAATTCATATATATTTTAACATATTTCAAAATTCAATGGAGAGAAAAATATTGGTATACACATAAATATTTTTTTAATGAGTGTTATGTTTATTTAATTATACATTTGATTAATTCATACATACTCTAACACATTTCATAATTCAATGGACATGTTGGCAGATGTTTATATGATTAATACACAATGACCATTTTTTAAGATGCCTGGTAGTCTTTATTTCCATTAATGTCCCCATCCCTGTCGTCAATAACATGTTCAATGTGCCTTCTTCAAGTCAATCTCCCCTAAATGTCATGGAAACCAAATTCTTGTTATTTTTATGGTATTTTTTTGCGTGCATTTACATTTGAGTAACTTTTTATGGTATGTTTATGGTGTCTCTCTAGGATTTCATTCACATACCAGTAATTGTTATTATTTTTGTATCAAACCATATCATATTTTGAATTTAATGGCCATGCTGGAATACACTTATGTCATTAATATGTAATGAAGTGCCATGTTTAAATATTCTTAGTGGGATTTTTTTCCATTAATGTGGTCAGTTAATGTTGCCAAATATAAACTCTACAACCTATTAAGCATGCCTTATTCAAGTCACTCTCCCCTCATAGGCATAGAACTCAAATGCCTCTTCTAAAAAATGTAGTGTTCACAAAGATTGTATCATCACCATATTTTAAGAATTAAACCTTACCTAAAATAAACCCACAACATCAACATGTTTTCATTTATATCTAACTACATATTTCCTAGTATTTGGATGGAAGCCCTTGAGGTTTTCATTCATATACTAGTAACTTGGGATGAAAGACTTAATATTTACTAGTTTATGGATGGAAGACATGAAGATGTTCATTCACATACTAGTAAATATTATTATCTTTGTATCAAAATGAAGGTATTCAGTCACATACCAATAAATGTCATTGTCTTTGTATCAAAATTATGTCTTTCATTCATATATAACCAAATTTTAATTTTTTATATTTGAATTAATATTGTTATGTTATTTATATATGTGACTCATTTGTATTTACCTATGTTAAAGTGTCATGTAATCTTATGTAGGGTGTCGTGTTAAAATTTCACTTACTCATAGTAAATGTGAGATGAATAGTGATACAACCCAATGGCCTTTTATGTATAATGCATTATTTAACAATGATTATAGCTTCAACATATTAGACATATGTAATATTACCTACCTTAAACAAATTTAAAACTAAACATATGGTAGTGAAATCATGTTGTCGTATTATTTGTATCCCTACCTACAACATGTAGATCATATAATGATTTCACAATAAAGGCCAAGGTTTGTTTGTCCCTCATTTAGCCAATCTAGTGGGATACCTAAGAACATAGATTTAAACTGCCTGATTTGCTAATTTTAATTATTTATAGGTGTGACAAATAGTTGGGACCTGAATGTGTAATTTTTTTTATAAACTTGACCAATAAGAATATATAAATGATCATTTTTTTACATTGGCTTAAATATTTGTATACTTGGGCACCCCATTGAGGTAACATGGGCCATTAATAAAAACCAAAGGGCCATGTTGGAATACGCTTATCTATATGACTAAACACTCATTGGTATATGGATAAAAGCTTTAAAGGTTCTCATTCACTATATGGGGTATTGAAAGTCATCATATAATAGTGGATAGCCTTTAAAAACTCCTTTATTACAAGGTAAATTTTAATGATCCTTGTACTCAACAAGCATATTTTCTCACCAACAAATTTGAGAAGGACAAAAAAAATTAGAGAGGGGGAGATTTTTAAGCAATGAATTTAACCCTCTACCCTAATGACATCACATATTTAAAGATATGATAAACATTTTCTCCTTAATTATTTCATGTGGGAACCCTCTTAAATATTTTAACATGGCAACAAATGGATCGTAAGCTTAATTTAACATGGAAATGGATCATAAGCTTGATTCACGTATAATTAAATGTTATTATCTTTGTATCAAAATTATTATTTTCAATAACATACTAGTAAATGTTGAGTTAGATTATCAAACCAAATCCTTTTGTTAATTCAAGTTGTTTTATTATTAATATGTTGATGTGATTCTAGGTTATTGTGTTATTATATGCATTTTCAACTTTACAATTATTATTTTTGATAGTTGTTGATATGTTTTACATTTCATTCGAGGTTACTTGTATATTTGGTCAATTATCTTCTCATTTTTCATGGGCATGATAACGATGTTTCACTATCAAAAATTGAAGAGGATAGAGATTTGGGGATTTCCTTGCTTATATTATTTGCACATACTAGCCACCAATTGCAGTCTTTATATGTAAGTATGTTTAGCCCATTTAAGGCTTACTTTAGAAATGAAAGGTTATCATGGATGAATATACATCATGGTTGTGAGATAAATAATTAAGAATTACCCACTTTAGGCAACATAGAATTAAAAATAACACAAACTCATAACAATATAAAATCTATATTTAGAAGGATAAGTATTTGGCCCATAAACTCAAGGTAGTAACCAATAACATGATTCCAAGTATAGCATTCCATGTTGATGAGGATGAAATTAGTGCATCTAAAATATATTGAGCTTGGTTGGGCTGAATGATGGAGATATTTGACCTAATATACAATAAATGGAGCAAATGTAGCAAAAAATGTTGTTGAAGGTGAACAAGAAACAAATGTAAATAGATTTGTAGATACATTGAATGAAAGTGCATATGCAGTAAATCATAGTTAAAAAATAGAAATAGTTGAGTATCCATTGAATGAAATGAATGTAACATTCACTTTCAATCCAAGATGGTTTAAGTCTACCTACCAAAGTAAGCCCACTATAATAGTTGAAGGAGGGAACACCAAATATTGGCATTAATTATGAATTAATATAAGTAGATGTATCTATGTCAGTGTCATCACTATCACTTTTTATTCTACCAAAATAGTTCATTAATATGCAGTCGAAGGATAATGGGGTTTAGACGATGAAATTGTTGATTTAGATGTAGATGAAGACATAGTATAAAATGTTTTCAAATATATTGAATGCACCCAACATAAATTAAATGGATAAAAAATCAATATCATCATTTATGAAAGTGCTAGTAGAAAGGGTTACAAATAAATTAGGAAATAATGCACTTAGTTCGAGTTGATAATCTCATATACTCACATCATATGACTATAGGAAAAATTTTATATAACATGAGTCCCATAAAAGTATATTGAAGAATTGAAGGCAAGGAAGAAAGAACATAATGATAAAAAGAAATCCCTTAGGCAAGCTAAGAGGGAAAGAAGGGAACAACACGGGATTCAAAATGAAATAAAAATGCAAAAGGATTAGAACAAGATATATCAAAGGTAGGAGAAGGATGAAAATAAAGAGAATGATATATGGGAGAGAGATTTTGAGAAGGTCAGAAAAGAATTAGATAGGCAAAGGTATTTAATTAACTAATTCAACCCTCTACCTGAAAATCATTACATATTGAAAGACATGATAAATATTCTATCCATAGTTATTTTTGGGAGCCCTCCTCCTAATTCAGTTAACATTGAAATAAATCCCACTAAGGAGATAACCTTTGAAGGACCAACTGTACTCCACTTTCTCTAAATAGAGCCAGTGAAGGTCATAACTCTATTTTTTCCAACTTGGATGGTGTAATCAAATGTATTAAGTTTTTTATGTATCTTATTGAAGTGTATTAAGTAATTTTTTGATTATCTATTGTATTAGGTTTGATTATGTAATGTAATTAAATTTACTTATTATCTACATTCAACATAAATATGGATCATAAGCTTAATGAAAATTTAAAAACCTTCACTTGAAAGTGAGTACCCCATTGTTATTTATTTCTCTTTAATTCGAAATTTGGCATCATTACCCACATAGAAAACACAACTAAATAAAACAAGTAATAAAAAAATTAGGATCATAATAACTATGTTAACAATCAGAATGTAATCAATGTAAGAGCATAAATGTACTACAATCTCTAGAAACATATATTATGGTAAGAAACACAATGGTCTTTTTGAAAAAATAGTACAATCTGTGCAAACATAAAAATTTTCAATAAACACAATGTTTATAAAACTTTTTCAAGTAGACCAACAAAAATTCACCCTTTACATTGATTAAAATTCTATCCAAAATAATAACACATGAATAAAGTAATTGATAATTGAATGGAAAACATGTCAACAAAGTTATGTCAAAGAATAGTTATAATATTGAAAATGTGAATGAATAACACAACATGACTTCACAATGACATATCAATAACACAATAACATGCATTCACAAAAGGAATAAACAACTAATGTTTAATTATCTCCACACAAAAAAGAATTGTAGGTTGATTAAAACAATATGTTGGCTGGTTAATTTAACCTAAAAACATTTACCTCTATGTGTTTTGCATCATGTGTGAATTCTACCCAAACCTACTCACAAACACTGTATAATTGACACTCCAACAAAAAACATTTTCATAAAGTATTTTTAAAGAAGAAAATCTTGTTACCTGTATTATGAGAAGTAGTACGAGGAAAACAAGGAGGCCTCTCATTGCCATGGGAATTACTATTTTAACTTGAAAAGAAATTTAAAACTACATGACTAAAATCACTCTACTATTTATATATATAGAAGTTAGAATTTCTATGTTGCATTTTTATTTTGGAAAGAGAGGAACATGTTAAGAAAAATAAGCATGGCCACCTTAAAAATCTGTAAATGCAACATGAAAATGATTATTTTGTGTGAGAATTTAGATAGTTTAATTTTGGATGTTTTTCTTGCGACCCCATTTAAACATGCACGTATATAGCAGAGCTAAAACCAATAATAATTACTTAGATTAAAGAGAGAAAAAAATTGATATTATGATGAAAGTAATAGATCTTGAAATTTATAAAATGTATGTTGTTTTATAGATGTAGGTTATGTTGTCTAGATATGTGTTGTCTTATAGTCTATGAAATTTATATTTCTTGAATTACTCATATATAAAGCCTTGAATATTAAATGTTCTCTATCAAAATTATGTTGGCATAAAATAAAATGTGTAAGCCCAAGGTAGAAGCAACCAATAACATAAAATAAAATAAAAAATTGAAACTTTGGAAATAGGAGATAGTTTGTAACCAATCAAAATAGTGTTATAAATTCACTAAACACATGATAAAACCATAAAATAGGGGATGCAAAGTAGGGATAGAAATAACACAAATATATATATATATATATATACTTCAAAAAAATCTATTAAAAACTTATTTAAATCCCTATACTTGCATAGTTATAGCTGATTACAAAAGACACAAAAATTTCTATTTTTATCCTTCTATCTTGTATTTTGCTTAATGGTGTGACTATTGTCAGGATCTATTCTTATTTCTCTTTCTATTCTTCCCCATTTGTTTCTTATTTTACTTCTATAGTATATTGATATGTTTATCTTCTCCTTAATTCTCTATTTTCCAAGCTTCTCTATTCTGCTCTTCCCTTGAGCACTGCTGCTACAGAAAAAATAAAATCTATTGGCCATTTCTCTTTTTTATGTCTATAATAGTCTACTATTCTTTTGCATATTAATGTTGTGTTTATCTTTTCTTTTTTTTATTTCTCTTTATCTCATTATTTTTTGTATTCTACTACTAGGCTTATATCAGTTTCACATACCACCAGATTTTCCCTCCAAACTCCAAATGTTTGGCAAATTTCAAAATTCAAACCATTGCATTAAATTTTATTTAGTGGTCATTGTTGTGGAATTCTGTAGCATAGGGTAGGTGAAAATAGGATCATGGATATAATATTTTAGTACCCCCTTATCCCTGATCTTCTTAGAATGATTTGATGAATCTCATTCAACCACTAAAAATCCTTGTAACTTCTCATCTACCCAAATTCTTATTTAATTATTTTTTGCATGTTCAAAGCTTCGTTACTGAAGTACATAGCTCTACTAATGGAGTTCATAATTAGACTAGTAGATTCCATAGCTGGACTAATGAATCGATTGGTAGAGTCTATAGTTGAACAAGCAGAGTCTATAGCTGGACTATAGACTTGATTGGCAAAGTCTATAACTGAACTAATGGAGTCCATGGTTACCCTATGAGAGTCTATAACTTAGTTGTAGGAGTCTATAGCTACTCTATTATAGTATGTAGCTCTACTATTGGAGTCTGAAGTTAGCTTGTAGGAGTCCATAGCTAGACTATTGGAGTCTATAGCTCTATTTAGGAGTCTAGAGCCAAAAAAACCTTGTAGGCCCAATGCTACTGCATTAATGATCCCTATCCTTCCTCTTAAATTCATGAAAATATATTTTGACAGTGGCTTGGTAAAATATCACCTAGTTTCTAAATTAAAAAAACTAAGCTCTATCACATGTTTCTCAACTAAATCTTGAATGAAATGATACTTGATTGAAATGTGCTTACTCCTACAATGAAAGTTGGGGTTCTTTAATAATGTTGTGAAGGATATACTTTCATAATAGATATTAAAATCCCCTTGTTATTCCTCATACATATTTGAAAGTATCCTTCTCATACATATAGCTTGACATGTTATTGCATTGACTACTATGTACTCTACTTCAACAATAGAAACTAAAAATATAGATTGCTTATTTTAAGTACAAGATATGGCTTCTGACATAAGATGAAATACATACCCAAAAGTGCTTTCTTGGTCATCAAGGCTACTGGCCAAATCACTATCTATGTGACCCACATGCTAAAACTCATTTGTTGTTGAAAACATAACTCCATAATATCTTGTTCCATTCACGTACCTCAATACACTCTTTCCCACTTATCAATGTGTCTCCTTTATCATCTCCATGAATATAGATATGATTTTGATTACATACATGTTATCCAACCTAGTTACAATCAAATACATTAAGCTTCCCACTAAGTTTTTATACCATGTGGGGTCTACCTTACTATTATAATCATCCTTGCATAACTTCAATCTTGTCTCAATTGGTCTAGATTCTGGATTATTTTCCATCATCTTAAACCTCTCCAAAAAATCTTTTGCATACTTATATTGACATATGAATATGCCCTCATCTATTTTCTTACTTCTATCCCAAAAAAATACTTCAATAATCCTAAATCAGTCATTTCAAACTCCTTCTTCATGGCTATTTTAAACTCTTCTATTGATTTATTTACATTTCCAGTGAATATTATATCATGCACATACAAAACTACAATTAAAATATCATCTTTCTCTCTTTGTTGTAGACTGTTGGTTCACTATCACTTATTCTAAAGTTGTTTCTCAACAAATAATAATCTATATGATTGCAACTTTCTCTTGGGGCTTGTTTGAACCCATAAAACATCATTTTCAACCAATACACTTTCTTTTCATGCCCAAAAATCTAATATCTAAGTGGTTTTCTCACACAAACCTCTTCTTCTAGCACTCAATTCAAGAATTTTGACTTGACATCCATTTGATGCACCTTCCATTTTTGTTGAGCAATAATGATCATGATTATCCTTACTATTTCTAGTCTTGTTATAGGTTAAAACATCTCATTTTGATCATGTTTGGGCATTTGCTCATATCCCTTCACCACTAGTATTTCCTTATGCTTTTCTATCTTTCCTTTAGGAGTGATTTTTATCTCATATACCCACTTGACTCCTATAACCTTTTTTCTTTTTGGTAGGTCAACTAACTCCAAAGTTTGATTTTTCTCTATTGCATGCATTTAAATAAAGGGTCCACTAGCCCTTGTTTCCTCATGCTCCTCTTCTTGTAACTCTTCCTAAGCTTCATGCTCAATGAATTAAACATCCTAACTGATTATGAGTTATTTAGTGATGTGATTTTACAATTGGTAAGCCTTTGATTGGTAACTATAACTAATGAATATGAACCTCTCACCTTTATCATCTCATTTTGTCCTTCTTTACTTGGGCACATGTGTATATACAACACATTTGAACACTCTAAAGTGTTCAACACTTGGTTTTTAGTTACACTATGATTATCCTTACTATTTATAGCCTTACTGTGGGTGTAAATATCTCATTGTAATCATGTTTGAGCCTTTTCGTGTATCCATTCACCACTTATCTTGTCTTATGTTTTTATATCTTGCCTTTAGGATTGGTTTTTGTCTTGTACACCCACTTGAATCCTATGACCTCTTTTCCTTTTGTTAGGTCAACTATCTCCCAAGTCTAAATTCTCTCTATTGTGTTTATTTTTTATCCATTGCATCACACCACTTGATGTCCTTGACTACTTATTCAAAGTAGATAGGATCAAATGATAAAATAAGAACATAATTCGTATTTTGATCTTCATTATGTTCATACCTTGACTTCTCTTAGACTTCTTTCAAGCTTCTTGTCTTTGCTACATGTTGAATTGAGTTGAAGGAGGATGGCGTTGACTATTGAACAACTCCTTAACCTCCTTAAAGATTTTTTCCACTAGATGAATCATCCCTTTGTGAAATATGGGTCCAACTTAGTGAATGGATGGTTATACCACTTGTTTTATTTTCAATAAAGGGTCCACTAACCCTTATTTTCTCATGCTCTTAATCTTGTCTCTCTTCCTAATATACATGCTCAATGAATTGGACATCCCAGCTGATTATGATCTCTTTAGTGATGGGATTTTACAATTGATAAGCCTTTGATTGGTCACTATACCTAATGAATATGCACTTCTAACCTTTTCATCCTATTTTATTCTTCTTTACATGGGCATGTGTGCATATGCAACACATTTGAACACTCTAAGGTGTTTAGAACTTGGCTTATGTTTGTTTTATTACTCTTGAGGTATCATATCCCCTACTCTCTTATTTGGACAAAAATTCAAGAAGTATATAGTTTTTATTATATTCTCAACCCAAAAATTCTTAGGCAAACTATTTTCCTTTAGCATGCTCATTGCCTTCTCTTGGATGGTCTTATTCTTCTTCTTAGCCACACCATTTTGCTATAATGTCTACCTCATTATAAATTTCTTCTTGATACCATAATCCTTGAAAAAAATCATGAATTAAATAGAGATATACTCTCCCGCTCTATCCATCCTCTAAATATTGATGTAGTGGCCACTTTGTTTCTCTACCATGACCTTGAATTGCTTGAAGGTCTCAAATGCATCCGATTTATTCTTCAAAAATTACATCCATATATTTCAAATGAAATCATATATTAATGCCATGAAGTAGACATTTTTTGATAGGGAGAGAGTCTTTATTAAACCAAACAAGTCTAAATGGACCAGCTCTAAAGGAACTCTAGCTCCCCATCCTTTATCCATGGGAAATACACTCCTATGTTGCCTCTCCAATATGCATCCTTTACACATTTTGTTTGGTTGCTCTATAAGGGGAAACCCTCTTACCATTTACTTTTTGTGAAGGAGGTTTAGCCCATCAAAGCTCAAATTCTCACTCTTTAGATGTCAAAGAATAGATGCATCTACTTTCATAGTTTTAAATGTTGTTGAAAGCTCACTTTGCATTCTCAAAAAAAACATCTGATTGTTTGTCATTTTCATTATTGTAATCTACCTTTATAACTACTCCTATAAAATATTATGCATTCACCATTCTCAAATATGAACTTATAACCATTTTAGACAAGCTACCCAATGTTGATTAGGTTGTGCTTCAACCAAGACACACAATAAACATCTTGAATTTGTCTTTTATCATATTGCTTGCTATGGGTATAAATGATTAATTTTTCCATGGCATGCATCTTCTCATTATTTCCATTATTTATCTCTGATTTGACTGAATTATCAATGTGGTTGAACATTTATTTGTTCCCATTCATGTGGTTGCTATAACCACTATCCAAGTTCCATGTATTTTTACCACTTTACTTCATAATGTTGCATGATATGAAAAATATTCCACCTTTCTCATTCCTATTAGGTTCAACCTCTTATGTCTTGGATAAATTTGATTTTTTATTATTCATGTCATATTCCTTATTTCTACACTCACTAGCATAGTGTTTATACCTCTAGAAATGATAGCATTTGACATTATACTTATCATACCTTTGTCTAGATCCTCCTTTAAAAGTGTTATTGTTCCTTCCTCTTCCTCTTTCATATTACTCTTGATGGCTATGCCTTCCACTTTCTTGACTATTTGAAGTTCTTCTTCTTCCTCTATTTTTTTATCCTCTCCCCTTTCCTCTCACATTAACATTAGTCTTGAATGCTTGCTCATTGAAAGAGGTGGATGATCTAATCAACCTTTGTTCATGGGTTTTCAGGGAACCCATTAACTCATCCACCATCAATTTCCTCAAATCCTTTGACTCTTAAATTGAAACCACTATAGGTTTAAATATTATTGGAAAGCTCCTCAACACCTCTATGATCCTATGATCTTCAAGGGTATCATGGCATGTCTTTATTTGAATGATAATATTCATTATTTTTCAAAAGAATTCATTGATAGACTCATTCCCCTTCATTTTTAGGGTCTCAAAGTCCTTTATTAAGAGATACAACTTTGAAAAGCTTCACCTTGTCACTACCTTGATAGGCATTTTGAAAAATGTCCCGTGCTTATTTAGAATGGAAAATTGTTACTATCTCAGAAAAGATAAAATCAGCTAGTGCTACTTGTATGTAGTTGAGTGCCTTGGTATCCTTTCTTTTATTCTCTTTCAACACATTCCTTTACGCTTGGGTTAATGAATTTAAAGTGACTAGGTCTACAACCTCATTATATACACCTTCAACCAACTCTCATAGCTCTTGAGAGTTAAATATGGTCTTCATCTTGATGCTCTAAAAATCATAATTCTTTCCATAAAATATAGGGGGCTACTGCCATGAACCAAAATTACATGTTGCCATGTCTAAATGGTATTATGACCCGAGGGATCTGATACCATTTATTAGCATAAAATAAAATATGTACAGGGTTAGTGGGTAATAACCAACAACAAAAAATTAAATAAAAAATTATAACTTTGGAGATAGTCTATAACCTATCAAAATAATGTTATAAATGCACTTAAACACATGATATAACCATAAAATAGGGGAGGAAATATTGATAATTATTGTCATTGATGTCAAGGTCGATGTCATTAATGCAAGAGAGAATTTGAAGGCAAGAGAGAATTTGAAGGAACCTAATATTTTTTTCTATTGGTTGATGTCAAGGTTTAGGGCATCTTGAAGTTGTTAGTGGTGTCACAAAGAGGTATGATGGTCAAGTACATGAGTTGTCCTAATGGTGAAGAACATGTGCTCCTGGGAGGGAGGTCACAAGTTTGATTCCTATAGGGGGTAAGGATTACATGCCTCATATTTGTAACATAGTAAGGTGAATCTCCATGATGGGAGTACGAGGTGGTCCCATATGTTGTAATTTTCCTTGCAGACCATAACCAAGGTCCTACTTGGCATCATGGACCCTTAAAATTTATATTATATTATATTATATTATATTATATTATATTATATTATATTATATTATATTATTATTCTTAAGTGAGCATTGAAACATGGTTATGAGGATATAGGTTTATACGAGATCATGGGAGATTATTATAATGATGTGATATTTCTATCTGATGAGTGTTTTTATTTGATATCATTGAGGTAAGCATGTTTTATACTATCTCTTGAGTACAAGGTGTCTTGAGAAGCCTAGTCTAGACCATGTGAGAAGGTGTGCATAGTGAAGTTTGGTGAGGTAAGTAAGCACAAATTTGTGATAGGTAATTTTTCATTGTGTGATCATATAAGTAAATTATATATACTTTCAAAAAAAATTCACAGATAATTGTCAAGTTTCAAGTGCTTGAGAAGCCTAGACATGTCACTAGTTATGGCATGAAAAGACCTTAGAAGAAGGTATGAGAATGGTGGCTTAGTGAGATGAATACATATTCATGAGGTTTTATTAGGTTTTTTGAGAATGAGATTAAGGTTTAGAATAATAATTTATAGTCTTAGGGTAACCCTATAGGGGTAGGACCTTCAGATCAAGTTTACACCTAGACCACTCCTAGATCCTGCTTGACATAATGAGGCATGAATATCATACTTCAAGATAATTTTGCATATGTGAGAATGGATAGATATATGATATATTGATTCACTAATATTCACAAATTTTTAGGTCATGGTTAGCAAGACCAAGAGAGATATATTGAGTCAATAATATTCACAAATTGTGTATGGTAGACCAAGAGAGATATAAGCAAGAGGCTTGTATAAATATAAGATGGGTTTTGGCTTATTTATTTGTGAATATGGGTATACGAATGAGATAGCATATTGAGAGCCAAAGGAGGTATTATATGCCATATGAATAGTGCATATAAAATATTATGAATATTTGACATAGGTTTTGTGTATAAAAATCAAGGTCATATGACCTAATCAAGTCAAGAAGAGGGCTATTTGAGTGAAGCAGCCTAGAAGATAGTTTGAGAGGGGTAGAAGACATAGAAGAGAGGAAGAAGGTGAGCACCATCTATTGTATAAAAAACAAGGTGTTTTAAATATGATCAAAAGATTCAAGTCATTGAGTTAGTGTTGAATCATCTATGGGTTTGGTGCCTCCTTTCAAGTTGGTGCTTGCTAAAGCCTATATGAGTTAGTGCTTAGCTAGTTGAGGTTGGTGCTCCATGTGGAGTTAGTACATTAATAAATTGTGATCTTTTGACTTATAGGACTATATTCCATTTACAAGGATCAGTGGGTTTTATTCTCCTTGAGGATTTTACACATATATGATGTGTTATCTTGTGTAATCTTATTTCATTATTGTATAGTTGATTTCTTATGCATTACTTGATCTATATGTTGATGTGATCATTCATGTACGATAAGGAGGAATTGAAAGAATTTTTTTAAAACACTAATTCAACCCCCCAGTGATTATGCTTCCAACATGAAGAGTATAGATGTAAATAACATAAGTTTTCATATATTAATTTGCTTCAAAAAACTCTATTACGAACTGATTTAAATCCCTATACTAGCACAACTAAATCTCTTTACAAAATATGCATAAAAACTTCCATTTTTATCCTTTTATCTTCTTTTTTGTTGAATGGTTTGACTATTATCAACTTATATTCTTCCTACTCTTTCTATTTTCCCCCCTTTGATTCTTGTTTAACTTACATAACCTGTTATTGTGTTTATCTTCTCATTGTTTCTATATTCTCCAAGATGCTCTACTTTGCTCTTCCCTTGATTGTGGCTGCTGTGCAAAAAATCTTCTATTGATTGTTGCTTTTTTCTTTTACCCATAATAATTTAATTCTATTCTTATACATATTGCTGTTGCATTTATCTATTATTTTCTATTTTTATTTGTCTCATTCCTTTTTATCTTCTACTGTTAGGCTTACAACTATTTCACCTACCACCAAAATTTTCCCCTAAACTCTAAATGGCTATAAAATTTCTAAATTCAAATTGTTGCATTAATTTCTATTTGGTGGTCACTGATGTGAAAGTTCTTAGCATAGTTTAATTGAAAATAGTGGTAGGTATATAATATTTTAACCAATTAAAGTGAATCAATGATAAAATAAAAGTCCTCAAATATTTGTGGTAATATCTAAAAACATAACAATATCTTTCATGAATATTATGAGATAGAACACCTCAATGTACAATATTTTTCACTTAGCAAAATTTATAAGGAAATACAATTTTTTAAAAGAATCATTTTATGTAAGGTCATGGTTAGATTCCATCTAAAGTTGAGGAGAGTAAGTTTGATTCTAATTTAAAGGGATCTTTAAGTAGAATACCAACATTTTTTTCATGTACTCGAAACATAAAATCAATCTTCATGGAAGAACGAATAAAATTAAAACTAATGAAGAAGATTTGGTTTCCAAGGCTTTTTTGAATTAATTCATATAACGTTTGAATAAGATTTTTAATTTCATCAAAATACCTTCATTAATTTTTTTTTATAGTGAGTTTGGGAAGTATTCATAGAAAAATTAAAAGGAGGTAGTCTTTCTAAATCGATATCCAACTTCTAGTGGTGAGCAAGAAATTTTACATACCAAAAAGATTTATGTCCTTATTTGACAAGTTACATAGAAAATTAATTTGTCAAATATATTGGTACCTACTCTAACTAGAGAAATAATTTACAACACATTGGAGCCTATGCAAAATAGTGATAATGCAGAAAATTATAGAGATAAAACAGAGGACATACACTAAAAATTATAATAATAATTGAATAAGAAATCGTTCTTTTGGATGCAATGTTCTTTGCTAACATAGATATGAAAAATATTTTTATACATTTAAAATCATTTTGTCTCAATTTTAAGCACCAAACTACATAACTATACAACAATGTAAAATTAGGCGAAGGGAGCCATTAGTTGAGTGGGATCCAATAGTTGTGACCCCCATGGTGAAGTGATTCACTAATTATAATTAAAACATATATATTTAGTTATGCATGTCAGTTTGTGTACTTTTTGTCAAAGTAACCTATTCATCCAAATAAAGGTCTTATTATTGTCTCAATCAATAATATAAAAATTATGAACTTATATCATAAATATTACATACATATTATAGATAGTTAATCACCATAATTAAATAAAGATATATCATATTGAAAATAATTTATATCTTAATTAAAATTAGATATATTTTATAAAACATTACATCTTTTTCATATTTTTAAGGTGCCAATAATTTCAAAACACCAACTTTATTAATTAAATGAGAGACACAAAATCAATATTGTACATCCTCATTATAAGTTATAGAAGATAAAATCTCCAATACCCCATGTAAGTACACTTTTATTACATATTATCATATTATAAATTCAAATATTTAGCTCCAACAATCGGTTCCATAAAATGTAGCATTAACAAGCAATCTCCTTCATTAATTACATCCTCCTACAAAAATTAAAGATTTAGATATTTTTGAAATCTTTTTATTCGCATGCATAGTCAAAATTCAAATTTGGTTTCTGAGATACAATATCTCCATAAATGAAAAAGTATAGACCAACCAATGTTTGATTTGCAGAGTTGTTATAAGAATTTTCTTAATTTGAAAGCATAGAATGTCAGAATCAAATTCATTATGCATATTATAATCTCTGATTAGCCACATTCCAAATAAATAGACTATAGTTCTTCACTCACATAGTATTAAATGTTTTTATTTTACTATTGAATCAAATCATTTTGTGAATTCATGTTTTTCTGTTATTTATATGTTGCTCTAAATTAATGTTGTGTAATTTATTCATATTTTCAAAATTATTAATATTCTTTGTCATAGCTATTAAGGCAAGAAACGTTGCATCCATCTAAGATGTTGAAACTATAATCTCTATTAAATAATGTATTCTACATAAAATCTTATTGAATTCCATATCTTATCCATTCACATTACTGTGTTTTTTATATGTGTGACTCATTTCTATTTCCATGTATTCCAAATTTTCCCAAATTACATTATACTATTAAATAGGGTCATTTATAAAATTAATATAATTTACAGTATATTTTAGGATGTATGGTTAAATTTATATGAATTTTATAATTTTCAACACTAAAACTCCTTATACCTCATTTCTAAATTAACTGATTTTGTGTAGTTTTTAAGCACATAAAACAAAGTAATCAGGGTCTATAAATAATTATATAATAAAATAGGGAAAATTAGGACCCATACCACTAATTTCATAATTTTTGGGTCTCTAGTTTGCCTAATATGAATTGTTGAAATTTAGTCCCCTGTAGGGCACTATTATATTACACAGGCACTTTTGGAGGGCATTGAACCCTTGTGGTAGGATAACGGGCTAAATAATTGGTTGTAATCCATATGACCGCATGATGGATGGAAAGGCCTCTAAAGGAATCTCACTTGTTAAGGGGTAGCAACCATGGTTTCATGCATGTTCACATATCTTGGTTCTTTTTTATTGTTATTAAGGTGGTTAGAGGTGAGAAACCAAATTGCTTAAGCTATGTGGTCATTGTACACTATTGTTTTCATTGATCATGGGGGTGGTCAACCTATGTTGGTTTCCACACAACTTAATATATAGTTAGTATTTTGAATCAAATTGCATTTAATATTATGAATTTTCATTACCATAAGCTATAATAATGTTTCAAACTCAAAACTTAATATTATTAAAACCAAAAACTAATTACCAACTAGTATATGTTTTTGTACAACCAATTTAGGTGTTTGGAAGACTCAGAGGTAGGGTGACCTCAAAAAGGACCCCCTCAATTTTTCATGTCCTTCCACATGAAATAAATTTTGATACATGGAATAGCACAATTTTCTAGATATGACCTCTTTCTCACAAAGGTGATTTTAGACCCTTTTTCATTGAAATAGACCAGTTTTAATATAGTGGTCATGGAGACTTGGGTAATCGATGGTAGGGGAAACGAAAGGGACATCTATAAATTTTAGTACTCTTATGCATGGATGAGGTTTAAAGACATAAAACTTTAAAGTTGGTTATTTATGATGTTTGATGATTACAGGCTCCTAAAATCCTAAAATAGATTGAACCCAAGAGGGGATCCCTGTTATTTTTGTGTCCTCTACTATTTGAGATAAATTTAAAAAATTAAAAATAAATTCTTCTAAAAGTTTTACCTTAAAATTTATTGGCAGTCATTAATAGATGTGGTGGAGATGGAAGCTCCACAAGATCTTTTTTGAAAGTGTGGGAGAATGAGATCTCCTAGAAGTTTTCCATCGAACGAGATACCTACAAGATGATCACAGACATATTTTAATCATTCTATAAGTTTGAACTTAAGATAAATAGTTTAAGATAAAATCTTGGATACTCCATAAATGGTAGTTGTTTAGAGCTAAGGAAGGAGAGGATGGATGACTATGGAAAACACATCCTCCAATACCTCATCCCTTTTTTCAACAAATATGAATTTTTAATTTTATGACTAAATTGAAGACTTTAGTGTCTCTATAAGGATATTTAGGGCATACTTTCCTTTAAACCAGACATGATGATCAAGGTTGCTTTGATCCAATAGTGGAGATGGGTTCCATTCTCAGGGGGCTTAAATGAGATATTTTAGGCATCTTTTTAGGTCTTGTCAAAACTATATGATCTTTGTTTAAACACTTTCTTTTAAGCCAAGTGAACTTAAAATTATATTTTATTTTTGACTTGAGTATGAACTGAGCCATGTGATTGGCCAGAATCGCTCAAAACTCTCCTTGAATACCATTTTGAGTTAAGACACCTCATTTGAACTAGTGGCTGTTGAAACCCACCTCATTTTATCTGTTCATCCCTTTTAGTCCTTAGATTGTGGGCCACTAGGACTCTTTAGATAGGTGCAAGCTTATATAAGAGGTTTTAGGCCAAATAGAGCAAATGGGACCTATAGGGTTACATAGAGACTGTGCATCCACTTACATTTTGATTCCTTTTCATTTAGGCATGTGGGTTATAGGGTGTTTTATGCATGTCATGCCAACTAGTAGGCTAACTATTGGTAGTGCAAGTGTGTAGAATGTGGATTTTCGGAATCATAGTAACAAAACCATTGATTCTTGCATGCAATGATTACAAAATTATCTCGACAATTTTAGTTATTGCCAAATCACAGGTAGAGTGGTGGTTGCAAATGTTGTCTCTTCCATTTATAATTAATTTCTTCTTCTTTCCAAGGATTCATTTTTAATGTATATGTGTTCTTTCATGGATAAGCAAAGGCAACAAGGACGTTGTCAATGAACACTTCGTGTATTTCTTGATGTTCTTATAGTAGTTGATCTTGGTTGTTAGTGCTTTGGATTTGGGTTGTGTATAAAAGAATTTGTGTAAGTGGTAGATCATTGCATATGGGTTTTGAGAATATTGTGTTACAAAAAATGTCCATGAAGGCAATACTCAAGGAGATCCTTCGGTAGAATTTTTAATGGAATTTTCCAAGTTAAGTTTCTCCACAATAATCTTGTATATGTTTCCTATTTTGCATTATATTCTGCATTATATTCTTTCTGTAGTTTGTTTGCTCTGCATTTGATGTTCAATTTCTTTGACAAGTTCAGCAACTTTCAGTTCAATTTGAGGCACCATTAAATATGTAGATGTATAACTGATACAAAACAACAAAGTATAACAATCAAGTTAATTAGAATATATGAGAATATTCGTCTAAGGGCATTTGTATTTTCCCTCGGAGTCCTTCAGATCGGCATAGCAAGGGCAAGTGTCTTCTTTCCCAAGACCAGGAGGAACACACTGGCATTTCCTGCAGCATATTCTGCAGTGCTTGAGGCAGTGATGATGCTCTGACGCCTTGTAGCATCTCTTCCTGCATTCTTTGACACACACTGCAATTACACCCAGTCGATCAAATTAGCCCTTTAAACTTGCAGTTTCACCATCAAACCAAATACCGATACCGATCTGAGACTTCACTCTTCCATTACTATTCTCATCTCCATTCGTCTGTAGCTGCACCAGATAAATAGCTAGCATTCAATTATCTCCTCAAAAAACAAATTGCAGGTTGATTAAAACAATAGGTCGACTGGTTTAGAAGAAAAAAAACTATAATCTCTGTGTGCTGTGCATCATTGATACGAGCATGCATGGATTCTGCCCAAAACTGCCCACGAACAGAAAACATTTTCTTAAAGTAATTTTCAAGAAGAAAAGCTTGTTACCTGCATTATGAGCAGCAGTACGAGGAAAACAAAGAGGCCTCTCGTTGCCATTCGAATTGCTCTTTTAACTTGAAAAGAAATTTACAACTGCACGACTAAATTCGCTCTGCTATCCATATATATATATATATATATATAATTTAAAACTGCTATGTTGTGTCTATCCTTTGGAAAGACAGAAACCTGCTAAAAGAAAGAAGCATGGCCACATAAAAAACCGTAAACTATATATATTATATATATATATATATATATATTGAAACTGCTATGTTGCGTCTATCCTTTGGAAAGAGAGAAACCTGCTAAAAGAAAGAAGCATGGCCACATTAAAAAACCGTAAATGCAGTATGAACATGATTATTGCGTGAGAGAATATACGCGTATATAGCAGAGCTGGAACTAAATACTTGCTCTGATTAAAGAGAGAAAAAAAAAAAGATATTGAGATAGAACGTAATAGATCTTTGGAAATTAATAAAATGTATGTTGTCTGAATATGTGTTTTCTTATAGTCTATGAAGTTTATATTTCTTGAAATATTTATATATAAAACCTTTAATTTTTTATTTTAAATGTTCTCTATCAAAATTAAAGATCCTCATCGATAAAATGAAAATCCCCGAAGACATGTGGGAATATCTAACACCATAATAATATCTATCATGAATTTTATATGAGATAGAGCACCTCAATGCAAAATATTTTTCACTTACAAATTTTGTAAGAAAATACAAATTTTATATGAAAATACAATTTTTATATAGATTTATTTTCTTCAAGGTTATGGTCAAATTTCATTTAAAGTTGAGGAGAGTAAATATGAATTTAGTTCAAGGGTTTTCTAAGTAGGATGCCAACAACTTTTTCATGTACTCTGAATTTGAATTCAATCTTCATGGAAGAGTGAATAAATTAAAAATAATGAATAAGTTTTGGTTTCAAAGGCTCTTTTGAATTAATTCATATAACTTATAAATAAGATTTATTAATCTCATCATGAATAATTTTGTTATTTTTTTGTTTAGTGAATTGAGGAGCATTCATAGAAAACTTAAAAGGAGGTTGTTTTTCCATATCGATATTTAACTTGTGATGGTGACTCATAACTCTTACATACCAAGAAGATTTATGTCCTTATTTGACAAGTTACATAGAAGATTGATTTGTTAAATATAGGTACCTAATCTAACTAGAGTTAGAATTTGTGACACATTGGAGCCTATGCAATATAGTGATAATGTAAAAAACTAAAGAGATAAAACATAGGACATACATTAAGAATTTGCAATACATTCGAGTCTGTGCAACATAGTGATAATGTAGAAAATTAAAGAGATAAAACATAGGACATACACTAATCTTTATAAGAATAATTGAGTAAGAAACTATTCTTTTTGTTGGAATGTTCTTTGCTAACATAAATATGAAAATTCTTATTATACATTTGAAATCATTTTTTCTCAAGTATAAGAACCAAACTACACAACTATACAACAAGGCAAAATTAGGGGAAGGAAACCATAGTTGAGTAGGATCCAATAGTTGTAACCTCCATGATAAAGTGATTCCCCAATTATAATATATATATATATATGCATGATAGTTTGTGTACTTTTAGTCAAATTAACCTATACATAAAAATAAAAGTCTTATTATTATTTGAATTAAATAATATAAAAATTATGAACTTATATTGTAAATATTGCATACATATTATAAATAATTAAACACCATAATTAAAAATATATATCATATTGAAAATAATGTATATATTATTTAAAATTAAACATACTTTGTAAAACACTGCATCTTTTTCATATTTTTTTAGGTGCTAATAATTTCATAACACTAACTTTATTAATTAAATTAGAGACACAAAGTCGAAATTGTACATACTTATTATAATTTATAGAAGACACCCCATGCACTTACACTTTTATTACATCCTATCATATTCAAAATTCAAAAATTTGGCTTCAACAATTGGCTCCATAATCTGTAGCATTAATAAGCAATCTCCTTCTAAATTGAGGATTTAGGGATTCTGTAAGCCTCTCTATTCCCATGCATATTATAAATTCAAATTTGGTTTATGAGATACAATATCTCTATAAATGAAAAATTCTAGACCAATCAATGTTTTATTTGTAGAGTTATTATTAGAATTTTCTTAATTTGGAAGCGCAGATTGTCAGATTCAAATTCATTGAAGTAGATTTTAATTTTTAATTGCTCATATTTCAAGCAAATACATTGTAGTTCTTACATAGTAGTAATTATTTTTTTTTTTACTATAGAACCAAATCATTTTTTGAGTTCATGTTGTTATGTTATTTATATGTTGCTTTGAATTAATATTGTTGTGTTATTTATTCACATTTTCAACATTGCAAATATTGTTTGCCATAGTTATTAAGGTAGAGAACATTTCATCCATCTAACATGTTGAAGCTATATTCTCTATTAAAAAGTGCATTCTACAAAAAATCTCATTGATTTCTATGTGTTATCCATTCACATTGTTGCGTTTTTAATATGTGTGGCGCATTTCTATTTCCATGCCTCCAAATTTCCATAGCTTCCATAAGTACCCACGAAATGTTCGCACATAGAAATGCTTGTTTGGATGGAAAGGATTTGAACTTGGGATGGAAGAATGAACATTTAAGTTAGTATAAACACAAATACTTGTTTGGATGGAAAGGTATTTGAACTTGGTAAGGAAGACATATACCAATATTGGTCTAGATAGAAATACATTTTTAATGACTACAATGCTTATTTAATTATGTATTTGATTAACTCATATATATTATAACATATGTCAGAATCCAATGGGGAGAAAAATATTGGTATACACATAAATGTTTTTTTAATGAGTGTTATGCTTATTTAATTATACATTTGATTAATTCATACATATTCTAACACATTTCATAATTCAATGGACATGTTGGGAGATGCTTGTATGAGTAATACACAATGATCATTTTTTAATATGACTAGTAGTCTTTGTTTCCATTAATGTCCCCGTGCTTATCATCAACAACATGTTTAGTGTGCCTTCTTCAATTCACTCTCCACTAAATGTCATGGAACCCAAATACCTTTTATTGTTATTGTATTTTTTTGTGTTCATTCACATCTGCGTAACTTTTTATGATATGTTTATGATAGCTTTCAAGGATTTCATTCATATACCAGTAAATGTTATTATTTTTTTTATCAACCCATACCATTTTTTGAATTCAATGGCTATGTTGGAAGATACTTTTGTCATTAATATGCAATGAAGTTGCATGTTTTAATATGCTTAGTAGGATATTTTTTTATTAATATGGTCAATTAATGTTGCCAAAGATAAATTCTATAACCTGTTAAGCGTGCTTTGTTCAAGTCACTTTCCCCTCATAGTCATGGAACTCAAATGCCTCTTTTGAAAAATGTAGTGTTTCACAGAGATTGTATCGTCACCATGTTGGAAGCATGAAACCTTACATACAAATAACCCACAACATCAACATGTTTTCATTTACATCTGACTACATATTTCCTATTCTTTGGATGGAAGCCCTTGAGGTTTTTATTCATATACTAGTAACTTGGGATGAAAGACTTAACATTTACTATTTTATAGATTGAATACATCAAGGTATTCATTCACATACTGGTAAATATTATTATCTTTGTATCAAAATGAAGGTATTTAGTCACATAACAGTAAATTTCATTCTCTTTGTATCAAAATTGTGTTTTTCATTCATATACCACTTAATGTTAATTTTTTATATTTGAATTAATATTGTGTTATTTATATGTGTGACTCATTTGTATTTCCATGTATTGAAGTGTCATGTAATTTTTATTCAGGATGCCATGTTAAAATTTCACTTATAGTAAATGTGAGATGAACAATGATATAACCCAATGGCCTTTTATGTAGAATGCCTTGTTTAACAAAGATTCTAACTTTAGAATATTAGACATATGAAATATTACCTACCTTAAAAAATTGAAAATTGAACATATGTTAGTGAATTTGTGTTTTTGTGTTATTTTTATCATGTTAGAATAATTAATTTATCCTAGCCTATTATAATAAATGTCTCAACATATTACACCTTCAATTGATATAGGTTATTTCTATGTGTGATTATTTAGTATGATTCATAAGCTCCTACAAGTTAGGAGATCTAATATTACTTAGTGTTGTATAAATAAACATCTCTTGTAGTTATTTTGTTAGTTCAATTTATTCCATCTTTCATTTGGTATTAGAGGAAGAAATTCCTAAGGAGTTTTTTTTAAAGCATTAGAGATTTGATGGAGATCAAGAGCCAAGTACATGTGATCTTTGGATGTGTCATGCTAATATAATTTTTTCCATATCAAGCTAAAATGCTATTGAAATTCTATCCAATTTACAAAAGGAGAAATTTTAGGTTTTTGAAAGCTTTATTTGACTTCATTATATCATGTTATTCAAGATCTGGGATTTGAAGGTTTGAGTGTATATCTTTAGATCTAGTATTCAAGATTTTTTTGTCAAATATTTTATGTAATTTTAGGTAGGAGAGGGTTTTGAATTGTTTGTTTTATTCAAATCAAGAATTTATAGTAGATATTGCTCAATTTTTATTGATAATATTAAAATAAATAAATCAACATCTTTGTATTTATTGGTATCATTTGTTATTTTAATAACTAATTTGATCTAAGAAAAGTCACACATAGTAATTAAATGACCATATGCATGCCCAACACAATCAATTTAACAAGGCTCATCAAGTTAAATTGAAAGGAAGAATTGAAACATCTTAGATCTATGCTTGGTGTTATGAATTTTTTTTTAGTAGTGGCGTTGAGATCTTGCCTTCAGATCTGATCATTTCAAAGGAGGAAAACATACTTTTCATCTTTTTGGAATCATCTTTAGTAATGTGGCATTGAAAAACAAGACCATTTTTTATCTATTTTTGCAAATCTAGCTTTGGTGTCATATTCCTCTTGGCATGCTACCTTGAATTTTCAACTTTGACTTGTTGCTACAGGAAACATAAATATGAGGCATCACTATCTTCCCATTATTTTGTAAAAATATGAGGAAAGAGAGAGTCATCATCCTTTATTGAGGTTTTGAAGGCATTGGAAGAGATAGGCATTCTCATTTTCCTTGTCTGGGGCATTTTAAACCAAACTTGAGGCATTGAAAGTTCCCTTGAGGAGAGAATTTTTTTTTTTAAAGCTTTGGCACTTGTATTTTTCAAAGGATATGTGTTTGCATATTTTTGGGAATATCTAAGCAAAAAAAACAATATTCTCCCTTGTTCCTCTTTACACAGCTAGAAACTTATTCCGCCTTAGAAACTGTGATTTTCCTTAAAAGAGAAAGTTAAATTCACTTCGTGTATCCTGAGGAAACTTGCAAGATTTTTTTAATTTTATTGAATTTTCTAAGTGCATGGTGAAATTTTGATTCCAATAAGTGGTTACACGAATATATTATTTTCTGATTTAGCCCCAAAAATCAAATTTTAGTGGTTTTTAATTGATTTGACCCATTTTTATAGGAAATTAAAATGCTTATAATTTTTGAATCGTAACTTGGATTTCAGTTCGACTTTTTTCAAAATTGCATATTTTTTGATTCTATATCTGTTAGTTTCATTTAATTGTAAAAAATTAATAAGAAAATTGTAACTTCATTTGTTCCTCGTGTGCATTTTTAGTTGAATCCAATGTCAAATTTTTTTATTGCATTTTTGAACACATTTTTAGTAGAGTTCGACGTATATTATGTGCTTGTATATGATTTATCATCTTTGTGTATGCATTTTTTCATTTTATTTATATTTTGCAAACACACATTTAAGTTTTGCACTTAACAACACATTTGTAATTTATCATACGCAACTTGAAAAATGTCTAGTTTTAGACCACATTTTGTACTTCCAAACATCCAATTGATTTGTAGTGATAATTATACAGCATGAAAAAAAAATTACAAACACATCTTAAGTTTGAATACATTTGGTCAACTATAGAAGGCACATGGGTCAAACATGTAATAGATGTTGATCAATAACAAAAATTTGACAAGGATAATAAAAGGGGTATGTTAATAATCATGTTTGGAGTTTTAGATGAGATAAAAATTCACATCTAAAGTGCTAAAATTGTAAACTATGCTTGGAATAAGCTTAAAATAGTATATGAAGCTAAGAATCAAAATCAAATCTTACATCTTCAGAGCCAATTTCACACTCTCAAGATAAAATCAAATGAAACGGTAGAAGCATTCCTTATAAGAGTTTTAAAATTTCAAGCTTCACTTCAATCTTTGGGTGAACCGGTGACAGATGATTCTTTGGTCCCTCTAGTCCTTAAATCACTATCCCCATGCCCCCCCCTTGCATATAGGATCTTTGTGACCACATTGAATGTCACATGATAAAAAACAACCTTTGAGGTGTTGTTAAATTTGTTTCAATAAGAGGAATCTATGCATAATTAAAAGGAAGTAGATGATGAGTATGCACTCACATCAAATCAAAAGGGGAAGAAACCCTTGAAAAATCTAAAGCAATCTCCAAGGTAGAATAAATATCAAAACCAACAAGGGAATAATTTACATTCTTTTAAATCATGTCAAATTTTTGAAAGATAAGGACATGATTTAAAACGTTATTGGCACAACACATTTCAATAGGGCTCATCAAGCAAGAAGATTTATCTCAACAAATCACCATAAATAGAAAAGAAGCAACCAAAAAAATAAAATAGGTAGAAATAAAAAAATTCCCAAACCTAAACAACATGGAAATATTGTTGAAGACAATGATTTTTTAAATGAGGAATATGGTTTAGGTATTCAAACACATAAGCCTACCAATCATACAGGTGTAGTTTGGTATGGTTATTCAGGGGCAACTAGACACATAACTGGGAAAAAATATTGGTTTTTCAATTTGACAAAAATAAAATCAAATGGAAATGTTTCAATTAGAGATGATACCTCATATATATTATAAGGTGGTGGTGACATAAAAATTCAACTTGGAATTAGAAATTATAACATTTCAAATGTTCTTTATGTTCCATAACTTACAAAAAATCTATTGTCCATTAATCAGCTACTTGACCACAATCTCATGGTTGAATTTGATAACCAAAATGGTCAAAAGTGTTTCCACATCAAAGAGAAGTCTAGGTATTTTAAATTTATTTCCAAAGCTTCGAACATTGAAAAAATATTTCATCTTGATTTTGTTTGAAATGATCATCAAGCACTTGTAGTTAAAGATACAGAACCAGGGAATTTATGGCAAAGAAGATATGGTCACTTGAGTTTTGGTTATTTGATATAATTGAGAAAAAAACCATATGTTTTGTGATCTTCCCAAACTCAAGTAATCTTGTAATATATGTATCAGTTATTTAATATGAAATTAAACAAGATCTCCTTTTATAAAGATTAATCACTTGATAAGTTGAACTTGGTGCACACCAATATTTGTGTACATTTTTCTCCTAGTCTTAGAGGATATAAATACTTTTAGGTTTTTGTTGATGATTATTCACAAAAAATGTAGGTACATTTATTAAATACTAAGGATCAAGATTTTTAATTATTCAAAGAATTTAAGGCTGTGGTTGAAAATGAAACTGATAGAAAAATCAAGACCCTCCACTCAAATCATGGGGGAATACACCAGTAAATAATTCATAGCCTATCTCAGTTGTGATGGAATCAATCAATAATTGACAAATTCCTTTTCACCTCAGTAGAATGGAAATGTAAAATGACATAATAGAGTCATTTTGAAAATGTTTCACAACATGGTTGAGGATGTAAAATTATCTAATACACATTAGGCAGAATCTTGTCACACTATAGTCTACTTGTTCAATAGGTTATCCATGAAAGTTCTTAATGGAATCACACCACATGAAGCTTGGATAAGGAATAAACCAAAGGTAATTTTCCTTAAATTTTTTGGTTTCAAATCATATATGCATGTTCCTAGGAATAAAATGAAGAAGTTAGACAATAAAATAAAGGAATGTATTTTTGTGGGATGCAATGCACAACCAAAGGAATACAAGCTTCTTGATCTAGAAACAAAGAAGGTACTAATTAGCAGAAATGTAGTGTTTGATGAAAAAATTGGAATCAATCCACCTTCTACATAGGCAAATGATACTGGTAAAATTCTTATAATCTTTTTAGATAGTGATGGTCAAAGTGAAAAAGAAGATAATCAACCAAGACCTCCAACACTATCACCTATAGTTCAACATATGTCCAAGTGGTATATGAGTACTATACGAGATGTTAACTTGAATGGAGTATGAAATACATCAACTTCAAGATTGAGGACTTGAAATATGGCCCAAAAAGATGTTAATATATACCTTATAAGTATTGTACGAGAAACATATGATTCTTATACAGTAATAGAATCCTTATAGTCTAAACCTTGGAAATATGCCATGGATATAGAATAGTAGTCACTGATGAAGAATAAAACTTGGTAGTTTATTGATCTTTCACTTAGGAAGAAGCCTATTAGATGCAAATGGGTCTTTAAGACCAAGAACAAAGCAGATGGTAGTATTGGTAAGTACAAGGCAAGGCTTGTTGAAAATAGGTATACTCAAAAAGAAGGCATTGACTATGAGGATACTTTTACTTCAATAGCTAAGATAAAGACAATCAAAATGGTTTTTTCTATGGTTGCATAGTCTAAATGGAAAATCCATCGAATGGATGTAAAAAGTGCCTTTCTCAATGGATATTTTAAAGAGGAAGTAAACATGACTCAACTTGAAGGATTTGTGGTACCTAGTTAGGATTATAAAGTGTGTAGGATTATCAAGTCTCTCTATGGGCTAAAATAGGGTTTCTAGTCCTCGTACATCAAGATTGATGAGCATCTCATATAAAATGGATTCAATAGGATTCCATATGATACTAATCTCTACGTCAAACAACATGGGGGGAGGTTTTTATAGTGATTATTTATGTCGACAATCCACTCATCACTGGAAGCATAATGAAGATGATCGATGCAACTAAGAATAATCTCAAGCGATCATTTAGCATGACAGATCTTGGGTTGCTTCATTATTATCTTGGTTTAGAGGTATAGCAGAAGGAACATTAAATTTTTATTTTACAGATGAAGTATACCAAGATTGTTAGGAATATAGAATGTAGAGCAATAATAATGAAATAAAGACAAAATTAAAATTCAAAAAACATAATAAAATAGAGACAGATTTAACTTGGTTCACCCAATACAGGCTACATCCACATAAAATTTTAGTCCTTATTATTTAGTCTAAAAAATGAATGGAAAAACTTAGAATACATCTACTGTAATATCCTCTTCACTCTCTCTCTATTCTACCTAATTACAATGCCCTCATATCAAAAGGAGGGTTAAAAATTAGGGGAAAAATATACTAACTTACTTTCTACCGTTGGATCTAAAACCTAATAGTATATGGTCTAGATTAATTACATAACTAAAATATTTTATAATGCATTATTCATAAAATTTTGCTTTGGGAGCACTACCCTTGAACTCCCACCAGGGGGGCTCCAAAATAAGTCATCACCGCTTGGACCCCCTTGTCAACCATAGTGTGGGGGGGGGGGGGGGGGGGGGGGGGAGAGGGGGAGGAGGTGGCGGAGGTGGCGTTGTCCCCTCACATCCCCTATTATGAACTAGGCATTAAAATAAGATCAGGCTCCACCATCCAACAATCTCCCACTTGGAGATTGATTGTTTCAACTCCACCGCTACAACTCTTGGAATTTTCTTTAAACTTTGACCTTGGCATGTTTCTCATCTTCCTTGTTATCCATGAAGACCTATTAAAGCTACACAACTCTCCAATTTATCTTTAGTGACTGCCTTTGTTAGCATATCTATAGGATTATAACTCATATAGATCTTTTCCAAATTTAGTTGACCATCCACCAAAACTAAATTAATGAAGTGATACCTAAGTTGTATATGTTCAGTTCTTGAGTGGAATGTTGAGTTATTTGCTAAATGAATCACACTTTGGCTATCACTATATAACTTAAAATATTTTTTCTTATACCTCAAATCTTCCATGAACTGTTGCATCCATATCATCTCCTTGCTATCTTCTATAGCTACAACATATTTTGCCTTTTTAGTTGACAAAGCAACTATCTTCTACAATTTTTAAATCCAACTAACTATTGTATCATTAATAGTGAATACATAACCTATGGTGCTCCTCCTTCCATCTAAATATCTAGCCATGTCTGCATTAACATATCCTTATAAGATAACATCTAACCCTTCATAGCATAAATGTATATTAGTAATCCCTCTCAAGTACCTATGAATCCACTTGACTACATCCCAATCCTCTTTTCATAGATTGTTCATAAACATGTTGACAACTCCCACTGCATGATCAATATCTAGTCTAGTGCACACCATAGCATACATTAAACTTCCAACTATTGAATCATATGTCACTTTGGTCATGTAATTGATTTCTTCCTATGTTTTAGGACACTGTTCCTTGCTTAATTTGAAGTGCCTTCCCAAAGGTGTACTCATAGGTTTTGCATCTTCTATATTGAACCTGAATAACACCTTCTTGATGTATTCTTCTTGAGACAATATGAATATCTTATTTTTCATGTTTCTTGTTATTCTCATACCAAGGATTTACTTTGCAATACCCAAATCTTTCATTGCAAATAAATCCTCTAATTTTATTTTTAACTCATTTATATCATGCATGTTAGACCCTAGAACAAGCATGTCATCTACATACAATAACAAGATAATATAGTGGTTAGAATGACATAGACTATAACCATGTTCTATCATAAACATGCCAAATTTCAAATATTATATTCTTGGAGCTTGTTTTAGGCCATACAAATTCTTTTTCAACATGCACACCATTTTTTCCTTACCTTTGAATTTATATCCTTATGGTTGGTCCATATATATTTCCTCCTTCAAATCATGATGAAGGAATGTAGTCTTCACATCTAACTATTCAAGGTGTAAATCTTCTACTACTACCAAACTTAAAAGAGTTCTTATAAAAGTAATTTTAACTACTGGAAAAATATTTTTGCAAAGCCAATACCTTTCATTTGTGCAAACCCCTTTACAACAAGTCTAGCCTTGTACCTCTTTTTGCCTCCATCTTCTTCCTTCAACCTATAAACCCATTTATTCTACAATGCTCTTTTACCTATAAGCAACTGAACCAAATCTCAATTTTGGTTGCATACCAAGGAGTCCATCTCCTCTTTCATGCCTTACTCCCACTTCTTTCTAGTTTTTACCTGCACTACTTCTTCATAGCTTTCTTCCTCACCACCATCAATCAATAGTAAATAGTAAAGTGAAGGAGAGTAACGTTCAAGGAGTCTACTTTACTAGATTTTATAATTACACTTTCAAGAGTTTGAGGTACTTGTTGTAGCTGTTGCACATTCTAATTTTTTGGTACTTTTAGAATTTTATTTCTAGTAATTTTATCAAATACTACATATTTTGTATTTGATTTTTCATGTTTCTTTTCCTACAACTGATCTCTATACATGACTTTTCCATTAAATATCACATATCTACTACTAATGATTTTTTGATTTTCAATATCCCATAAACGGTAACCAAAATCATTAACTCCATATCCAATAAAAGTAAATTTTTTGGATTTTGCCTCAAGTTTGGTTCTATTTTCTTTATCAATATAGACAAATGTTTCACAACCAAAAGTATTTAAAAATAAATAATCTTCCTTTTTACCTATCCATACTTCCTTTGGAATACCATGATCTAAAGGACTTAAAATCCCTCTATTTATTAAGTAAATAGTAGTATCCATAGCATCTACCCAACACTATAAGGGCAACCCTGCATACAATCTCATGTTGCTTGCACATTCCATGATTATCCCATTCATCTTTTTTGACAAACCATTTTGTTGTGGTGTTCTTGAAACCGTCTTCTCTCTATGAATTCCATGGGATGAATACGAATTATTAAACTTCTTACTATAGTATTCACCTCCATTATCTAATTTGACACACTTCAACTTATTTCCTATCTCATTCTCAACCAGATCTTTCCATTTCTTAAAATTATCAAAAATATCATATTTATTTCATATGTAGTAAACCCAAGTTTTTCTAGTTATATCATCAATAAAAGTAACATAGTAAGAAGAGCCACGAAGGGATGATATATAAGATGGTCCCCATACATCTGTATGTATAAGCTCTAACTTTTCATCTTTCTTTGTCTACCTAACTCTAAGAAATTGAACTCTCTTATATTTTTCATACACATAGTGCTCACATAAATCCAAATCTACCTTCTTCAAATCTAGCAATAAATACTTTGAATGGATAACTTGCATTTCCTTCTCACTCATGTGCCCAAGTCTATGGTGCCATAATTTTGTATTTGCTTTTATAAAAGATAAATTAATGAATGAGTCAACATCACCATTAGATAAATACAATGTAGCTACCTTCTCTCCTTTTGCTATTACCAATTATCTTTTAGTGACCTTCCATGAATTTTATGTGAATATAACTATGCATCCCTCACTTCCCAGCTGCATTACTAAAATTAGCTTTCTTCTCAATTTAGGAACATGCCTCATCTATTTCAGCAACCATTTATTTCTATTCTATAAATTTATTTGTATCTTACCCTTTCCTACAATTTTACAGGGTTCACCATCACCCAAATAAACCTGCCCAAAATCACCTTGAAAATATTTTTTATGGGGTGTAGCATGAAATGAGGCCCCTGAATCTAGCATCCAAAAATCATTAATATTATCTAAAGAAAGGATTAAAGCATCTTATAACACATCACCTACTAAATTTTATTCCTATTTTTTATCTTTTTGTCCATCTCCTTATTTTCCTTTTTGAAACCAATAATCTTTTTTCAGGTGTCCTTTCTTCCCAAAAATCTAGCACACCAATGTTCCTCAAGATTTATATATACCCTTCTTAGACTTCCCATAATTTCTTAGGCCTTTTACTCTATCCTTTTATCTTCCCCTATTCTTCATAGTCAAAGCATTACCTGATGTCTCACCTATACTTTTCTATCACACTCCTCACTAAGGATAACATCAATAACATCATCAAATTTTAAAAGTGTTTGAGTCAGAAATAGAATTTCTCATAGGTATGACCAAGTTATTCCAAATTTTTAGCAATGAACATAGAATCAAAATATCCCTAACCTCATCATCAAAATTTAATCTTAAAAATCTTAACTAATTTGTGACCGTGTAATTCATTTAAATGGTCAACAATAGACCCACCTTCTGACATGTTTAGATTAAATAAACATTTCATAAGAAGCACCTTGTTAGATGATAAGATTTTTTAATACAATCTATCTAATGCCTTTATCACATCCATTGTTGTCTTTTTTTTTAAAATATTAAATTCCAATGATGCTTCTACGCATAGTTGGACTATTCCTAGTGCCTTTTTGTCAAGAACCTCCCAGTCTTCATCTTTTAAAATTGCTAGCTTCTTTGTTATTCCATCCAATGGTAGGAATATATCCCTCTGACATAGATAGTCCTCCATTTTCATCTTCCATAGCTAGTAGTTTTGATCATTAAATTTATTGACCTTAAACTTTCTTTCTTTTGCCATTACTCCCACTCAAACCAAGAAAACTCTTTTCTTATGAGTTTATTTGCCAAATAAACCTTTGGCTCTAATACTAGTTGTTAGAAATATAGAATATAGATCAATAATAATGAAATAAAAATAAAATTTAAATTCAAAAAATATATGAGGATAGAGACATATTTAACATGGTTCACCCAATATGGGCTACATCCACATAGAAACTGTCAGTCCTTATTATTTAGTCCAATAAATGAAGGCAAAAATATGAAATACATCCACTAAAATATCTCTCTATTCCACCTAATTACAATGCTCTCATATCAAAATGAGGGTTACAAATTATGGAAAAAAATGCACTAACTTAATTTTTATCGTTAGATCTAAAACCTAATAGTAAACGATTTAGATTAACTATGAAATTAAAATATTTTATAATGCGTTTTTCACAAAAGTTTACTTTAGGGGTGCTACCCTCAAACCCCCACTTAGGGGGGATCTAGAATAGGTCACCACCCACCTTAGACCCCCATGGTGACCATAATGAGTGGGGGCAGGGGGGTGGGAGGCGGGGTGAAGTTGGGGGGGTGAGGGGACGGGGGGCCGAGGGGGCGGGCCTTATCAGGAACTAAGCATTAAAATAAGATCAAGATCCAACATCTAACAAAGACATTGCTCAAGAAATTTAGTATGATGAACTACAAGCATATCACAACACCTATAGATACAAGACTTTAATTTTGTTATACATATCCATCAGTAGAACTAAATAAAACTATCTATTGATAGTTTATTGGGAGTCTCATTTACTTGACATATACTAGGCTAGATATTAGTTATGTTATCAGCTATCTTTCTTGGGTCATGCAAGAACCAAAGGAGACACATTGGAAAGTAGAAAAGTGGATATTGAAATAAATCAAAGGTAAAATTGAGTATGGCCTAGAGTAAAATAATAATAAGTTATTTTTGATAGGATACATGGATGCAGATCATACAGCTTAATGTGATGACAAAAAAATCCACTTCTAGATTTGTGTTCTTTCTAGGATCTGGTTTGATTTCATGGGGAAGTAAGAAACATAATTATGTTTATAAATATTTCATAGAGTAAAAATATATTTCTATATTAGGATATATCTATGAAGTGATATGGATACATCTTATTCTTTTAGGACTTGGAGTTCCACAGACTCAGCCTATAGTTCCGAATTGTGACAATCAAGGTATTCTAAATCTTATTCATAATCTAGTGTTTCATGAGAGGAAAAAACACATAGAGGTTCAAATTCATATCATACATAAACATATTCATCATCATAACATACATTTCCATTATTGCCCCATATAGGATCTCTGTGTAGATGTCTTCATGAAGTCACTTGCACATGATAAGTTTGAGGCATTCAAAAATTCTCTCTTCTTCTCTTTAGGATATGATCAACTAAGGGGGGAATGTTATAATAATTAATTTATCCTAGCATATTGAAATAAATTTCTTAATTTATTACAGATTTTATTGGCATAGGTTAGTTAGATGGAGTATTTATTATATGTGATTAATTCATGTGAGTCATAATTTCCTACAAATTAGGACATCTGATCTCACTTAGTGTTGTATAAATAAGCACCTCTTGTAGTGATTTTATTAATTCAATTCATTTTTTATTCCATATCCCTACCTACAACATGTAGATGATATAATGATTTTAAAATTAAGGCTAAGGTTTATTTCTCTCTCGTTCATCCAATCTAATGGGCTACCTATGAACATATATTTAAACCACTCAATTTGTCAATCTTAATTGTTTATAGGTGTGATAAATAGTTAGGACCCAAATGTGTAAAGTTTGTTATAAACTTGATAAATAATTATATACAAATGAATATTATTTTTACATTAGCTTGAATATTTGTGCACTTGGGCACCCCAACGAGTTAACATGGGCCATTAATAAAAACTAAAGGGCCATGTTAGAAGATGATTGTATGTATGACTGAATAGTCAAGATAGAACCTTTAAAACTTCTCATTCACTTTAAGGAGAATTTAAATACATCATAAAATAATGGATAGCCTTTATGAACTCCTTTATTATAGGGTGACTTTTAATGCTCCTTGTATTCAACAAGCATATTTTCTCATTAGTAAATTCGAGAAGGACAAAAATGAATTAGAGAGGTAGAGGCTTTTAAGAAACAAATTCAACCCTCTACCATAATAACATCACATATTAAAAAATAGGATAAACATTTTATCCCTAATTATTTCATGTGGGAGCCCTCCTATTAAATATGTTAACATGGTAAAAAATGGATTGTAAGCTTAATTCTACATGGAAATGGATCATAAGCTCGATTCACATACCATTAAATGTTATTGTCTTTATATCAAAATTAATATTTTCATTCACATATCAGCAAATGTTGAGTCAGATTATCAAACCAAATCCTTTTATTAGTTCATGTTGTTATGTTATTGATATGTTTATGTGATTTTAGGTTGTGTTATTATATGCATTTTAAACTTTACAAGTATTGTTTTCCATAGTTGTTGATATGTTTTACATTTCATTAGAGGTTATTTGTATATTTGGTTAATTATTTTAGTTTAGCATGGGAAAATCCAAGAATAAGAAGTAGTTTGTTAGATGATGACCATGTGTGACAATGAATAATAGAGGAGTCAAATTCTCTATTGATGATGAAGAGATTAATAAATAATAACCCACTACCAACCAATAAGAGAGGGAAGTAATTAAAGATAAACCCGCCATGAAGGAGGTAGAGAATGAATTTTTAAACCAACCCCCTACTAACTAACATAGAGAATGGACAAGTAATGATATGCAAAGTATAATGTGAGATATGGATGATAATGGGTTATTAAAAGAACATTACATCAATAAAGTGGGGATTCAAACTAAACACTTTGTCCAATTGACTAAAATAATTAACAACTACTAATAAGAGGGTAACACCAACTATTATATTAGATGTAGAAGAATATGAGATTGTGTAATGGTGTAAGGACTTGGATAACATGGACCATGGGTTAAACATCTCACATTTTAAGGCACACATTTTCCACATATGAAAAACTAGGCCCAACCCTTTCAATAATGGAGACATCGGTAAGTCATGGTGGGCAAGCTTTAGAAAGAAGCATCCTAATTTGTCTTTTAGAATGGTAGGAGGACTAGATAGAGATAGGGTTCTGATTCTAGGTTCATCTAGAGTGATAGTTTTTTATGATAACATAAGAACTATGTATTCCAAAAAATAATATTGGCGACACAAAATCTAGAGTTTCCATGAGATATGGGTGCAAGCTATAAGGAATTATGGCATGCAAAAAATTACCAAAAAGGGGGAAAGGAGTGTGCCATAAATAATGTCCAAGGATAGATAATGGTTCATAATTTTATCATGTGTCAGTACATCTACATAGAGTATCCGAGGGTTATTTTTCTTCAAATTGAAAAGGTAGTTAAAATTTTTCATTTCAGGCTATGAAATAAGTGCATGTATGTTTTCCCTAGTGCATGCATGGATTATGAAATAATTATTTATAAATTGGTTGTATCATTTCTCCAAATTTATTATATAAGGATTATCACCTACAAATAGACGTCTTATAATTTTTCATGGGCATGACAACCATGTTTCACTATCAATAATTGAAGAGGTTAGAGATTTGGGGATTGACCTACTTACATTACTCACACATACTAGCAAAAAATTATAGTATTTATATGTAAGTATGTTTATACCAATTAATTCCTTTGTCAAAAATGAAAGGATATCATGGATGAATATACGTCATGGTTTTGAGATAAAGAAATAAGAATTGGCCACTTTTGACAGCATAACATTAAAAATAATACAAACTTATAACATATAAAATCTAGATTTAGAAGGATAAGTATTTGGCCCATAAACCCTAACTTAGTATCCAATGACATGAATCCAAGTTAAACATTCCATGTTCATGAGGATGAAATTAGTGCATCTAAAAATATAATGAGGTTGGTTGGGTTGAATGAGAGAGATATTCAAGATACTATACAACATACAGATAAAATGTGGAAAAAAATGTTGTTGAAGGTGAACAAGCAACAAATGAAAGTAATTTTGTAGATGCATTGAATGAAATGAATGTAACATTCAATTTCAATGAAGACAATTTAAGTTTGTCTACCTAGGTAAGGCCACTATAATGGTTGTAGGGAACACCAAATATTGGCATTAATTATGAATTAATGGAAGTAGATATGTCTATGTCAATGTCATCACTATCACTTTCTATCCCACCTAAGATATTTCACTACTATGTAGTATATAGATAAGGGGGATTAGATGATGTAATTTTTGATTTAGATGTAAATGAGGACATAGTAGAAAATGAAGTTAAATATATTGAATGTATCCATCCTAAATTGAATGAATAAAAAAATAAATATCATCATTTATGAAACTAACAGCATAAATGATTGCAAATAAATTAGGAAATAATGCACTTAGTTTGAGTAGATAATCTCATATACTCACATCAGATGACTATAGGAAAATGTTTGTATAACATGAGTCCCATAAGAAGATTATTGAAGAATTGAAGGCAAGGAAGAAAGAACAAACTGATGAGAGGAAAGTCCTTAGACAAGCTAAGAGGGAAAGAAGGGAACAATGAGACATTCAAAATGAAATAAAAATGCAAAAGGATCTGAAGAAGATATAAAAATGGTAGGAGAAGGATCAAAATAAATATCATGATATAAGGGAGAGAGAATTTGAGAAGGTTAGAAAATAATTAGATAGGCAAAGCTATCTAAGCAACCATTTCAGCCCTTTGCCTGAAAACCATCACATGTTGAAAGACATGATAAATATTCTATCCATAGTTTTTTTTAGGAGTTGTCCTCCTAATTCAGTTAACATGGCAATAAATCCCACTAAGGAGATAACCTTTGAAGGACCAACTACACTCCACTTACTTTGAATATAGCCAACGAAGGACATAACTCTATATTTCCACCTTGGATGGTGTAATCAAATGTATTAAGTAATGTTTTGATTATCTATTGTATAAATTTTGATTATGTAATATAATTAAATTTACTTGTTATCTACATTCAACATGAAAATGGATCATAAGCTTAATGAAATTTTAAAATCCTTCACTTGAAAGTGAATACCCTATTGTTATTTGCTACTTTTTTTTTTAAATTTTGTTACATCATTACCCACATAAAACAAACATAAAAAACACATTTAAATAATATAAGGAATAAAAAAATTATGATCCTAATAACTATGTTAAGAATCATAATATAATCAATGTAAGAGCATAAATGTACTATAATCTCCACAAACATATATTATGTTAAGAAACACAATGATTTTTTTTAAAAAGTAGTACAATCTATGAAAACATAAACTTTTTAAAGAAACACAATGTTTATAAACTTTTGTGAGTAGACCAACAAACATTCAACATTTATCGTAATTAAACTTCTATCCAAAATAATAACACATGAATAAAGTAACTGACAATTTGATACAAAACTCAGAAGTTCTAGTTGATAAATATCTCAATAGCATAGAAATAACATAGTAACAATGAATTCTCTGAGAAGAGATGTAGTATTACTCAAGATCACAATAAAAATATATGCTTATCTCTGCGAAGAGATATCTCTTCACATTTCAGGTTACCTCTTCATTTATGCACATTTTGAAAGCATGGGGAGGATGTGGAAGGTCACCAATCTCGAGGGAGATTAAGTGGTTCAAATTCCAAGATTTAAAACAATATAGAATTTGAGGAATTACTATTTTTAAAAACTTACTATTTTTAGACTGCACTACTAAAATTGAAACTTGAGGCACTTCCATTGGGTTTTCAAGGGTCAAACTTCATTGAGCATAGCTCAATGACATTTTACAATGTTCTACTCATTCCTAGCTTTCCAACGGTTCAAACGGTGAGTCAATTGGAGCTACGGTGAAAAAGTTATGGCTCCCAAAAGTTTTGTCATCAATTGGGGTGGAACTATCACCCGAATTATCACCTAAATTGGTGCCCGAATCACAATTGAATGGGAAACATGTCAACAAAGTTATGGAAAAGAATAGTTGTAATGTTGAAAATGTGAATGAATAACACAACAACATGACTTCACAGTGGCATATCAATATCAAAAAATGAATAAATAGCTAACATTCAATTATTTTCACACAGAAAAAAATTGCATGTCAATTAAAACAATAGGTTGGCTAGTTAGTTTAACCTAATAAAAATTATCTCTGTGTGTTGTGCATCATGCATGGATTCTTCCCAAACCTACCCACAAACACCTTATAATTGGCATTCTAATAGAAAACATTTTCCAAAAGTAATTTTAAAGAAGAAAATGTTGTTACCTACATTATGAGCAGCAGTACAAGGAAAACAAAGAGGCCTCTCATTGCCATTGGAATTAATCTTTTAACTTGAAAATAAAATTACAAATACACAACTAAATTCACTATGATATTTATTTATATATATATAATTTAGAAATGATATGTTGAATCTATCCTTTGGGGAGAGAGAAACCTACTAAAAAAAAGAAGCATGGAAACCTTAAAAATCCATAAATATAGCATGAAAATGTTTATTCCTTGTGAGAATATGGATCGTTTAATTTTGGACATTTTTCCTTCAACCCCATTTAAACATACACATATATAGTAGAGCTGGAACCAATAGTACTTTTTCAAATTAAAGAGATATAAAAATGATATTGAGATGAAATTAATAGATCTTTAAATTAATAAAGTGTATGTTGTTTTATAGATGTAGGCTATGTTGTCTAGATATGTGTTTTTTTTTATTCTATGAAGTTTATATTGCTTGAATTATTTATATATAAATCCTTCACTATTAAATATTCTCTATCAAAATTATGTTGACATAAATTAAAATGTACAAGCCTAGGGGGCAGCAACCAACAACAGAAAATAAAATAAAAAATTGAAACTTCAGAGGTTCGTAACCAATCAGAATAATGTTATAAATGCACTAAAACACATGCTAGAACCATAAAATAGGGGATGTAGAGTAGGTATGTAAATAACACAAATTTACATATATTAATTTACTTCAAAAAACTCTATTACAAACTGATTTAAATCCCTATACTTGCATAGTTACAGCTGATTACAAAAGACTCACAAACACTTTTATTTTTCTTTTTATATCTTGTATTTCACTGAATGTTCTGACTATTTTTAGTGTCTATTATTTTTTATCTTTATATTATGCCCCTTTTTCTTCTTATTTTAATTTCACAGTTTATTGTTGTGTTTATCTTCTCCCTACTATTCTATTCTCTAAGTTGTTCTACTCTACTCTTCCCTTGACTATTGTTGTTACATAGAAAATATTCTATTGGCTGTAGATCTTTTTAATGTTGATAATAATCTACTTATATTCTTTTGCCTATTATTGTTGTAGTTGTCGATTGTTTCCTATTTCTATTTTCTCGTTCTTTTTTGTCTTCTACTGCTAGGAAAGCTTCTTGTCCTTGCTACACATTGACTTGAGTTAGAGGAGGATGACATTGACACTTGAAAAACTCCTTGACCTCCTTAATGATTGTTACCACTTTATAAATCATCCCTTTATTAAATAGGGGTCTAAATTGGTGCATGTATGGATATACCACTATTATTTTAGTTTCAATAAAGTGTCCACTATCTCTTGTTTACACATGCTCCTATTCTTGTCTCTCTTCCCAAGCTTCATGCTCAATGAATTGAACATCCCAGTTGATTATGAGATCTTTAGTGATGGTATATTACAAATGATAATCTTTTGATTGGTAACCATACCCAATGAATATACACTTCTCACCTTTGTCATCCTATTTTATTATTCTTTACTTGGGTATGTGTGCATATGTAACACATCTGAACACTCTAAGGTGTTCAACACTTGGCTTTTGTTTTTTTATTGCCTCTTAAAGGATCATATCCCTAATGATATTAGTTGTAAAAAAATTAAAAAAGTATATAGTTTTTGCTATAGCCTCAACCCAAAAAACATTAGGCAAACCCTTTGCCATTAGCATGATCATTTCCATCTCTTGGATGGTCCTATTCTTCCTCTCAGCCACACCATTTTACTACAGTGTATACCTCACTATAAATTACTTCTTAATTCCATAATCCTTGAAAAAAATCATGAATTCAATAGAGATATACTTTCCCCCTCTATCTATCCTCAAAATCTTGATTTAGTGGCCACTTTGTTTCTCTACCATGGACTTGAATTACTTAAAGGTCTGAGATGCATTTGATTTGTTCTTCAAAAATTACATTGATATATTTCAGTTGATATCATATATAAATGTCATGAAGTAGACATTATTATATAGGGAGGGGGTCTTTGATGGACCACACAAGTTTGAATGGATCAGCTCAAAAGGAAATCTAGTTCTCCATGTTGTATCTATGATAAATGCACTCTTATGTTGCTTCCTCAATATGCATCCTTCACACATTTTATTTGGTTGTTCTATAAGGGGAAGCTATCTTCAAATTTACTTATTATGAAAGAGGTTCAGCCCACCAAATCTCAAATTCCCATACCTTAGATGCCAAAGAGTAGACTCATCTACTATCATAGTTTTAAATGTTATTGTGAGCTCCCTTTGCATTCTCCATAGAAACATCTGATTGCATGTCATTTTAACCACTCTTATCAAAATTATGCATTCATTATTCTAAAATATGACCTTGTACTCCTTTTGTTCAATTTTCCCAATATTGATTAGGTTGTGCTTCAAATAGGGTAAATAATAAACATCTTCAATTTATCTTTTATCACATCACTTGGTGTGGATATAAATGCTTCATTTTCCCATGATGGGAATCTTCTCATTATTTCCCATATTTACCTCTGACTTGATTAAATCATCAATGTGGTTGAACATTTCTTTGTTCCCACTCATGTGTTTTCTACAACCACTATGCAAGTACCATATCTCTTTATGACTTTGCTCTACAATGTTGCATGTTATAAACAAGTTTCCACCTTTCTCATTCATATTAGGTTTAGCCTCTTCTATTTTAGATAAATTTGAGTTTTAGTTATTCATGTGATATTAATTATTCCTATAATAGCTATCATAGTTTTCATACCTCTTTAAATAATAGCATTTGACATTACACTTATCATACCTTTGTTTAGATCCTCCTTTATAAGTCTTTTTACTCTTTCCTCTTCCTCTTTCATGTGACTATTGATGGCTATGCCTTTCACTTTCTTGACTACTACAAGTTCTTCATATTTCTCTATTATTTTATCATCTCCCCTTTCCTCTCACATTAACATTGGTCTTGAATGTTTTCTCGTAGGATGAGGTGGATGATCTATTCAATATTTATTTATGGCTTTGCCAGGAACCGATTAGCTCATCCACCATCAATTTCCTCAAATATTTTGACTCTTCAATTGCAATCATTATAGGTTTAAGTATTATTGGAAGGCTCCTCAACACCTCTATGATCTTCGAGGGTATCACCACATGTCTTCATTTTATTGAAAATATTCATTATTTTTTAGAAGAAGTTATTGATAGACTCATTATCCTTCATATGTAGGTTCTGAAAGTCTTTTATTAAGAGTTAAAACTTGATAGGATTTACCTTGTCACTCTTTTCATCAGCATTTTTAAAAATGTCTCTTTTTTTTTTTAGAATAACAAACTATTGCTATCTTAAAAAAGATTGAATCAGCTAGTGCTATTTACATGTAGTTGAGTGTGTTGGCATATTTTCTTTTACTTTCTTTCAACACATTCCTTTGTTCTTATATTAATATATTTAAAGTTGTTAGGT